>CM076580.1:661542084-662256981 GCA_034641835.2 Pinus albicaulis | reverse complement strand
GAAGCATCCACAGACCTCAAATGCAGAGTGTTGAGGAGGTAAATCCCCTCTGCGGACAGAGGCGATCCCTACTAGCCCAGCAGGGGTCTAGCAACAATCACAAAATGTTACGATGCAAGTTCCTAGTTACGAATGGAAAGACCAAAGATGGAGGCCTACCTGGAATCCAATGCTACGATCTGAAGAAGACAGTGTTCCTGTTCCTCAGCCTCGGCAGATCACGATCCTCCACGATCTCTGCAGATGGACACCTGCACATGCAAGAAACAAACAGATACAAGCATAAAATCCAGCATACGCAACTAAATATCAGTCAGAAATGATACTACTCATATTAAGATAATCGAAAACAGAGCGGAACCATAATCGTAATCATTCATTAAATAACAATCGAAAGAGATTACAACCAATGTTCTGACGTCGTGGTCTCCTTCGGATGGGTCTCCAGTCATTCACGTCTCGCAAAGCTCGCCAGGAAAAGGGCAAACCTCTCCAGAGTCTCTCGACGATAGTCTCCTTACTTGAGTCGGCCTTAAGGGAAGAAAGAGGGCTCTTACAACACAAAGGCTCTTGGGAATTTGGAGATTCAAAGCTTAAGCACTTCAAGACTAGCTTGCAATGGAATTGAGCAGGCTTTTATAGATGGGGAAGGAGGGAGTTGGGATCCCTATTATTGTGGGATTGGCCCTATCAACAAGGAAGGTTCCATGGGAGGTGGAAAACCACTTCCCTTCCATAGAACTCCCGCAGCCAAACCTCCCAACTCAAGATATGCAATGGTTTCTGAGTTTGTTGAAACACAACTTCCGCCATCTTTATTTAAAAAACACTCCTTAAATTGGATGGCGCGACTACTACTCTGGGACAGAGCGCCAGTTGGCGCGGCCTCTTTGTAGGATTTTCCCCATTGGCGCGAGTGATGAACTGTCTGCCCGCGCCAATGCAAAAGGAGATGTTTTCATGATTTTTTGCAAGGAGATGTCTTTAGGGAAATTGAGGCTCATGCTTAGAGGAATGCATTGATGATGATTTCAAGGCATGAAAATGTTCACAGGTCACAAAATGGGTCCTCCACTGTTCGGGATGGGGAATGGTAGGGACGGTGACAAATTACTGTGTAACACAGAGAGATTGGCCATGTGTAGAACCCTCAATTTCCAGAAGCTATCATAGGATACTTTTATTCATGCAGTCCATAATGACTTCATGCCATACCAGATGATAGTGCAGGCCATGTACATACATCAACTACAGGAAATTTGTAGGCCCACTCCTCAGATCACCAACTGTACACTCACTCCTTAGATCACTAGGCTACCACCAAGAAGAGGTAGCACTAGGGCTCTCAAACTAGAAAAAAACATCAGCAACAACAAGAAACCATCTCCACATGATATGTCCTACCCATTAAGCAAAAGAGAAAGAGGAAAGCGTGAGGACTGAGATTCTTCTCTGGGATTTCTATTGAAATAGAATTTAGTCATTGGCCAAGCATTCAATTTGAAGTCTAATATGGATGAAACAAATTCCAGACTTAGAAACATTGAAGAAGAGATAACATGCATGAGGAAAAAAATCAATGGTAGTATCAGAGAAAAAGAAAATAACAGTGACAGTGTAACTGCAGAAGGTGAGTTCTCTAATAAATTATTTGGATAATTCTAGAGAATTTTGAATGTCATCATCAACACCACTATCTGTGATGCAGACCATCAAAAAAAATCTCCTCTAGTTGTCCTTGGAAGTGAGCGGGTAGCAAAAGGAACTTGGGTTTTGCTTGTGAAGAAGAAAATTTGAGAGTGCATTGGCCGGTTAAGTTTCCCTCACAATGCAATAAATAAAAAGAAAATAAGAACCAAAAAAATTGAAAAATTAATGGAAGTCTATCAGACATCATCAGTGGAGATCCAATTTAAACAGACATCTGACATACATAATCATAGATATTGAGTTTTCCAAAATTCAAACAATAATGAATACAAGAAATGGGACTACTATACAGCTACCCATTCCAAAATTATTTTCTGGTGAATCTTACCCAAACTCAACTCTAATAATTTGGCTTCCTAGAAATGCAATAGCCAAGGTTTTCCATCTTGAAGAGGAAACATGTGCCCTACTCAATTTTGAGTGATGGGTGCACATGCAAGTATTCAAGTGTGGTGCAAGTAGAAGGATTCAGTTGTGGAAGGAAATGCTTCTTCCATGATAGCAGATCCCTTTGTGAGCCTGACCTGACATGATAAGCTCTCTCTACTGATAAGCACAACTTGAACCTTTTCTTATATGGTAATAGATACCAAGGCTAGTGTGACCACTGCCTTTTGTCTGCTGCAGGCAAGTTTTATGGGTTCCAACCTCTTGCAAACTGGATGCTCTTGATGTTGCTCTCATGTTTGGAGAGTGAAATGCGACTCTTTTCATTTTCTAGAAGAAGGCAGCTTTTTCCCCTACACTGCTGCATGAAAAGTGAAGCAATGCCATCCATCTAGGTTAGCATGGGAGAAACCCTTCCAACGAATTTTTTCAGTGAGTATGAGATCAGTGTCTCCATGGGATCAGTGTTGGCAATAGCGATTACAAGAGCCAGAGTTTTGAGATTATGGAATTTTATGTCCAAGTTAATTGACCTAATTTTGGCAATGCCAGTAAGAAGTTGAACTTGGCCATTATGAAGTTCATCTAAGCTATGCTCCATGTGCCATGATAGGGCTACCTTTCTCAGCCAACTTCCAATCTTTCCAATGGAAATAGTTTCGGTCTGTACTTGTATTCTTTTTATGATTATATTCATGGGAAGTAGTGGGGTAATTTGTTTTTCATTTATTTCCTGGTGATATCGAAACTGTTTCCTCAACGCTCTTATGCTTGAAATTTTGTTGTGCTTTGTATATTGCCCAACTTTAGCAGCTTGCTAATGGGGCCATTAATACATTAATTAGTTCACTAAATATTTAAGCCTTCCACTAGGCTTCTATTCTCACTATCATGAATTGTTACCATATTTTCCTGTTTGAAAACGTGAAAATGTAATTTATTATGTTTTGGGGGCTTTCACCTTTTGCCGATGTTTCCAAAATTTTCCACTACCAGGGAGCATTAATAGGTTGGTCAAACAAGGTTGGTGATAACAATGTTTGATTCCCCTACCAGCAGGGAACCTTGACAGATTGGTCAAGAAAGGGTTCCCCTCAGAGTGCAGTATGTTCACCCCTGTGAAACAATGGGGCCATCATGACCTTTGAGTTTAGCAAGACACAGAATTTTCCATTACAGTGATGAAAAATATTCCAGGAGGGTTTGCACTTGTGGTCATATTTAATGCCTTTTTAATACACAATTTTAAGCATATACTTTTCTTTTCCTCACAAGGTTCTTATTTTTTGGTTTTCTGCTTATTTCGACCATATTCAAGTCTCTTTTATATGAAGCCTATGGGAGGATGGTGAATCCAATTTTTGGATCGGTGGGTTTTACTCTGTTATGGGAATTGGAAACTTTTCCAGGTAGCAGTAGAAAGCGTTCTGAAAGGCTACCCTATTCATATGATATTAGTGGACTCTTCTGGCACTCAAATGGAAATAGAACATTTCAATACAAATCCTTAAAATCATTCTACATTGATGGAAATGATAACCAATGAGCTCCACAAAGTAAATACCAAAGGTCGATTCAAGTGCAAAAAAATAACAGTCAAAGATTTGTCACTGAACAACTCTGATGCAGAGGACCTGCGAACCTCTCAGGTATTTAACCTGAGATGGTGAAGCTATTATCCTAGCGAATTGTAGACACCGGCAATGGAAGGGATGCTTAAAAATATGGTCTCCAACGATTCGAGCTGTGAATCTCTTGAGCATTTCGATGACCTGAGAAATCACAAAGTGGCAGACATGGAGGGGAATATTTCAAAGGCCATGGATGTGGGACATGTCAATGTCAAATGTTGTAATGATAAAAATGATCACAAGGCCACCAAGGAATCAGTTCATGAGATCTCACACCCACAAGCACTAGATCCTTAAGACATGCAACCCATCAAAAATGAATATGACTCAATGGCTACAGATGCTACAGATGTGAAACTTAAGCTCACTCTAAGCTCTCAAGGATTTTCTACACATGCTGCTGAAAAATATCATACAAATTTACATTGGAATAACTACATGGAGCATTCATATGACACTACTACAAATACAGATTGGTCAAGAAAGGGTTCACTCTAAGCTCTCAAGGGTTTGCTACACATGTTGCTGAAAAATATCATACAAATTTACATTGGAATAGCTGCATGGAGCATTCAGATGACCCTACTACAAAGACATATTGGTCAAGCAAGGGTTCCCCTCAATGTGTGGTATGTTCACCCTGTGAAATAGCGGGGCCATCATGACCTTTGAGTATGGAAAGACATAGCATTTTATATTACAGTGATGAAAAATATCCCACCTATTGATATGTGCTGGGTGCTTGACACTTCCAGTATTCATGAAGCATCTCTGATAGTTTCCTTTTTCCCTGATTCCATTGGCAGTCCAACTTAGACACTATAGATGTTTTACTAAAAGTGCTTAATGTCACGGATACCTAAAATCCATTTTACTATTTCCCCTTTGAAAATTTTCTCTTATATTGCCCAGCTATGTTATGTTTATATTCTAATTTTCTTGATACGATAAGCTCATTCATTAAAAAAAAAAGAAATATAATATTCAGAGCAATGTTTTTATATAGGATAGAGCCTAATGACATGAAAAATTATCCAATTTATTTTATAACTGAAATGAGTTCGTTGCGATCCAAGCAATTTCTTGTAATAGGTACAAATTTCGCGAAAGAGACCACACAAACAGAGAAATTCATAAATTACAGAACAAGAAGTGTGGAGAGAGAAGATATTACACTTTTGAAGAGAGAACATACACATATTAAACAAAATAGATGAATTCAATGGGGGAAAAACTAGTGCTCAAACCCTCAGCACCGTGGAAAAGAATAACTAAATAAGATTGCTAAAATTAAGTGAAAATATTGAAAACATAGCTCTTTACATACCTGCATGATTGTCAATAAAAATATCTTCGAATAGCTGTGTAAAACTGTGCTCACCCACCTTCTCCTCCAACTTTGATGCGGGCTTGTGCTGCACACTCCATTTTTCCCTCCTCTTTTTTGGTTTATCTCTGTTTTTCCCTCCTCATTTTTGGTTTATCTATGATCCTAGTTTTGATTTTTGTTTACCACGTATAAAAATAATCAAAACCCTTGATTAGCACATATTAAATGACCATATGAAATGATCCTTTAGGTGTAATGAAAATAAAATATATTTCTTAACCCAAATATGTACTACATATAGGATAAATAGATATTTCTTAACCCAAAGGTGAAAAAATGCTTCTTATATATAATTTTATAATTGAATACTAAGATCACAACCCACAGGGCGCAAGAATGCTTCTCATATATAGCTTTATATGTGCATACTAAGATCACCACCCACTGCTTACATTTGATGTCCAAGATTCCATTGTTATTCATGAGTTTAATTGTTGCTTTAATGGTTGAAATAACATCGTCTGTTATAAATAACATTTGCATGCTAAGATCATCACCCACTACTTACATCCCTGATGCAGGGGCATTAGGCTCAAAAGTTACTTTGTACATAAGTAGACATAGGGGGTCTCATGTTCTTTATTTCTTGTAAATATTAAATAAATTTTGTAGGGAATTGTAATCATTCTCAAGTCATTTTGAGAACATGAGAAATTGGTTAAGATAGGAATACGAAGAGTCAGTTTAGGATTAGTTCAGTTATTGAGTCTGATTTTATTAATTGGGAATGCTAAGAGTTGTTGAACTATTTCGAGACCTGAATCGACTCAGGTCATCCTTGTGGTATAAATGTAATCTTGAAGAGTTTAGAGAGAGAGAGAGTTAGAGGTAGAGAACTTCTTCAGCAATAGAGTAGGAGGATAATGGCCACTGAACTGAATATCTGGCCTGTCATGAGTTTGTAAGCGATTTCTTTTGAGATTGATCACCTATATGTATATATATATATATATATATATATATATATATATATATATATATATATATATATATATATATATATATATTATGGAAGAACTATATTTGAATTAAGTGTGTCTGGATGGGATTAAACCCTTTTTGAATGTCTTCGAATTCCAATGAGTACCTTTGGATATGTATAAAATAAATTTTATAAAAATGTGTAAATATGTACTCTGCAATTTGAGATTGTATGTACCTTGATTGAACTGAGTTCTGCGCAAAGCACTGCAAGTAAATTGACTTGTGAGGTGAGGTGAATCAATCACTGTAAGGATCGATTTTGAGATAGAAGAATTCCTATGTGTGAGTTTAGGGCAAGTTGAATTCCTCTGTCCGCTATATGTATGAGAGTTTCAGTCCCTTTGAAATCACTGGATTATGTGTGATTTGTGTGCAGGATATACGAGTTCTGTAGCGAGAATTCTGTATGGGCGAGACCCTATAACAGAGTGTACATAAGAATGCACGATAACCTCTGTGTGAGAATTGTAGTCTCGGTTATCGAAGTAATTGCAGTGAGAAGGGCTCGATAGCGAGGAAGAGCGATTTTGTAGTCATGTGGGGGAGCCTGCTAATGGAACTATGCTTGAAGGAACCTTGAGCCAAAGCTAAACGAAAGCTGGCGTGTTGACGAAGGTGGAACCACGAAGAGTGAACAGTAAATGCAGTTTCTGGTTTTCATCGCACCACCTTTACATGGTGAGCGGTATTTGAGGAATTGGGAGCGATTCCATAGGACGAGCGACACATGTCCCCAAGCGAAATTGAAAAACCGCTTTCAATGCGTGCCATCGCGCATTATCATCCATGCATCTTCGCCGAGCGATATCCGTCGGATCATCTAAAGCCGAGCGACGTGCTCTCCGCCGTCAGATGTGGAAGGTCATTAGTGTGGGGCACAGTTCTAATTGATCGGTACTATTCAACTACGGTTGCTAGTTTAACCGAGGCATGTCCGATGTGGTTGAGTTGTTATAGCGCTTCCAATATTGAAGAAGGTCGTAATATATATATATATGGATATATTACGTATAATGGTTAGTTGGCGCAATATGAAATATGTGATGTAGTGAACGTGGTTTAATATATGTACCTGTCGAGGGTTATATGATATGGTTGATTTATATCAAGAACATGTTGAGTTGCCAGATTGTGAGTTGATTGGGCAAGAAATTTTGGATACATTTCACACACAGCTTTGTTAAAAAGTTGAGAAAAATGGGACTGTGGATGACGCCGCTATCAAGTGGTATAAGAGCTTCAGGAATAGATCTTTTTGAAAAGTCCAAGTTTGGTGAATGCAAAGAAACCAGACTTGTGGAAAATGATAAGATTGCAGCCTATAGAGATACAGTGAAGGTTATTGCAGAATTGCAGAGTCCAATTGGAGGACAAGAGTTTTGAAGACTACAAATTTGAAGAAGGAAGACCAGGCAGCAAAGTACATAGAATCATAGTGAACAGGATTTGCAGGATGAGTGGAGGACAGGATCATGATCTTGCAGGTAATTATCTTGATTTGGAATTGTAGAATTATGGTTGCGGAAAATTGAAGATAGATTTTGATAGTGAAGGTAGTGAGCTTGGTATTCAGTTGAAGGCTAGATAAAGGGGGAAATTGCAGTGTTCCCAAGAGAAGGTGAATAGTGTTAACTTTTGTTGGAGGATTGTTTGCAGAAATCAGAGTGTAAACAATTGAATACTTCTCAGTAGAAGTAAATCACAGCTTAGAGAGAAGTGGTAGAAGATTCAAACAAGGGACTCTGAGTAAAGAAGAAAAGTGTGGCAGAACCTGGAAGATTCCCAACAGAGGTTGGATGACAGAGGAAAAGAGGTGTTCTTGAGAAACTTGTAGAGTGAATCCTAGTGAGAAAAAGAGAGTGCTCTGAAGGTTCCTGTAGAGATGGGGACCAGTGCTTGCCAAAAGCCGGATCCAGAGGGAAGGATTGGTGACGTGAGTTGCAGCAAGAGAGATTGTTGTTGTAGAGGCTTAGTGCAGCTTGTGAGTGAAGAACTCCTAGAGGAGAAATGGCTACTGAAAGCCATAGCAGAGACTGCAGAGATTGCAGAGGTTCTGAGAGAGGCCACAACAGAAGAAGGAAAGAAGATGCCAAAGAAAATGGCATGAAGAAGAAATCCACAGATGAAGAATGGCAGAAAGAATTAGCTAAGATCAGGGAAGAGTTCAATAGATTGAAACTGAGGATAGAAGAAAGCCAGAGAGTTGGTTGGCTCATGAGGAAAAATGTGAAATGGCAACCATTACAGATAATGTTGAGGCAAAAGAAGATTGCCATATTGAGGGAAGAACTCAGATCAGCTGAGTTGAAAGAATAAATTTATGTCTGTGAAGCAGAACAGAGCACAGACGAAGAGTGGAGACCTGCAGGAGATCTTGTGAGACATAGTGAGGACTTGAGGTAGCAAGAAGCTTATCTTGCTGAAGAGGAATTCATTGAGGAATTCCTGAGTTATTGGACAAGTCCAACTGATGTAAGGGCTTGTGTTCTTGAGTCTGACAAATGTGAAGTGATGACAGACTCCACAGAGGAAGAATAACCTAGAGTTCTTGAGGCAAGGATGGAAACTGAAGATTCCATGTGTAGACCTGTTCAAGAAGGAGTGCTTGAGGAAGCATCCAAGACTGAAAAGTATTGTGATTTGAAAACAAAAAAATTGTGTGTGTTTGCAAGTACACCACTGGAAGATGAAAAAGATTCAGAGTTTGTTGGTGAGAAGAAGACATTGAATCTAAAATCTGTTCAGATCAATGCTGAGATAGTGAAATCTCAGGAAGAGATGAAGAGAGAAGATTCAAATGAAGATATCCAGCAGAATGTTGAAGCTGAGAAAGAAGGGCCAATAGAGGATTGGTCAAGAATAAGCAGAGGCATAAAAGGCTGTGTAAGGTTCCCGAAATATACTCCTATTGAAGTTGTTGAATTGTATAGGAGGTTAGATTTCCGAAGAAGAGAATTGGAAAAGCAGAGGACTTATGCACTAGATGAGTTACTGGGAAAGCATGGTAGGAAGATCTTCATGGATGGAGTTCATGGAGCAGATGATGGGAGAAAAGTGAGAGTAGCTGATAGTCTCATGAATGATGCAGATCAGCATGCTGGGGTGTTGACAGAATATTTGGAAGGAATTTCTAGACAACATACTGATGTGTTTTTAGAGGAAAAGGAGGCATTGAAGCATTGGAACTTTACTGCTGATGATCCATGTGTTAATCATGCAGAGAAAGAGGAAGAAAAACAAGTGGAAATTGTAAGAGAAATGAATGAGAAGGAAACTATGTTGGCTGAAAACATAGTGAAGGATCAGCATCTGGGCATGATGATTGGAGCAGTGGAGATGGATCTAACAACTGAAGAGAAAGATGATGAAGAACTTCTGAGCCTTGGACTAGGCTTAGAATTGCCAAGAGAAGAATTGGTGACTAGGTCATAAATTGAGACCATTGGGTCTCATGGTTTTAACACTGACAGTTTGTTTATGTGTACAGGTGATGCAGAAGACAATTCATCGTTTGAAATTGTCTTGAGAGAAGAAAAATTGTTGCTGAAGGAGGATGAGAAAACCATGTCTCATATGCAGGGATTTGTCATTGACAGAGAAGAATTGGCTAGACTGATGGGCCAAGAGCAGACTGGGGAGCAGATTTTAAAATCTGTTGAAGTGAGGAGGAATCAGCATTCCATGCTGACAGAACATGAGAAAGAAAAGCTCCGAGAACTTGATTGTATTTCCAAAACCCATCAAGAGGATGAACGGCAGTTGTTGAAGATTTCCCAAGAGGAAGGAAAAGATGTTGGAGCTAACTTCTAGCATGTTGAAGATGTAAAACAAACACAGGATAATTGGCTGAACTTTTTGCTGTGAGCATTTGAAGAAGAGAAAGGGATTACAGACCCTGGAGCAAGGATGCCTAAAGCTGTGAATAAGGGAGGAGAAGATACTAGCTTGCAGAATCTAATTATGTTTACTAGTATACTAGATGAGTATGTCACTGCTGGTAGGAAATAAAATAGTGAATTATTTTTTGAGAATTAATTTGCAGATGATGAACAAAAGAAAAGTGTTGCAGAGGGATAGGAAGGGGAGGAAGCAACACCCACGGTGGCAGCAGCAACACCCATGGTGGCAGCAGATGCAACATGGGGGATGACGTCTGCAGGAGTAGTAAACATGTTAATAGCATGTGAGACTACAAGAGGAGCAATATTGGCAGCAACAGAGATTGAAAGTAGCAGCAGAGGGAAAGATAATTTCCAGCTAGAGGATAAGATGGACATGGAGATTGAATACATCAGAGGACTGATGGTAAGGGTGTCTCCGAAGCAGCAGACAACAGCAAGGAAACAAAAGGATTTTTGTATAGGAAAAACAAAAGCAGACTGTGAAAGTATGGCTGGATGTGATTTACATAACAAAGTCTGGAAGCCTGGAGAAGATCAGTTGAAGGATGATGAAGCGGATGGATAGCAACAAAACCAAGTATGGGATCCTGGAAGCAGAGACGAAGACACATGATTAGGAGATCATGAAAAATTTGAAGCTTGGGAGTCTGATGCAAGGGCATTAGGCTCAAAAGTTACTTTGTACATAAGTAGACATAGGGGGTCCCATGTTCTTCAAATTTCTTGTAAATATTAAATAAATTTGGTAGGGAATTGTAACAATTCTCAAGTCATTTTGAGAACATGAGAAATTGGTTAAGATAGGAATAAGAAGAGTCAGTTTAGTATTAGTTCAGTTATCGAGTTTGATTTTAGGAATTGGGAATGCTAAGAGTTGCTGAACTGTTTGGAGAATTGAATCAACTCAGGTCATCCTTGTGGTATAAATGTAATCCTAAAGAGTTTAGATAGGGAGAGAGAGGTAGAGAACTTCTTCAGCAACAGAGTAGGAGGATAATGGCCACTAAACTGAATATCTGGCCTGTCATGAAATTGTAAGCGATTTCTTTGATATTGATCACTTGTATCTATATATATATATATATATATATATATATATATATATGTTATGGAAGAACTGTCTTTGAATTAAGTGTGTCTAGATGGGATTAAACCCTATTTGAATGTCTTCGAATTCCAATGAGTACCTTTGGATATGTATAAAAGAAATTGTATAAAAACGTGTAAATATGTACTCTGCAATTTGAGATTGTATGTACCTTGATTGAACTGATTTATGTGCAAATCACTGCAAGTAAATTGACTTGTGAGGTGAGGTGAATCGATCACTATAAGGATCGATTCTGAGATAGAAGAATTCTTGTGTGTGAGGTTAGAGAAATTTGACTTCCTGTGTCCGCTATATGCGTGAGAGTTTTAGTCCCTTTGAAATCACTGGATTGTGTGTGATCTATGTGGAGGATATACGAGTTATGTAGCAAGAATTCTATATGGGCGAGACCCCGTAACAGAGTGTACATAAGAATGCACTATAACCTCTGTGTGAGAATTGTAGTCTCGGTTATCGAAGTAATTGCAGCAAGAAGGGCTCAATAGCAAGGAAGAGAGATTTTTCAGTCGTGTGGGGGAGCTTGCTAATGGAACTGTGCTTGACAGAACCTTGAGCGAAATCTGAAGGAAACCTGGCGTGTCGAGGAAGGCGGAACCACGAAGAGTGAACAGTAAAGGCGGTTTCTGGTTTTCATCGCACCACCTTTACACAGTGAGCGGTATTTGAGGAATTGGGAGCGATTCCATAGGACGGGCGACATGTGTCCCCGCCACGCATTATTGTCCGTGTATCTTCACCGAGCGATATCCGTCGGATCATCTGAAGCTAAGCGACGTTCTCTCCGTCATCGGATGTGGAAGGTCATTAGTGTGGTGCCCAGTTCCAATTGATCGATACTGTTTAACTATGGTTGCGAGTTTAACCGAGGCATGTCCAATGTGGTTGAGTTGTTATAGCACTTCCAATATTGAATAAGGTCGTAATATATATATGGATATATTGCGTATAATGGTTAGTTGGCGAAATATGAAATATGTGATGTAGTGAACGTGGTTTAATATATGTACCTACCGAGGGTTATATGATATGGTTTATTTATATCAAGAACATGTTGAGTTGCCAGATTGTGAGTTGATTGGGCAAGAAATTTTGGATACATTTCACACACAACTTTGTTAAAAAGTTGAGCAAAACGGGACTGTGGATGACCCCGCTATCAATTCCACATCTAGGATTCCATTGTTATTCATGAGTTTAATTTTTTCTTTTATGGTTGAAATAACATCGTGTGTTATAAATATGTTATGGAAATGATAAATTTCTTCGATGTATTCTTAAACCTAAATACAGCTCTCAAGACACATGTTATGTTTCAAAGTCTCATCATTTCCCCTTAGCATCACATTTGGATGGTTCTCATTGCTACTTTTTATGATCACATAATACACTTTGAATAAAAAGAAAATTATTACATTTGGCATCATACAGTTCTATTATAATGGTTCTTGAACGCTAAAGTGATTGCATTATCTCAAGCAATTGTATTGGTAGTTCCGAGTATTGTTATTTCTTGAATTAGTCTAAAGCTTTACAGTGCTATATTTGGTATGGTAGCCTTTCGTATCATGGTCTTTTAATGTTTATTATTGGATTGATGCAAATTTTGACATTATAATCTTGTTAACAAGAAATATGGGTGAATTTTACAGTGTTATCTATGATATATTTGTTAACGAAGCCACATAATTAGGAAATATGCAAAGTCAAATGCCAAAAACATAAGAGAAGTGGGAGAAGTTAGCTATCAATCGTGAAAAGATTTCCTACCAAAGCACGTATCAATGAAAAGAGAAGCTAGTGTGCACTTCACTCTTGGTTTTGTAATGTTTATTCATTCCAAAAAATCCACCATAAAACAACCTTTTCATAGTAAGCATGTTCCACATTGTACTCCAATGTGACACATTTTTTTATTTTTTGTAGGCTAAATGCATCAGAAACGCAAGGGAGGGATGTCATGTGACAACTTCCCCTTTGCACTCTTAATCTATGTTACTCACAAAATTATAGGAGAGTAATCGTATGTGGTGTAATGGCGGGATGAGGTGCAGCATTCGGCTCCAATGTCGGTGTTCAAAAGTCGAAGGTTTCTTGGCTCATTGCAGACTTTGCCTATTGCTATACAGTCTTTACACAAATTTGACTCTCATACCATTTACATATTACAGACTTCATTCAGAGGTGTGGATTGACCCTTAACAAAGTCTCTGGCAAACCCAATACTCCCTAGGAGTCTCACCACATTAGGTTCACATATGCATCAAAATGCACGCGTAGGCTTGTCGAACTCGGCCTAATGGCATAATGACACAAATATTTAGAGAGAGAGAGAGAGATATCAGAATAACAACACATAATCGAATGCCCAAATGGTGATACATTTTCCTTATTTATAGGATTTCAAGAGAGCTTCAAGTATCTTCTCGAAATATGACATGTTTGCATAAATTGTACAAAGTATAGATCTCAAATCTAACTTTTCCATAGATTCTTTGAAATGTGGGTAAAATCCCACCAAAATTTAGAGAAGTGATATGAGTTTCATATATTCATCCGAAAATTTAACCTAAGATTTTACTTCAAAGGACAGACCCCTCCACTTAATCATTTAAATTGTCCTGAAAATCTAATTTCATACTTGGGATAGGAAATTTTAGTAATTTTAGGTATAAGTTAAGATTTTGTTTGATTTTTAAGGCCTCCCAGTCATTATGAAATTTGATTCTTATGATTAGGATTACTTGTGGCATCCTATGTATTTTTCAAACTCCAATACACGAAGGAAAATATGTGGAGGACATTTGGGGGAAATGTGATTGTCCATAAAATGTAGATTGGATTTGGGGATCTTGTAGTTCTTTTCCTTGGACCCTACTAGTTCTTAGAGGTTGTATTTTAAGTGTTTAGCAGGAAAAATCATAGTATGCCCAAGAATATTAGTGTTAGAGCACATATGGTTTGGGAGAAATGATAAGGGGTTCTGGGAGTTAAGTGGTTTAAAGGTTTAGGAGAAAGGGGTTAAGGGTAAAGGGTAAAGGGTTAGGGCTTGTGGGGTTTAGGGGTTATGGGTTTGAGGTATATGGGGTTTAAGGGTTATAGGTTAATGGCTTAGTGGTTAAGGGATTTAGGGGTTAATTTCCTAAGGGTTATGGTATTTAGGTGTCAGCAGGTTAAGGGGTTATGGGTTAATGAGTTTAGGGGTTGGGGGTTATGGGTTAAGGGTCAAGGTTTAAGAGGATATGTGATTAAGGTTTATGGGGTACAAGGATTCCAAGCTAGGTTTTATGGGTTAAGAGGTTATTGGCTTTGGGTTTAAGGGATCAAGGGGTTAAGTTGTTATGAGTTATGGGTGTAAGGGTTAAGGGATTGTGGCTTTGGGGTTAAAGGTATAGGTACTTTAGTGATTATGGGTTAAGTGTGTATGGGTTGTGATAATGTGGCCCCTAATCCCCTTGTCACAACTATTGGGGGTTCCCTTGTCAATTTATTTCATTGCCTCACCTATAGGTCCCCTAGCCCATATGTCATAAGGCCCTAAGGCTCCTTCTCATTCTCTAATGTTAGGATTATAGATCTCAGTAAACCATGCTCAAACCTCTCACTTCTACCCATCCATGCTACCCTTGTGTCACCTTGCCCCATTCAATACACCAAAAGACCCCCCTCCCCCAAAATTCATGAGAATTGAACATTTTGTGGCAATCATTTAACAACAACTTCACAACTACTCCATTTATAATGGTGTATTAGAGCTATTAGATGTCATTTCATTGAGCTACAGTGATAGGTGAGAGCTATGCATAGCTCAATAAAGGTGTATCAAGAGGCTATTAGTCTATTGGCTATAGAATTTGACTCTTTTCATTTGTAACTAAGTGAAATGGAAAAGATGTGGAGACAATCTCCATTCTTCTTCTTTCACCGGACCATGTAAAATAAATGAAGCAAATAGTCTCAACCACTTCGAGAAGAAAAGTTGAGAACAATAATTACCATGAACAAACAAATAATCCAATGAGTTAAGATTATATGGGTCTACCTTTGTAAACAAGCATCCATAAGCTTGTTAGAATTAGTATGAATATTTACTAGAAGTTGACGAGTCTTCACATCACCAACCACATCCAATAGAAAGGTACCAACCCCTACAATAAAAATGATGTCTCCAAAGAAGGTGTAGTTAATACCATTAGTTAATATGTATCATCTTCATTATATATCATGTTGCTAAGAATGAAGTGTCTGGACTAGAGTTAAAGCTGTTATTTTAGTTTGTTGTCTTTTTTTGTCTTTTAGAGTACGAATATTTTTGGTCTACTATGCTAAGGTAGTTTGGCTTTCAAATATTCAAGGAATATGTGAGGAAGTTTGGAAACACCCTGTCAATGGATCCACCTTCTTTGTGTGGGAATAAAAGTCGAGAAGAGTGAAGAGGGCCCTCAAAAGCTGGGCCAAAGCCCTCCCTTCTCTGACCGAGTCAAGGCGGGTTGCCCAAGCCTATTTGGAGAGTTACCATTTTTTATCTAAATAGCCAAGGCTAGGAAAATATCCCAATCACGTGAGTTATAGTATATTCTCATTAAATATTTTATCTAAATGGCCATAGCCCAAAGCTATTATAGTGAAACTTCAAAACTGAGAGATGCTCTACAAGTTCTACCTAAACAGTTGGTTCTAGAAAAAAATTCCCAATTGCCCCCATTCCATCCTGTTTTCAAAAAATATTTCATCTAAACACCATGACCAAAGCTCCTAAACCCAAATTCCATAAATTTAAAAATGCACACCAAATTCTATTTAAAAATACATGGCTAAAAAAAGCTCCCAATCACCGTAAGTCTATTATGTTTTTATACCATATTTCATCTAAACATACATGAGCCAAAGTAGTTAAAGCAAAAATCTTAAAATTTAGATACCTAGTGAAAATTTTTATTTTAATAGATGAGGCTAGAAAAATCTCCCAAGCACCCCAATTTTTATTGTTTTCATAACATGTTGCATATGAGCAGCCATTCCCTGAAGTTTTTAAACTCTATCTCTGAAAATTTAGAAATAGAGCAGCCTCCCTTTAGCAACCCTTTCTCAGACCTCTAACTAAACTTATGTTAGGAATACATCTCTCCTAGCCTCTTTGATAAAATGAGCTCCTTCTTGCTTGATGTTCTTGCCTGGCCTCCTTAAATAACTTTTCCTAGCTAGGCCTCTTTAGAATGATCTAGAACTTATGAATTTTATCTACTTAGACCTTAGGAAATATTATTTTTTTTGTTTAATTTTATTTTATATTTTAAACCTCATCTTAGGTCCAAAGCCCCTTCTCTTGGGTTATTTTCCCACAAAACATTTTTTGGTGATCAAAATCACACAAACCCATCTCACTAGGCTTTTAGAGTACCTCCCAAGCTACACAATTTAACAACATAGTCTAGTTGTAGTAATCGTAACTTGGTCAAGCTCCTATAGTCAAGCAAGGACTTGGTTGGGTTCCCAAGTTAAAAATGAACTAAAGGTAGTTGTGAGGGCATGATAAATAGGAAGGGTTAGGGAATGCCAAGAAATGAAAAGGTGTGCTAACACATGTTGGACAATGTCAATGCATGTTGAGTAGTGTTAAGGAGTGTCGAGGTATCAAAAAGGAGAACTAGGTCAAAATGAATGGAAATGAACAAATAAGAGTGTGTTCCAGGGAGTCTTAGTGAATTCATGTGGTCCAAGGATGAAGTGATGTGTTAGAAAAAGTTCATAATAGGATTTGTAAGAGGCTAGGCTACAATTGCAATAAGGGGCTCTATTAGACTCATGTATTTCACAGTATCACAAGGTGACTGATCACTGATTAGTTTTTTCATATACTGAAAATAATATTCTATGGCTATCATTTATTTTCAGATAAGAAAGGGAGACCCTAACTGTCAAAGAGCATCAAATGAATCAATTTACCTTATAGTTCAGTGGAAAGGAGAAAAATTGTTGTTGACAAGGTGTGATGGGGATCAAACTTCATTTCTGCCCTCGTTCCAAATCATTTCATTCACCCTTTTTGCCCACCTCATTTCATCCATATTATCCCATGCTCTGAAATCCATTCCCTGCCATGCTTCTCTTCCATTTCATCTTCCATTTTGAAATATACATTACATTACCTTTCTTTCGCCTTTCCGCTTTACCCTTCCACCTTTACTGTTTCATTTACTTTTATTCCCCGATCGCGATCAAAGTGGGGCCCTCATTGCATTTCATAGACTTTACGTATTTGGCATTGGAACTAAAATTTAAATAATGCAATCATCGATTTGCAATATCGTATCACATTTTTTTACCTTGTGAGCACCCGCAAATCTATTTTATTTAGTTTGTGATGTGGTAAGTCAGCCCCACCTCAGCAGCTCTGCCCCATTACATAGCCATTGCAATATATTGTTATATCTTATAGAACTTCATAACACTGACCTCTTAAAACCCTTCCACAGATTCATAACACTCTGCCAATTGCCAGTGGGACCCTCTTCTCTGCACTTCGCAAATTTTAGGAGTTAACCTTGCAACTTATAAATTAAACTTAAGAATTGTGATGTGCACCTATGATCTGGTCCCACTTATTCCCTGCCATGTCACTCATCTCCTCCCCCGCCCATCTCACTTCGCAGATTTTAGAGTTTACATATTCCGTGCTTATAACTAAATGCTACGAATTGCAATGTGCACTGTAGTCTGGTCCCTCTTACCCTCCACATCGCCTCCCCATCACATCGCATCGTCGATCGTATTATTTATAAAGTAAAATGTAAAGGTTGTGAAGTGCACGGATGCGATTCCACTTCATAACTAAATTCTATAGAATTTCAAGTTCGGGTGAACGAGTTGTCACTATGTTTTGTGTGTATAATAGGTAAATTCAGGACTACGAGATTTATAGCTCATTTCATGAATAAATAGGCCAAAATATTGGACAAGAATAAAATTCTTTCCACCTCATCATGCCACTGTCATCTTTAAATCCGACGGCCTACGTTTCATTCTGACCCCCCTTTACCATCCTTGCTTTATCCTTGCAGGGGGGGTCCCGAATGAATGATTTTCAAGAAAGCGACCCCCTTATGTGTCACTCTCTCTTGAATTCACACCCCTGCCCCCTTCTATTACCACTTACCACTTTATAAGGGTCCGAAATAGCACTTTTCTCGTGAAAAACCATTTTCCCCAAATGAAAAACCATTTTTTAGCCATTTTTATCAGTCTATTTTCGAGCAAGATTTCGGGCAGATGGGAACTAATTTTGACAAAATAAGAGAGGATTTTATTCAGCATGGGCTGAAAAAAAAATATGTCTCCCATATTTTTCACAGGTTTCTTTAGCTGGGATAATCGAAAGCCATCTCTTAGCCCTATTTCTCATATTTTCATTTTTATGTGTTGGTCAATATTTTGTGGCGATTGTTGTGGAGAGCTGGAGATTAATTTTGAAAATAAGAGAGAATTTTTTTACCAGCACGGGTTAAAGAACAATAACCTCTCTCATATTTTTCATAGGTGTCACCATTGGGGAGAAAAAAATGTCTGAGTTGACCCCTATTTTCAGCAGTTTCGCCCATTTTTCATAGCATGATGAAAATCCAAAGATTTTCAAGAATTTTTTTTTTTATGATGGTTCTTAGATGTGAACAAGGATAATATATTTCAGCAAGCATTTTCCATCAAAATAGTGCCAGAAAGTATGATAGTAGGACAATAAAGCAATCGGTGTCACACTAGAGTTAATGATCCAACTAAGACGGTGCAAGAAAGGCTAGGCCAGACATCAATTTTGTCTCTCTTTGTATTTTCAGAATTTTGAAAGACTAATTGCATTCACCTTATAATTCACAAAGGGTCATCACAGTTAATACAACCAACAGTGGCTGACAGATTCACCTCGTCATAACCTTGCATGGCCATACTTGTCCATTTTCTGCTTAAATTGTAATGAATGAAAGTTTGTCAGGGTAGATTACGGCAAACCAACTTAGTTGTTACTTAAATACCACTAGAATTCTCATTATAAAAATTTGGATATTTTAGCACCTGTATTGTAAGAACTACTATTGAAGCACTTTAATTTTTGGAGCTGGACATCAATAGTCAAAGACCGTTTACAGGATTCTTGAGTTGTGTCAAAATGGTGATGTGTTTCATCTTTGTTTAAATGTTTCCATTGTTTTATCTGCTTTATGTATGCTCATCTAATTGTAACTCATAAATTTTAGATTAAGATTCACTGTCAAAGCGCCTTAATTTTGTCTGCATTTACAATATGAATGTTTTTTGCTGAATTTTTATTAAATAATTCTTGATTTCTCTTTAGTCACTATCGAACTTTACTATTTATTTCACCTCATAATTCATTCAACTCTTAAAATCCATTTAGCACAATTAGCTTGCCCTTTGATTTTCTCTTGATTTTGATGTGCCATTCCAGCCTTTTAATCCGTCGCCTAATGGAATATCTTCTGCAACCCTATCTGTCCAACTACACAATCAATAAAAAAAACAACCCCCATCACCATAACTAGCCTAATGTAAGTATGTATAACCAACAAGTTAAATCAATTTAAATCATAAAACAGATAGAGCCCTCTCTGAGTCTAGGAAGACTAGGTCCTAGACTCCAAAGTGGTTTTATGTTGTGCTTTATAGTTTAGTTTCACCAATCTTCTAAATCATAGAGTGCAAATAGGCTCGACAAAGAAATTTTAAACAAAGGGAGACTTTGTGTCGGGCACAACACTATTTTTCCTTTATCTATTATTTTTATATGACATGTGGCACACTTTGGCCAAATTCTCATGTTTTAAAATATTTTAGACATTTCAATATTGTACATTATTATGTATAAGTTTTAGGGAACTTGACTTGTGCCTACCTATATCTTATGTGTCTCGTGTATCCTGTGGTTCTTGCAAACTCTTAGTTAATGCTCTACTATTTATATGAACTAGACATACATGTGAAATATTTCCTATGTGAGCTATGTTTCTTAGTTGTTTTATGGCCATGGCTAGATGTGATCCTTGTCTTGGTAAGTCCTTAAGTGGGAAAATTTTAGCTTGGACATGACTAGCCTAAGATGAGGTATAGGAAGTTCTTAGTTGAACAAGGCACAATCTACTTGTAGTAGGTGCAATTGATCAAGTTGTTACGGCTGAAGCAGACTAATGTCACATGAACTGGAGTATCTAAGGACTTGATTGGGTTCCAAAGTCATGACAAAATGCAACGATATTTGTGAGTGCATGAGTGCCAAGGCATGCTATTGAATGCTAACATGTGCTAGATAGTTCAAAGGCATGTAAAATATGCTAATATGTGTCAAGTGCTATGGTATGCTAATATCTGTAATGGTGTGACAATACATGCTAGGGACTATCAAGGAAACAAAAAGGAGAAACAAGTTAAAATACAAGGAAATGGACACATCATAGGGTTAATAAGTCATCAATTTACATTTTCCAAGAGAGGCATGCTATGCGCACCAAGACTAGGTGGAAATGAGTTTCAAGTGCCAAGTGTTAGTGAATTCTAAGTGCCAAATCATCCTCTGTCACTTCTCTTCTACTTTCCAATAATCGATCCCAAATAAATTTAATATTAAACCATGCCAAAAAATATTTAGGAATCTTAATGAATGTTATACATGATAATTATCATGGCCTATTTAGGACTACATGTCTCTTCGCTCCCTTATCAAATGAGCTCCTTCTCACTGATGTTATTTCCTTCATCCTAAGGACTCCTTAAATAGTTTATCCTAGACCTCTTAGGAACCCTCTAGAACTTATAGGTTTTATCCACTTAGACCTTAGGAAATATTAATTTTCCTTTTTAATTTTCTTTTAGATCTTAAACCCCATCTTCGGTCCAAAATCACTTTACTTTGCTTCTATTCCCACAAAGCCTTTTGTGACCAAACTCACACAAAGCCATCTCACTCGGCTTGTGGAGTACATCCCAGGCTACACAATTCAACAATATAGTCTAGTTTTAGTAATTATAACTTGGTCAAGCTCTTGTAGTCAAGCAAGGGCTTGGTTGGGTTCCCAAGTTGAAAATTAAGTAAGGGTAGTTGTGAGGGCATGATATCTAGGGATGGTCAGGGCATGCAAAGGAATGAAAAGGCATGCTAACACATGTAAGAAAATTTCAACGCATGGTGAACTAGAGTGTTAGGGAGTGTTGGGGCATATCAAGGGATAAATAGGTCAAAATGCATGGAAAGGAACAAATAAGAGTGTGTGCAAGGGAGTGTTAGCGAATTCAAATGTGTTAAGGATGAAGTGTGTTAGGAGAAGTTTAGAATAGGATTTACAAGAGGAAAACCTACGGTTGTTATAAGGGGCTCGACATAGCAGTTTTAGACAAAGGGAGATCACTTTGTGCTAGGCACAACATTGCTTTTCCTTTAGTTATTTTTTTTATATGAGATGTGGCACACTTTGGCTACATGCTCACGTTTTTAACTATTCTAGATAATTGCATATTGTACATTGTTGTGTATAAGTTTTGGGGCACACAACTTGTGTCAACTTATATCTTGTGTGCCTTGTGAATCGTGTGGTTCTTGAAAACTCTCATTTAATGTTCTATTGTTTATATGAACTGAACATACATGTGAAATATTGCCTATGTAAGCTATGTTGCTTAGTTTTTTTATGGCCATGGCTAGATCATGTGATTCTTGTCTTGGTAAATAGTTAAGTGGGACAAGTTGAGATTGGACATGAGTGGAATAAGATGATTTATAGGAAGTTCTTAGGTAAACAAGGCACAATATACTTGTAATAGGTGCAATTGGTCATGTTTTTGGGGTTGATGCAGGCCAATGTTTTCACATGAACTACAGTAGCCAAGGATTTGATTGGGTTCCAAAGTCGTGAAAAAATGTAAAGTCTAGTTGTGACGACATGAGTGCCAAGGCGTTCTAGGGAATTCTAAGATGTGCTAGATAGTGCGAAGGCATGTCAAACATGATAATATGTGCCAATTGATAAGGCGTGCCAAGATGTGCAAGGGTGTGTCGATGCGTGCCAGGGACTGTCAAGGCAACAAAAGGGAGAAACAAGTTAAACTACAAGGAAATGAACACATAAGAGGGTTAGTTAGTTATCAATTTACCTTTTATAAGAGGGGCATGCTAGGCACACAAACACTAGGTGCCAATAGGTGCCAAGTGAAAATTCTTAGTGCATTATAAGTGCCGAGTCTTCCTTTGTTGCTTCTCATCTACTTTCCAAAAATTGATCTAAAATAAATTTAATATTAAACCATAAAAAATCATACCAAGGCATCTCAACGTGTTCCATACATGCTAAGACTTTCCAAGCACCAACACGTGCCAAGTGCCAATATGTGTCAAGGACTGTTATGCATGCTATGAAGTGGAATGGCATGTTGAAGACTGCTAAGGTCTGTTAGAGAGTGCTAATGCATGTTTAAGAGCGTTAAGGAGTAATAGGACAAAAAATGAAGGGAGCACTAGGTCAAAATTCATGGAAGTTAATGAATATGAGGAATGTGTGCCAAGGAATAGTGTTAATGAGTGCTAGCTATCATGCCAATGAGGTACTAATAAGGTATGCTAAGCACTGGTAAGGCATGCTAGGGAATATCAAGGCATGTAAAGAAATGCCAAAGTGTGCTAGGGAGTGCTAGGGTGTGCTAATTATATGTTCCAAATAGTGCCAAGATATGCCAATACATGCCAGGTGCTAAGGATGTGCAGGGTGCCAGGGTATGTCAATATGTGTCAAGAAGTGTCAAGGAAACAAAAGGAAGAACCAAGCTAAAATGTAAGGAAATGAACACATAAGAGGGTTAATAAGTCAGGACCTTATCTTTTTCAAAAGGGGAATGCTAGTCACACTAATAATTGGTCCCAATACATGCCAACTGGCATTGTGTGCCAAGTGCTAATGTATGTCAATGCATTCAACCAAGGTGTTCCAGGGCATGCTAGGGACTACATGCATGCTAACACATGCTAGGCGAGTTCCATGTTATGCTAGCGCATGCCACCATGTGCTTGGGAATTAGTGACATGACAACATTTTATAGGTACAAATATGTTCTAATACATGCAAGGTGCTAAGAAATGTTAGTGTGTGACAAAGCATTAATTTAAGGTGTGCCTGAATTGTTGAGGAGTGTTGGGTTGGGTCTTTCTCATTAATAGAATTTTCAGAGCTTGATTATGTATTAAATAATATATTTCCTATACACACTAGTGGGACTTTATCTAAAGGGAATTTGATAGATATTAAACTTAATAGATATGAATCATGTGTTGACTCATAGGAAAACTCTATTCGACTAGTGATTAATTGAGGGAAATGATACACACTAATTACTTCTTAAAAAATTTATTGATTATAACCACTATGGCCTTGGAAATATCATAAAAAATAATCCACAATAATGGCCTTAAATCATTTTCTTTTGAAGAAAAAAAAATATTAACATGCATATAGCATCATAAAAAAATCATTGGAATAATCAATGGTGACGAACATTTTTTGACTGTCACCAAAAGTAACAAAAAGAGCATTGGTGAGGGTCATTAAAAGTTTGTCACTAGAAATGTCACCAAAGAGAGAATTAGTGATAGGCCTTCAACGACCCTCACCAAAAGTGTCATTGAAAATGGCTTTGGTGATGAACCTTAAAGGACCATCACTATATACACTTACAGTGACACTTTTTTAAGGACTGTCACCATATGTGACATTGGTGACGGATCTTAAAGGTCCGTCACAAGCATGACCCTCACCAATGTCATTTTTTCTTGTAGTGATGTATATTTGAAGCTGTGCCTCCCAAACCTAAAGGTATTCCTTGTAATTTGGTAATTGAGTATTGTGGTTTACTTATCATGGAAAATCTTGGGAATATATTAATGGGGGGATTAGGCAGAAAGAGTGGGCTAGGTATGTGACCTTGGCCCCTAGGCCTCTTTTAGATGTTAAACTTCGACCCTAGTCCTGTGGGATATATTTTACTGACCTTTGGGATTTAGGGATGCTACTACATGGGAAGCCTTGATTTTGGTTGTGTGGTCCCACTCTCTCATACACATATATCACTCCCCTTATGCTCTTTATAACCCCATTTATCATTCCTCACACTTGAGTCAATATTCCTCCATTGGGTCCATAAAGGGTTAGATTTTCCCTTCCATTTTCCCAAACCTTGGGTTGGGCCATGAATGATGCTCAAATATTGATGCAGCTAAAAATAAAATAAAAATCATAATTGGCCACATTCAATAAGAAAATGTACTACAAAATGAAAAATTTGGTTGAGACAAACACATTCAGCACATGGGAAAAATTCATTACATGAGCTCTACCCCATTTCCATGGCCATCACCATAGTTCCTATAGTCCCTAGATGATCCTCTATCATTTAGGAACCCATATCTATCCCAAATCCTGGTGGGAAATGAAGCACCCCAACTTAAAGGGGGTATCAATTGCTATATGTTACACATCATGCTCCAATTCCTTGAGCTCCGACCAATTAACTAAAGGAAGATCGCAAAAGAAAAAATTAATATGAATAAGGGTGGAAAAATAAAGGTCAGAGTAACTCATGTACCATGGTTTCTCCCTCCTACACATTATTTACTGAAGTGTGGGCTTCCATTTATTCTCTACCCTTGTACCCTGACATGTAACCTGGGATTTCCCATTCATCCCCTACTTCGTTCCATCACTTTATCACATTCCAACACCATTTGAAGGATGTAAAAATGACATACCATCCCATTTAGCAGTAGAAACCACCTACTAAGGTGTTTGGTTAACCCCTTTGGATTTTGGAGACATTAGCACATGCTAAAGCCCACTATGGAAGGGAATTCCATTATGAAGTGCCCACCTATTTTCCATGGTTTTTAATACCTCTTACTTTATTTCTATAATGACTTGGTGTACTGGAAGTGCATGGGATACATTGAATCTTATGCAGGATTTCATATAGTCTACATATTAGGCTTGGTATCCCTATTCGGGGTCCTAACCCGCAGAGGCCTACATTAGCGCATGTAGGATTTTTGTATAGAAAAATGGGCCTCCATAGCAGAAGAAAAAATTATGTGGATCCCCAAATTCATTCAGATATCACTCCTTTTCCACTGATTGGACAAGGAAGATGAACCTGGTCCACCATGTTGAGTTGGCTCCACCGTTGCACCCCACACTTGGCAGATGATGTGGCATAACTTATACCATCATCCTAGCCCTTACAAATAATATACAAGCATCTTCAATTATTTTGGAGACCCACGAGCACACTTGTGTTCCCCCACATCCATTTGGGAGCACCAAAAGTTTATTGTTTGTAGAACAAAGGGCCAACACGTATTCCACAAATTTTGGGAATATTGTTTAACATTATGGCACCTATGGACTTTAGCATGCCTCCTCTAAGGCCCAAAGAGACATTTTATTAATAAATTGACCCTCTTGAGAGGCTTTAATCTTCTATTATTGAGTTAGTTTGGTGGGCTTGTCACCAAAGAGTTATTATTTTGTACATTATTTTATTTTAGGGGATACATTAGGATAAGTTTAGCTAAATTGAATTAATTAGGAATTGTATAAATAAATGATGATTTGGATCATTCTCTCATCATCACTTGGTTTGGATCATACCTTCCTGTGAGATTTTCACTATCTTTTGAGGATGAGAGTTTTCAGATGAATGGATGAATTTTTATCCTTCGATAATCTTCTTTGTATTGGAGATGATATTATTGGAATATATATGTAAGTAATGTTTTAATTCTCTTATTTTTATTTATCTTTCTCCATTCGTGATGCTCGAATTTTTTGCTATTCTAGGTTAATTGGCTACTTTTATTGGAAGGAAATTGTGGAAATTTCATCTCTAAATAGAGTTGTATCACGTATGGCCCATGTTTGAATTAATGAATGTTCCTAGAGACTTCTGAATTTGTTGTTTCATGAAAATTCACCAAATATTTCTAAAAAACATTTAAATGAGAGTGAAGCTGCTTCCATTAAGCCATAGAGCCTATCAAAGTTGATTTCTAGGCCTCCTTGACAAGTGCAAATCAAAACGAACATTGAATCTATTAATTTTTGCAACTATAGTCAAATTCCACCTTGGAAAATTTAGATGGTTAATATTATAGTTTCATTAGATTCCTATTTTTGAGAGGACCAAAATTGACCTATATATTGCCCCAAATGGTTAAGAATAAGTTAAGTTATGAATTATTTTATTCTTTTACGGGTTGGCCTCAACACATGTGGATTCAGCCAAATCCCCAAGCAGTCCCTCACAAAGTTATAAATAGAAGAGAACCCAAGATCATTTTCACACATTCACTCATGATATTTTCTTCATGCTCTTTTGGTATTGGTTCATATTTTTTTTTTTGGCTCACACATGTTCGCCAAGAGAAGCTCGCGCAAGGGTTTGGGATTGTAGACGAGAGGCTCACATAGATCTGGGTCTTCTGGCCTTGAGCCATGGGCACATTACTGAAGTTTTCACGCTAGAGATGTGGGTAAACCATGTTAAGGTCACAACTAAGATATTATAACGACGAGCATACCTTGTTTAGGCTCGACTAGGGTTTCTGAGTCAGATTGGGATGATATGGACCTCAACCGTAGGCATAGAGTGCTTAGGTCATGGTCAGGGATACTATAACTATAGGCTCACAATGGTAAGGTTACTGATAAATAATTTATGGGAAGATCTTCTTTGTATCACAGTCATTTACTTGCAAAATGTCTTGATTTATCCATCACCTAGTCACATTCACTTCATAAAAGTCATTGACAACATTATGGATTTAATTCACTTCAGAAAAGTCATTGACAACATTATGGATTTATATCTAGGACATAGCAGCTGAGATCACTTGGTTTTGGTGATACATTAGATCCGTGTTTTTGATGTTGTATGTATGCATATCTGAAGATCTAATATATTTTTTTCTACTGCATATATGTATTGGGCTCATTGTACTCTTTGTTGAAATTTTTTTATGACGATCTATTGAAGAAGAATATTTGAAAGGGTTCCCCCCATAGTGGCGTTTTTCCCTTATCTTGGACAAATATATTGTTTGTTATGTCTGTGCTATTGTCTTCTTTTTCATTGCATGCATTGCTATATCTTCAACTATTTTTTATGGTTATTTATACTACTAATATTTGGATGCACTGTTAATGAAAATTAGTTTGGACTAAATTAATTTGTTCAACATTGAACAATATGAAAAATTAACATGGTATCAGAGCTAAGGTGAAGTACAAGTCCAATACAAGAAAACAAGTGAAGCCCTCATTATCAGAAAGCAGATCTACAATCCAAGGTCAATATGTCTTCCTCTACCTTCAAGGAGCATGAGAAATTGGGTGATGCATCTAACATTGTTGCATGGAATGTCAGATTGGAGATCATAGCTGCCAACAATGATGTATTGGAATAAACTCAAGGAAGGATGCCCAAGCTTCCAAAAAAGGCCTCTGTCATCCTCAAGAATAGATATAAGAAATTTGAGTTCAAAGCAAACAAAATCATAGCTTATGGTTTACAAGATCATTTACTTGCATATGTTGGGAATTCAAGAAAGTCTAAAGACATGTATGACAATATATCTAACATGTATGAAGTAAAAAATATAAATGAGATAATCACCTTGAAATATCAACTCAAGGAAGTGAAGATGAACAAAGGTGAAATTTTTTAGTCTTACATTATGAGGATCTCTCATCTTAGAGATCAACTGCAAAGGGTTGGAGAGAATGTTCCGAATAAAGAGTTGTAAGTTGTGACTCTTGGAGGTCTCCCTTCTTTTTGGGAAACAATCATCACTACTATCTATAACATCAACGTTCTTCTGTCATTTGATGAAATTGTTGGAAAGATTACTCAAGAAGAATCTATAATGATAGGAAGAGGTAGTATAGATAAGCATGAACAAGGAGAGGCTACTGCATGTGTTGCCCATTGTTATCACTAGAAAATAGTACAAGAAAATGTGACATTATTTAATGTTAGGCAGAAGGATTTACAGGGCTGAGAGACATTAGGGAATTTGAAAGTATTTAAAAAATCTCCAAGGTCTGAGGAAAAATCAAATTGCGTACAAGAAGGACTAGTCAAATGTGCTTTTGTGTGAAAAATCCTTAGATAAACGCGCCCTTTCACACCTATTGACCCAAAAAGCACGCAATCCTGGGAGTGGTGAAAGTCAGATTCCATGACCATAAGGCACACTCCAACACATTGATTCCACACTTGAAGCCACCTAAGGACAACCATCCAAGCCTCCTTAGTACATCAAGGGAGCACACAATGGAATAAATGTGGCACACAATGGAATCACCCTCCTCTCTTGGGTCACTATCCATAATGTACCAAGAGAGGGAAGGAGGATTTAAATTCTCCTATAAGAGGCTACGAAGAGTTGAACAACTTTAGATCACATTGTTATGCTGGCCAACATTGCCCCAAGAAATACCAGCAGTGTGTGATCCAAAGTAGAGATAGAGGGGACTCAGTTGTTGGCCATCCAACAACTCCAGTCCACCATAATAGAGAGAGGGAGACTTTGTGCCAAGGTATCTCAGAAGTAAGGACATACTTGCATCAGGACTTAGAACCCATAGTTTTAAGGGCCCCTTGGCAAGTGGGTTAAAGTTTCATCCTTATTCCTACCAACACTCAGTAAGAGGGGACGTAAGCGGCAGCGTTTGGATTATTGAAGTTTTTTAACTCTTTTTAGAGATTTTTTGTTATTATTTTTAGTTTTCTTTTAATTTTTATGTTTGAATATGCATGCTATTTCTCTATCTAGTATGTTTATGTTCCAGCACATTCCACTAACTTGTTGGATTCCATATATTTAATGGCTGTGACCAATAACTTAAGAGGGAATACCGTAGCCCTTAAGTTGGTGTGATTTCATACATACGTGCATTAAACACACTAACACAAGATTGTCGACTCCACTAATGTTTATTTCCAAGTTTATGTGGTAGTTCCTTTTTGCAGAGATCTTTGTCTTTGCTATGGAGATGAACCTCGTACCATCCTGTACCTGCAAGAGGAACGATGGGCACCAGAAATACTCCTACTTATGCCCCATCCTCACATCGATAGTTGTGTACTCTCTAATGAGTTCGATGATTTCATCATTGATTGTTGAGCTCTAGAAATGTTTTAGCGATGGTATCCATTTCATATAGTATATCGCAATAACATGGACATCTAGTATTCATGTCAGAGATGTGGTGACAGTCACCCAATGCACCATTGTCACTACATACCCTGATTCTGATTAGCACTAGCTAACTTGTGCTTAGCCATAGTCCACCTCTCCCAAGAAGATGGCACCGACTCAAAATCCATGAACAACTAGACAAACCAAGAATATTTGATGAGAAAATCCATCGTCTTCTTGTTAGCTGAAAAGAGACCAATCAGGGAACCCTTAGTGTCCCCTAACCGCTCTCTACAGAGAATACCAACACGTGCATTCTGTAAAACACCCAATCATGTGGACACCACTTTCCCTGATTTAGTAGTGTTACAATGTTGGCACCCCACCAAACCACAAACTGAGCACGGTGGGACCCCCATATCTAGGCTATTTTGTCGAGTATGTCAAGGAAATCACTGTGGACAGTGTTTTACCTATATCCTGCAAGTTTTTCCTCTAATTTATATGATTCATACAATAAATAAGAAATAGGATGATCTCCTCAAAAGTATAGAAAGTACATCATCCCTAGGCCAGCAACCCCACACCCACATCAGTGTGATGGGAAAACTAGGATAGTGCACAAACCAAGCATTACCCAGGCCAAACCTAGGATAACATGCGGATTGTGCGACAATTTTGACCACCGGGTCCATCAGTGCAAAGAGCTGAAGCTCCTCAAAAATAGTTTTTGCACACTCTTCTCTGCCACATAAACTTCTCTCTAACCAAGAGAAGATCACGCGTACTTATTGTTGGATTTGTTCACACTTTCATCATAAAAGTAAATTTAACCATCTCCCCAAGCAAAGAGCACCAAGAGCAGCATTAAGCCTACACTCCCCCAAAGAGTTAGACACACCCAAGCAAACAACCCAGAAATGGAGGTGGAAGACCTCATCTTCTACCACAAATCCTTTCCAAGAATCCACATCTGGGACGATGAGTAGTGTTTATTCCCATAAAATATACTTAGTTGGCACAGTGGTACCATGCACCATCTTCACTGGCCAGAACCAAAAACCAGAGGCATGCCTGCTAATGGAAACATTCAGGCACCTCTGCACCAAGAACAATTTCCACCAACAGGAAATTGACCATCCGAACGGAGGAACCAACCTTGCTCTTACGCAAACTCCCATCATGGAGATTCTTCCCCCACCAAAATTTGACGACACAATACACCACATATAATTCATATCATCATGTATCGGAACTGTGACTCGAGCTATCTACTCATCTGCCATAGGTGTCAAGTCAGCTACAACTACGACAGTAGTTGTACCTACGATAATGCAGACCCAATATATCTACACTTTGTCGACTACATCTGGTTCCACCACATCGATGATGGAATCCTTCTTGTGTCTCTTAATGAGCTCCATGAGGATTGAACCTACTCAATATAATTTTGTGCAGGATCAATCCCCCTTAGGATCCCTATTTCATTTGGATAAGGAGATCCTATAGGTAATGATAGAGCTAGATTATCCATGGGATGCAATGCATCATTGTTCGCTATTTCTCCGCAAGCACATGTTCAGTTCTAACAAGACAAAAGAACATGAGATCTATGCGAACGAATAAAAATATTTCCTCCCATCAGGAAAAGTCGATTGGTTCAAAATTCCCATCCTAGCACCTGATGCATTTGAGGAAGGAAATATGTCAAACATCTCACCTAATATCAAAGTGAACATATCCCAAAATCCTAAAAAGGTTGAAGAAATATCAATGGAGGTAGCATGCTCTCTAGAAGAAATAGGCTCTTATACCCAATTACTACAAGAGCATCGAGATATATTCTCATGGGACTACTTAAAATGCCTAGGCTTAGTGCCATGATATTAAAGCACCATATTGACACTTGGCCTGATGTACCTCCAGTGCACCAGATATAGTTGCAACTACACCCATCAAAGGCAGAAGTAATAAAATGAGAAATCGATAAGCTTCACAAAGCCAAGTTTATCTACCCCATTTCTTATACATCTTGGGTTTCCAACCCTATTCCCGTCATGAAAAAATAGGGCACCATACGTGTTTGCAACAATTTTCAGGATTTTAGCAAAGCTTGTCATAAAGACAATTATCCTACCCCATTCATCGACTAGGTCATCGATGCTTGTGTAGGTAATGAGGCTCTCTCCTTTATGGATGGATTCTTTGGCTAAAACCAAATTCAAATCCTCCATACAGACTGGTACAAAACCACATTCATCACCCCCTAGGGCAGATTCACATACAAGGTAATGCCATTCGGCCTAAAGAATGCTAGAGCCACCTTCTAGAGGGCCATGAACTATATATTTCATGACTTGGAACACCTTATCATCGCCTACTTGGACGACCTGACTATCCGCTCCAAGAAATGCTCAGACTGTGTTGAGGATCTACGATTGGTACTCCAATGATGTCATCAATACAACCTGCACTTGAACCCCCTCAAGTGCATCTTCTACGTCAGTGTAGGTAGACACTTAGGTTTTATCATGTCCTAGCAAGGGATTCACTTGGACCCCCTCAAGGTCCAAGCTATCAAAGAGGTACCTCCACCTCGAACCCTCTGACAACTGTAAAGCCTGCAGGGGAAGGCCAACTTTCTGAGACGCTTCATCCCATATTATGCCACTTGTGCTCAAGGGTTCCTACACCTCATTTGCTAGGAAATCCAATTAAAATGGGATGATCATGCCCAAAAATAATTCGATGCAATAAAAGAAAATTTATCTTCAGCACCACTCATTAGTCCCCCAGACTATGATAGATATTACATCCTGTATCTGTCAACTTCCGAGTCCACCTTGGCTATATTTCTTATTCAGGAAGGCCGAGATGGGAAGGAGCACGTAATTTATTATGTCAGTAAAACCTTATTAGGCCCAACATTAAGATATGATCCTAAAGAAAATACTTCCCTAGCATTAATACATGCAGTCTAGAAGCTTCGCCACTACATCATCTTAAAAACTACTACGGTTATTTGCAGATATTAATCCCACCAAATACCTGGTCACACGCCACCTAACGAACCACAAGTATGCCCACTGGATAGTAATTCTCCAAGAATATGACTTACAGTTTCACTCCCCTAAAATAAAAAAGGCGCTTACGTTATCATATTTCACTACGGACCTCTCGAGAGGTAACAAAGGATCACTAGTAAATGATATGTTGCTAGGCGAGCATCTCTTCTTCATAGCAACCAATGACCCTTGGTATAGAGACATTCGCCTCTTCCTATGAACAAAAAGTTCAGACCTCATCTCACTTGAGATGACCATCAGCGCATACCCCATTAGGCCCCCTGATATCTCCTCATGAACGATGTTTTGTACCTATGGGGAATTGACACCATTTTATGTCGATGCCTCACTCACGACCAAGCGAAACTAGCCCTCAATGACTGCCATGGAGGTGCTTGCAGCAGCTACCTATCTCGGATGGCCACCGCTAAAAAATTCCTCTGGGAAGGATATTTTTGGCCCTCCCTTCTTTGTGATTCAATTACAACAGTCAAGAGGCGTGATCGATGCCAATGCTTTGCTCATAAGGCAAGAGCCCCTCTCGCTCCTGTAAACCCTATCATCATCACCGAACCCTTTTGTAAATGGGGAATCGACTTCATGACTTGCAACCCCACATCATATGGAAATCATAAATACATTATAGTGGATGTTGATTATTTCATCAAGTGGGTAGAGGCCATGCCCACATGTGACAACAATGCAGAAACCACCACTCGATTTCTGTTTAACCACGTAATTTTCCGGTTCAGCATTCCCAAAGAGTTAGTTTCTGACCATGTGAAACACCTTGAGAATGAAGTTTTCGAGGAGCTATCTCACCACCTCGGATTCACTCGCGAATTCGCTTCACCATACTACCCCCAATTCAATGGACAAGTAGAAGCTGCAAAAAAAGTCCTCAAAATGATGTTACAACACATGGTGAATAACGATAAAACCATCTAGCACGATATGCTCTTCTCTTCCCTGTGGGCATACCGCACAACTGTCCAGACATCCATTGGTTCCACTCCCTTCCACTTGGTATATGGGGTTGAAGTCGTGATTCCCATAGAATGCGAGATTCTAAATTTTCATGCCACCATCAAACTCCTCGATGATACCTAGCCTCTAGAACAACACCTAATATAACTAGAGCTCATCGATGAAAGTCGATGACAATCGCTTCAACATAACGAGGCCTGCAAGCAATGGGTAAAGGCGCCAGCCAACCACCACATCAACCCTCGATCATTCACCTAGGGAGAAATAGTCCTTTGTTATGATGCCGCAAAAGAGGCCCTAGGGCTAGGAAAGTTTGAAACCTTGTGGAAATTATCATACATCATAAAACATTGCCTCTTAAAGGGGGCATACATCTTGACAGAACCAGATGCGACATGCCTCAGCAACCCCACCAACAAACTTTACCTCAAGAAATTCTACCCATAAGGGATAGGAAGGCCCTATCCTAGAGTCAATGTACACAAACCCAACCACTTTAAATTTTTTATGACAGTACTTGTTACAAAACATGCTCGAATGTCACAATGGATTACCCATTTGACCCTTACTTCGGATTTTCTAATGGATCATCAAGATGGTCTCAAAGTTTAGTAGCAGCCGCCTAGGTCATCTATCACCCTGACTGATCACCACTCTACACCAATGGATTGTGCATCGGCTCAATAAAAAACAATCAGGAAGAATATGAAATTGTTATCGGACTTATGTGCAACGCCCTCCATCAGGGAATACGCCATATGCAGGTCTACCTCGATCCCTAGTTAGTAGTGTCGCAGTTAAAACAAACATTTGAGATTCGAGATCCACATCTAATTAGAAAATATTTGAGTGCAAAAAGATTAAGAAGAAAATTAGACTACATGACATTCACACATGTACCATGGAGTCAAAACCAAACAGTTGATCGCATAGCTAACAATATTATAAACGGGAATGCATCTCGAATAAACCATCATTCATAAAAAACAAAAACATAGAAAACATAGATATACATTAGCATAACATAATCCATAAGTAGAAACAGGGGGCACTACATGTAGAGCCGCAAAAAATATCTCTCATATATATATATCAAATGTATGTGTCTGAGTACAAAAATATTGTCTTTGACCCATCGGTCAACCCAAAAAGATACACAAATAAGTCATCAAAAATAGGGGAAGCATCCTCATAATGGCTGCTTTCGTCATGTACAGAAAATACTCTAGGGTGGTTCTCCCCCAGGTGGGGCACCTGGACCCACTGCCACTCCTGGTACCACCACTGGAGTCGCCGTCAACACCAAGACCACCACCCAACGTAAAACTAGCCGATAGTCCCTTCCCCGGGCCATCAAGATCTCCAACCATACCTCCTTGAGGCCATCTAAAAAGCCTAAAGATGGCATCCCCTAGTTCAAGTGTTCCACTCGATCCCAAGAATCCTCTAGAACGGGCACCCATGTGGTCAACTCAGTAGCTTGAGCCTCCATCGCATCTGCACAAGCCTCCACTACATTGGCACGAGCTTGCTCAGCCGCAGTCTCGGCATCAGCCAAGATGCTATCCTCCCCTAAAGGATCAACCTCACCACTAATTCCCCCACCCTAAGGCTATGCAAGATCTCCTCACAGCCCCCCACGAGCTCCCCTAGGTCTCCTAAGAGGACCATGGCCAACTAATCGAGCCAGAGGGAAACCAACCTCACCAACATTTGCAAGAGTAACCAAAACTATGCCAGTGTCACCTTAAAAACACATGTAAACATAAATACTTAAATAAATGAAAAAACACAAAAAGCATACCAGCTGGCCCCCAAGCGTAGCCAGGAGGGAGACCCATCTCTGGATCCCCTTGAAAATCCATCCCTGTATATGGGAATGGCAGAAACATCTGGGGTTGGCCTCAAACCAAGCCTCCATCGTGGCGTTCTAGTAACACCCCACTATACCCCCACCTCCTCGTGGCATCATGGGAGCCCACCTCCTCATACGAGGCTCCCGTGGCCCCCTAGCAGGTACCGCCACCACTAGTATCAATAGCACCACCCACTCGTGCATGATGCTACATAAAATATTGGCATACACACACAGATTCGATCAATCCCGGACCTTGGAACGCTGCGCCAGCATCCCGTCGTATCATAAACAAGAAAATTAAAAAAAATGCCTTGCCCTAAGCCGGTGCAAGACTCCAACTTGCGGGCCTGATGCCCGATGTGGAGCCAATGACACTGCGAGTCACATGGTAGCTGCCAAAGAAGACCGCTTGGCCAAATCAGTCACCAAGGCAATGGCTTTGCCCACAGTGTTGCATCTGAAGCCACTCAAAATCCATTGTCCCAAAAGGGAGGGGAAACCGTAGCACCTCATCTTGAGGTAGCAACCTGGTCACAAAGTATGTATCCTTCTCAGGAAGGATAGAAAGGTCACACCCACGCAGCACAAACACCTTGCGGTGCCTATTCCAATGCTTAATCAGGTAATGCAAGAGTCGATCATGTGACCGAAGAATGTGGTATCCAAAAAATTTAGGAGACCCACTATGCCAACTATTGGCGCACATGACCATCGGTGGCTAAAGAAGTACGGAGCTTGGGTCAATCCTTCTCCCTCCACAACATCCTCTCATCCAAACAGGAGCACATAAGTAGAATGTAAACATATAAAAAAAAGAAAAATGTTCAAAAATTTCGACAAAAACTGCCTTAGCCTTTTGTGCATCTATCCCTCAAATAAGCGTGTAGAAGAAGAACCTATTGTTTCCACAGGCATGTAGAAGGCGTGGCCAAGGCTAGAAAAATTGTGCATAAGGTGCTCTCTTACCCTGATTTTGTGTGTAGAAGGCGCACTCTTACCCTGATTTTGTGTGCAGAAGGCACACTCTTACCCTGATCTCCCGTGCAATCTAGGGTAAAACATGCTCATAATCCATACAAACCAGTATTATATGGACCCCAACACCCTCAGACTAAAAAAATTAAAATACAGGATGTCATGGAGTTTACCTAGGCATGATATCGCTAATCCCTAGTGCTCATGCTAACAGCAACTGCAAGAACTTATCCACAAAAACCTCTGACCTATCAATACTAAATAGACACAAATGAATTGAATTAGGGCCATATTCACCTAGATATCACCCTTTTCAAAAAAATTGGAGGACCATAACGAGAGCTCAGAAATCCTGATCACCAGACTGAAGGCAACACTGTGACCAGCACTTCATAACGCACAAAGGCGATGCCACACATTCGCACCCCCAAAAAAATAATTTTTCAGAGTCGGTAGTATGCCCTCTCTCATCTTCTTTTTAAATAGCACATATCTTTCAACAATATTTGGTAAATAATATGATTTCACTTGGGGTAGTTGTCTTTGCAGGTAAAACTCAAACCACCCACAACTCCATCCACTAAAAGTTCTAGAGCAGGTATCATTCTACCCTCAGCATGATAGAGTCCCAGAAAAAACTTTTGATATCCTGACATCATTTCTCAATCAGAATTCACCCATAGGTTCCACACATTCGACCATGTTTATCATCACCTCACCTTGCACATGATAAGCATTCTCGTTGGTCGACAAAGCCTCCCCTCCATGGTGCTCATCACCCAAAGTAGACCATATATGAAAAACAATAGTGACACCATGGCTGTACCACGATAGTCCAAGAAGAACCTCATGCCCATTCACTCACCATGCATAAGGTCAAGTTTCACCATATGAAATAAAACATGTTTCACTGACAACCAGGTTGTACAAGCAGATCAAAAGTGCACTACTACGCCTCACATTTTTCCCACCATACCTCCATCAGCATAATCATATCTGAAATAATTTTTCATCTGCCTCATCAACCTCACACATGAGACCAACCAATGGGGCCCCCACCCTCAGCAAAAAACCTTCCTCACATCATCAGTGAGAAAACACATGCATTTTTTGGCGCATCTGTCTTTGTGTTTTGTACAAATCAAACCCCATTCTTTTATTCTTTTGGTAAGTTTACAAAGACCTGAAATGGTGCACTATGTCCCCCACCCACTCATTCATTTTTTCTCCCATGGCAGTAGTCCCTGACCACCCTTGGTCAGAGTATACCAGCCTCATGCAAAATCCACTATGACATTCATAACTAGCTGATGCCCACCCTAGAAGTCCTACCGAATTTAGGGCATTCCCCATCAGAAATAGTTATGAATGCTGCCAAGCTCCTTTTTATACTCTGAACTTAGGCCACTGAATTCCCATATTTAGTTTTTAGTCACCCTTTTCCTTCATGCCTATGTTAAACCCATCAAATCCAGGATCCCAATTTTCCATATCAGTGGCCCCCTTGTTCGGTTGAGGCTATCTTTTTTTCGACATCAACACCTCTTTTCCAAAAAGGAAGAGGTACCTTGGATCACTCCTCTTCATAAAAGGGATATCCTCAAGTGGCACTGTGGGATACATCATTTCCCATAGATGTCATCTATCCTCCTAACATTCGACTACAACAGAAGCTTTCATGTCAAGATGGTATCATACCGTACAACCATTACACTTTGATCAAATTCATCGAAGACCCATGCCTTCATAAGTGTCTCTGTCAGCAATGCTTACACGGGAGGTCCCAGCTAGTGCCTATGTGTATAATGCACATTTATATGCCATACCAAGTTTACGGATACGGATACCACGTTCCACCTATTGTCAAAGAAAAAATGCCCCTGAGGCCATCAACGGTCGTCTTCATCAACCAACAGATCACTACCATATCAGTGACATAGACAGAATATGTATCTGCCAAATAGATGTGTTTAAATAGCCAAAGCATTATGAGTATGGGACATGCCTGCCTCGTAGAAATTTTTTATATATTATATTATATCTTTGCTTACAGGAGTGCCATAGGACATGGTCATTCTTCGACTTAGTGCAGGGTGTCTCCAATTCCAAGCTACACGCAGGTCTCTCTATCTGTACACATAGTATACATAAATGAAACTATAATGTATTTCAGCTATACATTTCTTCCTAGACCTAACACATAACTGTTATCACTGGAAAATCGTACAAGAAAAGGTGGCATTCTTTAATGTTAGGAAAAAGGATTTACAACACTGAGAGACATTAGAGAATCTAAAAGTATTTTAAAAATCTCTAAGATATGAGGAAAAATTAAATTGCGTACAAGAAGGACTATTCAAATGTGCTTTTGCATGCAAAATCCTTTGATAAATGCACCCTTGTGTGCCTTTTGACCCAAAAAGCGCACAATCCTGGGAGTGGCAGAAGTCACTTTCTAGGACCACAAGGCACACTCCAAGACATTTATTCCACACTTGAATCCACCTAAGGACAGCCACCCAAGCCTCCTTAGGACATCAAGGGAGCACACAATGGAATAAATGTGGCACACAATGGAATCACCCTCCTCTCTTGGGTCACTATCTATAATGTACCAAGAGAGGAAAGGAGGAATTGAATTCTCCTATAAGAGGCCACCAAGAGATGAAAAACTTGAGAGCACATTATTATGTTGGCCAAAATTTCCCCAAGAAATACCAGCAGTGTGTGATCTAAAGCAGAGATAGAGGGGACTCAGTTATTGGTCATCCAACAACTCCAGTCCACCATAGTAGAGAGAGGGAGAATTTGCGCCAAGGCAGCTCGGAAGTAAAGACATCCTTGCATTAGGAATTAGAACCCCTAGTTCTAAGGGCCCCTTGGCAAGTGGGTTAACGTTTCATCCTTATTCCTATCAACACTAAATAAGAGGGGACATAAGCGCCAATGTTTGGATTATTGAAGTTGTTTGACTCTATTTAGAGCTTTTGTGTTATTTTTTTTAGTTTTAGTTTAATTTTCTATGTTTAAATATGCATGCTATTTCTCTATCTAGTATGTTTTAGTTCTAGCATGTTCCACTAACTTGCTTAACTCCATATATTTTCTATCTATGACCAATAACTTAAGAGGGAATACCACACTCCTTAATTTTGTGTTATTTCAGACATATGTGCACCAAACACACTAACATACCCATAACAAAAGAAAGAGATCAAAATCAGGTCCTTCTAGAAGACATCCTCCTCAAATCTGAAAAGGAAGGAATGACAGATAACTATCTCACATCAAATGCTACAACTACCACAAGAAAGCTCACTAAGATTGTGATTTTCCCGAAAAGAGAAAGAGGCCATTATATAGCACCAAAAGTAACAAAAATGAGAAAAGAAGAAGAGACAATCAAAGGTAAAAAAACAATAAAAAATGTGAAAGGAAAAGAGATTCTCGAAGCAATGATTAAGAATAAAATCACTCTCAAAAGAAGGCAAGTGTTCCCAGATATGAAATTAATGATGTGAATAAATCAAAATATATTTTCATTTCTACACTTACTATTTCTTCTCCACCCAATTCATGGGATTGTTGGTTAGTTGATAGTGGGGCCACTCATCACTTCTCTGGATACAAAGAAGTCCTCTCTAATCTAGTAGAGAGAGTGAATAAGTTGAAAATTATTTTTGGAGATAACTCAAATCATCCTATAAAATGATTTGGATCTATTAAGTTTTAGTTGAACTATGAGGAATCAGTATTTCTGCATGATGTTATGTATGTACCAGGTCTAATGAAGAACTTGATTTCTATATCCACATTATAAGATAAAGGGATGAGGGTTTCCTTCATCAATGGAAAGGTATTAACTTGGCCTACTAATTCACATATGAAATATGCATTCACATTAGGTCTGAGATCTGAGGGACTCTATAAAGTCACATGAAGGCCACTTTTAGCATTGGTTCAATACACCAATCATCTCACTAAATTGTGGCACCACAAGCTTGCTCATCTACACTATGATTCTCTTACTAAATTGAAGAGATTGGTCTCAGGTATTCCCGATGTTCAATATTAGCATGATAGAGTTTGTGTATTTTGTGCAAGTGGAAATAAAACAAGGGGGCCATTCCTCCAAAGTAAGAACAAAACAACTGACATCTTGCATCTCATTTATTCAGATATATGTGGTTTGATGCTTATACACGCGATTGATGGTCATCTCTATTACATCACCTTCATTGACTATGTTTCAAGAAAGACATGGTCGTACTTCCTCAAGCACAAGGATGAAGACTTCGAAAGATTCCAAGAATTCAAATCTTTGGTCGAAAATCAATCAGGGAAAATAATCAATGTTTTCAGGTCTGACAATGGAGGAGAATACATGTCAAAATAATTCATATCATTATGCAAGAAAGAAGGCATAAAGAAGGAAAATATTGTACCTTACACACCTGAACATAATGGCTTAGCTGAAAGGGATAATTGGTAGATATTGGAAGTTGCCCGTGCCGTGCTTCATGATCGGAAGGGACCAAAGTTTATATGGGTTGAAGACACGAATGTTGTTATGTATGCTCAAAACTGATTGCCTCATCAAGAATTGAGAAATAAGATTCGAGAAGAAATATTTACAGGTAATAAACCCGACATTATTCATATTTGTATATTTAGATATTTTGTATTCTTTCATGTTCCGAAATACAAAAGAAACAAGCTAGCAAATATAGGTAGAAAAGGTATGTTTATGGGTTACTGTGAAAACTATAAGGCATACATAATATACATTCCTAGTCAAAGGAAGGTTGAAATTAGAAGGGATGTAACCATTTATTAAAATGTCACACTCTGTCAAGAAAGAGACCTTCCTCCACCTCTAAAGGAGGATGATGATCACAAATATATTCTATATGGTCCTTATATGCATGAATTAGATGATATTGATACTGGCATGAAGCCTATGGATCCTTTAGATCCACCTCCTATTGATCCTCCTAAAATTAAGAAACTGCTTTCTCTTCGCAACACTCTACAAGATAGTGAAATGGGTATTCCCATTCGTCAATCCTTCAAAGAAAGGAATTAATGTTGATGGTATTAGGGATATCTAACTGCTATGAGCACGATGATTTAAGATAAAACATACTCAATTTAAGAAATAGTTAAAGAGGAAGTTTGGAAGGATGCTATGGCTAAGGAATACGAATCTATTATGAGAACTTATGCATGGGATGCTATGCCTAGACTGAATGGGATGTATGTTGTGACTTAAAAATGGTTATTTAAGATAAATCATGGAATCGATAGAAGTATTGATAAATATAAAGTGAGGTTCATAGCTCTAGGTTTCTCTCAAAAAGAGGGAGAAGATTACGATGAAATATTTTCACCCATGGCTTGATATGAAACTATTTGTTCGATAATTTCCCCTTCTACTAGTCAAGTATGGGCCCTTCATCGTATGGATGTAAACACCACTTTCCTCCAGGGTATGTTATAGGAAGAACTGTATGTTGAACAACCACATGGATTTGAAGTGGAAGATCGTAGAATGCATGATTTCAAGTTGAAAAAAGCATTGTATGCATTGAAGCAATCTCCCTGAGCTTGGTATGCTTGCATCAACAACTATTTCATGAAACTGGATTTCACAAGAGGTAATGTCGATCCTAACATATATTTTAAGGCATTCCAAGGTTTTCTGTTGATTCTGATTCTGTATGTTGATGACATATTCTTAACAAGAAGTGAACTGATGATGATCAAATGTAAGAGGAATTTAGCCTCTAAATTCGAAATGAAAGACCTCGGTTTCATGCACTAATTTTTAGGCCTTGTGGTGTGGCAAAGACCTAGCGAGATATTTCTCTCACAAGGAATTTATGTAGTGAAGTTGATTTGAAAGGTTTGGTATGACTGAGTGAAAATACATGACTACTCTGATGGATATTAATTTAAAGAAGCTATGTGAAAAAAAACCTAGACCTGATATGGAAAATCCATCTGAGTATAGATAGCTGATTGGGGCCCTGATGTTCCTTGTGAACACCCATCTAGATATATGCTATGAAGTTAAAAAATTGATTCAGTTTATGACTGGCCCCCTTCTTGTGCATTAGATTTCATCCAAACATATATTGAGTTAGTTACAAGGATTGATCACACTTGGCCTGAGATATACTGCTAGAGATATCGAACTTCATGGATACACTGATGATAGCTTGGTAGGTAATGTAACCAATAGAAAGAGTTCATATGGATGATGTTTTTGTATTCATTCGACCATGATATATTGTATGAGGAGGAAGAAAAATCTGGTAGCATTGACCATTGCGAGAGAAAAACACATTTATAATAGCACAAGTAGTTGTGAAGCTATGTGGTTAAGGAAGCTCCTTGGTGAGCTCTTTGGTCAAGTATTAGACACTACAATGATATAATGTGATAATAAGAGCGAGATCCATTAGGCAGAGAATATTTTATGTCATGACAAGTCCAAGAATATTGAGATTCAATGTCACTTTATCCATGACATGGTGCAGAGAGGAGCTATTAGACTCCACCACATATCGATTGACGAGAAAATAACATATATTCTCACCAAGGCACTACCGGAAGGAAAATTCTTGGTCTTAAGAGAAAAACTTGGAATAATGGACATAGCCCCTCCAGATAAGTGGTAGCACTGATCAAGGACACTGAGCAAGCTCTTCCTACCTTGCTTGAGCTCTCAGGGTGAGGAATTGAGAGAAAGGGTTCTTGGGGTTGAGGGATATCTGGAAAATATTTAACTTTCCTATATGTTACCTAGGTTTTATATGTTTCTCACCTATCTTCATAGGTTTGGAGATGTCTCTCCCCGATCTTGCATACTTAGAGCATACCCTAGTTGGTATTGTACCCTCAAGAAAGGCTTGATGGGAATAACACTCCTCGTTTGGCCAACAAATTGAGAGTCTACTTGTGGTGTACAATCCAAGTCAATTATGATGCAAGTGTTCTACAAATCGACTAATGAGAGTCATCAATGGTAATATTAGTAGGGAATAGGATTGGGTTGATATTTTCTCCCCTTTCATGATTTTGGGTTGAGACTGAGCTCCCCGATGAGATCCTTGGGTCGAAGATGTGCTCCCCTATATGATGGATTATTGTATTGTTAGGGATAGGTAGAAGCTATTTATCTCCATTTATTCTTCTTTTAGATTCGAGAAAGTTTCAAGAAATGGAGTTGAGCCATGATGACACTTTGATGTAAATATATGCAAGTAGAGATTAGCAAGTGGAATTCTTCCTAGTTGAGAAGGAGTGTTAATTTTTTCAACAAGATTAAAATTCCACTTTGGACAACTCAGATGGTTGAGATTATAATTTCATTATATTCCTCTTTTCTAGAGGACCAAAATCGACATATACATCACCCAAATCGGTTAAGCAAAAGTTAAGTTATGAATTATTTTATTATTTTATGGGTTGGCCTCAACACATGTGGATTCGGTCAAAGCCCCAAGCGGTCCCTCACATAGTTATAAATAGAAGCAACCCCAAGGTCATTTTCACACATTTTTGGATGATATTTTCTTCATCCTCTTTTGGTAGTGGTTTGTATTTTCTATCTTGGCTCCTAGAGGTTCGTCAGGAGAATCTCGCGCAAGGGTTCAGGATGGTAGACAAGAGGCTCGCATAGATCTCAGTCTTCTGGGCCTGAGTCACAGGCACAGTACTCAAGTTTCCAGGCAAGAGCTATGATAATATCATGTTAAGGTAATGGTTGAGTTAGTATAACTATGGGCAGACTTTGTTCAGGGTGCCACTATGGTTTCTAAGCCAGATCGGGCTAATATGGACCTCAACCGCATGCATAAAGTCATTAGGTCATGGTCAGGGCTATTATAACCTCATGCTCACAATGTTAAGGCCACAGCTAAAGAATTTATGGGAAGATATGATTTTCATCATAACCAATTTCTTTTGCAGTGTCTTCATTCATCCGTCACTCAGCCACATTCGGTTCATACAAGCCATTGAAAACATTCTATATTTAGATATAGGACTTGGCAGCTAACATCACTTGGTTTTGTGTTGTAGATATCCATATCTAAAGATATGATATAATTTTTTCTACTACATATACGTATTGGTATCATTATACTCTCTACTAATTTTTTTTTATGACGATCTATTGAATAAGAATATTTGAAAGGGTTTCCCCCCAGTCTTGGATCAATTTGTTGTCTCTTATGTCTATGCTATTATATTATTTTTCACTCTATGCATTGTTCTATATTCAATTACTGTTTATGTTTATATACACTGATAATATTTGTATGCACTATTAATGAAAGGTAATTTGGGATAAATTAATTGATTCAATATAGAACGATATGAAAATTGACAAAATATTCGAGGACTCCATCTCTCCCAAAGGAAAAATAATTGGTCCTTGTCTTCACCTTCATTATTTTCTAAGTCTAACCACATTGGGTCCCCTAGGGCATCAATTTTACTGAAAACCACCAATAAAAGAAATGATCTCTCTACTCTTACTTCATTGGTGTGTCTCCTAGGTTCCATCCAATTTGGAATAAATTTCAACATTGGGATTTTGATATATCTCAAGCTCTAGCCTTGAGATTTAATTGTACCCTTGGTTCCCTTAGGCTACAAATCTTAGTAGGATCATACATTACCTTTCATTGAAAATTATTCTTCCTTAATCCCCTTCTCCTCCATGATTAGGTCAATCACATCATTGGTTTCTCAACCTAATTCCCTTGACGTAACCTCGGGTCTACTTCATGCCGTGCAGTGCCAAAACTTATTGAAGCCAATTTTACAAAGACCACCTGGGAGCCAAGTATCCAACAAGGATTTTAGGAGATAATAATATTCTTTAAAGATTGTATACTTAAACCCTAGCTCTTATAATTCCCTTAAACCATTGCTATAAAGCATATCATTTTTCTTTCAAAGAAAGAAAGCCATTCATCTAAGCCTGTCTTGTGAATATTATTTTAGGATTATCTCTCATCATATCATTGAACCATTAATATTCTTGATCCTTATTATAATTGGTCTCCTACCATTGGTGAAATTTATTAAAGAGTAGGGATTCGTAGACGAGGTGATAGTGGGTTATTGCTCCATTTTTATCACTCACCTAGTAGTATCCCTTCAAGGATCCCCTTTTAGGACCCCTTCTAGTCAGCGGTAAAATTTTGGAGTCATTACTGGGGACACGAGACGTGTGTATTTTTCCCCATAAAACATATTGAAATATCATTATTGGCGACTGCATTGGAAGAATGAATCCCCAGTTCAACATTGAACATAAGGTTTATTCTTGTAGGGTTAAGAAAGAATATTTCCACGAATATTTAAATTCACCCTAGCGACTCCAACTTATTTTTCATCTATATATCAAATAGGTTGTCTTTATTTGATGAATTTCCCACTTTGGAAATCACTAGCATCCCTAGGTACCCTAATCATGTCACAGGGAGGATGGTACATGGGGTGCCCATGTTTGAAGGCGACCCACTCTCCGTAAGTGACCATGTAGGAATATTTAATGCACATGATTCAAGAGAGAAAGTGGTTCACCAATATGTCCTTATGTTTTTGTTCATGGGATCTCTCGATGGTCATAATGCATAGTTGCATGATCATGAACCTAAGAGAATCTCATCTATTGAGGAGTTTTTTGATGGATTTCTTAGACATTTTAAAGTATACCATGCACTAAGCATCCAAGAATAAGCATTCATTGAGCATCATCAATACATCAAGAATATAATAAATGATTAGGAAGATGAGTCCTCCTTGGGTCCACATGATGAAAAGGATGATTTTGAGAACACATGTGCTGGGAAGGATGAGACTAACCTCACCTCTCTTAAGGATATTACTCTTGCTACTATTCTTTTGAGAATCTTAAGCAAGGTGATCCCATACCTTGGAAGATGAAATTGGAAATTATTTCCACATTGAAAAGGAGAAATGGGAAATTTTTGGTCCTCTATTTGTTTGTCCTCCCACTTACAGCACTAACAAGGAGGATGATGATGAGATTGGTGTTCCCTTTCTCTCATGCCTTTTTTATGATGGCATATCCATTGATACCCTTGGGAAGGAGAATTATTTTTTTCCCTTGCATAAAGAGGAGAAATTGGAAGTGATCAATTATCCTTTTATGAGAGAATAAATCTTTGATACTAAGGAAATCGATAAGGCTCTAATCTCTCCTCAGTATGATTCTATATTCCAATCACTTGATCTTTAGATTATGATTTTGGGGATGAGAAATTCATTGAATACAATAATTCACCCTCCCGTTTTCCTTTTCTTATTATTCACCATCTTGAGTATCCATAAAGTGATTTCCTTACCCCTTGTCATATGATCTCAAGTGATAGTGAGCCCTTTTCCCCTTCCTAGTGTAGTGTCAAGGAAGAGCCCCTCATTGATTATACTTTACCTCCTTGGACACACCCTTAGTATTTTTATCACTCCATGAACTCCCCTCTGTAATGTGACCATCACCTTGGGAAAATTTTTTGTTGCACTCCTTCTTATTCTCACCCTTCCTTCCTTTCTCATAAAAACCTTGTCACATCTTCTAAGCACAATATTATGATTAATGATTGTGTACTTAGAGGGAAGGCTCCAAATTTTTATAATGACTCATGTTACTTCTCTTACGGATTCATATTACTCACATGGAAACCATATTTTTCCTATTCCCACCAACAAAATCCTCTATGTGTTTGGTTTTGCATTCACTTTGGGATTTGATGCATGAGTAACCATAGAGGAAGACACATTTATATTTATTTGATGATATGTTGGTTGCAATATTGTCTTTATGATTACACTTAATATTATCTACGTCATATGCATGCTAGGGTAGGATGAATTGCATGCTTATGTTCACATTAGAACTAATGTCATATGATATTCCTCATGGTAGATTAGCTGTATTTAGATTAGAATTTTCATAATTAAATTTTTTGTTGATTTTATGGCCTAACACTAAGCAAGGTTGATCGTAAGACACCATGGAAACATGGTTCCCTATTGTTTTAGTCCTTGATATGTGCAGGTAAGAGGTGTACGGTAACCAAGATATTGTTGGTTCTCTCATGACATCCCGTTCGAGTAGCTTTGCCACTTTTCTAAGAGATCGTGTCCCAATTGGAGCCAGATGTTACCCACCATTTTTTCAATGATATCCCTAGGAGAAGAAATTTCTCCAATATGATCCTCAGCCGACAGCTAACAACCCCTTGTAGCTACCAAATAGCTCATGGTGTCATTTATCTACCACCTGAGGCAACCATGTGGTCCCTAACACATTTTCCATAATTGTATATTTGAAGGTGGGCTTACCAAACCTAAAGGTATGCCTTCTCCTTTGGTAATTGAGTATTTTGATTTACTTATCATGGAAACTCTTTGGCATGGATTAATGGGGGGAATAGGAAAAAAGAGTGGTACAGGTTTGTGCTCCTATCCCCTAGGGATATTTTGGAGTTTAACCTTAGACCGTAGTCCCATGGGATCTCTTTTGAAGAAATTTGGGATTTAGGTATGGTACTACATGGAAACCCTTATTTTGGTTGCTTAGTCCCACTCCCTCATCCACATATATGACTCCCCTTCTGCTAATTATAACCCCATTCATCATTCCTCCCGCCTGAGTCCACATTCCTCCACTAGGTCCACAAAGGGTTAGCTTTCCCCTCCTCTTTTCCCACACCTTGGGTCAATCCTAGAATTATGACATGAGGTTTATGTAGCTAAAAGGAAAATAAAAATCATAATTGACCACATTCAATAGGAAAATGTACCATAAAATGTAAAATATGGTCAGGAAAAACACTTTTAGCACGTGGCAAAAATATAGTACATGAGATACACCCCATTTCTATGGATATAACCCTGGTTCCTATGGTCTAGATATGAGCCTCCTTTATCATTTATGAACCCATAATTATCCCAAACCATGTTTGGAAATGGATCGCCCAACATTAAAGGGGGAATCCACTATTACACTTTATGCATCATGCTCCAATCCCTTGAGCCCTAAGAAGTTAACCAAAGAGAAATCATAAAATGGAAAAGGAATATCAGGAAGGGTTTAAAAAACAAGGACGGGGTAACTCATGTACCATGATTTCTCTCGCCAACACATTATTTAACCAAGTGTGGGCTTCCCTTAATTAGCTACCCTTGTAACATGGCATATGACCTAGGAATTCCCCTTGATCCCTTATTATGTTCCATCATTTTATCACATTCCAAAACCATTTGAAGGATGTAAAAATGGCATACCATCCCTTTTAATAGTATAAACCACCTAATAATGTGCTAGGTTAAACCAATTTGGCGCTTGGAGACATTATCACATGCCAAATCACACTTTGGAATGGCGTGCCATTATGAAGTTCCCACATATTTTCAATGGTTTGTAAACTCTTTTACTTGATTTCTACAATGAATTGGTGTGCTGGAAGTCAAGGGGACACATTCAATCTTATGGAAGATTGTAGATGGTATCCATCTTGGGTTTGGTCTCCCTATATGAGGTCCTAACCTCTGGAAGCCTACATTGGGACATGTAGGTGTATGTTGAGATACATGGGCCTCCATAGTGGTAGAAAAAATTATTTGGATGCCCAGAGTCACTCAGATATTGCTCGTGGTGTTGAACCTCAAAAATTTTCTTAATTTGACATCGTTTTCAATCATTTATTCTTCCTTTTTCACAAAATCATGACTACAATCAGTGATAAATGACATATTCCACATCAGATAAGGAATTCAGATGATCTCTACTTTATATTATAATGTTTCTTATTATTAAGATGAATTTCTATAATTAGCTACAAAATTCTTTCAATTCTTTAGCTAAACTTTGTTTCTGCAGCCACCGTTATTGTTTGGCAGGTTTTGAGAAAAAAAATAGGAAGTAGGTCAGATGGGTATCTCTGGAATGATCCACACATGGATCATATCCCACTTACCTGTTCGAATTCAAGGAGGAATTGTGCCTATGCTCGCAGCCAAAGATTAGTCAAAGAATGAGATCAACAGATGAAAGACTCTCAATTTGCTCTGAGGTAGAAAATCGAGAGATAGATATGAATAATTTGCTTCTAATTAGACTTCTAATTTCATTTTTATTTTATATCTATTGGTGGAATGTCCTCAAATATTTAAATCGAAAACTTGTATAAATATGGTATGTTTAAACTGGGAAATGGTCATAATTCGGTGTTAGACTTTCAAACTCTGTTTTTCTAATAAAGAAGACCAGTTCCATATCTTTGATGTGCACATATTCTAAGTAGATTTCAAACTCTTTCTATTGTATAGGGCCCCTGCATGGAAAGGAGTTTTTTCATAATTTTTTTGTAGTTTAATTTCTATAAATTCCTTAGTTTAAATTCCCCTTGATTCATAGTTTTATTCTTGTCACTTCATACTTAAATTCACATTATTTCATAATCAGATTCTTGTCAATTCATAGCTTAAATTTATCATTGTTTTATAGATTAGTTTTATAAATGTCTTCTGAATTAGTTATTTTCATTTCTAGTTGATTGTGTAATCTTATGCTCGCTAAGTCATCTGATCAATGTGACTGTGTCATTTTCCAATTGGATAGATTTGTGTATTTGATCATACAACAACCTTAGTTTTCAATTAAACATGCTTTGCACCTACCTTTGATTTCAATAAACACTTTCATTGTTTTAATTCTTAGCAATATGATTTCTTCTTTCAGTCCATGGAATATAATTAAATTAAATTTATCTTTCAAACATTCTTAGATTTAAAACTAGGACACAGTTAGATTAGAATTGTATTTTAAAATAGATCAAATGCTCTTTTTTCATAAAATTAAAGTCAATGAATAAGATAGAAAATGGTTTCATCCTTGTCATTTGAATGAAATTAAGAATAGTGTTCTACTTTAAATCAGTTAGATAATTTTCATAGATGTTTTTCCAGCCTAGATAAGTCTAACATTTTAACCATTCAAAGCCTGATTTATTTTTATGCAATCTAGATTAGTTAATTAAAACTTCCTTTTCTTCCTTCTTTTAGATTTCATATTTCATTCATTTCATTAAAAGGTTCCTTTTATTAGAATAAAAACAACATTTCCTTTTCTTCCTTCTTTAAGAATCAATTTTAATCATTAAAATTCATTTAGCTTTGGTTGTCCACTAGCATTTAAAGATTTCATTTAGAAACATAGATTTCATTTCTTAGATCAGTTTTAGTTCTTAAAAATTTAAGCATAAGATATAAAACCCCTAAAAAAATATAAAACATACACAACGAAGTAAGAAACAAGGTCATCTAGGTATATATAGTGCACCACACTTCATCAAATTACTAACCTCGGTCGATAATTTATGATAGAAATTTAAGACATTAAATTGACTAAACATTTTGGTGCCATTTTTGGGGAAGTGTAATTAGGAAGCCTTATTTCTTACATTAAAATAAAATGATATGTGTAGAGAAAGAGAATCTAGGAGTAGATTCATAGCTAGAGGTAAAAGTTTGATTCCGACAACACCACTGACCCCACCAAGACCACGTAGTGCCAAAATACCATCTCAAACTCATATTCCATTTTTCACTTCAAGACATAGACTCCGTGAAGTCCTAAGGTCAGAAATCCAACTAGGAGATTCTCCAACTTCATCTACTAAGGCAGTCTTAGAAGAGGAAGATCCTAGATCTCCAACAAAAGGAGTAACCTTTTTCACCGCTACAGGAGAACTTATTCTAACTCAAGAGTTAGAAATCCCTAGTGAGGAAGAAGAAGACACCTTCTTCAATATCCCATTGATAGAAGAACTAGAGGAAGAACAAATAATTCTACAATTAAAACCTTACATTAGCTTTGAGGAAACTAGAATGGAGAAAGAAGAAGGAGGAGGATAAGTTTTGAATGGAGATGCCTTAAGAGGAGGAAGGAGAGGTGGAGGATGAGGTGGAGGAAGATATGGAGGAAGAGGTAGAGGTAGAGGAGATCCTAACTCTATTGGATTTCCTATAGTTTATGAGGACACAAATTTTACAATGAAAAATATTTCACCTTCTGTCCTTCCCAATTTCCATGGATTAACGAGTGAAGATCCTGAAACATTTTTATTTGAATTTGAGGTTTTATGTAGACCCTATGACTACTTACAAGAGTCTCAAAAATTGAATCTATTTCCTACAACGCTCAAGGGTGAAAATTTAAAATGGTTCATGGGTTTCATAACAAAATCTATTAGCACATGGGATGAGATGAAAAGTGAAATTTACAAGGTATCTGGATTATTGCACACCTATTAATAGGAATGATGAAGTACTTAAAATTATGAAAAGAGAGGATGAAAACTTGGATGACTTAATTGAGAGATTAAATTACAATATAAAAAGAGCTAAAATGGAACATCTTGAACAAGATACTTTAAAATCTCCCTTGTTGAAAGCCATCAAAGATGAATGGATAGATATTATTAACATGATGTGAAATGGACATATCTCTCAACTACCATTACCTGAAATTACTGAATTATGCATTCATATCTCAAGAGTAAAATAAAAAACTGGGAAAAATACATGAGATCCTATTCTCTCTAGAGTAAATGAATGCGCAACTCAAACAGTAAGTAGGAAAAAAATTGGAAATATGCTTGATGAGTTTAAAATAGATATCTTAGGAAGTCTCAGTGATTAAATAGACACCCGGAAATTACAAACATGTAGAAATCTGAGACTGATTCCTTAACTATTTTCTGTCCTAAATGTAGGAAGAAACATGCTTTAATAGAATGCCCTCTTCATGTAAAATTCATAGAGACCTGTTTTATTTGTGCAGAAAATCATGAAACAAAAAAATATCCATCTATAACATGTTTTAAGGATATTTTTCAAGAAGAAGTAGCTCCATCTCCAGTAGATCCTCTTTTTTTTGTCTCTAGAAGACCATGGTAGTAGCCACAAACCCAATGTTTTAATGATCAAATGTATAATCAGCCCCCACCAAACAATTGAAATTCATCATGGCAGCAACCTTGGTCCCAGCCTCAACCTTGGACACAAGGGATGAAAAATCCTTATGGAAGGTACACTCATTATCACTAGTATCCACAATCCTATCCAAACTATCCTCCCCAACATTTTCCACAACAAAATAAACCACCCGAACTACAAAATAATAACCCACAACTTTCATTACCATTTCCACAAAGAAAAAATCAATTACTTGCCTAGCCATTACCAAACCCAAATAATAAGGACAAACAAGGACAAAAATTTCCAGCTTACATGATTACTCCACTAGATCTTAAGAATTCCCAACTTAGATCTGGTAGAATGTTAGAAAGGAAAAAGCCTTCTGTTGTTATTCAAGAAAAATATGATCTTGATGAAGAAATTTCTCTACAGAAAAATAAAAATTCTGAAGAAGGGGCATCCCTTCAGCAGAATCAAAATTATGAAAATTAAAAATAAAAAGATACATTAAACTCAACTACTATCATAGAGAAACCTTTAATATCTATTTCTAACCCTCCCTTTCCTGAAAGATTACAAATCGATAGAGGAATAGAAAAACAAATTTTATTCCCTAACTATGATTTTCTAGATTTATTGAAAAATACCTATATCAAAATCCATTTTTTACAGGCCATTAAAGAGATTCCTATTCTAGCTAGAACAATAAGAGAGTGGATCATGAAAAAATCACGAAGAAAAACAAAATAAATAAAAAAGATTCAGTTAGTAGGAAAAATTACTGACATTATGATGGGAAAAATAGCCATACAAAATTATTTGGACCCAGGAAGTCTAGTTGTAAAAACACATATCAATGGTATTGAGATTCCAAATACATTAATTGACTTAGGAGCAGCCATCAACATCATGAACAAGAAAACCATGGAAAAACTTATGCTTCCAAACCTTCAGTATACACCAACATTACTACAATTACCAAAAATATTAGTAATCAAGCCAAATGGTGTATTAGAAGGCATATATGTGTTATTATACTCTTGGGAATATCTATTTGACTTCATGATCTTAACTCCCAAGCCCAACCTAGAGGGACATCCATTAATTTTAGGAAGACCTTTTTTAGCTACAGCCGATTCTTTCATTATTTGTAGATCCAATGATATGTTTATATCTAATGGTAACACAACAAAGAAATTCACTCTATATCCTCCGGAAAAACAATCACATAAATAGAAAATGAAGAATGGATAGATGATGACAGTGATATACAACCTCTCTTTACTATTTCTCATATTAGTGAAGAAATTAAAATTTTAAATTTAATAGAAAACTTTGAAACATATTCATAATGTGAAGATGAGCATAGTTTTCAAGAACAATGAAATATTGAATACTTGTCATCTAGACATATGTCTTTATATTCTATGGAAGAATGGTAATTGTGTAGTTGAAATATTTCCATGAAAATCTTTAAACATAAAAAAAAAAAACTTGGAAAAATTCCAACAAGAAGAGTTAATCAAAACATTGCAAAAGCACTCTTCTGCATATGCATAGGAGTACACTGATATGAAGGGAATTAGTCCAGAGACTTGTATACATAACATATACATTTAGGAAAACTATAGACCTACTAGACAACCTCAAAGAAGGATGAATCCAAATCTTAGGGAAATTGTTAAAGAAGAATTGCAAATGTTTGTGAATATAAACTTCATTTATCTTATTTCAGACAGTTAGTGGGTTTCTCCCTTAGTGATTGTACCTAAAAAGAATGGTAAATGGAGGGTTTGCATTGATTATTGATAGTTGAATAAGGCTACTATAAAATATCATTTCCCATTTCCTTTCGTAGATCAAATATTGGATAAAATAGCAGGTAATAAGTATTTCTCATTCTCGGATGGTTTTAGTGGTTAAAATCAATTTCAACCAGCACCTGAAGACCAAGAGAAAACCACTTTCACCTATCCATGGGGAGCCTATGCTTACCAAGTACTTCATTTTGGATTGTGCAATGCACCTAAAACATTCCAAAGTGCATTATTAGGAATTTTCTCTAATCTAATATTTGATTGTGTGGAAGTATATATGGATGATTTTACAGTTTATGGAAATTCATTTGAAAAGGCTCTTAAAAACTTGGAAAAGGTTCTTAAAATATGAAAAGAAGCAAATCTTTGATTAAGTCATGAAAATTTCTTTATGATTTTTACTCAAGGAATTGTTTTATGACATCACATTTCAAGGGATGGAATTAATGTAGAATCATCCAAAGTTGAAGTCATGTCCAAATTATAAATTCCAAGTTGTCAAAAGGATGTTAGAAGTTTTCTAGGTTTTTACAGCGTACTATAGAATATTTATAGAACAGTTCACTAAAATTGCATCTCCGCTCTTCAAACTTCTTACTAAATATTTTGAATTTAGTTGGAATCCTGATTGCCAATAGGTATTTGAAACTTTAAAAGAAAAAATATCTAAAGCACCCATCTTAAGAGCACCAGATTGGAAAATACCTTTTCACATTTTAGAAAATTCTTCAGATATAGCTCTGGGAGTTGTATTAGGAAAAAAGGATTTGATCCCCTATGCCATATATTACACAAGTAAAAATTTGACTCCTGCTGAGTTGAATTACACAGTAACTGAAAAAGAGTTTCTAGATGTTGTCCATGCTATTAAAAAATTTAGACACTACATCACCGACTATGAAACCTTTATTCACAGAAACCATTATACAATTAGGTATTTAATGAATAAATCTATCATTAATAGTAGAATTATAAGATGATTATTACTCCTACAATAATTTAAGATCACCATTCTACACCAACCTTGAAAAAAAACACAATTGTTGATTTCTCGTCTAGAATTCAAAACAACAATAATGATACTCTAATAGAGGATAATCTTCTTGATGAATATCTCTTTGAAATATCTACTAAATCTCCATGGTTTGCAGACATTGCTAACTACTTAGCTCCAAGAAAATTACCAGCATACTTGTTTCCTAGAGAAAAGAGAAAAATAATTCAAGCAATTGCTTTATACTCATGGGTTAATGATGAATTCTATAAAATAGGTCCAGATCTCATCATCAGAAGATGTGTTCGAGAAGATGAAATTCCTGAAATACTGAAGGCATGCCACAATGAACCTTGTGTTGGACACTCTTGTTGATAAGAGGACCGCCTATAAAATCATTCATTTATGATATTATTGTCCATCCATCTTTAAAGATGCCAAGGAGTATGTCAAAAGGTCTGACAACTTCCAAAAAATGGGGAAACATGTTCCTACAGATGAAATATCCTTACAACCTCAGGTACTCATCGAACCCTTTTAGAAGTGGGCTCTAGATTTTGTTGGACCAATCAATCCACCATCAAAACAAAAGAGGCACATTCTGGTTTGCACTGATTATGTCACTAAATGGGTAGAGGTGAAATAAATTTCTTTTGCTAATGAAAATTCTATAGTTTCATTTCTCTTTCAGCACATTTTCACTCATTTTTCTGTTCCAAAGAAAATTGTGATAGATCAGGGATATCATTTTACATCTAATATGGTGTAGAAGATTGTTGATGAATTTAAGGTCAAACATAGAAATTCTACTCCATATCATCCACAAGAAAATGGTCCAGTGGAGCCCACCAATAAAGTGATCGAAGAAATCCTCACAAAGACTCTACATTTACATAGGAATGATTGGGAAGATAGGCTTCCTAAAGCCTTATGGGCCTACCAGACTACATGGAGGAAGAAAACACGACATACTCCCTATGAACTTGTTTATGGAAAGAAACTCCCGTTTCCTATAGAATTTCATATCAAAACCTTCAAGATAGCAGTCAGATTGGGACTTGAATTATCAGAAGCCCAAAAGCACACAATGGAAAAACTTAATGAGTTTGATGAGATTAGGAAAGATGAAGTTCAAAGAACCAACATAATCTAGCAACAAAGGTCTAGATGGCATGATAAGTACATAAAAGATAGAAAATTTCAGGCAAGAGATTCAACAATTTTGTTCGATTCAAAGATGAAATAGTTGCAAGGAAAATTTCAAACTCATTGGCTTGGGCCTTATGAGATCGAAAAATTCTTTGATTATGAGGCATTCAGGATAAGGAAAATTGATGAAGAAAAGGTACCTCTTCTTGTGAATGGACATCGATTAAAAGTTTATTATAAGCCAACTACAAAGGAGGAGTTTATGAAAAAAATTCAAGACAATATTGATATGAAGTTGGTGAAGAAGAATCCTTCTTCTTCCCCAACTTAGTATTTTTTTCTTTTCTTCTCATATATATATATATATATATATATATATATATATATATATATATATATAATAATTGTATAAGTATGAAAAAAATCAATGATTGGCATCCTTATACAGAAAACACAAGATGAAAATCAGAGTTCTGACATATTATATTTTCCACCATTCTAAAAATCCCGAATTCTTTGTTCCCTTTATTTTTCTGAAGAAATAACATAAGTAGCTATAGAATTGCTACATTTCTGCAACTCTCATGATAATCCACAGTTTTCATCACATTTTGTAGCTCTATTACATTTTTACATCCTATTGAAGTAGAACATGCTGAACAGAAGCAATCGAAGACTTCATTCAAGATCATGCTGAAAAGACACCTGAGGAATCAACACAAAAATAAAATTAACAAAGGTTATTTCCAAGGTATGTTACAAAATTTTCTTAAATAATAAGGTCCAAAAACATTAGTGTATATAATTTAGATGATCATATGATGCCACCTCAATATGTCATCATTAGAACTAATTGTATTCGGATTCACATCACAATTCCATAATCCATCCACTGCATCTGTATCATATCTCATAATAATCAAGACCGATTTCATCCATTAATGATTAACGGTCATATATAATTTTTGTAACCCACTCATCCACGTTCCTAAACCCTCACCAAATATCTATTTTACCTACACGTCTGTACAAAATCTTGACACCCTTAACTCATAGCCAAACCCTCAGTCCACTTTATCAAAGAAGAACAACTCTGAAGGTGAAAATCCTTACGATAGAGACATGGGTCTAATAGTGAGAACCAAACCTGTGGCAGCGAAATTCATGGAAGGTTATCCTCAAATGAACGAAATGTTGCAGAAGGTGCAACGGCTCCAAGTTATAGATAAATTCGTTGGGTTCCATATCCTTTGCAAGATCTTTCGACAGGACAAAGGTCGAAATTGGGGACATAAATTCTCAGTGAAAGAAGCCTTCATAGCTGAAGCCACAAAACTTCTGAAAAATGGTGAGAGATGGTTCAAGAACATGGATATTTATCTCAAATAATGGAAATTTTTTCTAAAGAATCCAGATATGGACACTAATGTTTATAAGAAAGGAATTGCCAGTTCTGCACTCAAAAACAAATGTAGGAATATGCTGTTAATTTTACAAAACATTTTTACTTGCGAGGGTAGATTTTTTTGTATGTTTGTCTACCATGCCCGACTGTTAATGAATTTCTTAGATGATGGAAAAATAAACTTCCTATACTTTCTACTGAACAGTATAAATAAGATGTTAGAAAATGTGCAAAAAATAGTCCAATTCATAGACAATAGATATTGAGCGTTGAAAAAGGTATGAATTCACCATGTATTTTCTCATCTTTTTCCTTTAAACATAAATATTTTTATTTTAGAAAGGTGATTTATTGTAGAATTATGATAGAATTGCAAAGACTTGTGTTTATTTTGAATAGTCACTAAAAATTGTCTTTTATTGTAAAAATGGGAAACAAATGGAGTAAACAACTATTTGAGAGGAAAGGCTAAAGCATGAGTAACTACTGTTCCTCCAGTAATAGACCATATCCAGTTAAAAAGAAGTAAATTTGAATGCATAGCTAAGAGAATATAGGGAACAACACGACTACAGCCGAAGAATATCAAGTGCTAGATAAATAAAGAAAAGGAGCGAATCCCTCAAGATCTTTCGATCCTGAGGGATCGCTGTTCAGTCTTATCTTGTTCCTTGTCTTCTCCATCGAAATTGTTATAAAAGGCAGTGCCTTTAGAGATTGAAGGGGTCGAATCACTGATTGAGAACTCTCTATATAACTTGCATTTTCCTATTAACCCTCCTAATTAGAGAGCGATCACTGTAAACACTATTTATGTTTGATTAATACAAAGACGTGTTTTCGTTCCATTTCTCAAGCTCTGCAGTAACCCAGTAGTGTTTCACTAGTGCTAAGGGCCTAGCCCTACTGGATAGATTTTATGTTTGTATCTCTATCTTTCAATTATCATCGTGTGATAGTTTGTGGTTGTTTTTATTACATTTGCAAGTTAATTGGTTTGTTGTTGAATTACTGATTCATTTCGTTATATTAATGAATTGCATTGTTGTTTCGTTTTGACAAGGACCTTAATTCTTGTATTATTTATGTTTTTATACCTTACAGAGCTTTTCTCTTCAGCATTAGATGTTATGTTCCAATTGATTGTTGTTCCGTTGGATTGTTGTTCATTTCGAATTGCTTCTTAACAATGGTTGTTGTTGACAGGGTTTGGTGTTTAATAGAATTTCCTATTCGGTTCCACTAATTTAAGATCTGCTGTTCAGATTCATTAGTTAGTACTTTCTGTTCAATTCTTTTAAGTTACAGTTTGCTACACATGTACATTGCTGTTCAATTCCAGTGTGTTGTTCATTTGAAATTCATTAGTTTACAGATTGCAAAGAGTTTTCTTTTAAATAGTTTTCCTAGTTTACTTTCAATAGCAGCTTTAGTTCAATTTCTATTTCCCTTTAATTGCTTTAAAGCATGTCTGTCAACTGTAGAGAGCACTGGTTATTGCTTCCATGTTCCCAAATTGATTTTCTTGTTCCAGTTTGATTTCAATTGCATCAATTTCTAGAGGAGTGATTTATTGCTACTGTATCCTTGATTGATGTTTGCTGAGTGAATAGTTGGATTTCAGAGAATTTGAGTTCATGTTATTTTAATTAGATTTATTTTCCAAGCATCCATTTACTCTTGTATTTAGAACACTGTGCTACATCTTACAAAGCATTACTCTTAGCCTGAATTGCGGCCCGAGACAGAGTACACTCTTGAAACAAAAATTCGTTCTTGGATTGATGATTAATGTAGGATAAATAGGTGTTAAAAAGATACCTTTTATACCTCAACATTTTGGCACTGTTGCCAGGGAGAGTGTATGCCATTTAGAAGGAGTGATGCACATTTTTTTTTTTTCTTCTTGGGAAGAATTGGGTATTAAAGACGGAAAGTAAGAACCTACGCACTGTGCAAGAAACATACTTACTCACAGCTTGCTTCACAACAGAACTGGGTAAATTATTTTTGTAGGTAGGAATGAAGGCTTATTTTTTTTTTAATGAATAGAAAATCTAAACAAAACAAAATTCCTCCTAAACCCAAAAAACCTAAGGGACCGGTGACCCTTGGGTGAACAACATTCATTGACGAAATCCTTAAGAAAACTAAATCTCAGCCATCAGTAGGACCTAGGAAAGTTATTTCTAGACAACCTACTAGTTCCCTTCAGGCCACAGAGTCACCATATGTAGCCTTTGATGAGGTACATAGTCAAATGGAAGGAATTGAGCAAGATTCCCAAGAAATTGAGAATTATCTCCTAATTTATCCACAAGAAGGGAACTCTAGTAATCTCCACGAAGGAGGAGGAGAAACAGGGGAAACAGAAGAACCAATATCTCCTCTTGAATTAATCCAAAAAGTGAGCAGCCCAGATAAGGGAAGTGCTATCAACATCATTCAAAACAAAGGACCTGAATCTCCTTAGATAGTATGCCAGCAAGGAACACTTATTATTCCAGATCAAGGGAGTCTGTCAAGGTCATTCCCATTCCTTATAGTCAGCCTAGGAATTCCCTTTAAATCCCAGAAGGATATTGGCACATATTTGATCAAATGGCCCAAAACTAGAACTAAAACTAGAACAAAAACCAACAAACACCTCAAAAAACTTCCACATTGAAATATCCCATTGTGGACACTACAGTTAATGCACCTATGAAAGCCATTCCTCTTCAACATATTCCTACATTTCATGGCTTAAAATTGGAAGATACAGATGCATTTCTATTTGAATTTGATGTATTATGCAGGGAGTATGACTATACCACCGATCCCCAAAAATTAAAATTATTTTCTTCCACATTAAAAGGAGTAGCTTTACGATGGTTTATGGGATTAGGTGGAGGTGTTATAAATGATTGGGATCAGCTGAAAGTTGTGTTTCTAAAGAAATATCAGGATTATTGCAACTCCCGGGAACTAAAAGATGAAATATTTCAGATGACAAAAAAACCTAATGAAACTCTGGAAGAGTATGTGGAACGATTTCAATACAACCTCCAGAGATCTCCTTATGCATCTTTACCCTTACCTGATAATGTGCTGAAAACTACATTAATTAGGGGGATGAAGGATAAATGGGTTGAAACATTAAATATTATGGGAAAAGGTGATATATATCAGGAAATTTATGCTAACATTAATGATTTGTGTATCAGGAGTTCGAGAGGTAGCACAAGGCTAAAATTAGCAGAACGTGACATGATCACAAGGGATAATAAGACCTCCAGTGAAGGTGTAACCCATGCAGAGATTGGAAATATGCTGGAAGATTTTAAAACTGATATTCTAGGGAGTCTAACAATGCAGTTCAACATTATGCAAGCCAAACAAAAGCAAGCAGAAGCAGAACAAAACTTGGAAACATTATGTCCTAAGTGCAGAAAGAAACATAGCCATAAAGAGTGTCTGCTAGATATAATCAAATTCTATGCCATCTACACAAAATATCACTCCACATAAGGTTTCCCCTCGCTCCCTGGATTGAAATCAGTCTACAAAGAGGCGTAAGGAGAATCAGAAATGGTATGCCTACTCAATCAATGCCGACAATGGCAAGCATGAGAAACAGGTATGCCAATTGATCCATCCTCTTCTTTTTTGGCTTCCTCAGAATAATGCTTGGCAATATAATGGAATGTGGCAAAATCAACCACCTTTTCCCAATTGGTCACAACATCCATTTCATACATCACCATTGCCAAATCAAACAAACCAAACTAATTGGCCAAATTTTCATTTCTACCCACCGTTTTGGCAAAACAATGCTTATCCAACACAATGGTCCCCCTCCACTTCGGAGAGTCAAACCTGAAAGTCAAACTGGTGAAGACCTACAAACCAGCCAACTAGAATAATCCCTCTCTCCCAAACTACACTGCCAGCCCCCTATACATTGCCACAAAACCCCCAGATCAATTTAAGACCACAACTACCAGCCCAACCCAACCCAAACCAAAACAATAGGCCAGTTCAATCTATCTAAATAATGGAACCACTAGAACTAGAAACTGAACTGAGGGAGTGCCATGACCTTCAATTGAGATCTAGACGCATAGTAGAGGGAGACAAAAATGTTCAAATTGAAGATCTGTTACCTGTAGAAAAAACATTGTAAAAAGAGAATGTGGTTCAACAACAATCTCAACAACAAACTCAACAACAAGCAACCACTTCTTCTCCACCATTCCCAGAACGATTAATCATACCTCGCCCAACAAAATATCCTAATTTTGATCTTCTAGGAGAATTAAAAAATTTGTCTATAAAAACCCCTCTCCTCCGAGGTATCTAAGACATTCCTATTTATGAAAAGACCATCAAGGAATTATGTATAAAGAAGCCAAAGAGGAGACCAACAACCAACCCAACTATCCAAGTAGTCGGTACTCTATCTGACTTATTATCAGGAATGGAAACACCTGTAAAATATGAAGACCCAGGAAATCCTATAGTGACGGTGCAAATCAATGGGAAATCATTTCCAAATGCCTTAGTTGATTTGGGAGCTACAATTAATATATTAAAAACCACCACTTGTCAAAAACTTGGCATTACATCATTAGAACCAACAACAACCTTATTGGAATTGGCTAACCGATCGATAGTCAAACCAGAAGGTACACTACAAGATGTAATGGTATCTGTAGATTCTTGGGAGTAACCTGCTGACTTCCTGATTATCAACCGAAAGAACCGGCTACATGGACACCCGCTGATCCTAGGTATAACTTGGTTGGCAACTGTCGATGCTTATATTGGCTGCTAACAAGACAACATGACTATAACAAGGGGAAACTATGTCAAGAACTTAGCTTTATATCCCCCAGCATAACCAAGCCTATCAATAATCAAAAAAAGGAAACAACCTGTATCATATCTCATAGAAAATATGAGATCACCATTAACCATAGAAGATGCCCTCGATTTTAAAGACCAAACAAAGGATGAAATTATTAGCAATTTCATCAATAAGCCAAAATCACATCCCATCTGCAATGTCACATGATTAAGGCAACATTTGATAATAAAGAAGAACAAGATCTTCTGAAAGACATACATGATCAATCAATACCCACTATCTCTATTTAAAATAGCAAAATTGTGCAAATTGAACCGGGAAAAACTCTAAACATTAACAAAAACCTTACTACTGAGAAAGAAGAGAAGTTGGTCCAATTACTACGAAAATATAATGGAGCCTTTGCATGGGATTATCTAGACATGAAGGAAATTGACCCCCAGTTATGTAGACACCACATCTATATAGAAAAATATGCTAGACCCATTCACTAACCCCAACGAAGATTAAACCCTAACCTTAAAGATATTCTGAAAGCTGTATTACAAAAGCTGTTGGATGTCAATTTCATTTACCCAATATCTGATAGCAAGTGGGTCTCTCCACTAGTAGTGGTGCCAAAGAAGAACGGAAAGTGGAGAATATGCATAGATTACCGAGAATTGAATAAAGCAACCCAAAAATACCACTTTCCCCTTCCCTTCATTGACCAAGTATTAGACACATTGGCAGGAAAGAAATTATTTCTTCCTAGATGGCTTCAGTGGGTACAATCGAATCCAGATTGTCCCTGAGGACCAAGACAAAACCACTTTTACTTGTCCTTGGGGGACATTTTCCTATCGAGTCTTACCCTTCAGCCTATGCAATTCCCCTGCTACATTTCAGAGGGCCATTCTTACCATCTTTTTAGATTTAATAAATGAAGGGCTTGAAGTATACATGGATGACTTCACACCTTATGGAGATGATTTTGAGCCAGCATTAGAAAACTTAGAAAAAGTGTTGCAAAGATGTATTGACACAAAGCTTTGTTTAAGCCATGAAAAGTGTCATATGATGATGACCGAAGGACTCATCTTAGGTGATTATATTTCAACAGTTGGAATTCAGGTAGATCCAGCTAAAATTCAGATAGTTTTGTTAATACCTACTCCTACCACACAAAGAGAGGTACATATCTTTCTTAGATTTTCAGGTTATTATAGAAGATTCATAGAATATTATTCTCGAATAGCTGCACCTCTATATGCACTAACAAGAAATGTTGATTTCATTTGGATGGATAAATGTGACCATGCTTTTGAGGATCTGAAAAAGCTTGTATCAACAACCCAATGCTAAGGGGCCCAAATTGGGATTTACCATTCCAAATTTCATCTGATGCCTTAGAAACAGCCATTGGAGCAGTACTTGGGTAGGAAGAGGATAAGAAACCATATGCAATCTATTATATTAGAAAAAATATATCTCCTACTGAACTAAACTATATTGTGACTGAGAAGGAATTTTTAGCTGTAATTCATGCTATAAATAAGTTTAGACATTATATAACTGGGTATCCTGTAGTTTTAAATATCGATCACTTAGCCATTAAATTTTTAGCAAATAAACCTGTTACAAATGGTAGAGTAACAAGATGGTTGATTTTATTGTAGGAATTTGATATCACAATAAAGGATCGACTCGAAAAAGAGAACCATGTAGCTGATTTCCTGTCACGAATGCCAAAACCAACAAATGCAGCAGCAATCGAATTTCCCAGATGAGCATCTGTTCACTGTTACTGTTAGAACCCCATGGTATGCTGATATAGAAAATTATTTGGCAATAGGAAAATTACCTAAACATCTAATGCTTAATGAATGAAAGCAGATAATACAGCGTAGTACTCAATTCTCTTGGATTGGGGGCTACTTGTTTCATATAGGGTCAGATATGAAAATCAAGAGATGCTTCCGAGAGGACGAAGTATTTGATATTCTGAAAGCATGCCATGACGGGGAATGTGGAAGACATTTTTTAGATCATAGAACTCCCCACAAGTTTTTACAGATAGGCTACTATTGGCCTACCATTTTTAAAGATGCTAAAAATTTTGTACAGGCTTGTGATAGTTGCCAAAGGGCGGGTTGCCCTGGACAGTCCGAAGAAATTCCCTTGAACCCACAGTTATTAATCGAGCCATTTGAACGTTGGGCGCTCAACTTTGTTGGTCCCATTAACCCACCATTGAATCAAAGAACATACATCCTAGTTGCAACCGAGTATATTACTAAATGGGTTGAAGCAGAGGCACTTTCTAAAGCTACAAAAGACTCTGTAATACAATTTCTTTTCCAGGTATTTGTACGATACGACTTCCAAAGGGATATAATTACATATGGAGAACCTCATTTTTTAGGTAACAAACTCGCTGAAACATTATAAAATTACCACATTCAACACAGAATCACAACTCCATACCACCCACAGGCAAACGGTTAGGTAGAGAACACGAATAAAGTGATTGAATCTATACTGACAAAAACAGTTGCCTCACACAGACGTGATTAGGCTTACAGATTTCTAGAAGCCTTGTGGGCATATTGAAAAACATGGAGAGGTACCACGGGGTATTCACCATATCAATTGGTATTTTGAAAAGAGCCCATATTTCCAATAGAGTTTGAAATTCAGACTTTAAGAACAACCTAGGAGGTGGGTTTAGATTCAAATGAATCCCAAGTTATAAGATCACAACAAATCAGTGATTTGGATGAAATTAGGCTCTCTCTTTTTTAGCACACTGCATTAATTCAACAACAGAGAGAAAAATGGCATGACACCCTCATCAAAGAGAAAATATTCCACGAAGGAGATTGGGCACTCCTATATGACTCGAGGTTTCAGGATTTCTCCGGAAAACTCCAGACACGATGGCTTGGACTTTACAAGATACAAAAGGTGCATGATAATGGCACCATCACATTAACCACCATTGATGGATCTAGACATTCCTTCAAAGTAAATGGTCATCGAGTACGACTTTACCATAAAATGCTTACTCGGGAATCCTTTTACCAACAATTACGGGAAGATTCTACCATGCAAGTTCTTGCTGAGGGAGATAAATCCTCCTCGACACCCAGTCATTGAATCATTTCTTTATTTCAAAACTTGTACATAACGTTTTTTTCTTTTACTTTGCTTGTTTTTTTTGTACATAATTTTTATTTCTTAAGTTGTTTTTACTTTTCTTGCTGCAAAATTTTTGCTATTCCTTTCCAAAGGAACAACACTTTTTGTTGTTCCTTTCGAAAGGAAAAACGAAATTTTTGCGAGTGTTTTTGTTGTTCCTTTTCAAAGGAAGAGTAGTTTTTTCCATTTATTTTTGCTATTCCTTTCCAAAGGAACAAAATTTTCGCTGATAGTTTTTGCTATTCCTTTCGAAAGGAACAGTAGTTTGGCCAATTGTTTTTGTTGTTCCTTTCGAAAGGAACAACATTTTCGCATATTGTTTTTTTTTTTCCTTTCCAAAGGAACAACACTTTTTGAGTGCATTTTTCTTGATTTTGAACAACATTTTGAGAGTTTTTCTGAATTGTTCATGATTCCTTGAAAAGCAAACATATAATTTATGCAAGGGTACACAAATTAGAGATTACTGAAATGAGCAAATGAAGACAAATTGTTTTGCAATGATAAGGAAAAAGAAAGGACACAACCATTTATATTACTTTTCCATCCTTATTCGCATTTAAATTTATATGAGCGGGTATCTTAATCATGTTTGGTCTTCCCTAAAATTTCATAACTCTCTTTGATTTTTATTTATTGAATAAATAATAAAGGGATATTTTCTCTATTGAGATGTTGAGACTTCTTCCACCATCCCTACTCTTAAGGAGTGTTGAGCCATCCTCTATATCTAAGTAGGCAGGTGCTATATATAAAAATAAGACAAAATAAAAATACTAATATAATTGCTAACAATTCTATGATATGGCAGATGGAGGATAGGGGGTCTCATCAAGAGCCAGCTTACCATGATCATAAGGAAGCAGTGAAGTGGCATTCCCATTATGGCCACCACACCAGGGATATGGTCCAATGGAAACTAAAAAAAAATAATAATAAATCCTTGGAATAGGTGGTCTCATTATGAGCTTGCCTGCCCACTTTTCATTGTTTCCTGGTGAATGTAATTGTGGTTCATCTAGTTCCCAAGCCAACACAGTGGCCTCCATCATGACATTATAAAGCATTTCCCTAGGCATAAATAAAGGATAATGGTTCCAAGGGTGAAAAAGCAACTTTGTCAAGGTTATGGACACCTGTGGGAAATAGAGCTTTGCTGATGGTATTGGACTCACACTTTTCAAATCAATAGTAACAATAAACCTTTTTCTTATATCTTTATATAAGATCAAATGAGAGTATACCCTTAAACCCTTTGTTTTGAACCTATTATACATGAAAATTATTTATAACTCGATCATAATAGTTTATGTGGGTAATCACTGCATGAGTACCTGTTTCCACGTCAACTGTCCCTTTCCATTATCTTCAAATCATTTGCATAAATGTTTCCATATCTATTGGAAATTTAATAATATGCATCGATTTCAGTAATGTAATAATTTGTGATTGTATCATAAGTGTGTATGTTTTTCAAATGTTATACATCTATTGTGCAATACCTTGCTCTCTTATTTGACAATCGATGACAACTTATCATCCTTCAGGGGGGGCACGGATGCCTGCATGTAGGTCAAATCCCTATATTTTATGCCTGCATGTGAATAAAATCCCTATATTCTTGATAATAACAAAAACTTAACGGAATTATTCTAATATATTGTGTTGTGTTGTTCCATTACATTACTGTGCATTTGCAAATAATTAACAGTGTGCAGAGAAGATGGGAGGTTGACCAATTCACAGTGAGCCATAGGTGCTAGCGGTTTCTAATGCTACACGGGAAATTCTAGAGAGAGTATGGTGAATTACCTACCTCACAAGAATGCAACAACCTAATGAAATGGTAGCCATTGAATTTTTACAGAATCTGCAGGAAGGTTACTCCATGGTCAGAGGTAGGCAGATAGTAGTAACAGATTCAATAATTGCTGAGGTGTCTGGCCTTCCAGTGGAAGGAACCATATGGACCCATAAGAAAATGAGGCTTCAAGAAGCCATGAACATTTTCCTAGATGAAGGACAGACCCTGGTCATCAAAGGAAAAGGAGTTTAGATTGTGTCGTTGGGAGAACCATGGATGAAATTGGCAAAAGTAGTACAGGGCTACATAACATGCGATGGAAGAAAAGATGTGGTAAGACTTCGCCACCTTAAGTTACTGGCAGTATTAAAACAAAAATGTACTGTAAACCTGCCTGCAATTTTAAATTCCTTATTGTGATATCACCCGAAGAATAAGAAAATATCGTCATATAGACATGGTGGTAAGCCACGATTTCTTAATTAGATTGATAGTGAGTTACAATTTTTCCCAAAAGTGGACTATTTGGGAAGAACTGATATTCTCAATTGACGGAGGCATAGCCCTGCCTGCCCCAAAACGAAAGAGAATTGCTAGCACAGCAGCAGAGCCATCAAAACGTAGAAAATCCTCCAGGTTAAGGAGAAGTAGGGGAATGGTAGAAGGTTTTCAGGGTAGCATTAGCCAACCCCTAGAATTTCCCAGTTCGGAGGATGAGCAACCCCCACAACATGAAGAGGGGAGTCACCGCACCAATGAGGATGATGAGGAAGAGAGTCACCACACCAGTGGTGAGGAAAAAAGCCACCAAAACAGTGCAGAAGAAGAGAATGATGAAGAAGAAGTGAATGATGGAGAGGAAGGAAATGATGAAGAAGAAGGAGGTCATCATACTAGTGTAGAAGAATAGATTCACTACTCTGATGAGGAAGAAGGAAGTTACTGTACCTTTGAAGGGGGAGAAGATAATCACAGCAATGAGAATGAAAGAGAGGGATCAGAACCTCTCGAAACCACCACTGCAAGTCCACCACAAATCCCTTTGCAAGAGGACCAATTGGCCCAAATTTTGGCCAACATGAGCGAATACATACAACCCCACAACCCATTGAAATTCATTATTGAGATAAACCAATTGCAGGAACAAATTGCTACCGGTAAAGACATAGCTGAGGGAATACCCAATGAAATAGAGGAAGAAAACCCTCAGGGAACAACAAGACCAGCTAGGGTTACTTCCCCTGAGAAATGTGGCCAGGAAGAGGTGAACACTGAAGAAGTGTTCCAAACTAAAAATTCTCAGGGAGTAGCGGAACCAATTAAGGTTACTACCCCTGAAGAATGTAGCTGGGAGAATATGAACACTAATGAAGTGTTCCAAGTAGAAAAAGGAGAAGCTAGCCTGAGCAAAGGCACGGCTACTGAAAAGCAAACCGTAGCGGAGAAATTGGGTTCAGAAAAAGGAACAGTCGTTCCTCCCAGGAGGAGAAAGAAAGTAAATGAACTTGAAAAACTTCAGAGGGAATGGAAGAAGCTTCAAAAGATAGTGGAACAACTCAGATAGACTATTAGGGTTCTTAAAATGAAGAAAATTCCCAAATGAATCCAAAATAAGAAGAATGTAGCCACCAAACGAACTATAAAAAAGAGGAAAGTAGCTACCAAAATAAAACCTCAAGTTGAAGAGACTGCGGAAACCCAGGTTGAGCCTAATCAAGAAGACATGGAACAATAGGCAGCTTTTCCAGATGTAGCTATTCCAGATTCAGCAGCCTCAAATGAAAATGCATAGGCCTGCAATCAAACCATTTTTATTGACCCTACTATAGTAGAACTCCAAAAGGAGCTAGCACAAGCTCGACAGGAAAGAGAAAAGCTGGAGGAAGAGATTGTCCCCAAAAAGAAATATCAAAAGCTATAGCAGCAACAAAAGGACATCAATGCATCAGAGGCTGAAGCCTATGATAAGTATCAGAAGGTAGAAGAAAAGGCTGAAAAAGGTAAGGAATAAATTAAAAATGGCCCAGAATCAAATGGATACTCTCTGCTCCTTATACACAGATGTTCTAGCTTGTAGATGCCTTGCCAAGAATTATGGTTTGTTTTTATTAGAGAGATATTTATAGTTAAAAATTAAAGTAGTTAGGGCAGGAAAGTCTATAGAATTAAAAACTGTAGATGATTTTTTTCTCCTTTGTGAGTTCTATTTGCACAATCTTATATTGGAGGATGAAATTGAGATAAATCCAAGCCCTTTTGTGGGTGACATACAATATCAAGCATTTATTTCATTTGCTGTCAACTAGTTGAAATGGCTCAAGGCCTATAATACTTTCCAAAGGCAAGAAAATGGGCTAGACTTGTGGGTTAGGAGTGAACCAAAACACCCATTAAAATTATGGGCTAGGCAGAAGAGCTTAATGACAAGAGAGGGTTTTATCCAAGCATTGGGACCTGTCCATAAAGCAATTGTCTTGGATGGGGTAGAATATTTTCTCTCCATTAGAAACCAAGCCTATATAGCAGCTAAAGTCCAATGGGATATTTCCAATCGGAATATTCAAAACCGAGAGCCATTTAATTATAGAAATTTTGGATTAGTTGTTGAACGCTTGGTTCTCTATAGAAACCTCATCTTAAGGGAAGGCCCATTCTGGCTAAGGTGTAGGTTTCGAAGCCCCATTGTATCGTATCATGCAACATATTATAAAGCCATTTATGATTACCTGAAGGACAGACAGGGCATGTCTTTGAAGCTTTAGCTACAAATCATGGTTTTAGGCCTCTTGATGAAAAACCCTCTCCAGCTTGTTCTCTAACTGCTTGACATGTAAACCATGGTTTTCATGAGGACATGAAAAAGGGTAAGTAGGGGGGTATGTTGAGCGTTGAAAAAGGTATGAATTCACCATGCATTTTCTCATATTTTTCCTTTAAACATAACTCTTTTTATTTTAGAAATGTGATTTATTGTAGAATTATGATAGAATTGCAAATACTTGTGTTTATTGTGAAAAGTCACTAAAAGTTGCCTTTCATTGTAAAAACAGGAAACAGATAGAGTAAACAACTATTCCAAAGGCAAGGCTAAAGTGGGAGTAACTGTTGTTCCTCTAGTAATAGACCATATCCAGTCAAAGAGAAGGAAATCTGAATGCATAGCTAAGAGAAGACAGGGAACAACACGACTACAGTCGAAGAACATCAAGCGCTAGCAAAAGAAAGAAAAGGAGCGAATCCCTCCGGATCTTTCGATCCTGAGGGATCGTTGTTCAATCTTATCTTGTTCCTTGTCTTATCCGTCGAAACTATTATAAAAGGAAATTCCTTTAGAGATCAAAGGGGTCGAATCATTGATTGAGCATTCTCTGTATAACTCTACATTTTATTATTAACTCTCGTAATCAGAGAGCGATCACTGTAAACACTATTTATGTTTTATTAATACAAAGATGCATTTTCATTCCATTTCTCAAGATCTGCAGTAACCCAATAGTGTTTCACTAGTGCTAAGGACCCAATCCTAGTGGATCGATCTGTTGTTTGTATCTCTATCTTTCAATTATCATCGTGTTATAGTTTGTGGTTGTTTTTATTACATTTGCAAGTTGATTGGTTTGTTGTTGAATTACTGATTGATTTCGTTATATCAATGAATTGCATTGCCATTCCGTTATGACAAGGATCTTAATTCTTGTATTATTTATCTTGTTATACATTATAGAGATTTGTTGTTCAACATTAGATGTTCTGTTCCAATTGATTGTTGTTCCGTTGGATTGCTGTTCATTTTGAATTGCTGCTTAACAATGGTTGTTGTCGACAGGGTTTGGTGTTTAATAGAATTTCCTATTCGATTCCACCAAGTTAATATTTGTTGTTTAGATTCATTATTTAGTACCTTTTGTTTGATTATTCTATGTTACATTTTGCTACAAATTTACATTGTTGTTCAATTCCAGTGCGTTGTTCATTTCCAATTCATTAGTTTACAGATTGAAAAGATTTTTCTTTTAAAGAGTTTTCCTAGTTTACTTTCAATAGCAGCTTTAGTTCAATTTCTAGTTCCCTTTAATTTCTTTAAAGCAGGACTGTCAACTGTAGAGCACACTGGTTATTGCTTCTATGTTCCGAGATTGATTGTCTTGTTCCAGTTTGATTTCAATTGCATCAATTTCTAGAGGAATGAATTATTGCTACTGTATCCTTGATTGATGTTTGTTGAGTGAATAGTTGGATTTCAGAGCATTTGAGTTCATGATATTGTAATTATATTTCCTTTCCAAGCATATGTTTACTCTTGTATTTAGAACACTGTGCTACATCTTACAAAGCATTACTCTTAGCTTGAATTGCAGCCTCAGACAGAGTACACTCTTGAAACAAAAAGTCAATCCTGGATTGATGATTAATGTAGGATAAATAAGTGTTAAAAAGATACATTTTATGCCTCAACAATAGCATGCATCATCATGGAATGATAAAGATACTCATTGATTCCATCTAAAGAGTATATGAGACTCCTAGGAGAGTTTCCTAATCAAAAATCACTTTCAAGACGAAGCACCAGAACAATCTAAAGATGAAAAAGCCAGAAGAAGTAGGAGTAGAAAGGTTGATATATGTATCAAAGACAAATCCTCACCTCAACCACAATAACAGGAAGAAGAAATCGCCATTTTAGATTTAATGAAATATAAGAAACAATGTGGAGTAAAAAAGAGAGGTAATGTAAAGGAAAAGGGAAAAGTTACAAGTTCAGAAATTTTAAGCCCTTCATAGCCAAGGAGAAGCTCTAGACTTCATAAAAGCTTGAAGAATACACCTCCATAAAAAAAATATTTTGTTAATTTAGATGAAGAGCCCCAAGTACCATCGCCCATTACTGTCTCTCCTACACACATTCCTATACACTCTCCTATACATAATCCTATATAGAATCTAAGCAGAAGGACCCCAGAAATTGACCCAGCACAATAAGAGATATATGACTATATGAATCCTTGGATAAGAGACATGCCAAAGAAAATCCAAATGTGGAAGAGCAACCTATCAGTCCACAAGAACCTCTGGTGAACACCTTGATGAAATAAATCTATGAGTTAGAGATACTAAACAGGCACATTAAACAAGAAAATGAAACTTTGAAGGAGAATAATCGCTTGGAAAAGGTCATCAATGACAACACTATCTTATATTTGGGGTTATGTTATAAAAAGAAAAAGAAACTGAATAAAAAGAATAGTTTTCTTAGCATGAAAGTCATCAGCCTAAAGTACAAACTCCTCATGAACAAACCAAGAATGGAAATCACATCAAGAAAAAGAAAGAAGAGGAAGTTGGATTTATTGGAAGAGGTATTGGAACAAATGTAGTAGAAGGTGAAAGCTCACAATTTTTGAAATTGCATGAGGAGATGTAATGGTCTCTTAGTGGGTGTATGTTGAACCTCAAAACTATTCTTAATTTGACATACTTTTCCATCATTTCTTCTTCCTTTTTCACAAACTCATGACATCAATCCGTGATAAATGACATATTCCACATCATAGAAGGCATTTAGATGGTCTCTAATTTATATTATAGTGTTTCTTATTATTTAGATGAATTTATGTAATTAGCTACATAATGCGTGCAATTCTGTAGATAACCTTTTTTATGGAGCCACCGTTATTGTTTGACAAGTTTTGAGAAGCAGATGAGGAAGCGGGTCATATGGGTATCTCTAGAATGATCGAGACATGGATCTTATCCCACTTAAATGTTCGAATTCAAGGTGGAATATTGCCTATGCTTGTGGTCAAAAATCAATCAAAGAACAAGATAAATAGACAAAAGACTCTCGATTTTCTCTGACGTAGAAAATCGAGAGATAGATATGAAGGATTTTCTTCCAATTAGACTTCTAATTTCAGTTTTATTTGCTATATATAGGAAGAATTGACTCAAACAGTTAAATCCAAAACCTGTATAAATATCGGTCTGTTGAGACTAGGAAATAGTCTAATTTTTGTGATAATTCGGCGTTACGCTTTCAAACTCTATTTTGCTAATAAAGAAGACTAGTTCGAGATCTCTGATGTGCGCATAGTCTAAGTAGATTTTAGTTTCATTCTGTTGCAGAGGGCCCCTACATAGAAAAGAGGTATTTCATAATTTTTCTGTAGTTTAATTTTTGTCAATTCCTTAGTTTAAATTTGTGTTGGTTTGTAGCTTTATTCTCATCAATTCATAGTTAAATTAACAGTATTTCATAGTTAGATTCTTGTCAATTCATAGTTTAAACTACTCACAGTTTTATACATTAGTTTTATGAATGTCTTCTGAATTAGTTATTTTCATTTCTAGTTGACTATGTAATCTTATGCTCACTAAGTCATCTCATGAATGTGACTCTATCATTTTACAATTGGATATATTTGTGCATTCGGTCATACAACAACCTTAGTTTTATTTTAAACATGCTTTGCGCCTGCCTTTGATTTCAATCAACATTGTCATTTAAATTATTAGCAATATAATTTATTCTTTCAGTCCATGGAGTAGAATTATATTAAATTTATCTTTCAAACATTCTTATATTTAAAACTAGGACAGAGTTAGATTAGAATTGTATTTTAAAATGGATCAAATGCTCTATTTTCATAGAATTAAAGCTTTCAATGGATAAGATAGAAAATGGTTTCATACTTGTCATTTGAATGCAGTAAGAATAGTCTTCTACTTTAAATCAGTTAGATAATTTTCATAGATGTTCTGATGGCCTAGATAAGTCTAAAATTTTAACCATTCAAAGCTTGATATAATTTTATGCAATTTATATTAGTTAATCAACATTTTCTTTTGTTCCTTCTTTTGGATTTCATATTTCATTCATTTCATTAAAATCAATTTGTAATTCAATTCCTTTTCTTAGAATAAAAACAACATTTCATTTTCTTCCTTCTTTAAGAATCGGTTTTCATCCTTAAAATTAATTTAGATTTGGTTGTTCACTAGAATTTAAAGATTTCATTTAGAAACATAGATTTCATTTCTTAGATCAATTTAAGTTCTTAAAACTTTAGGCATAAGATACAAAACCACCAAAACAATATAAAACATACACAACGAAGTAAGAAAAAACATTATCTAAGCATGTATAGTGCACCACACATCATCAAATTACTAACCTCGATCGATAATTTGTGATAAGAGTTTAAGACATTAAATTGAATAAACACGTGTTCCACCAATTGGACGAGGAAGAGGCTCTTGGTTCACCATGCCCAATCGGCTCCACAGTTGCACCATACACAATACAGATGATCGAGGATCGATAAGATTATGTGCCATCACTTATACCATCATCCTATCTCTTGAATATGAACTACATTCATGTTCAATTTGTTTGGAGACCCATGGGGACACTTGTATGCTCCAACATCCATTTGGGAGCACGTGATGAGTTTACTATTTGGTGAAAAATGAGACAACCCCTACTCCACCACTTTTGGGAGTCTCATTTCACATTGCGACACGTATGGAATTCATTAGGCCTCCTATAAGGCCCATCGACACATGTTATTGAGCATTCGACCCTCTTTAGAGGCTTTACTCTTCTATTATTGAGCTAGTTTGGTGGGCTTGTCACCAAGGAGTTGTTATTTTGTACATTATTTTATTTTAGGGGATAGATTAGGCCAACATTAGATAAATTGAATTCATTGGGCATTATATAAATATATGGTGAGTTTATTAATTATATCATCATCACTTATATTGCATCATATCTTCTTGTGATAGTTTCACTATCTTTTGAGGATGATATTTTTGGGTTGAATGGATGAATTTCAATGTTTGGATAATCTTCTTTGTCTTGGATTTTATATGATTGACATATCTTGGTGATTGGATATATTCTTTTGACATGAAAGTAATGTTATAATGTTATTCTTGTTATTTATATTTATGCATTCACGATGCTGGGATTTTTTCTATTTTAGGGTTAATTTCCTACTTTTCATGGAATGAAATTGTGGAAATTTCATATCTATATAGCAGTGTATCATGTATGGGCCATTTTTTAATGAGTAAATGTTCCTAGAGACTTTTTAATTTAATTTTTCATAACATGTCACCAAATATTACTAAAATAAGTATAAATAAACTTGAAGTTGCTTGCATTAAGCCCTAGCGCCTAGCAAAGTTTTTTTTTAGGCCTCCTTGAAAAGTGGAAATAAATCCAAAACTTGAATCTTCCATGAATCCATAACTCCTAAAAGACAAATCATTGGTCCTCCTCTCGTGATCACTTTAAAGTACATATTTCTCTTCACCTTCATTATTTTATAGGTATTCTAACCCCATTGGGTTCCACAGGGTATAAATTTTCTTCAAACCACCCATAAATTTTTTTATCTCTTGGATCCTAATGCCTTGGTGTGTCTCATAGGTGCCCTCAAATTTTGAAGAAATTCCAACTGTGGGATTTTGAGATATCTCAAGCCCTAGCCTCAAGATTGAATCTTGCCCTTGGTTCCCTTAGGATATAAAACTCACTAGGATCATTGCATTAAATTTCATTTAAAATTCCTTCCTTAATCCCCTTCTCCTCCTTTATTAGGTAAAGCACATGATTGGTTGCTAAACCCCATTCCATTGACCTAACCTTGGGTCCACTTGGTTCCGTATGGTCCCAAAACTTAATAAAGCCAGTTCCACAAAGACCACTTGGAAGCCAAGTTTCCCACAAGGATTTTAGGAACTAATTTTATTCTTGAGAACTCATATAATCAAACCCTACGTCTTAGACTTACACTAAGCCCTTCTTAGAGATCCTTTCATCTTTCTTTAAAATCTAGCAAGCCATAAATCTGAGCATTTCTTGTGAATACAATTATAGGATCAGCTCTCATCCTATCATTGATCCATTCATTTTCATGATCCTTATTATAATGGATATCCTCCCATTAGTGAAAGTCCGTAAAGAGTAAGGAGCCTTAGCCGAGGTGACAACAGGGTAGGGAAATTTTAAGGATGTTAATTTACCTAAAAGTTTAGAAATATTTGCTAATATTACTAGTTCATATATACAAACTAAAAAATAATTGGTGATATATAAGTAAAAAAAATTAAATTTCTAATGATTTTTTATATAGTCTAGATAAAATCCTAATGATATTGAAGGTAAAGTGATGTTATACCATAAAATTTGTGTAAATTATTTGAATAAAAAATGGAAATTGGAAAATATCTTTTTTGAGAAAAACATGAAAAATTAGCCCACTTGTGAATATTAGCCCCTAAAATTTTCCATGCAATGGCCTATTTCTCCATTGTTTCCTCTGACTTGGTAGTAGGCTTGCAAGGATCCCCTTTTAGGACCCCTGTTAGTTTGGGTGGCAACATGCTTGATGTCATAGGAAAAATAACATTAGTGGTTGACACAGGTGTTTTTTGCATGGATAAACCAACCAATTGTATATGGTTAAGGGTGTGGCATAGCTATCAACTTCAATAACTTAATGATCTTAATTGATATAAGGTTATTTTGTCTCTTGATGAAAATAATGAAATGCAGTGGCTCCCTTTCACCCAAACCTATGAATGGAATAGGTGCTATGTAATATTCCATAATGGAAAAGGTAGTAATACAAAATACAATAAACTGGAAAATATGGCAATATGGAAATAAATTGAAAAAACCATAAAAAAAGATAGAACAACTAAGCCATTTTATTAATCTGGAGGTGAAAAAAATACAACAATGCTTCAAAATAGATAACACTCAAGCTGAAAAAGCTCTCCCACTAAAAACACTTCTCTTCGCTACACTGCTCAAGATCTCGCTCTGTGCTGCCCTGTTGGAAATGTTGGTGCTTGGTGAATAGGACTGCGTAGATGAGGGTGCTCTAGTGCTCAGAAAAATATCGGATTTAGAATCTAGACCCTATGTAAAAAACCCATAATAACCTAGAAAGGATTTCCAGATTGGCTGACCTCACAAAATCACCCTCCTAGGGTTTACAATGCATAACCATTGGGTATGTCGAACTATGGGCTGAACTAAAAGATAGAATAGATACAAGTACTCCCAAGCCCAAATATTGAAGTGATGATCCCTTTTATATATTTGAAGTGGAAATGCTATGTAATTCCCCCCTATTTTGATTAACTCTGCTACTGGACTGCATAAGTCACTGAGTGACTACGCAACACTAGAGGGTCTGCAAGTGGCCTGAACGGTGGAAGTTGAGATTAGCTCACATGGTAAACAAGATTCCTCTCCTAAGTATGCACTTGAAGTACCCCGAGGATGAAGGTGAGACCTCTGCTCAAAGACACCCTTATGCTAAGGAGCACTACAGACTCATCGGAAAAACTCAATCGTGTTGAAGTCGTGAATGACAACAAATTAATAATAATCCAGAATGCTCTCAATGGTTGTTTTCCCCTTCCTTATAAGCTTGTGATCCCTCACCCTCTTTGCCCCACATAATAATGATGCTACACACATGGCCAATAACCTCCATTATAACTATGTTGTCCTCCATTTTCTCCACTACCTCCATGATTGCGCTGTTGATTTGGTCAAATTGACCCCATCCACATGCATTGACCCACATTTACACCAAGAAGTTGTTTATTCATATTTAATCCATCTACATGCATTGATCCACATTCACATTGAGAAGTGGTTTTATTCCTACTAAAGGGATTTATGGGTCCCTCTACTCTCTTATTCATCTACTAATTAAGGAAGAAAAAATTTAATATTCTAATTAGCTAAAAGCTAAATTAGGAATATTAGAGTCCTCCCCACAAAAGAGTTTCTTGTCCTCAAGCAACTGCAAAGATGTGGGCCACCCTATTGACCCAATGTAATTCATACCAATTCCATGATCGTGTACAAACCCCTCAGTGTGGCTATGCCCCTATGTCATGCTACCTGGAGTGGACCCCTCAATGATGGGACCCAAAATGAATCTCTCACCATACCTGTCATTAATAAATCCTTTTGGATCCCAACGTTGCCATGGCCAATCATTGCGCAAGTCCCCTAACTCAGACTAAACACTGCATCTGGCTATAGCTACTACCTCATGAGGTGAATACTACCAACTGCACCAATGCTCCATGGTCCCTATTGTGTTGTAGATCTGACTCTATAAGCTGCCCCACCAAATCTGTACCAAGTCATCACCTCTCTCCCATGACTCAATCCAATTCTGATCCTACTCTCCCTAAGTCAGGATGGAATTCTAACGAGTTGTCAACATGTTCCCCATTGCCAATTGTAAACTGTAGTACCTGTCATGTCTTCGGGTCCCTGCTCTTCTATGTACGTGACTAAGAAGACCATACCATCAATATCATACCAACTCATGATATCCCTCCAATATTTCTCGATCGAAGAATCCAATGTGCTGATATCTGCATATGGAACATGTCTGGAGTGTGGTCGCCAAATCACACTCAAATCATGGTGCTCTGTCTCACTTGTCGACGAGAAATGCCTCAAAGGGAAGGAACTTCTCTCTATAATAGGCTAAAGTGGGAAATATGTACTGCAAGCGCCATTGATGTACTCCTGAAGAGTTTTGTTCCCTGAAAGTATTGTAGTCTTGCTAACTGTATATGCAACTATCGGTGCCTCATCAATGGGTCAGCCCAAATATGGATGCACCACCATCTCCAAAAACTCCTCCTCAATGGCTAACCTGAAGGTTAGCTACATATCTAGTACTGACTCACTGTGAGACTCCATTTGGCTGTCCCCCAAAGAACTATCATGCATGACGTGCATAGCCTCCCTCTTAGCGGCCTCATGCTTTACCATATGTTGCTCAGGATGAATCTTCACAAGAGACTCATTATCATGAATATCTCTCATCAAGTCTACTGACTGATCACCCTACATTCTGGAAGAAAAATCCAACCTATTACCATCAACTCCACATGACTGCTCATGCTCCCTAGAAGTATCGTCATATGAACCCATGGAATCATCTGGAGAAGAGTCCTCATCTTAGAATACAGAAGAAATTTACTCTTGATCTAGCTCTTCCACATCATCTTCATCACTCAAGAATGAGTCATTAGGCATCCAAGGTTCTTTGTAGATGAATAAAAGTCCCTTCCTTCTCAACTTGTTCTTGATGGCTGAATGCTCAAGAGTAATCCTCCAGACAACACTCTCTCTACCTCGGATCTAGTACGACACCCTCTCTGCCTCGTGTCTGTTGATAAAACCCTTGTAGCCTTGTCTCTACTAAATGTGGTGTCTCAATATACTCAATAATATCCTCATCAATCCTAGGTGAGCTGCATCCCAGGGTACACCTAATGTCCCTTTTCATACGTCCCCTTAGAGGCAATGCTCCAAGTGCCTGCTGCGCCATATCATGGGTCACTGCATACCACCAAATGTATCCACACTCCTCATCATGCCACTGTACGCTGCAACCTACCCTTGTACACCAGCAAATACTGCCAACTATGGATATACCATCCTGTATTATATAGTATCTTGCATAAACCAAAGTATCCACTACTCTACTAGTAAACCCCCCATGAGGTGGGCTACATCTCCCCATATGCTCTAAATGATCGGAGCAGCCTGATTCCTCATATGCCAATGACAATAACATCTTGCTCCTATCCTCCATAGCTCAAGTGTACCATATACCCATGAGAGAGCACCATCTCTATGTACTGCCATGTCTGGTGGCCTACCGATGCAACCTCCTTCGACCAGCTCCTGCCAACGTAGGCTAATCACCTGGTGACTCCATTGACAGTCGTTATGCTGAGATAGCTCCTGAAAAGGGTGTACCCTTCCATCGAAACATCCTATCACTATGGATGTCTAGGGCTCTAATAGAGACCTAAAAATGTGTGTGCGCCAAAAGATCAGACCCATCGCACAATGACTACCATCACCTACTGACTCTATCATGTGATGGTAAATCCCATAGGGATATGAATAGTAATCTGGCCCTTGTGTCCCTATGGTAATCCATGGACTTTGCTGAAATGTGGCCATGGATGTATCTAGAAGCCTAGCCTGCTCCATGGGGTACCATCTCAGTACCTCTCACCATCCAACCTCAAGAAAAGAATCAAATACAAGAATCTCCATTCATAGAATAGTCCCTCCATTATACTAGTGTTTCACCCTATCGATGTATGCATGAAGGGGTTTGCTCTGATAATTCAATGTGCAGGCTAACTGCATCATTAGGGAATCCAACCATTCCCCAATGTGGACCAACGTTTCCACTGACTTGGCACAAACGACTCTCATGCCTTCTAGCTCCTTATTTAGTCGCAAGATAGCCTCTTGTACTCATGTGGCCTTTACCTTCAAACCTAGAAGGTCAACCTGAAACTGATGGCACTGCTGTATGCAACCATTTTCCAATACCTCTATATCTCCTAGCACCTCCTCAAGGGCTAGCCCAAAGGATGGCTGCACACCCTCATCAATAGATACTCCAATATTCAAGGCATGCTCACTAGTCAGCTCCATGTGATTGTCATCTGACAATTCTACCATAAACCTAGAGGCCTGTGTACCTATCGGCTCCTCCACAACGATGGAGGTGTCTCCCGACACCTCATCAACCTGTGATGCACTATTACCATCAGATAACTTGGTCACAACCTTAGCTACCCCGTCAATGAATACCTGAACAATAGGTGGTGTATCATCAATGAGTGTATGATCAACTATCTCCTCCCAAGTCCTTGCCATACTCTTTGATGACCCATCAAAAGCAGTAGAAAAAGTATGCCCATGGTATGGTACCTATCATTGCCATATGTGTACCCTCTTCCTCTGTTATAGCTGTGAGGTCTTCAGTTATCCCTAATCTGCAAAAATTCCTACAAAGTCAGATGATCTCTGAAATCCTAGGTAGAAGATTGGTACTTCGTGAAATAATCATCGTAGTGATCTGCCTTTGTCTCTTGAGGTCCACTTGCTCCTATCTCCACAGCTAAGAAAGTGGGCATGGTGGAACGCTGTGAGACTAGTGGAACCACTGGTTGTTGAGTCCAATGGTGAGAAGTACATGAACTTTCTCCATTCTGAAACCCCCACGAGATTTCCCTTTGTTTTTATATTCTCATCTCCCTGATTTATTTGGTGAGATCCAACATTAATCTCATGAGTGTATTCCCAAACTCCTTCCCATAAACTTCTTTTGCCATTAGATACTCCCTTTATCATCCTCCACTAGTCTAACACAATTTTCTTTGCCGGATGTGACTCTGAAACAAGTTGGATCTGGTATTGCAATTCTAAGAATTTGAAAAATGACCACAAAAGAAAATTTGAGAAAATTGTCTTCAGAGAACCTTCTGTTTCTCTCAATCTAGACCGAATTTGGAGAAACTGCTAATTGGAAAATAGAATTTCTACGTTCTACACAAAATCCGTGTCTCAAATTTTTTAGATTTGGCTTCATTTGCCAAAAACACGTAACACAAAATAGTAACTTTTTATCCCATTGAATTTCTGCATTTTCTATTTTTGTATCTCTTAGAGAACCTTCCGTTTCACTCAATCCAACCATAATTTGGAGAAAATCCTAACACATAAACGTAACTAGTCCATTCTACACACAACCCATGTCTTTGATTTTCAATATTCATTTTCATTTTCCGAAAAAATATAACGTAAAACTGTCACTTTTTATTCCAATGAATTTCTGCGTTCTTTGTTTTTGTATCTCCTTGTCTATTCTGTAATGTATTTTTTATCTTTGGGTGTCATAGAACAATTGTTCCATAGGTTGAGCCAAGTCTATGAGCTCTGATACCACTGTAATATTCCAAAATGGAAAAGGCAGTAATACAAGACATAATAAACTGGAAACTACAACAGTATGGAAATAAAGTGAAAACACCATAAAAATAGAGATAACAACTGAGCCATTTTACTAATCTAGAGGTGAAAGAAATACAAAAGTGCATCAAAATAGATAGCACTAAAGCTAGAAAAAGCAGGTTGGAATGGCCTCAAGCTCTACCACTGAAAACACTGCTCTCTCCTATGTTGCTAGAGCTCTCTCACTCTACTGCCCTACTGGAAATGTTGCTGATGGGTGAATAGGAATGCATAGATGAGGGTGCTTTGGTGCTAAAAAAAAATCTAGGATTTAGAATCGAGACTCTATGGAAAAAACCCAAAATAACCCATAAAGGATTTATGGATTGGCTGACCTCGCAAAATGACCCTCCTAGGGTTTTCAATGCATAAGTACTGGGTATGTCAGACTATGGGCTGAACTGAAGGATATAATAGCTGCAAGTACTCACAAGCCCAACTATTGAAGGGTTGATTCCTTCAATGGATTCCAAGCAGAAATGTTCTAGAATTCCCCCTCTTCTGATGAACTCTACTACTAGACTGCGTAAGTCACTGACTGAATGCGCAACACTTGTGTATAAAAATAAAATACCTCAAGACAAAGTTTCAGTCAAAGTATCTAATACTAATATTTTACCTCAAGGTGAGAAAAATATTAGTGTACTTTGGAACCATATGTCTCCCTATTATCACAGGGTGTTCATCTTGCATATTGGTCATCATAGTTCCCTACAACATGGAATTTCTCCTTAAAGGAATCAATAATATATTTTCAAGTGAGTCATACCTTAAATATCACACAAAAATCTTCATTTTTTCTCTCTCAATATTCTTCCCACAAATATTTGACATGGGGAAGGGATTTTAGGAGTTTAAAGGTGAATTTTTCATTGTTGAAAGCATTAAGATAGAGTAATATCCCTCTAGCATATTTAACCATTTATCCAAAGCCTCTACATATATTTGGCTTCCAAATGTGGGGCCGTTAAAGGTACCAAGTACTTTGAATGGTTTTTTACCTCCAAAATTGTTTCTAGTTGAAGGTGCCTTAGCTACTATTGGAAGTTGTTAAAGGAACCGGGAAAAAATGTACATCATCTCATTGGGAAGGCTTTGTCACGTGATTTTTTTCTTGAGAAAAAAATAGGATATATTTCTCCATAACCTCTATTTTCTTCTACCATGAGATGTCACTTTATTTGGTGTGATTTAATTTTCCCAAGTGAAATTAGCTCAAAACCCAACTCTTTGTACCTTGATATCATCACGGAAATCCACAAAAAAATAGCAAGGAACATATTTCTCTAGGATCATTGATTTGGGTTGTACATGGAATGGAATAAAAACAAGGAAAGAGAATGAAAAAATACAAAAAAAATAATAAAAAGCACAATGATATTGTTAAAACCCAACTTCTATTAATAAATGAAATAACATAATATCATAGAACGCAAACTAGATAGAATGGTAGTAATTATATTTGAGTAGAGATAAATGGTGGCTATTTTCATTCACAAAATTTATTACAAAAGGATAAAATAGTAACCTCTTAACATACATAATTAGCTCTATAGGTATGAAACCCTAACCCCAGAACATGAAATACCAAAACGTTTGTAGGCCTTGAGGTGGTGAGTTGGTATGTCTACTTTTCAAGGGCACAAATTTTTCATACAATATCCATTTGGGGTGCAGAATTGATTTTTGGAAATAACTGTCTAAGGAACACAAACTTTTAATGAGTCCATTGCATCCCATGAAATCCATTCACCCTTCAAATTGAACAAATAAATCGTTTAGGGCCTCCAAATGATGGTGGAAGTTTGAAACCCAAAATTCATAAACAACTAGAAAAAAATAGAGGACCATTGAGACAATGGAAGAGGTTGGAGGCCATTGATATCCACTAAGATCATTCCAACATCATGTTGACCTAGTGATTTATCAAAATAGAAGGTCCATACACAAAAAAATTCCCAAAATAATATGAGTAGTTAGATATGTTATTATAGGCTTCTTTGGAGGCACGTGCACAAATTCAATGTTTCAATCCAAATGGGAAATACTGCTAATAGAAAGTAAAAATGTTGAATGATGTCATTGATGCATTAATGGACTACTTGTTCTACTACAAATTAGTGAGGTTTTGAATAAATATTCTTAGATATAGGTACTATATATATACCTATGCTTCTTATTTTTTGAATAAGTTGCTTCATTACGGGGATTATTGTTTTGAGAGGCACTCTACAGACTATTATGGTGGAGATGTTGAAGTGTTAGATAAAATAACAATAATAATAATATAATTTCAACTCAATTAAACAGGTGACGCTACAAGGAAAATACCCTCTAGTGGATGTTTTTGAGGAACCCCTTATAAAAATAGCCCAGACATCTGTTTGTAGAGGAGGTTACTAGAGGTGGTTGGTGGGTGGAGGTTTTTGTGGATGTTTTTTTTCTGGGGCATTTCTCTTCCTACATCGCACCAATGCATTCCACTAAAAAAGAACTGGTGCATACTACAAATTGGCACACCGGGGCACATTGCTCTCCATATAAACCTGCCTAGTGTGTCTAATTACTGTAGCGCATGGGTGCTCTACATAGATTCAATCCCGACGCATCATAAAACCCCGCGCCAAAACTGAAACAGCCTAGTGCAGATGGAAGAAACCATCTGGTGCGCCTCAAAAACCTGCGCACTAGAATAGGGTTAAATAAAAAAAAATTACAGCAAAAAATATGCATTTTTCACTTTTCAATGCTCTAGAGCTCTCAAGCACCGATGAAAATTTACCTTCTGTGAGGCTCCCTACCATCGGTGCTCCCATTGCATGAACTATTATTGTCCATTGCCCACCATCTCCTTTTCAAAATTTTCAAAACAGTGGGAAAATTTAGTTTTTCAAATTCTACAACAAACATTCCTCCTCAACGCCCAAATGTATAGGTATTTTACTTGTTTTTTCATAATTAAACTTTTTAGCAGATTATTTTTGTAAAATAACTCGAAATTCGCTGTTTTTTTTAAATCTTCCCACGCAGTGCACCCGAGCCATTCGGCTTGCACCAGTTTGTGGTGCTTCCTGTAAATTTACAGGTTGCACAACAACCAGTGCTAACTGTATCTCCACTAGTTCTAGTGCGTTAGCGAAACAACGCACCGTGCTTTTTTAAAATTACAGAAATTGCAGTGCGGTCGGTTACCTGACCGCACCGTTGACCATGTCCAAGTTCAAGAGGGCGGTGCATTGACCAAAATATGAGCCCGAGGTGGATATTTTGGTCAATGCACTGCCCTCCCAAACCTTGACATAGTCAACGGTGCGGTCATGTAAAAAACAACACAATTGACCATGTAGCGATGTCAAGTGGGTAGTGCACTCCCTCAACATTACACCCTGAGGTGTATACCTTGGTCAGCGCACCACCTGCATGATATTGGTAAATAGTCAATAGTGTGGTTAGTTATACCACCGCATCGTTGACCATGTAATGATGCTAGGAGGGTGGTACGCTAAAGAAATTATCTGCCTTGGGGCAAGTACTTTGGTCAGCGCACTGCCCTCCTGAATTTGTACATAGTCAACAGTGTGATCGGTTAAACGACTACACCATTGACCATCAACTGATATTTGGTGGTGCGTTGATAGAATTATCCTGCCCGAGATGGATAGTTCAGTCAAAGCACTGCTTGATAAAGTAGAGGTCATGATGTGCGGTGCACTACAATTTTCTAGGTACACTGCGATCAGTGCGAGATAAAATAGACGCACCGATACCAGTGCATGCCTATTATTCTGGGTGACCTGACTGTTTTTTTTAAATAAAAAAATAAATAAATAAAATAAATAAATAAATATATATATATATATATATATATATATATATTTGTAAATACATATTTGATTTAATAAAAAAAATCATTTAATATGTGAATCATTCAGTGACATTAAAGGAGAGAAGAGAGGAAACATCAGTAACATATGGCGGACCAGTATAACATGGCTTTCCTGTGGGAGGCATGAGAAATGGAGAGAGATATGTACCCTCACCCTATTACAACAGCCAACCAAGCACTCCTAAGGGATGTAGGCCTCCTCAAGTTATTTGAGGAGACTACATCCTTGAATGGCCATGGTGGGTTATTGTGACAAATTTTCTTGAAGTGGAATGCCCATCGACAGGCTTTCTAGGTTGGTGCTAACCAGTGGTGCATTCCCACTGAGGAGGACATCTATTTTATTATTTGCCTATCGAGGAGAGGGCAGTATTTTCCCTTTTTCCCAAAGGTCCCTGTCGGTTATGCAACAAGGAGTTAGTTGGTGTACTCCTAGAGATAAATTAGCACCTATATACTGTCTCATGCAGATCTTTACATCTCCAGTGGTCGGTTATGGATTGCTTCATTTGGTGGAGAGGAGGTGAAGTGTCTCTCACTACCAATTTTGAACATTTCACACCATACCAGTGACGGGCAATGCATTAGTTGTCTGCTTTTATTTTATGTTGATTCTTTATTACAGGCGCTACAATTTTTGAGGTGGTCGCGATTTTTTGCGGCAACTTTGCACAACTTTAGATAGATGTCGTTATCAGGCATAAGGGAGGGTGAACTTCCATTTTTCTTCAAAGTTATTTTGTTTATCTTTTGAGAGGTTTTTCAGAGATGAGGCCTAGTTTTTTTCGGCAGCCTCGTGGGCCGATGCTGCATGTACTGATGCTGATGTGGGGACAGATGATGCCCAAGAGGGGTGAGTCAGACTTTTCCGCGAGGATATTGCATGTTTCACTAGAGTTTCTAGTCAGTTTTGATGAGCATGCCTTCGTTCTGGTCCCTTATCCATATGCTAGTTTGGATTGGCGAGGGTGTGCAACATCCTCTTCACAAATGATGAGTCGACGGATGATAGAGGTAATATTATTGTTTTCTTCAAATTTATTATAACATGTTATTTAACTTCTTTTTATTAAACTATTTAACAAAATTGTCTAATTATTGTTGTCTACTTATATATATTATGCAGACATTGGGTCATTTGATGGCGGTTAGATGCCACCACCAAAAAATTATCTAGATGTAGATCCTGATGACAATTAGGAGATGGCAGATGCCGAGGATCAGGCTAGTGCAGAAAGACCTGGTCCTCGGGTTGCATAGGTACCAACTAGTGTGAGGCATAAGCCTGGCACTAGATTTAGGATCGAGTTGGGTGACCAACTCTTTGGACTGCTTATGGAGGAGGGAGTCAGTCCGCCTATTATGAGAGCAATATAGGATGATGATAGGTTGATAGTGTTGGAAATATGATGCAGAGTGTTGTCCTTGATGGCAACCCACTGAATGAAGATGAAGACATGTGACTGTTGACATGTGTTGTCCTTGATGGCAATCCACCTGATGAAGTTATGCTTGACTTGATGGACTTGGTAAATGATGTAAATCTGATGTGATATGTTGTTGAGTGTTGTCCTTGAAAGGCAACCCACTTGATGAAGATGATGAAAACTTACTTGATGAAGTTGTGCTTGAGAGAATATGTTCCTGATGAAGAAAATATGATGTTTCTACAGTGTGTACAGAAGGCAATGAAGAAAGGAATTCAGAATGTGCTCAAATATGATGAAAAGAGTATGTCTCTTTGTATACGCGGATTGGCCTAGGGGAAGTCGCGTATGCACGCGGAAAATAACGTGCCAAGTCGCGTATGGGCTAAAGCGCTCAAAAAGTACAAAACCAAGGGTAACCACCATGGTATTGACCCATTGTATTGGGTAATGATCCGCCCAATTGACCCCGTCCAGGTAGTTTTGGGCTTATGGTATTGTTTTGGTCCATGGTATTGAAAAAGGGGCTCATGGTATTGAAAAAGATAAACCTATATAAGGAGAAGAAATTCATTGTGCAAATGATAAGGGTGAGAGAAAGATGTCTGAGCTTGAATGAATACTTCTCTATGAAGTATATCTATATGGAAAGGGTAAAGGTTTGATGATAGATCTAAATCTATGAAGCACTTATGAAGAAATGATGAAGCGGGATCTTTAGATCTGAAATGTACTTGTATTTGCTAGATCTGTTTATGGAGTGATTAGATCTGTGATGAGGCGAACATCTAGGCGAACATCTGTCTGAAGGAAAAGGGTAGATCTGAACTGAATATCTGATCTGATGAAGTATGCTGCTCTGTAATGATTAAAGATCTATACGCTACTTCGTCGCGGAGGAAGCGCGTATATACGCGGCTTCAGCGAAGAGAAAGCGCGTATGCGCAATAAAATATACACTGAGGTATACGCTGGTTTGTGTGGACGGAAGCGCGTATATACGCGACATCGGTGAAGTAAAAGCGCGTATGCAAACTAGGGTTTGCTGAAGCAAGGGGTATGAAATATCTGATCTGTTCTGCTGTGTTTCTGCTATCTGATCTGTGTTGATATGTATATGTTGATGATGTATGGTTGTGCTTAAAAGTATGAAAAGGGTTTGGTCTGGAAATATGATGAATTGTGGCCTGCAAGTTGTGTTCTATTGAAGTGGTTGGATCCAGTGTGAAAATTGATGAAACATGGTCCAAGGTGGTGCTGAAGGTTGTAGCCTTCAGTCAGGGGGTTGTAGCTCCCTTCCAGGTGAGGCTGGTAAACGAGATCGGGGGGTCGTAGCTCCCTTCCAGGAGAGGCCGGTAAACGAGTCAGGGGGTTGGAGCTCCCTTCCAGGAGAGGCTGGTAAACGAGCGCAGGTGGGTGCCTGCGTGCTGGTCAAGTCTGCGCCAGCACATATGTTGTAATATGTTTTCTCTATAATAAAATATTGAAGGCCGAGCAACTGCAGCGGTGGTTTTCTCCCGATTTGGGTTTCCACCTAAAAATCCTGGTGTTCATGTGTGATGCTTTGTGTGATGGTTTATTCTGTTCTTACTGCACCTGTTTACTGCTTATTGAATATCTGATGAATAAATGATGGAATGGTTTAAGTGAAGATTTAATGACATATCTAAATCTCTATGTATACGCTAGTTTCGTAAAGGGGATCCGCGTATATACGCTAGTTTACTGAAGGAAAGTAGCGTATGGGTTTTAAGGAATGAAAAAGTAAAATATTTGATTATGCAGTAAATACTGATTCACCCCCCCCCTCTCAGTATTTTTCCCAACAATTGGTTTCAGAGCGTGGTCCTTCTGCAGAAGCTTGATCGCTTGAAGGAGATCCGTCGCAATGGGAAAGAAGCAAAAGAAGAAGCCTATTCGAAGAAAGGAGATATTTCAGAGAACATGGATACCAGAAATCAAAGGAGATGAATCTGATAGTGATTGGAATCATCCTTTGAAAGATCTTAGTGGTACAAACAATAGTGAAGAATATGCTATTGACCTAGAAGAAGCCGAAAAAGATTCTGACCAAGCTCTACAAGTACTCATGGAAAAGAAGCAAAATACTCAAGGTAAGGAGATGTCTCAGAAAACCGGTACAGCAGAAGTTGACAAAGATGAATCTGATAGTGATCCTTGTAATCTTATCTGTGCAAGCAATGATGTTGAGGATTTAAAAGAAGTTATCAAAGATCAACAAAGAATATTTAATGAGAAGGAAGCTGCCTCCAAAGCTTTGTGTTTTAAACTGAAAAGGATGTTCGATGATGTATACAATCGAAGTAAAGGATATCAAGCTGGAATCATCTCTCTGCAAGCAGAACTTGAAGAATCAAATGAGAAGAATGAAGGACTTGAAGCAGAAAATGTTTCTCTAAAAACAGATCTGGAAAAATCAAAAAGGAAGAATGAAGGTCTTGAAGCTGGAATCATCTCTCTACAAGCAAAACTTGAAGCATCAAGTAATAAGAGTGAGGAACATCTACCATCATTTGATAAGGAAGGACTTGAAGCAGAAATCGTTTCCCTCAAAGAAGACTTGGATAAATCAAATAAGAAGAATGCAAGATTTGAAGCAGAAATTGTCTCCCTCAAAGAAGATCTCATAGCATCAAACAAGAAGAATGAAGAGCTGCAGCAAACATGTGAAGACAACGAAAATTGGTTGAAAGAAGAAATCCTAAATCTGAAGGATCAAGTAGAAGATGGAAGAAGGAAAGAAGAAAGCATGACAAAGCAATGTCAAGCCTTGGAGGTTGAGGTAAATATTCTCAAAGGTAAATTAGAAGAAAAGGTTAAACTTTTGAGGTTTCATGATAGTACTAACATTTTGGACAATATTCTGAGTAATCAAAGGTCTCATGCTATCAAACATGGTCTTGGTTTCCATGAAACTGTTAAAGGAGAATCTAGCTCACAAGGAAGTGCCAAAAATTCAGAGGATGTCAATGCAAAACCTGAAGTATTGAAAGAGACAAAAGCTCAACCAACAATCATGAATTCTCAAAGGAATTCATTCAAGAATGTTGAATGTTTTAAATGTCATAATTATGGACATGTTGCAGCAAATTGCAAGAGCAGATCATTTCAGCCTCAAACAAACAGTTCCTACACAGAAAGGTACTCTGGTTTCTTCAAGGGATATTGTTTTTCATGTAACAAGTATGGACACAAAGCAGCTGATTGTAAAAGGAGGAAGAATATAAATACTCATTATGATTCTTATGCTTATTTTTCTGGACACATGAGATGTTATTATTGTAACAAGTATGGACATATAAGAAAGGAATGCAGGTCGAACAGATATGAGAAATTTCAGCACACAAATAGAAAACAAATCTGGAAGAAGATGGAGGGATGGAATAAGAAACAATCTAGAGAAGAAAAGGATGTTTTTGTGGATGCTCTAGAAGACAATGATTTTCTTGAAGAAAACACTCAATTCAAGATGAAGGACTGATCAGAAACGTAGGGAATTATGACCCTACTGCAGTCATCCGCTTCTGAAGCTGACTTTTCTTATTGACTGCAGGAATGATGTGGGATACATTATGAGATTTAGTAATGTATCGTCACAGGAGGAGCAATGTATGATGTCTCTCATGGTTGAGTTGATTATACTGGTTATGTTTACTTTTGACAGCGCATCTGATGTGGAAAGGACAGGTACAAGAGGTACAAGCTCAGGAGGAAATGAAGGAAGATGGAAATTTTCTATGCTTCACTTTCCATACGCAGATTCCATTAACTAAAGTCGCGTATACACGCGAGTTCCAGAAGACGCAGTCGCGTATGCATTGATGATAAGAAAATTTATCTGATAGCTGAAGATCTGAAGCAAAGGTCCAGGGGGAGCATCAGTCTGACTGCTAATGATTGCACTATTCTGGTTATACTCATGATAATGAAATGATACATGGGTTCTTTTGTTGAAAATTATGGATGAAGCCTGGTAGCTTTATGATGAAGAGCATTCGTTGTTGAGATGAAAGTCTTATAATTCAGAGATGAGGACAGATCATGAAGAGATTGTTGCTGATGACTTGCTGTTGAAGGTGTTTCAGATTGCACAAGTTAAGGAAGAGCACTGGTTTAGGGGGAGCAGCGGGTTAAATACTAATGATTGCATTGTTGGCAATATGACTGCTTATTCTTTGGTTATTGTGATACTCATGCTCAAATAATGATGGCTTGGTACATGGTTTATGATGATGAGACATTGAATGAGCTGTGTTTACTGCTTGCTGAAGTTTATCTGTTCGATGAAATTGGAAGTCTAGTTCATGCAGAGCTTGTTACTATGGTTAAGATCTTTTGTCTACATATGGTACTTCATGTTAAATCTTAAATATCATGGTGATGTTGGACCACATGGATGCTTGCTTGACACTTATGTGAAGATGCTATTCTGGTATGGAAAGAATGTATTGATGCTGCAAAGAATCTGAAGACTTGGATACTAATGTGCTTATGCTACAACCATTGGATGATGCTTGAAGATACACCTACATTGTTTTATCTATCTGTATTCCAAGAAACTATTCAAATATCTCAGAAAGTTGCTGAACATTGTCTCTGCCTCACAAAGGATCAGTTTTGGTTAAAATGTAGAAGATGGTATTGTATACGCGGGTTTCCTGAAACACAGTCGCGTATGTACGCGAGTTCATGCACAGAAAACCGCGTATGTATGATTGCTGACAATTTTTGCTTGGAGTCAGCTCTCTTCAGCACAGCTGCAGTGCTGTTTGGTATCTCTGGTGGTGTTCCAGTTCTCATAATTCTGTTTCTAATGTTTTGATAAAGATGCCTTGATGATTTGTTGGTGATGAAAGTGTTCAGGATGCACAAACTAAGGGGGAGCCTTAGTCATATGAAAAGGATGCTTGGATGCACAGATTCAGGGGGAGCATTAGCTTTGCTGAGTATAATGCAGTGTTGGCATTATGATGGTTATGAAATATGATCTCTCTTGAGGTCTTTTTGGTATTAATTATGAAAATTCATATTTGTACTTTGATGAAAAGGTTTGGTTGAGACCCATGTTGTAAAATTGTAATATTCAGTCATGTAAGGACTTGTCAAAATTGTAAACCCACTTGGTTGGGTAGCTGAGTCAAATTTTGTAAACCCACTTGGTTGGGTAGATGAGTTGAAATATGTAAACCCACTTGGTTGGGTACTTGAGTCTCATATGTAAATCCACTTGGTTGGATATTTGTTGTAAGTATGAGTCTTTGGTGATAGGAAGTTTATAGAGTCATGTACTTCATTGACAAATATGTTTGAAGATTCAGCACATATCAGATCTGCAGAATGTTTCTTCCACATGAGGAGAAAAGGGGGAGAGTGTTGGTTTTTGATCCGCCCTTTGCCCTTGATGTCAAAGGGGGGGAGTGACATGGTGTTTGAATGAAGAGAAGATAATGATGTCAAATATTTGGGAGAGTGACATTTTTGGGAGAGTGACATGGTATCTATCTGCTATGGTAACCAAACACCATCGTGGTTGCCATCAAGTCCAAAGGGGGAGATTGTTGGAAATATGATGCAGAGTGTTGTCCTTGATGGCAACCCACTGAATGAAGATGAAGACATGTGACTGTTGACATGAGTTGTCCTTGATGGCAATCCACCTGATGAAGTTATGCTTGACTTGATGGACTTGGTAAATGATGTAAATCTGATGTGATATGTTGTTGAGTGTTGTCCTTGAAAGGCAACCCACTTGATGAAGATGATGAAAACTTACTTGATGAAGTTGTGCTTAAGAGAATGTGTTCCTGATGAAGAAAATATGATGTTTCTACAGTGTGTACAGAAGGCTATGAAGAAAGGATTTCAGAATAGTATGATGAAAAAGAGTATGTCTCTTTGTATACGCGGATTGGCCTAGGGGAAGTCGCGTATGCACGCGGAAAATAACGTGCCAAGTCGCGTATGGGCTAAAGCGCTCAAAAAGTACAAAACCAAGGGTAACCACCATGGTATTGACCCATTGTATTGGGTAATGATCCGCCCAATTGACCCCGTCCAGGTAGTTTTGGGCTTATGGTATTGTTTTGGTCCATGGTATTGAAAAAGGGGCTCATGGTATTGAAAAAGATAAACCTATATAAGGAGAAGAAATTCATTGTGCAAATGATAAGGGTGAGAGAAAGATGTCTGAGCTTGAATGGATACTTCTCTCGGAAGTATATCTCGTATGGAAAGGGTAAAGGTTTGATGACAGATCCGAATCTATGAAGCACTTATGAAGAAATGGGACATGATCTTTAGATCTGAAATGTACTTGTATTGCTAGATCTCGTTTATGGAGTGATTAGATCTCATGGATGAGGCGAACATCTAGGCGAACATCCGTCAAGCAAAGGCTGAATCTCGAGCCGAATATCCGATCTCGATGAAGTATGTCAAGCCTCGTAATGATTGAAGATCTATACGCTACTTAGCCGCAGAGGAAGCGCGTATATACGCGGCTTCAGCGAAGAGAAAGCGCGCATGCGCAATAAAATATACACTGAGGTATACGCTGGTTTGTGTGGACGGAAGCGCGTATATACGCGACATCAGTGAAGGGAAAGCGCGTATGCAAACTAGGGCTTGCTGAAGCAAGGGGTATGAAATATCCGATCTGTTCTGCTGTGTTTCTGCTATCTGATCTGTGTTGATATGTATCTGTTGATGATGTATGTTTGTGCTTAAAAGTATGGAAAGGGTTCGGTCTGGAAATATGATGAATTGTGGCCTGCAAGTTGTGTTCTATTGAAGTGGTTGGATCCAGTGTGAAAATTGATGAAACGTGGTCCAAGGTGGTGTTGAAGGTTGTAGCCTTCAGTCAGGGGGTCGTAGCTCCCTTCCAGGTGAGGCTGGTAAACGAGATCAGGGGGTCGTAGCTCCCTTCCAGGAGAGGCTGGTAAACGAGTCAGGGGGTTGGAGCTCCCTTCCAGGAGAGGCTGGTAAATGAGCACAGGTGGGTGCCTGCGTGCTGGTCAAGTCTGCGCCAGCACATATGTTGTAAGATGTTTTCTCTATAATAAAATATTGAAGGCTGAGCAACTGCAGCGGTGGTTTTCTCTCGATTTGGGTTTCCACCTAAAAATCCTGGTGTTCATGTGTGATGCTTTGTGTGATGGTTTATTCTGTTTTTACTGCACCTGTTTACTGCTTATTGAATATCTGATGAATAAATGATGGAATGGTTTAAGTGAAGATGTAATGACATATCTAAATCTCTATGTATACGCTAGTTTCGTAAAGGGGATCCGCGTATATACGCTAGTTTACTGAAGGAAAGTAGCGCATGGGTTTTAAGGAATGAAAAAGTAAAAGATTTTATTATGCAGTAAATACTGATTCACCCCCCCCCCCCCCCTCTCAGTATTTTTCGCAACAGATAGCGATGTGGAGAGGCATGCCACGCGAGATGTTGACCCTGATGTGGCATGTCATAGGAGATACCAGCTTAGTGGCATGTTTTATGAGGGCCCTTCGATGTAGGTGTGGTCGAGATGCAGTATGTCGAGAGTCAAGTAGCAATGCATCATCTAATGATCATGATCAGGGGAGTGATCATCATTCACCTCGCGCCACATATGAGAAGCCTGTAGCATCGACGAGTAGTCATGAGCATGAGCAAGCCGGACCATCCACATTGAGTCAGCCTTCTGAGCTTGCAACATCTAGTAGTCATGATCATGAGAAGGCCGGACCATCCACGTCGAGTCATCATGATCAGCAACCTACAACATCCAAGAGTACTCATGATCATGAGTAGGCTGGACCATCCATGTCGAGTGATCATGAGCAGGTAGTTGATCCTGATTAGCATGAGGCAGCACCAGATCAACAGGCACATGATGGTCAAAATCTATCTGAGCTTGTCGAGGCTGCACCATTGATTGAGCAGGCCTCGACTAGTACTATTATTGATGATGTAACACCAGCTAATATTTAACATTTATATTACAGTTGTATATTTTTGACATTATATATATATATATAGTCCCTGTATTTTATGTTCATGTTGCAGTTGTACTTAATTTACATGGTGGTTATCATCATGATGTTTATATTGTTAGGTCATGTTAGATATGTTCATTTAATGTGAAACTTGTAGATAGATGTGTATGTGATAACAATTATTTGAAATGAAATGTATATTTGATGTTTGTGTTGTGATGATGTTATACAATGCTTGTGTTTTGTTAGATGATCATGATCATGATGATTAGATGATGTTAGCAAATTCGAATGTGTTTTTTAGTCGAATATGATGTGTATACGATGATTATCTCGATCGTGATGTTTATTTTTAATATTAAATCATGATATTTATTAAATATTAAGTCATGATTGTAATTTAAATTTAAATTTTAATTGTATGTAAAATTGTAATTGTATTTGTAATTGTAATTGTATTTGTAATTATAATTGTACATAAAATATTTGTAAAATTTTAATTGTATTAATGTGAAATGATTGTAATTGTAAAATTGTAATTGTAATTGCAATTCTAATTCTAATTCTAATTTTAGTTGTAATTGTATATAAAATATTTGTAAAATTTTAATCGTATTAATGTAAAATGATTGTAGTTGTAATTGTATTTAAAATTCTGAAATTGTAATTGTAATTGTAATTGTATGAAAAATTGTAAAATTGTAATTGTAATTGTAATTCTAATTGTAATTGTATGTAAAATATTTGTAAAATTTTAATTTCATTAATGTGAAATGATTGTAATTGTAAAATTGTAATTGTAAATATTATAAATGTAATTTTAATTGTAATTCTAATTGTATGTAAAATATTTGTAAAATTTTAATTGTATTAATGTGAAATGATATTATTAAAACTTTTAAATTTATAAATTTGTAAATTTGTAAATAATTGTAAAGTCATAAATCTAGAATAATATGAATTTTGGTAACATAATAAAGTTTAGAAAATAATGCAAATAAATTCATCTACTTTAGAATTATCATTATTTGATTATGATCTTACATAAAAGAAAAATAACTTTATACAGTACACCATTGTTTTTGAGATCAAAATACTTTCAAATTATCAAGTGAAATGATTTTAACATTAACATAATGCAAATTACCAATTAATTTAAAATACATATTATAATGTTTCGAAAAAAAAAGTCTTAGTTATAAGGTAATTAAGTCCTCTTCTTTATAGAAACCCATCTTAAAAAGTATAAATGATGAAATAAAACATGTACCATATCACTCTCGGTTCTCATGATCACCCTCATTATCTTCCAGCTCACTTGGCATGATAACACTATTTTTCTCAAAAATATGTTTTGATATTGGGTCATGTCTCAGTACGAACCACCAATCCCTATCCAACAGATCTGGGTAAAAAAACACCTGGTTGCAATGTTTGGGGAAAACATAGTGCTCCTTAGCTTCATCCCACATATTTCTAGAGTTGATACATATCATCGTACTATCACGATCTTCCTTTACATTATTCTGATCAAAGGTGTCCCACGACTTGCATCTAAAAATAACACATTGGAAAGAGGAGAAATCAACTTCAATGATCTCTTGTATCTTTCCAACGTAGCCTAACATCCCTCGTACTAGGTTTTGATCACAGTGGCTAGATCGACTAGATTGATCAAACTCAACTTCAACTCTATATTCTTGTGTCATGTGTCCATCATCGACATTTTCTGTACGAAAATGGTGTGCATATGCCCACGTAGATGGGAAGAAATGCACCTATAAAAAAAGTTAAAAAATAATAGTGTCATGTGTCTTATAATAACCCAATAGTTAAAATATGAAATATAGGTGTAATTACATTTGAAAGGTGCATTATCGAGTTTCCAATGTACATAATTAAATAGATTATTACCGAGTGGGTGCACCCAATCCCTACGCTTAGCGCATCATATTTAGCACGCGGGTAACGACTGGTTGCACCGTATTTCTCTTTGACTTGGTCTGCAACCCAACTGTTGGGCCATATTTTTGGCATATTTTCTTTTAAATGATTCGGATAAGGCACACTTCTACCATTCAACTATTTGAATTTTTTCCTATCACTATCCCATTTAATCCTCTTTTGTTTGTACAATGCAACCCACAGTTGTGTCCCTTCGGAATTGTAAATAACGAATTTATTGATTGCTTCAATTTCTGCACTCGCTGATGGAATCAAACTGACATATAGTACATATGAGATCAAAATATACATTATATCAAAGTTTAGCATGAATATTTACTTTGTGTAAATTTGAAAAATTATAAGTCGCTTACTTTTTATCAAGTGCCTTTTTCCATTCGTTTGGAGCAACTCCCCTTCTCTTTTGTCTTCATCCCTTTCATCATCCCAAATAAACACACCTAGTCTTTTGTCGATCTTCTTGATGTACTCACTGGCATAATAGAAAAACTCATATGATATGTACCCATATACAATAGACCCTTCCATATTTTCTGTTTGTCAAACAAAAACTTTCAATTTCTTCATGTACCTCTCTAAGAAGAACATCCAAGGACAAGAAACCACCCCAACTATTTAACCTCATATACTAGGTGGGTCACAATATGAAACTGCAAGTCCATGAAACTCATCGACAGTTCCTTCTCAAACATGCAAACAACCTCAACTATCTATTGATGCCACTGTGGAATGCTAGCCACATGAATCTCCTTTGACGTGATCCAACATACAAATGCAGATAATTTAGATATAGCATGTCCTAGATCTTGGGGGATTTCATGTTTCAGACACCCATGCACAAATAAAGGATAATGACAATACAAAGTTATAAACACTTGCAATAATATACAAAATTAGTTATGTTTTATGATCTGTGCATGGGATAAAATTTATTAATATAACAAATAATAAATCATGCTTTTAAAAGTATACACACTCTTAGAAGATTCAAATGGTCATGCGATTTCAACCCCAAAAAATGGTCATACACGGTGAAGCAGCACCATAGTGAAGACCCATATGAAGATGGCACGCTCACACCCACTATAACTTCCTTTGCCAAAGAAAGATCATCATTTTTTAAAATCCATGGGACATCACCTTCTTTGAAATACCATGAATTAGAGGGACCAACAGCTGCCTCTGCTCCTGTACCTTCTAATCGTCTTAGCCAATGTTTCTTTTTTATTTTTGAAGTAATAAGATCTTTCCTAACAGCCAATGTGTCACTTTGTTTCGATGATATGTGCCCCCATAAATAAGTTTAAACATTTTTAAGTATATTCATGGAATATAATAAGTGGGTAATCTTAATATGCTCCCAATATAGGAGGTTATAAAAGATAGATTTCCATTTCATCCTGTTGGGGTTCCCATGTTTTGGCCAGATTGGCAAGACCAAAAGATGAGACAACATCAGAACCGCTTTCAGACCTAAGGATCTAGCCCTCCTTGGTCCAGAGAGGGATCTCTCTAGTTTGAGTAAAGGTTTATGTCTATGAAGCTTAAAGTTTAGGATGTTAGGCTAGTTATAGGCACGGGTTTGTTTGTTTGACTGTTTTTTTTGGTTGCTGGTTATCAGGAAAGAAGGGTTCAATATAAGACCAGGATGAGAAAGGAGGGATAAGGCAGAGGTGAGATATTCCAGAAAGTATTCAAAACCATTGGGCAATGGAGTCAGGGAAGGATTTGCTTGCTACTCAATAGGCAGGCTTTCAATTGGGCTAGTCATCTGAAACATAGGATCTTCAAGATGATTATGTGGTGTGGAAAGTAGGAGGGGGGGAGATAACACAGATTTGGGGCATAGAGTTATAGATTAGCAGGTCGTACAAGGATCCTAGTGGACAGGGCTAACTCTAATCCCCAGTGTTCCCAGATCTTCCAACTAAATCAATAACAAGAAACATCTAAGAACTGAATTCATTTAATTCATACATCAGAGAGTAGGCAATAACATCCACTACACTAGTTAAACCAACTAAAATCATTTCTCAGATAATACGTTCAGAAGAGAAACATAAATGGCAAGGAGAGCAGGAACATAGGGTACCTAACAAGGGTAAATCCTATGCCAAATTTCTGATGCAAGCGAGTAGAAATGGAATGAAATGAATGTAAACACAAAGACATGAAAACATCACCACTGCTTTAGGTCAGGATCCAAAGAAATGCGCTTGTCATATTAAATAGAAATACCAATCAAGTACAATATTGCTAATAGCTGAATACTTAGTCTAAAAACATCTCCTTCAACCTATCTTACAATCTTTACACAGAGACCGTGTCTCAAAAGAAACTACTTGCAGTTCTATGATAACTAATCAACAACCATTACAATGAGCTTTTCATGAATTTATAACTCCGGAGGAGAAGAGGAGGTAGGTGGAGAACTAAATGCAGTATTAAACTGCTGAAAATAAAGAGGGCCGAAGCCCATTCTATATAAATTCTGTGCATTAATCTCTGGTGTTCTGGGTGAACGAATGATCCTCTTCAGACTTGGGATTACTCTGATATGACTCTGATGCGTTCTGACTGTAGTACTGTGTGGTGCTATATAAAGAAATCTGCCATACTGATGAAATGACTTCTCTGATAGTACTAGGGTTCTTTTCAGGGTAGGAAATATTTCCAGAACATGGAATAGATTGAACACTAATTGGGCGCTCTGTCCTTCATGGAGGAAAACACATTTTGCTACTGTATAAACCCCTGATATGCCTTGGATTCCAACGTGCTGTACCTTCGCATGATCTGTGGGATCATTGATCTGGTTCTTTGCCTCTAAACTGTTGTATTAAAACTCAAAACACTTAATGCCGAATGCTGAAATCCTTGATCGTAAGCTGGTTTTTCTCCACGGCTTCATAAATGTTTCGATTCTACAAGATCTGGGCTTTAATGGTGCAGGATAGAGTCTGTGAAGTTTCAAACTTTGTCCTTCGATGGAATTTATACTGCCGCCACCTTTCTTGACATTTCCCTGTAGTACCAGCTTCAGTTTTAATTCTGTCTGCTCAATGCACCGCTTACAATGATTCTTATGAATCATGGTAGTTTTCCGCCTCTTTGGAAATCCTGCAAAAAAACGCAACTTGTTAAGAAAACAATGGGGGGTGGCTAGACTAATAATGTGGACTGGTTTGATGATGAAACTATCGTGGAAGACCTGTAGTGTGGTGAAAATAGTACAGATTACTGTCGGAAGGTGACGCGGGAGGAAAAATGAATGAAGCCTTTGAATTTTGACCCTTTGAATGAAAATATAAGACGGGAAGGGCAAAAGTAAGGCACGTGGAGGTGACGTGGCGGGATCGGGCGATAGCGGAAGATTCAACAGTGGGAAGACCAAACTAGGCCATCGAATCTCAGAGGAGATCGACGGTCGAATGCACAACAGAGGGTGATGAACGAGGGGCCTAGGGTACTGAGACTATGGTTTAAATCCTGCGCAGCTTGGTCAAGCGATGATCGTTGGATGGGCAGAGACAGATCTGACGGCTTGTATGAATATCGCTGCGCGTCCCATGCTGAATGTTAACACGCGATGGGAGGGCGGTTTTTCCGCTATACAGAAGCCACACATCGAAAGGTGTATGGAATCGCTAGCCGATGAGGGAATACCGCCTACCGCCCGAATGCGGTGCGATGAAAACCGGGTTGTTTTATGGGATGGTGCACGGCGGGGACCATAGTGGCAGATACACTCCAAACCATAGATCTGGCGGTGAATGGATGGTGATGGCACGATCAGTAGTTTGAACGGGTGAATCTCGAGTGCCGCAGGTTTGAACAATCGTTGTTCGATCTTTATGGATCAACGGTTGAGAAAACGCTCGATAAACATATGGGATAAGCGCCTTCGGGCTAGCGCTTTGGTCACAGCACTGGGTTCTGTGGGAGGAAAAGGTGCAGAGGCTAGCGGAGAAGGGGCTGAGGCCTATTATATGGTCCGAAAGTGGTTTTTAACCCTTTTTAATGCCTTTTGAGGCCTTAGGAGGGTAACGATAGAGAGATGGAGGGGAATTTTGAGGAAACAAAGGGCAAGGGTAGGATTTAAAGGGGGATTTGGGGAGAGATTGGGATGGAAAGGGGACTTTGCAAAGGGGAAGAAAGGGGTAACATGGAGAGTTCTGCAGAGGGAAAATTTATCAAAGGTAGAGGCAAGGAGACTTCAAGGATGATGTGTCTTCAGGGGAGATGCATTCCTTGAAGGCTCAAAAACAATTTACCCCCCTACTTTGCTTTTGCCAAAAATTTATAGGGGGGCTAACAGTGGCTCCACATGGGGATGGATTCTTCTTGAACGAGTCAAGAATTCAAAGAATAGATCTTTGGAGAAGGTCAGTTGCCTGCTGCTTGGCACATCCCTTTTTCTTTGATCGGTTGCCACAATATGAAGACATTACATCAGCAGAAAAACTTTCCCAACAAACTACCTACCCATCCTACAATCCTAGCATTTCTTCTTGGGTGCATTTGAGCTAGCAGACCCTTTTCATCATTTATTGTTACAACAGAAAATAAACCTATTCTATTTCTACCCTTATTGCTCCATGAGACCAGATTAGACTGTTGGTCTCATATGTTTCTCTACCTAGTCTAATATCTACTGGGATTAAACTGTCCAGCAGATTTCTTCTCTACATTCTAAGACAGGAAATTGAAAACAAGTCAAGCCAGGATTAGACTGTCTGACTTGTTGTGGGTCCAAGGCATAAAGACAGTTGCACATGGACAAAATTTGCAGAAAACTGAAAACAAACTGTGAAGGCTTGAGATCTGGAACTTGTAGTATCCTTCTTTCTTTTTGTGACTCAAGTTTTGAGCACGTTAGAGTCACTTCCTTTTCTTCATTTCAGCTCTGGTTTTGAGCATGTTAGAGATAATTCTCCCTTTTTCCTTTGCTGGTCTAGACTTTGGGCATGTTAGGACCAGCTGCTTGACTTTCTTTGGCTCAGGTTTTGAGCTTATTAGAGCCAATCGTTTTCACATCAGAGGTTCATGTTTTAAGCATGCCGGAACCTCTCCCTTTCCTCTATTTTTTTGAAGCATGTTTTCCTCCTTTACTTGGAAATAAAAATTGCAATGGTATGTACAATGGAAACTGGAAACTGTAAATTAGCAGAAGTAATGTTTGAGCATCCTGCCATTGACAGGACCCCCAAATAGCTCAGTTCCATCTAATTCTTGTAAGAAGAAAGCATTGGGACCCACAGTGGCCTGGATGAGGTATCGACCTTGCCAGAAACTGTCGAATTTGATGTGCTTTCCTTTATCCTCTCTTCTTGAATCCCACTTCAGAACCTTATCTCCAACTTTGAAATCAACAGCTTTGGTTCTTTTGCCAAACAATTTCTTTATGTTCTCCTAAACTTTCACTGCTCTGTTGTAGACCTCTTCCCTTGTTTGCTAAAGATGGATTGTTTGGTTTATTCTCCTCACCATGCTATCTTCTTCTGTTTGGATCTCCTAGACTAGCTTGATCACTGCCAATGGACTTCTTTGTCGTAAGCCTATCAGCCCACAAAGCGTGTACTAGCTTGTTATGCCATGATCTTTTGTTCTCTTCCAACAGCTTTTTGATGATGATCACCATGCTCTTGTTTGATGATTCAGCTAATCCATTACCTTAAGGGTAATAGGTAGTTGAATTACCAAGTGCTATTTGGTACCTATGACAAAAATCAACCATATTTTTGGATCCGAAAGCAGTAGCATTATCAGTGATTATTTTCCTTGGGCAGCCAAACCGAGAGAGGATGTGACTTTCTAGGAAACTAGTGATGATTGAATCTGTGGCATTCCTAGTGGGCACGGCCTCTATCCACTTGGTGAAATAATCTGTGGTTGTTAGGATCCATTTGTGCTGAGCAGAAGAAGCAGCGTGAATTTCCCCTATGAAATATAGGCCCCATTATAGAAAGGGACCTTCAACAGTGATGGGTTTTAGGGGTAAAGGGAGGAGTTTTCTTTTTCCTTCAAAGATCTAACATTTGTGGTAGGCACCTATCATTTTATGAACATCATTGAAGAGTGTGGGCCAATAATAGTCGGCTCTGAGTTTTTTTTTTGCAGTGGCTTTCCAACTCAGGTGGCCTCCACATTCTCCAGCGTGGAATTCTTGTTTAACCCTCTCTGTCTCATTTTCAGGAAAACATTTAAGCAACATGCCATTAGGATTCTTCCAGTATAAGTTTTCATTCACAATGCAGTAACTTCTGGTTTTTAGCTTTAAGAATCTGGCCTTGGTCTTTGATAATCCGGGAGGGGCATTGAGGTGTGTAAGCACATACAGGATGTCGGAATACCAAGGAGAGCTCTGAAATTCTTCCTTAACAGTAATATCAGGCAATTCTTGTTGCTCATCCAAGGTATTTATCATGTTGATGTCTAGGGCCTATAGGCTTGATTCAACCATTAATTTAGCTAAGCCCTGACCTTTAATCATTTTGGTGGGTTTTATCTCAAGGTCATACTCTAAGATCACAACTATCCATTTGCCCCTTTTCCCATCTGGGTCTTGGGACAGTATATCTTTGACTATGATGTTGGGCACATAAGCTACAGTGTGAGAATGCAATATGTACATCCTGAAGTCTTTCAAGGCCTTAATCAGAGCATAGGCCTGTTTCTCCATGATGTTATAATTCAAGGGTGCATCTCTGAGTGCCTTGCTAAAGACGGAAATTGGCTGTTCCATTCCCTATGTGTTTCTCTGCAGCAAGACTGCAGCCACTGTATGCTCAGAGGCGAATGAGAAGATCAAGAAATCTTTGGAGAAATCTGGGCTGATTAGGACGGGAGCTTGGGTAAGTGCAAGTTTCACTGATTCGAAAGATTGTTTGGCTCCGACAGTCCATTTAACTCCTGAACCTTTCTTCAGCATGTTAGTCATGTTCCTAAGGTGCTCAGCCAGATTTGGAATAAACCTCCTAAGGAAGTTAATCTTCCTCATGAAAAAATGCAACTCCTTGATGTTTCTTGGGTGTGTGATCTGTAGTATTCCCTCAACTCGCTATGGGTCTATCTTGATTCCCTTCTCGGATATAATGTGGCCTAGGAGTTTACCCTCCTGTAGCCCAAAGACAATCTTTTTGGGATTTAGGGACAGCCCAAACCTTCTGCATTTTTCAAACACCTTTCTCAGATTTTCTAGGTGTTCTTCTTCAGTCTTGGAATAGACTGTTATGTCATCCAAGTAGATAACAATGAAGTGCCCTATCTCATCTGAAAATTCTATGTCCATCTCTCTTTGGAAGGTGGCTCCAGCATTCATCAATCCAAAAGGCATCTTCACATACATGAAGGTACCCCATGGAGTGGTAAAATCTATTTTGAGTTGGTCTTATGGGATTACTAAGACTTGGTTATATCCGGAGAAACCGTCTAGCAGGGAAATCCTCTTAGAACCCACCACCCTCTGAAGAATATGTTCCATTCTAGGCAAAGGGTAATTGTCTTTGAGTGAGGCTCTATTAAGATTCCTGAAGTCTATACACAATATAATTTCTCCTGTCTTCTTCCTCATAGCCACTAAGTTTGATACCCAATCAGAGAACCTCATAGGCACAATTATACCTGCTTCATACATCTTCTTGATCTCTTTCTCTACTGCAGGAAATTGTTTGGGATTGATTCTGTGAAGTTTTTGCCTAAAGAGTTTCTGATTTTCTTTCAAGGGTATTTTGTGCTGCATGATATTTGTGTCGTAGGCCTTTAAGTCCTCATAGCTCCATGCAAACACATCAATGAATTCCTTGAAAAGGTCAATGTATTTCTTCTTCATGTCTGCAGGTAAAGACTTAGCCAGTTTAATCATTTTGGGTTTCTCCTCTGTGCCTATGTTGCATTCTTCCACATTAGAGTCTGCATGTTTGATAGTGGGATTTTTTGCCACATCATCAAAGTCAAAAAGGTCCTCTAAGGGTGCCAGGCCTCTAGGTATATTCTTATCTTTGGCCTGCAGCACCTCTACCTCTTCACTATCTACATTTTCACATTTGCGGTCTGGGTTTCCATTCTGTTCATCTAAAGAATTTATTTCTAGGTTACAGGGTGTTTCTTCCTCATCTGAGGATTCTTCCCTTAGGCGGCTACTGTCGAATTTGGAGTCTGAATCAGAAAATTCAAACTCGTTTCTTCCTACCAGAAAATCTTCGATCTATTTATCACCTTTAAAGACCTACCAATAATTTTTGTTGTCCGGCACAGTAGGACTGAATTTGGTCTGAATGATGATTTGCTGGTCAGTGGGAGTCTTGGGGTAGGAACTGGCTAGGCAAGATAATCTGTTTGTAATGACATTTTGGCTTCTAGGAATGAACACTAATTTGTATTCAACAAACGTTTTCAGTAGGTCCATAGTGTCATTCCTATATGCTCTTAGCCTACGATGTTTCACTGTGTATTCCCCATTTACCTGTTTTATCACCAGCTCAGAATCTCCCTGCACGGCTATCTTACGCGCCCCTAATTTCTTCAACAGATTTAGACCCAAGATCAGAGCCTCGTATTCTGCAACATTGTTTGTACATTTGAAGTGCAGGTTACAGGCATGGCTCTCCACGTAATCATTTTCTCTATTTTGTAACCATACCCCCACTCCGACAGTTCTCTTGGTGCATGACCCGTCAAATTTCATCACCCATAGGGGTTCACACCTGGTTTCGGTATCATTATTTTCCCTGTGGCTGGGTTCGCCATTATGTTTCTCTAGAGGGTCTGTGCGGGGCTGTGGATCACCTTGTTCCTCGTGAAATGCATGAGTTTCAGGGATTTGGCCGGGTGGCTTTTTACGCTCTATTTCTTGTTCATTCAGAGTTAGGTTTCCACCGCATATCCTACAGGTTTGATAACGGTTTTCTTCTTCGTTTTCTTCTAAATCTAGAGCAACCATTATGTTAAAATCATCATCTTCTGCCTCTCCATTTGTATCTCTGTTTTGGGACTCTGACCTTTCTAAGGATTCATCATTACAAAATATGAAGGAGTCAAGGTCTGTATGTACTGAATAAACAAGTGAATTTTCTGGCTTTTCGGGGCTACTGACTAGGAATTTCATCTGTGCCTCCCTATACCGTTTTCTAAGTTGGCCAAAGATTGGGATTGTGGCATATGAGCCATCCATTTGCATTGTACCCTGCAGCTTGGCTCCCCATGACCTTGATAACAACATGCCATACTTGGGAGACACATCTGCCACCACAACATCCATGACCATACATTTGGCTGGGATTTGAGTAAAGCTCACACATAAGTCTTTGATCAGGCCAAGGCATTTTACTCTGCTAGAGTCGAAAGAGTATAAATCTTTATAAGGTTTGGTTATCTCCAGACCTAACCTCTCCATGAATACCTTAGGCATTAGGTTGTGAGATGCTCCAGAATCATGCATTGCATTATGCAGGATCTTGTCATGAATGTTGAGACTGATATAGAAAGGTGGGACTACCCCCTATTGAAACTTCCCCTCTAACTTAGGTCCAAACAATAGGGCAGGCTGATCATCATTCAAATTGACAGAGTCACCATTCTCACTAAGGTTCAAAGCCTTCAAAATCTGGCCTTTATATACATCCTGAGTGGCCAGCTCAGAAAGTGGGATAGAGATTTTAATTCTTGCAATCTCACTTTCCAAATTGAAAGTGGACTGACTCTTGGGAATGCTCATCTCTGTTTTATTTGCCACTGCCTTAGTGGCTGAATCAGTGGGACGATTCTCATTATGTACAGTGTTTGTGACAGTTTCATCAGGAGCACTAACTGTAGTGCTAGTGCTGCTAGCTGGTTTACCTTGTGCATTAGTGTTTTGGTTGTCTTTTTCTCCGTTTTTCCCAGAACTTTTAGCTGATGAGTTGCTACTTTCAGTAGTTGCTTTAGAAGATTTCTCAGGTCTCTTTTTGATGGTGGCCTCAGAAGCTTTCGGTTTGGTAGTTTCGTGGCTCTTTTTACTCCTGAGTTCATATTTTTCTCTGACCTGCATCATGGCATTTTCGAATCCTAATCTGTAATCCTCAGATTCTAACCATTCCTCCTCCCAACCAGAGGGTGAGGGATGATATTATTTTGAGTAACAGTTATGGATTGAATCTTCTATTTCAAACATATTTATTGTGTTTCCCTCAGACTCTTCTATGATTCCCTCATCTTCATCAGGAAAATTCTCTTGAAATGGGGGGATAACTTGCTGATCTCCTTCTCTTTGTCTGTTGGGAGTGTTATTGTTTCTTCTAAAGTTCTGGTTCTGGTTTTGGTTTCTATTCTGGTTACTGACTGTGACAACCATTTTTTCCATCATTTGTTGTAACCTTTCCACATTTTTAGACAGTTTATGATAATTTTGGTCTGATGTGGAAGCTACGTTATCATCTCTATACGTTACCCTTCTCTCCGACTTCAGTCTTGCTCTTTTTTCAATAAGATTTTCTTCTATATTCACTGCTCCTTTTTGCATGTCCTCCAATGTGTTGTATTCCTTATCCCTAGGCTCATAGGCCATGTCAGCATCAAATCCTTCAGGGTATTTTGCTAGGGCCATGCCTTGTGGAGGTTTCATATGTGGAGGGAGAGCATTATAAATGATATTAAACCTTGTTGTGTAATCATGGACACTCTCTCCTGCGTTTCTTTTAAGGGTCATGTATTCTGCTAAGAGTTAGCGAGGATTTTCCCTAGTTTCCCATTTGTTTATGAAGGTCTGATATAAATCTGGAAGATCGTTTATGCTACCTAGAGGTAGGCCTTTAAACCATTTCTTCACATCACCCCCTAAGCTTTGGGCAAAGATTCTCATTTTGACTGTATCATCATCAATTTCCATGTAGTCAAAAGAATCCTCCATCTTATCTACGTGTTCTTGGGCTGTGATGGACTCCTTTGCAGTGAAGTGTGGAATCTTAGACTGATAATCATTCGGTAAGGGTACTAGAGGCTGGGGTAAAAGCAGAGGTGCGTACCAGGCTTCCATGATGATATTTTGACGCGCTAAAGGGGCCTGGACAACAGGTATATGGATTATTGGGATATTATGACCAGCAGAGGACTGATGAGCAGACCTAGGGTGACTGAGCCCCAAGTTTTGTATGAAATGTAAATTGGGAGGTATAGATGGAGGGGTCTATCTATTCCCAAGGTGTCTACCACTTTGCTGTGGTGAATCAGGAAACTCGGGTCTGCTGGTCTAAGCTACTGAATGACCTAGTTCTTGGTAAGCTGTAAGGTAGGTCTAGGTCAAGGTGAAAGTGTGATAGAGCTGTAAGATCTTCTGGTGCCAAATTAGCTCTATGGATGTTTTTGGAAATAGTTGATCTTTTAAGTGTAGGAGCTCTCTTGAGGATGCTCTCTGGGTTATCGACTATTTCAGGTGGGTCTTTGTTAGGGTAAGCTCTTGTATGGACAATTCTAGAAGCTAGAATGTTTTTTCTGACCAAGCAGCTTAACCCTACTTGTTACTTCTACTGTGGTTGATGTTGTTATGGAGGCTGGTCTCCCAGTGGAGTCTAACATGAACCAAGATAATCAACAGGCCTATTGATCACCAATGGAGTCTTTGAAACGTTTATGTAATATTGGAGTCGCCAAGTGGAGAGTTTAGGATGTTTTTTGGAGGGGAAACTATCCACCACAGTGCACTTGAGATGTCCTTTTTGAGGATATCTTCAAACACAGCAAAATATAACCAGAGATTGAATGGGAGGGCATTTACCAAATATGTCACCTCTGAAAGAGTGTGAGATCTAGAGGCTACCTGGCCCTTTCCAGACTTTGTCCAAGAGTATGGGAAAACACAAAAAATGGTATAGAGGTTGATGTGAGAATAGGAGTGTTTAACTGCCAACCTAACCAGAGATTGCAGGTCTTTTGAATGCTTAAGATGTTTAAGGTGTGATGCACTCAGCTCCCCAGTGGAGTCGCCATTATGTTGGGGTTCCAATGTTTTGGCTAGATTGGCAAGACCAAAATATGAGACAACATCAGAACTAATTTCAGACCTCGGGATCTAGCCCTCCTGGGTCCAGAGAGGGATCTCTCTAGTTTGAGAAAAGGTTTATGTCTATGAAGCTCAAAGTTTAAGATGTTAGGCTAGTTATAGGCACGGGTTTGTTTGTTTGTTTGCTTGTTTGTTTTGGTTGCTGGTTATCAGGAAATCATGGTTCAATGTAAGACCAGGATGAGAAAAGAGGGATAAGGCAGAGGTGAGATATTCTAGGAAGTATTCAAAACCATTGGGCAATGGAGTCAGGGAAGGATTTTCTTGCTACTCAATAGGCAGGCTTTCAATTGGGCTAGTCATCTGAAACATAGAATCTTCAAGATGATTATGTGGTGTGGAAAGTAGGAGGGGAGGAGATAACATAGATTCGGAGCACAGAGTTATAGATCAGCAGGTCGTACAAGGATCCTAGTGGACAGGGCTAACTCTAATCCCCAGTGTTCCCAGATCTTCCAACTAAACCAATAACAAGAAACATCTAAGAACTGAATTCATTTAATTCATACATCAGAGAGTAGGCAATAAGATCCACTACACTGGTTAAACCAACTGAAATAATTTCTCAGATAATACGTTCAGAAGAGAAACATAAATGGCAAGGAGAGCAGGAACATAGGGTACCTAACAAGGGTAAATCCTATGCCAAATTTCTAATGCAAGCTAGTAAAAACGGAATGAAATGAATGTAAACACAAAGACATGAAAAAATAATCGCTGCTTCAGGTCAGGATCGAAGGAAATGCGCTTGTCATATTAAATAGAAATACCAATCAAGTACAATATTGCCAATAGCTGAATACTCAGTCTGAAAACATCTCCTTCAACCTATCTTACAATTTTTACACAGAGACTATGTCTCAAAAGAAACTACTTGCAGTTCTCTAATAACTGATCAATAACCACTACAATGAGCTTTTCATGAATTTATAACTTCAGAGGAGCAGAGGAGGTAGGTGGAAAACTAAATGCAGCATTAAACTTCTGAAAAGAAGGAGGGTCGAAGCCCATTCTGTATAAATCCTGTGCATTAATCTCTGGTGTTCTGGGTGAATGAATGATCCTCTTCAAAATGGGGATTACTTTGATATGACTCTGATGCATTCTAACTGCAGTATTGTGTGGTGCTATATAAATAAATGATAAAGAAATCTACCATACTGATGAAATGACTGCTCTGATAATACTAGGGTTGTTTTCAGGGTAGGAAATATTTCCAGAACACGGCATAGATTGAACACTGCATGGGTGCTCTGTCCTTCATGGAGGAAAACACATTCTGCTACTGTATAAACCCTTGATATGCCTTTGATTCCTGAATGCTATACCTTTGCATGATCTATGGGATCATTGATCTAGTGCTTTGCCTCTAAACTGCTATATTAAAACTCAAAAAACTCAATGCCGAACGCTAAAATCCTTGATCATAAGCTGGTTTTTCTCCATGGATTCATAAATGTTTTGATTATGAAATATCTAGGCTTTAATGGTGCGGGATAGAGTCTGCGAAGTTTCAAACTTTGTCCTTCGATGTAATTTATACTGCCGCCACCTTTCTTGACATTTCCCTGTAGTACCAACTTCATCTTTAATTCTGTCTTCTCAATGCGCCACTTACAATGATTCTTATGAATAATGGTGGTTTTACACCTCTCTGGAAATCCTGCAAAAACACACAACTTGTTAAGAAAACAATGGGGGGTGGCTAGACTGGTAATGTAGACTAGTTTGATGACAAAACTATCATGGAAGACCTGTAGTGTGGTGAAAACGGTACAGATTACAGTCAGAAGCTGACGTGGGAGGAAAAATGAATGAAACCTTTGAATTTCGACCCTTTGAATGAAAATATAAGATGGGAGGGGCGAAAGTAAGGCACGTGGAGGTGACGTGGCAGGATCGGGCGACAACGGAAGAGTCAACAGTGGGAAGACCAAACTGGGCCGTCAGATCTCAGAGGAGATCGATGGTCGAACACACAGTGGAGGTCGATGAACAGGGGGCCCAGGGTACGGAGACTATGGTTTAAACCCCACACAGCTTCATCGAGCGATGATCGTTGGATGGGAAGAGGCAGATCTGACGGCTTGTATGAATATCGTTGTACGTCCCATGTCGAACGTTAACGCGCGATCAGAGGGTGGTTTTTCCACCATACAGAAGCCACACGTCAAAAGGTGTATGGAATCACTGGCCGATGAGGGAATACCACCTACCGCCCGAAGGCGGTGCGATGAAAATCGGGTTGTTGTATGGAATGGTGCGCGGTGAGGACCACAGTGGTGGATACACTTCGAACCGTTGATCTGGCGGTGAATGGGCGGCAATGGCATGATCAGTAGTTGGAACAGGTGAATCTCGAGCACCACGGGTTTGAACGATCACCGTTCGATCTTTATGGATCAACGGTTGAGAAAATGCCCGATAAACATATGGGATAAGCGCCTTCGAGCTAGTGCTTTGGTCACAGCACTGGGTTCTGTGGGAGGAAAAGGTGTGAAGGCTAGTGGAGAAGGGGATGAGGCCTATTATATGGTCCGAAAGTGGGTTTTTAACCCTTTTTAATGCATTTTGATGCCTGAGGAGGGTAACGATAGAGAGATGGAGCGGAATTTTGAGGAAACAAAGGGCAAGGGTAGGATTTAAAGGGGGATTTGGGGAAATATTGGGATGGAAAGGGGACTTTGTAAAGGGGAAGAAAGGGGCAACATGGAGAGGTCTGCAAAGGGAAAATTTATCAATGGCAGAGGCAAGGAGACTTCAAGGATGATGTGTCTTCAAGGGAGATGTATTCCTTGAAGGCTCAAAAACAATTTAGCCCCCTACTTTTCTTTTGCCAAAAATTTATAGGGGGGCTAATACATCCCAATGGGAAATTTATCGACATAGGTGTCGAAAAATTCTGGATCATAAAACATAGGCTCCCCATTTGAATCAAACATTTCTATGAGATCCTTCTCCTTCTCTCTCTCATATGCTCTAAGAGATTCATCTGGTGTTTTTATTGGAGGCCTTTGGGTTCTCTCTCGTTTACCATTGAAAGAATATGCTACTCTTTGGTAATGGCATTCTTCTAAGAGGAATAACCTAGAGCAGTCATAAAATGGCTTTCGTAGGTCGTTGGACCATATAGCTTTAAGAGAAGTTCCACTATATTTACATCCAAAATACCCTTTTGTTACAAGATTGGCGAGATTATTGTATACAATTTATATGCATGGCATGTTAAAGAATATCATGAAGATGAGATCAATTACAATGGATTAAATAACTAATATTCGAAAGAATATTGTTACGTATATAAAAAAATCATTAAATAGGTAATTAACCTGGGAAAACTACTAGGCCTGGATAATCATGTGTCGTATAAGAAAATATGCCATACAACGTAAAACTCCTCTTTGCTACAATGGATCTTGATACATCGTATACATTTATCCCATCCCATAGTTCCTTCAATTCATCTACCAGTGTTTGTAAGTAGAAATTCATGTTCTTCATTTGTCTTCTACCAGGAACCATGAGAGCCAACATAAGATGTTCATTATTCATGGACAACCATTGGGGAATATTGTAATTGATCACTACTACAGGCCAAATATAATAGTTGGTGTTCTGTAGGGAATATGGGTTTACACCATCCATGGCTATGCTAAGTCGTAGAATTTGTACTTCATCCTTGAATTTTTTGGGCCATGTATCCTCTATATGCTTCATGGTTATTGAATCTGTTGGGATTCACATAACTCCCAACTCACTTCTGTGTAAGGCATGCCATCCTTGCAACATAGCTAATTCATTGCAATGAAAGAGTCTTTGAATCCCTGGGATTATAGGCGTATGCTTCAATATCTTAAAAGGAGGACCATGTGATTTACCCTTCTTTTTTGATTTATCATACCTGTCATTCCCAAATTTTAGACATATCTCTTTTTTCTGCATATTCTCCTCTATATAGAATACAATAATTTGGACATGCATGATATGATATGTACTCAACACCCAACATTTTCGACAATTTCCTTACCTCTTTGTAGCTACCGGGAAAGACATTATCACTCGAAAGAACCTTATCTTTGAATAACCTATAGTTAGTGATCATGGACAATATTAAATGTACATTAATGTGGATATAGTTATTAACGTTCATAAAATTTACCATTTGTAATGTTCATTGTGTGATTATATTTCTCAAAATATAAGGGAGGACTTTATGGTTATAACCTACCTCAAAATTTCTGAGAAACATGAATTTGAAAAGCCAAAATTTGCTTTCAACTTGTACAGTAACATCATTGTCCCCAACTGGGTAGACTTTGACTGACCTCCAGGTCCAAAGAGAGGGGTGGTGGAAGAAAATTTCAGGCTTTTGAAAAAGGTGTCAGCGATATGAGCATCATCCCCTAGTTGATCATCATTCTAGAATGCATCTAAGAACATTGCCTCCAAGGTAGTCATATCCCTTAAGTAATAATCCATACCAATCTCTATTTTATTGCCTCCATTGCCAGCTTGTGAAGAACTACTATTGCTGTAGTCATTCTTTATTGGTGAATCTGGAGATAGTGGGAATTGAATAGGTGTTGGATTCAACCATTCTTGGTATCGTTCCTTTGTTATTTTTTCACTTAATTTAGCCTTCTCTTGATTGGACATTGTCGTGGGGTGCAACAGAATATGGTAGGTAGGTTGCTCATCATCACTAGAATCCTAATAATTTCAAAAAACATATTTGAACATGATTAGTATAAAATATATGATATCAATTAGTAAGCACATTGACAATGCATTAATAATTGGTCTCAAATTCAAATAATTACATTAATATACCAAATTGTTATTATTACCATAGTTTTCCCAGGATTGTGGATAGAAGATGCAATATTGTTACAATTGCTAGGGTAGAGTAGTTGGCCATTTTCATCTACCAAATGTGCCTTGCGGTATGTTGCTCCTGATAAGAGCTTCCGACTTTTTGGAGTTTTTTGAATATTTTGTGCATTTGAACACGATTATGAGTTATCTGCATGAACCTACAAATTTGTATACATTAATTATAAATTTTATTAAGTTGATTGGCATGTATAAAAAACATAAATTTAGTTAGATAATCAAAATATAAATAAAATTTGAAGTAAATATTACGTCTCGAGATGGATAGGGAGAACTCTGTGATGGACTTTGAGAAATATTATTGAACGAGCTGGATTTTGAAGAATTGTCCACTCAATATAATTATGATATTTTATCCCTACATTTGAGAAAAATCAACAATAAAAATGGACTTATTGTTATCGGTGCTAATGTACGGATAACTGCACCAGTGCGTTTTAGTTACTGCACTTAGGTGCGGTGTTATTAATTGACACACCAAATATGAATAGGCTTAATTAAAAAAAGTTCAACTATATTTTTTTAAAATGAAAAAAGCAATAAATTGAAAAATGGGCGGCAAGATATTTTTGAAAATGTAATTTCGTAAAACAATTCTTTAAATAGTAAACACTTTTTATTATTTTATTATTTTTGCAAAACTTTTGAGGGAGATATTTTCATGAGACATACCTAGAGGAGCAAGAGAGCGTGAGAGCACTGTTGATCAGTGAAATAATTTCGAGCAAAACTATTCAGACAATCAGAATTCCAAACCTCTGGTAATTCACATCCTTGTAGCATAGAATTTCAAAGGAGGTGATTAAATTTTATTGGTTTTTTACATTTTTTGTATTATTTTTTATGCATTAAATACAAAATTTAAATTTTCTGTTCATTTTTAGAGGAAAAATAAATAAATAAATCCATTTTACGCTAAAGCCTTGATTATTTTTGTTTTTTCCCTTGCTTCTTCCTGTTTCTGTGATTTCAAAATTAGGGCTTTTAAGTTTAGATTCATAGGGTTTTTATTGCTATATATATAGGCCTATTACATCTAATCCATAGAATGACTTGCATATTTGGATCCCAATCCATGTCGGCCCTTTCGTAAATTAAAAAAAAAAAAACTAAATTTTTTTAATCAATGCACTCTGTGTGAACAAGCGCATCGATGTGATGTTTTAACATAGATCACCGTTCATGTACTGTTTAATTAAAAATAAATAAAAAATGGATTTTTTTTTTAATCTATGTGCCATATGTAAAATAGGGCACCGATGCATTATTTCATTATAGCGCACTACGCACGTACTGTTTGAATTTTATTTTATTTTATTTTATGTCTGTATTAATTGATGCACAGTTTCAAATATAACACATCAGGTCTCCTTTTTTATAGAGAGCACCGTATGGTGGTCTCCTATTTGTGCAGTGCATTTATAAGAATACACTGCACCACCCCCTCCATGAAATCATATGCTACAAAAACTAACACTAGAGGATTTTTATTAATTTTTTTGTGTTAATCGGTGCACTAGTTAAAACATAATGTAGCAGTGCTCCTTGTTGACATAGAGCACCGTACGATGTTTCTATTGTTTTGGTGATGCGTTTGTAAGAACACATCGCACCGACATCGGTGCGTACATCATTAAAGTCGCATCAGTTTCTTGATATTTTTTTTTCCTGAAAAGTTTATGATTTATTTATAAAATATATTAATTAATGGTATGGTACAGGTTTCATACTGATAAATAAATGGCTGACAAGAGATCAAGTAACAAAAATACTGATAGCACATTAATAAAAGAAAAAAAATGCAAGTTCTTTGTAAATTATTTACAAAAATTATTATTTTTGAAGTATATGTAAGTTTAACTAATATGTATTGTTTATTGTGTATGATGAAAAGCCACAAAATAACGAAGCTCGATAAGGTTATTTATGATCTAGGACCAGAAGAGTGTAAAAGCTTGACGGAAAAATTGCAAAAGGATGAATCAGGTGAATGAAAAAATACTATCGATCCAATGAGTTTATTTTTCTAATTTTCATTAATAATATACTTAAAATTATTAGGTAACATGTTTCAAACAATGTATTAATTGATATATTTTTAATGTTTTATAGGGACCAACAACTCATAAAAGGAATGTTGTTCTAAGAAAATAAAAAAAATAGAAGATGCAAATCAAAATGAATTGCTCCTTAGCTCATATGGAGTGGTGTTGGAGGTTAACGAAAGGGGGGAAAACTTTTACAAAAGTTTGAGGGATTTAGTGGAACAAATGTATAGATTTTCTTTCCACTTACAATACAAAAATCAATCCAATGATTCCAAGAACCAAATTTTATCTAAACTACAGGAAGATTTTTCCAAAGAGTAGGTCAATGAGACATGTCAGACTTTTAATAAAAGAACATACAACAACAAAAAATAAGGAATGAAAAGTAATATTTCTTTAATTGTTTTTCTCGAATTACATGTATATATTATTAGAAAGCAATAATTTATAGATACCACTTTTTTTATATTTACTTTTCATATATCAATATAAAAATTAAATAGTTTATTGTCATGTTACATTTTGAGGAAAATTATGAAAATATTAAAAGATGAACGAGCTGATATTAGAAATATGCCAGTAGGAATGTCCAAAAAGGTGTACAAGGAGATGGTCAAAGAAATGGACATAATTGCATCGCACGAGGAGCCATATCAACAACAACATGCTTAAAATGTAATATGTAATCATGCAATTGTTTGATTAGGTACAAAAAATAAATAATTTAGAATTAAATATTAATTTTCATGTATTTTCTGACAGAAAAGAAAAGAAAATGGAACCCATTCAGCACATAAAACAGGATGACAAGGAAGAAAAGGGTTGATATCTAAGTTTGTGACAAATTGTTACTTCCTTATAACAACTTAACTAGATTTCATTTTTGTATATTTTAAGTTATTTTACAACAATCATCATTGAATGTCTTCAAAAATGTGCTAACATACAAAGAGGAACGATTAGACAAATTGATTGACATTGGGTTAAATATGAGTTGTCAGTATATGTTGGCATATCAGAAATTAATTTTGGAATTTGTAAGCATCTATCAAACTTGTTTTAATTAGCTCCGTCTATAATTAAAAGAAAAAAAATAGTTTATATTAAATATATATGATTCGTTATGGGGTATAAAACTTGCAGGAAACAAAGTATGGAATTGCGCCAACAGATGAAATCTTGAAAGATGGCATGAAATTTGGTTTTGAAAGAATGTGTATAGTTCATCAGTCAATTGATACTATGTTACGTCATTTCTTTTCAATTTTCATTGATGTGTATTATTTAATATTTCAATTTTCATTATTCTCACCAATGTATATACACTCATTACAATTTATTTTTATGTTTGTAGATGGAAGGTGAAGAAGAAGAAAACAATCAACACCATGAACAAAACAATTCCTAAAAATAACCCAGCTCATGGAAGTAGATCGACTAGTGACACTAGTTCAAGTGAAGAATGATGATCATTATGTTTGGATATCAAAGCAAGGCGTTGTATTTTTTGAAATATTTGTTTGTGAAATCAGACATTTTGTTTAATGTAATGGACATAGTGTCCCAATTGAAAGACAAAGAGATACCAATAACTGTCCCATTTTGTATGACAAAGAGTGTCTTATATATATATATATATATATATATATATATATATATATAATACGTTTTAATTTATTCTATTGCGTTCTCCATTTTTTCTATGAAATGTAACACCACTTAGTAAATATATGGATGATTAAATATTAAAAGGAAGAGATGTGAAATCTGATAATATGATATAAAAAATTAATCCAAACATCACATTCAAATGCACTAATAAAAATTTGATTGATATGAATACTATTATAAGATATGTGTCGTCTTTTGATGAATAATGAATTTTAAAAAATCACAATAATTATGATATGATATAAAAAATTAATCCAAACATCACATTCAAATGCACTAATAAAAGTTTAATTGATATGAATATTGTTAAAACATATGTGTCGACTTTCGATGAATAATGAATTTAAAAAAAAATTACAATAATTGCACTGTCACAGGTCAATGTTTCTAAAAAATACGGAATGAACATCAGTGCGTATCATTTAATGTGCACTAGTGTGTTTTTATTCTAATGTGCACTGGTGCATTTCTATGACCTATGGGCATCACAAAAATACCAATACCAATTACAACTCTCAGTGCGTTAGTGAGATACTCCGCACCGATGCGCTTATGTGAGACTGCTCACCGGTGCGTTTCTACGACCTATGGGCACCACACAAATACTAATACCAATTAGAACGATCAGTGTGTTTATATAATACTTTGCACCAGTGCGTTGATATGGCCTATGGGCACCGCACAAATCCCAATACTGATTAGAACGATCAGTGCGCTTGAGTGATATTTCACGCTAGTTTGTTTGTATAATAATACGCACCGGTGCATTAATACAACATTTGGGCACCACAAAAATCCCAATACTAATTTGAATGGTTGGGTGCATTATATCACCTATAATGCGCTCGGTGCAGTTATAGACCTTAATATCCCAGTGCATGCACCTTCGACCGCCCTGGGGCAACTGTCTCGCTGACACGCACTAGGAAATTGCTAAATTACCCGTGGTGTCATATATTTGGTTTCTGTCCCGGTGCTTATTATATGTCACTCTAAAAGGCACAGGTTTGTTGACACCTGATTAGCGCACCGATGATAAAAAAATCCATAATAACCTTCGACCAACCATGTTTTTTTAGTGGTGTTGAAATTCCATTAGAAGCTCTGCCAAAACCTCCATTACCAAAATTGGATGTTGTAGAAAATGTTTTTTTGAAAATTTTGGCCAATTTTATAACACTAAAAGCCTCCGTTATAACCTCCGCTAGACGGATTTTTCCTTGTAGTGTGATAATAAAAATTAAAAATCAACAAAAGTAATAATAAAAATAATAAGTTGATTCAATTGAATTATAAATAAACAATTGAATTATTTAAATAAATTGAAATAAATAACTCGATTCAATTATATTACATTCAAATAGTAATATAAATAGAAGTAGGAATTGATACATAAATTGAAAGTAAAATTGAAATTAACATGTAGAATGAAATAAACTCATTGATTTAAGAGTGCATACATTAATATAGTACTTCAATAGGGAATAATTGACACTTTTGTACGTAAACCACACAATGTAGTTTGAATTTTGACAAGAAAAATCATAATTAGAAAAATTTAATTGTGTTATGAACATAATCCACAATCCACATAATCCATCAAATGGATTCAATTGGATGTAAAAATTGAGAATGTTGCATTAAACATATAGAGAGAGTGAAAAGAAAGATGAGCTCTATCTACAGTCACAATCCTATCAATTTCTATGAAAATCAATTATTATACTAACATTTGAAAACATCATTTTAATATTTGTCAGAATAATATTGTCATGGATATAAACATAGACATGCAAGTCAATAACTTTTTTAATTCTAAGAAAACTTGATTTTGGTGGACATGCATTAATTTTAATATACATTTTTTAAAATTTCTAGATCAATACATTTAGAAATTGAATAGAAATTGACATTAAAAAAATTATAATTTCACATGTATTCTCAAATCAACATATCTATTTAAGCCTCCAACTTAAAAAAAAAACGTCACTTTAAAAAATACTTCCAGAAAATGTCTTTTCGAAATTAAGCCCAACTCCATACTTTAAAAAAAAATGAATCTCAAAAAACATCAAAAAAAATGTATCACATACCTCCAAGAAATGTCCTTTGAATGTACATCAAAGAAAATTCCTTAAGCCCAAAACAATTTTTTGTAAAATCAGGCTGCCTCCAAGAAATGTCCAAGAAAATTCTTTAAACCCAAAATAATTCTTTGAAAAATCAGTCCACTTCCAAGAAATGCCCTTAAATCCAAACCTCCAAGAAAATTCTTTAAAACCAAACCAAGACCTTTGTAAAATCAGATGAAATGTGCGAAATGTGCGAAAATTATTCATGTACGTCCATTTCTTAAAGTTCAGATTTTTTATTATTTCTAAATCAATGATTATAAATTATACTTCTAAATAATATGATCTATGGTTTTAGTTTTATCTTCCATACCTATTACATTGAGATTTTTTGTGCTAAAGATTAACCATGCTTGATGATTCAAAGTATTTCAACAAAAGAACTCAATGTCATAAATCTTGAAGATAAATCTCAAATCAACTCAGATAAAAAAATACTCAATTCTAAAATAATTTCTATATTCTTATAGACTAAGGAAATTGAGTAAATTTCAATTAGTCATATTAATTTTGGACATATACATAATCATGTTCATTTATAGGCACTATAATAAAACTTTCAAAAAAATGATTGATGTTGATACTTCTCAATAATATTCTATACAATTCAATCAAATCATCCAAGTGAGTAAATTTCAAATGATACATTTCACATTGCACATATATATAATTTTTGATCATATAAAAATATACACAATGTTCATCATTTAGAAATTGTGTCATTATATTAAAAAACTAAAAAAAATAACTAATATTAATCCTTCTCAATAATATTCTTCACAATTTTAACTAACCCGAGAAAGTGAGTAGATTTCAAATGATTTCATCTCTCTCTCTCTCTCTCTCTCTCTCTCTCTCTCACACACACACACACACACACACACACACACACACACACATATGTTTTGAACATATACAAATTGCATCACTATATTAAGAACATAAGAAGATAGATTAACAATTAAAATTGATCCTTCTTAATAGTACTCTTTGTACTTTCAAGTAATTTCAACCAATTGAGGAAATTGAGTAATAATAAATGGTTAGTTTAATATTAAACATATACATATATGTAATGTTGATCATTTACAAGTTGTGTCACTATAATAAAAATTGAAGAATATAAATTCATATTGATTTTTTTTACAATATTGTATATTTTCAATAGATTGAGTAAAGTGATTAAATTTATCTTAAACCCATACATATACTTTAAACATTTAAATATACATAATGTGTGGTTATTTATAAAAAAAATTAGTTGTTTAACAATTAAACTTCATAGATCCATCTTAACCCTACATCTGCTATGAATTAAGAGGGGTCATATCTCTCGAGCTGCAAACATTTTTTCAAGTTTTGTACTCTAAAATAGGTTTGACTCTTGAGAGATTTAATCATTTTTCTTAATATATTGGGGATTAAAATGGATCGAGGTTGGTAAATGGATATATATGCATTTTTGCGATAAATATTTTTATTTTGATTATGCTTATAGTGAATAGAAAATAAATATTTTATTTCATTTTATATCTTTAGCTATCTTATACTTTTACTTGATTAATAAAATTGATGATAAAATTTTAATTTAAATTTTTTTAAACATAAATAAAAGTATCTAAATTACATTAATAATTTATGTTTAAATTTATAAACTGATCTGTATTTAAAAACTTGAAGGTTTGATGAAATGTGCAAGTAAAATTTTATGTCTTTTAGGCAATTAGTCAATTTGAAAAAGCACATAAATTAGTGGGTTTTAACTTAGGTTTTAGCATAAAACTAGAGACAATTGTACCATATATAGTAACAAAAGGCAAAAAAATGATGAAGGAGTTCACCCCTCCTGGGCTACATCAACTGGTGCAGTATCTAATATTGGGCCCCTTTTATTATGTGCTAAAATATGTGTTTACATGGTTTTAAGGTGATCAGAATGAAAAAAATAATGTCCCCAATGGCTCCAGAACAGTCAAAACCTTGAGATAGACTATTTTTGAGCTCAATTTGGCCAAAACGTAAAGAAGTTATGCTCTAGATATGTTTTGTCCCTAACTGCTCTACAAACTGCACTCCTCTGCTAACTGTTCTATGAATCCATGTTTTCCGCAACTGGAAACCATAATGTCACCCAACATTGATGATATTCACATAGATTTGGGTGAAAATTGGTGCCTCCTTTAAATTCCCAATGACCCCTTCAAGTGGGAAAATTGGGCCACCTACCTGTTTAACCAAGGTCATCCTTGAGACTTCACACCAAACTCATTATAAACCCACGCTCGTATTTGTGGTTGGGTTTCATTGTATCAGGGCATGTATACCTGATCTACGCCATGGTTGTGTTATGAGATGGAATCTTTGGGACAGGGTTAAGTCCAAGCCCTCTGCTCACCTCTCCTCTGTGGTCTTGGGGTGGTGAGGTGGTCAGGGTCTGGGGCTTAGCCCTAAACCCGTCCCCCATTAACCATCTGTCAAAAGCTTAAATATGCAATGTGAACTATAGAGTTTAAGTCCCACTATTGACACTATGGTAGAGAATTTCACTGCTGAGATTGAGGTGTCGTTTTTAATTCTCCCGACTGGAAATTTAGCCATAATAAAATTTCAGTGAACCTTTTGGAGGCCACATGGCTGCTCACCATTCGCCCATGTGGCTCCCATTCATTAGGCCACTTAAACCAACCGTTCAACCAATAAAAACATATAATATTCAAACCAATATGGTGAGATCATTTAGAATCCTACCATTGTCCCTAGAAACACAGTGAACCTGCCTAGTTAGCGTATAGACTGCCCAGTCAGCGTACTTGCATCCAACCAAAAATAGTTTTAGTTTCTTAGGAAAACAATGAGAAAATGACGTTGGGAGCATAAAATATCAATTTTTAGCGATTACAGTTGTGTTGGATTCATGGCGATGAGGTCTACATTTTGGCATCGGTTTAGAGCACTTTTGAGTACTTTGAATTTTAATAATTTACTGATCCACTAGATTATTCCTCCCCACTAAAAGCTTTTGCACATCAAACATATCATTCTTAATCAACAAAAATATGAGGGTATAGTTTCCTCACCCTTCCAATATTAATCCATTTGGCTTCGCTTGAATTTGTACCTTTGAGCGCGACATGAAGGTAATCCACATTCCCCCATTTTTGAAGTTCTTTTTTTCTTGTGAAAGATGGTGTCTTGCTACAATTATTCAAGATATTGAGGAGATAAATCCTCAATTGAAGGAATATCAACATTCTATCCCTGATCTTCAATCAAAGGAGGCTCATATAAAATCAAAATTTCAACATTAACACCTGCATATACTTGCATATATGGAGGAAAATATAATCGAAAGGCATTATTACCAATGTTTTCAAAGATATTGAATGGACCATACCTTATTGGTTTAATTTTTTTACCTTCTCATTGGAGTATTTCCTTCCTAATGTGAAGCCAAAATTCATCTCCCACTTGAAAATTGTGATCAACCTGATGCTTTTCATGTTGTCTTGTAATTGGCTTTACTCTTTTCCAACTGTTCTTGAACCATCTGATGCACCAATTGAACTTGTTCAATGAATTAGTTGGACTTGTCTATGTCTTTATGTCCATCAATAGCAACATGATTCCAAAACATAAAAATAGAGGATGTTTTGGTAAGTATCCCAAATATGCCTCATATGGAGATGTTTGAGTCGATGAATGCTTGGCCCTGTTGTAAGCATGTTGAATGTAGTGAAAATTTTCATTTAACAATTTAGGATTCTTGTTGCAATAACCACGAATAATATGTATTACTGTTTTGTTCACCACTTCTATTTCGTGATTAGTTTTTAGATATAATTCTATGGTCTTTTTCAATATGGTGTCGATGACTCCTCATAAGCTTGACCAAAATTTCTTGAAAAATATAGAATTTCAATCAGAAATAATGGATGTGGGCAACCCAAAATGAACCCATACATTTTTAAAGAATAACTATGTAGTATGTTCAGCTATAACCTACTTCTTACAAGGCATCAAAATACACATTTTGATGAAACTATCCACAACTACATAAAGAGAATCATGAATTTTCCTAGACATAGGTATCCCTCCCACAAAATCCATAGAAACACTTTCCCAAGGACGAGAAGGAACAAGAAGTGGAGTATACAATCCCAAATTTATATTGATAGGCTTACTGATAGCACATAAAAAATATCCTCTCACATATCATGACACACTTTCAATCATACAAGGCCAGTAACAATACCTATGTAATTGTGCCAATGTCTTTCCTACACCAAAGTGGCCAAGAATAAGAGAAGTGTGTGCTACCCTTATCATTTTGACTCTTTCACCCTCTAGAATGAATAACTTTCCAAGATGATACAACAATTTATTTTTCACATGATAATTTAATTCCTCTGCTTGGTTACCTTAACAAAATTGTTCATATACATCCTTAAATTCCTCATCTAAAGGATATTTCTAAACATATCTCTCATGCATGATAGAATTATGCTTGTGAATAACGAATGCACTAACAATTGGCCTAGATAGCATATCAACAACTTTGTTATAAAAGCATTTCTTATACCTTATCATGAAGTGGAATTGTTGTAAGAAACCCATCCATCTGAAGTTCCTCGCTTGTTGTAGCTTGGTTTGATATTGCAAGTTTTGCATGTGAAAATTCATAGATCTACAAATGTCATGAATCCTATTGAAATCAACTAAATCTACTTCATTTACTTGTAAATTACATTACATAGTTATTTCATATTTATTCATGAAATATTGAAGTAAATTACTGAAGCAGCATACACTTAATTAAGTATAATTTTGAAACAAGAATATTGAGCAAAGAACAATACACACATAGGACACCTTTATTTTCGATGAAAGTCCCTGGTAAAACACAATGTGGGAAAATCGATGCAACATATATGAGTTTTTGTTATTATTAAACAGTAGTGATCTCTGAATACATCTATTAATACATCAAGGGTTATTCCATTACAGAGGGAGAAATACTCAAATAAAATTTGTAAGTTTTATCTCACTGAATCATTGGAATTTCTCAATTTATCCAATCACTAGATGAGTTTCCTCTGGCATGTTCTATGCTATGACTGTGCAGTCCTTGCATCACCTTCTCTCGGCACTACATCACCCAGCTATAAGATTGATATGCCTCCCAGAATCTTAGATCTTTGCCTCCCAGTATCACACCTCGGATACTTGCTTCAGAATCGGATCCGACAGTAAAATATCAAAAACCCTCTTAACCACTGCGTAGCCTTATGTGGATTTTCATTGGCTCTATTGGATCTCTTTCTACTCCTCTCTATTGATGATTTGAATGAGAAAATCACTCTCTCTCCAGAAGCTATGTCTGCCCCTCTCTGCACTCGAATCAATTATATATGATCTTCATTGAAGCACTGCTCCATCAGAATAATTCGATCACTATATTCCCTCATTGTTTCCTTCCAAATTACCCTCAAACCTTCTTTTATAGTCTTCTCATTCAGACATCAATGACCGAGATTATATCTATAATCAACGACTAAGATTATAACTTGACTTGATATTCACTTTTTCTAAATCATCCACACTCTATTTTATTAATACCCTTTAATTATTTAATTTCTCTAAGTTTAGACTTAGGTTCCCCATTAAAAAAAATATTTTTTACAATAAAAAATATTCCTAGTGGAATTTTCATAAACAGATCCTAGGTTATTTGGAATACATGTGCTTAATGCTCTCCATAAATTTTGATACATAGAGCACTTCTGATGCTACCAAAAATCAACACTCCCTCTTAGACAGGAAAGTTCTCTAACTACATGTCTGTTTCATACTATTCTGACCCTGAATCATCCTATGCATTGCTGATGTCTGAGAATTTGTCCACCAACCACTACGTTTCTTTTGCAATTGTATTGTTTCACATGAGACTGCCACTGCCACTGCTACATCTATACTACAAATCCCTCTCAAATTTTGAATCTTCTATGGTGTTAGCATTTCCATTGCTAACACTTCATTTTCTCTATAACTCAGCTACTCAGAGAATCAAATGAAACCACCAAAAAACTTAAAAATCATTCAGCGGATACACCTTGGTGCTGAATATATGATTGTTGATAGCTATTGTTTTGTCTCTCTCATGCACTATGCTATCCCTCTGATGCACTACGATACACTGCACCACTCTGTACTAAAATATTGTTTCTATGCACTATGTTGTTGTTGCTCTACGCTACTCAGAATTATGCACTTCTACCCACTGCAAATATCACTCCATCACTCCTTGACTTCCACTGAAAAACCCTCCATCTTGCTAATGTTAATCATGGGCTCTCTTACAATGGTGATGATCCATGAGGTGGGCTCCTCAAGGATCTGGCCCAACTGAAGTTAAAGGTGAGCTTACAGTTCTATGTCACCCAATCTCCCTGCTAGAGATGTGTGGGAACTCATGGAAAACTCATCCTCCTAGATATTCACGGCTACAACTTTTGGATTGTGCTACTCATCCTTGTCCTTCTTCTTCAAAGGACACTATAATGCAAAGTGGCCCATCTCACCACATTTGAAGCACTTCACCTTCGAAACATCTCTCTTTTGTTTATGTTTTACATGTTTTCCCTTCTATGAGATGGATGCATTCTCCTCCTCCTCCAGATTATTTGATCCACTCCCACTATTTTTGTCAAGTTTGCACTTGACTAGATCTCTTCTCAACTCCTCCTCCTGAAGGGTTGTCCACATCTCCTCCCAACTAGGAAGTGATTCCCTACTGAAGATAATTTGGAAAAAAACTTGCCATGCCTAAGTGACTGCATTAAGGGCTAACCTCACCATAGTTATAGTATTTAAGGTGGATCTTGCAACTCCAAACTGGTCACGGATTTCCTAAAGTCTCATTAAGAATGTACTAATGAACTCCCCCTTGTGCATGTAAATCATCTGAAGCTTCTTCTCCAAGTACATCTTCCACTGCTCGAAAGTTCCTTTGTATAAAAGGGTTGAGGCCTCCCATATCTCCCTAGATGTGTTCTTGCCAGTTTTATGAGAGACTATATGATCCTTGACACCATCAAGGATAAGGCTCTTGGCCTTTGCCATATCAGAATTATTCTTTTCTTTCTGATCCAGATCTGTAGGTACAAAAGCAAAATTTTCCATGAATGCCTTGAGATCATATTCATCAAGAGGGAATTTTATTCTTTCCTTCCATATTATGTAGTTGGAGGAACCCTCTAGCCGATCCTAATCTCTAAGTCTGTGAGATGCCTTCTCACTCGAAAACTATCTTACCTCTCCCTCTTTCTGCTTACTGTGTAGCTTCTAGGCTGGCTTATGCACTCCCTGATGGAGACGGTAAGTCCGTTGCTTATTTGCTACCTAGAAAATGAGAAATGTTTAATTCCTCATCAAGGAATTCTATTAGGAAGAATTTCCTCACTATGTTCTCGCCTTCTTCATCTAACGCTTCTTTGTCTAGTAACTTCTTGTAGAAAAAACTGCGTCCTTATGGCTCTGTGTGAAGGGTCTGCAATGCTCCCTCTGCCTCGACAAGATATCTAGAGGAAATTATTACCTCTCTGTCAACTCACTCAGAGGGACACTACCTTGATAATTAAGCCCTTCTAGTAAGAACTACGCAATACCACTAGGGATTCGATCTTCTGTTGCTACAATAATTTAGACTTCACTTCAGTGCTAGATATTCTCTTCCTATTTCACATCAACATCTCTGATACCATTTGAAAATTCCTAGATCTAACAATCTCAGGAATCCTACTACAGCTAGTTGAATCTACTTCATCTACTTGTAAATTACATTACATAATTATTTCAGATTTCTTCATGAAATATTAAAGTAAATTATTGAAGCAACCTACACATAATTATATGTAATTCTAAAACAAGTAAACTAAGCAAAGAATAATACACACATAGGAAACCTTTATTTTGTACAAAATACCTCAGAAAGACACAATGACGAAAATCTGATGCAGTAGATTTGAGGATTTTTTATTATTAAGTAGTATCAATTTCTGAATACATCTCTAAACGCCTCAAGGGTTGTTCAGTTACAGAGAGAGAATTACTGGCAATTTTTTTTTGATATTTATCTCACTTAATCACTATAATTTCCTGATTGATCAAGTCATTGGATGAGGTGCCCCTCGTAGGCTCTGCAATGCCAATGTGTAGTCCCTGCGTCACCTTTGCTAGGCATTGTGTCACATGACTATAAGTTCGATCTACCTCTAGGAATCTCCAACCTTCACTTCCTGGTATTACACCCCTATCTTGACTTTTGAATCTGATCCAACAATAAAATATCATAAACCCTCTTGGTCACTGCACAAATTCTGTGTAGCCTTGCATGGATCTGAGCTGGCTCTGCTGGATATCTTTCTGCCTCTCTTTTTTGATGATTCTTCGGCTGAGAAAATTACTCTCTCTAGAATATCTCTATTCCCCTCTCTGATCTAGAATATTTTAGATCTAATATACGTCTGAGCACTACTCGATCAGAATAATTTGATCGCTAGATTCCCTTGGTGTGTCTTTCCAAATTTCCCTCAAGCCTTCCTTTATAGTCTTATCGCTGAGACATCAATGGTCGAGATTATATCTCTAATCAATAAATAATATTATAAATTGTCTTGATCTTCAATTGTTCTTGATCATTCACACTTTATTTTATTAATAGCCTCTAATTATTTAATTTCCATATGTTTAGACTTAGGGTCCACATTAAAATAATTAAATTTTAAAATAAAACATATTCAGAGTGAAATTTTCACAAACGGTTTCTGGGTTCTTTGGAATACATGTTCCTAAGCCTCTAAAAAAATTTGGAGACTTAGAGAGCTTCTGATGCTACAAAAAATAAACATTGAAATGGTTTATGGTTAGTGTGAATGGTAGTTTCCTTAACCATCATGTAATGCTTCCACTTTTTCACACTTTACACCAAAGCATACAACTCTTTGTCATATGTAGGAAAATTAATCACTCCACCATTAAAAGTTTCAGAATGATAAGAAATGGGCTTAAAATGTTGCATCTAGACTTCTCCCATGGCATAGTCACTTGCATCAGTTTGTATCTCAAATGATTGTCTCAAATCTGGAAGTGCAAGCACTAATGTTGTATTGATTCTTTCTTTAAATGCATCGAATTCTTTCGATTATTTTCCTCCCCACTAAAAAATGTTTTTCACACTTGTCAATGCATGTAATGTAGATGAAATAGAAGAAAATTTAGAAATAAAATTTGTCCAATATTGGGCTGCTCCCAAGAAGCTTCTAACCTCTATTATAGTCTTGGGTTTTTCCAATTCAAAATGACTTTGACATTCGAGGGATCTATCTTCAACTCACCCCCTCCAACAATATGACCCACGTATACTAAATAATTTTTTCCAAATTCATATTCAGACATTTTTGAAAATAACTTGTATTTCTTTAAGACATCTAGAACTTTCCTAAGATGATTTACATGCTCTTCATGAGTCTTATTGAAAATTAGTATATCATCTATGTAGACCATCACAAAATGATCAAGAAAAGGCTTAAAACATCATTCATAACCATCATGAATGTAGGAGGAACATTACAATTCCCAAATGGCATAACCAACCTCTCAAACAAATGTTGATTTGTCTTGAAATTTGTCATCCAAATGTCTCCTTCAACAATCCTAATCTATTGATAGCCATTCCTCAAGTCCAACTTAGTGAAATAAGAAACATCTTTCAATTGATCAAGTAGATCATCAATTCTAAAAAGAGGGAAACATTTGTTTACCATGATATTGTTCAAGGCTCTAAAGTCCACACACATGTGCCATGAACCATCCTTCTTTGCTACTAAAAAAATAGGTAACCCACATGGTTATGTGCTTGGTATGATGACACCTTTATCAAGTAACTCTTGGTTTTGTTTCTCGATTTCAACATTCTCCATGATTGACATATTGTACATGCCAGTGTTTGAAAGAGGACAATCTCACTACAATTAGATGTCATGTTGGATTCCTCTTTTAGGAGGACATACTTTAAGTTCCCGAAACATCTCATCATACATGTCAAAAATATGAATCAAATCATATTTTAACCTTGCATCACATCCTTCGAAGGCTTAATTCTCAACATCATTTTTGGGCTTGATAATCAAAGTAGAAAATTATTGCTAGCATTAACAAACTTCTTCATTTTTCCATCATTCACAAGAGATAAATTTAATTTCTTGAAAAGTTCTCTAAAAGTATAATCAATCCCATTTTTAAGCAAGTGATACTTGTTCTCATGGTGATGAAATATGGTGTTCCTATCATAAATATACGGGCTTCCCAACACAATACCACAAATGTCTTGAGTGGAACTACATCAAGTTATACGTCATCAACCATGTTTGTAGTGATGGAAAATTTCACTTTGCATTTGTCATTCGCAATTTTCCATTGTCACATACCCAACCCAAAGGATAAGCTTGAGGATGAGGAGTGGTTTCCCAAGTTTAGTTTCTTTACAATGGTTTTTGAAATAAGGTTGCATTTTGATACACTATCAAACAAAGTGTGTATTTTTTTATGTTTTGAGATGAATCTAATATGAAAAATATTTATTATTTCTTTATCATTTTGAGTTTCATTGAGATAAATAGAAGAACTAGTACTTGCAATAGAATCCTTACCTTTAATCCCATGGTTGTGATATTTTTTTCATCTCTAGAGTCATATCCTAAAATCATGTTGTGTAGTTGCAACAGTCTTTTGTTTTCCTTTTTTGTTAAAATTTTTGGGTCTCATCCTAGGATGAAGTCTCCAACAATGCTCTTCATCATAAAATTATTTTGTACAATGTTTACATGTGAGATTTTATCTATATTTCTTGATGGAAGCATTTATTCTTCCCCTTTCCTTTGTATCCACTCTTGAATGGCTTCTTGTTATTATTTTTGGAAACATTCTTCCCTCTTGCTTCAAAATGAGTTTCATATACACAAAATCCATCTAGATTTGTAGGGTTAAACATGAGAATTGTGTGTCTCAAATAACTATGTAAACCTCCAATATATTTGAGTAGAGTGTGTTTAGAGGATAAATCTACATGCAAAATCAAATCTATTCTTCTAAAGTCTTGGGTATAACTTTTCACACTCTAACCCTTAGTTTCCTAATTTTTTTCCAATCTATTATTTCTTTTGGCATGTATGCTAATGGAAAAAATTGTCCTCTTAATGCAGCCAGAAAATAATTCAAAGAAGTTATAATCTTACCTCTTTTCTTGAGATCTTCTTGAGTTTTGGCCTCCCACCAAATTCATGCTGCACTTTCCAACGTTAGAGAAGAAATTTGAATCTTGGTCTCATCATCTTTGATCCTTTGTATCCTGCAATACATTTCAAGCTGATGAACCCAATTATCCAATTTCTCATCATTTACCTCTCCATTATACATATGCAATTCAAACTTTATGTCAAGTTTTAACAAAGGAGTTTTACCATGTCCCTTTGGATAATGTGGGGCTATTTGTGAAGGGGTTGAGGTAGAAGAAGATGAGGGTGAAGATGAAGGTGAAGAGAGAGGTAGAGGTAGAGGTAGTGACTTGTCACCATTGCCTCCATTCCCTTTTGGAGGTTTGTCTCCATTTCCTTCATTTCCTCCTGGAGGATTTGAGCTCTCTCCTTGCAACCTTGAGTTCCTTTCCTCACAAATAAAATTCACCATTTAATTCATTTTAAAGAATGCATTTTTGAAATTATTCTCATACTAAGACATAATGTAAACACCTTCTTCATGTGCCATGACTAGTGAGGCTTTGGGTGACACTTGAGGTGAAACTTGAGGTGAATGTGCTCTCCTTGAACTAGCATGAGGACTTGTTCCCACAATATTTCCTTTTCTTTTGAGCCTAAACCTTGTAAGAATAAAAAAAACACTTGCAACAAAATTAAACCTTCTAAAAAACCAAACCTCTCATACCATACTAATCTGTATTTAAAAATTTGAAGGTTTGATGAAATGTTCAAATAAAATTTTATGTATTTTAGTTAATTAGTCAATTTACAAAAGAACATAAATTAATGGGTTTTAAGTCCATTTCCAGCATAAAAATAGAGATAATAATACCATATATAGTAAAATGAGACAACAAAATGATGAAGGAGTTTACCCCTCCTAGGCTACATCTCCTGGTCCAACTTCCAAAGTTGGGCCTCTTTCATTATGTGCTAGAATATGTTTTTACATGGATGAAAAGTGATTAGAATGAAAACATAATGTCTCCAATGGCTCCATAATAGTCAAAAGCCCCTAATTGGGCTCTTTGTGGGCTCAATTAGGCCAAAAACTAAAGAATCTATGATCTATAGAAGTTTTGCTATGAAATTCTCTACAAACTGCACTCCTCTACTAACTTTTCTATGAATCCATCGTTTTTGGAACTACAAAGAGGAAATTTAACCCACTGCCAATGTGATTCGTGCTGATTTGTGTGCAAATTTTTGCCTCCTTTAAATGCCCAATGACCCCTTCAGGAGGGAAAATTAGGCCACCTACCCTTTTATCTGTGGTCATACTTGAAACTTCATGCCAAATTCATCATAAACTCATGATCCTAGTTGTGTTTGGATTTCATGGCATTAGGGTATATGTACCCACTCTGAACCATGTTTGTGTTACGATTCCAAAGCTTTGAGACGAGGTTAAGCCCGAGCCCTCGGCTCCACTCCCACCTTTGGTATTATGGGTGGTGAGGTGGCAGGGGAGTAGGGCTTATCCCCGACCTTGTCTCTCATTAAGCATTCGCTGAAAGCTTAAATGGGAAATGTGAACTATAGAGGTTAAGTCCCACCGTTGGCACTACCGTAGAGTGCTGCACTATTAAGCTTAAGGTCTCGTATTCAATCCTCCTTGGTGGTAGATCGACAATAGAAAAATTTTAGTCAACCTTTGGGAGGCCATATGGCTACCCACCATTGGCCCATTTGGATCCAATTCATTGGGCCAATTAAACCAACCATTCGATTAATCAAAACACATAAAATTTTGAACCAATCTACTCAGGCCACTTGGAAGCTTACCATTGGCCCTAGAAACATAGCCAACTTTCCTAGTCACCCTACCCTATCAGTGTACAGATAGCCCAGTCAACATACCTGAATCCAAATAGAAAAATTTTTAGTTGTTTAGGAAAACTATCAGAATGTGATATCGGGAGCATATAATATCGAATTTTGAGCGATTTAAAGTGATTTGGATCGATGGATGTGAGATACATGTTTTGGAAATGATTTCAAGAAGTTTTTAACACTTCTAGTTTTGAGCATTTTACTAATCCACTAGATCATAAATGCATTGAATGTGTAAACTCAAACATTTGATTGTTAACTTTCTATACATATTTAAATCTGTACGAGAAATAATAATATTTTGTGTCTTGAGCACTAGGTTGTTGAGCTAGACTTGTTGGTTATTCTATCAATATTAGAAAATAGGTGAGAATATATTTAGTTTAGATCTAAGTGAAGGGACACATATTCCATTTTAAATCAAGAAGTCTATAAGATACCCCTCTAAGAATATCTTGAGATACCCACTAAAATTTTATGAGTTGTTTAAGTTTTCCACAATGGTGTTTCATAAAATAGTTTGCATGCATATGGTTTTAAGTGTATTTCTTCGTATTTTATTTTTAAACAAGTAAATAGAATGTGAGATAGATGCCAACAAATAATTCAAACAATAAATTATATCTTATATTTAATTCATAGGCTTATGTAATCAAAAAATTTCACTTGATTGGCTGCTGATCAGAAAACTCTATGTAACTTTTTCAAACCATCTTTTGATTGAATATTAGCCTCTTCAGTATGAGAGGGCTCTCTAAAAGGGGTTTACGATATTATATAATGATAGGATTAGATGACTAACTCTATTTAAAAATTAACTTGATTTTTGTGTATGTAGGTTGAAAAGAATACAGACTTGCAACTATTGGGCTTATGGAGTCAAAAAATAAGTAGATTCAGTGAGAAAGGCTCCTTGACATGGAAGATGAGGAAGATAAGAGTCTTGAACAAAGGAAAATTACACATAGAACATAAGGCAACATAGACATTTCGTCAATAAAGGAAGTCAGAGCATACACTTATTAATTCTGAGTAATAAAGATAAAATATATTGCAAGTAGTATACATAAAAATATAGATTAAAAAGGCATTAAAAAATCCATGAGAATCTCAGGTCTGTCAAGAAGAATTCCTCTATATCACTGATATCAGTGAAATTACATAAAGCTACATATAGTGAAAAATATCTCCAACCCCTTACAACTACGATAATCCACCTTTAAATAGAATTTCTTACATCATAGATGATCTGCCTCTTGGATAGAGTCATCAAATTCTTCTAATGACACCTTCCATAACATAAAAAAATATCTTTTAATAACAAAATGATAATTATACACTAAAATAGACCTTTTCCTAATAGGACTCAAACTCCTATTTATTACATCAAACTACCTTATCTCTTAAAAGAGCTACATATCTGACATCTAAGCCTCACATGTTCAAATAATCTATGACATAGCTCATCACTACTTGACATCTTAAATATCCTCCTCAACATATGGAAAGAAACCCTATTTTTCAAGAAAACAAGACCCTACCTTCAACGAAGGCTTCAGCTGGTGAGTTGTCTCAATTTCATGGTCTTCAAGTCAAAGATGTTTGTTTTCAAGGTCCCTTGATCTGTTGGATGTGTGCACTTGTTCAAGACTACTTTTAAACTACTCAGAAACATTTAAAAACAAATCACTACGAAAATAGAGTAGTTTCATAGCATTCTTTCGTAGCGTCCAAAAAATGAATTTTTAGCTCAAAACTTCTGCTTCTTTGTTGTTCCATAGTGTCCATCATGCACTGACACATAATCACTACCATTTCCCCTACTTTAAAGCTGTAAAAATTGGTTTTAGAATCAAACAGAAAGCTACAGAAATTTTCATAGCGTTTTCCTGGCTTTGAGCCTAGGAAATGCCATGAAACTATGGAAAGTTGTGTAATCTCCAGATTTTGACCCTGTCTCAAAAGGGTAACCTTCAGCTGTAGAAACTTGGTTTTAAAAATGACATTAACCTCTTAAAAGATAAAAAAAACTTATCTTAACAGCTTTGATGTGTTTCCTCTTCATTAATGATGAGTTGAGCTATGGGTTTCTCAACTACAGTCATCTTTAAACCCGTCTTCCCCAGCTCCTCATGGATCTGTTCTAACTACTCTTGGAGGTATTTGACTTGGTCCTTTAGTTTCCTGTTGCTAGATTTCAAGTGCTGGTTCATTCTTCTAACATTTTTCACCTCTCTTCTCAATGGCATAGTCCATTTGATTAATTTTTGTGTATCATCTAAAGTCTTTGACACACTATCAACCTTCTCTTCCCAAATCTATTTCATTTTCGCAAACTGCACATTTTGAACATTATGTTTTGTTGCCTCTTTCTTCAAGACGGCTAATTCATGATTTTCTAACTTCAACTACTCCTCAAGGACCTCAATCTCTATTTTTTGAATGAGTTTATCTTTTCCTTTCTTTTACTTGATGTGTGGATCTTCTTTTGTGGGTGATGATACATCAATGATACTTGGTGGTGGTTGGATAGTGTCAATGACCCTTTGAACTTCTTTACTTCTTTCTAATATTTGTCTAGCATGTCTTTTCATGGGTTTCCTAGCCTGAAACATGAAAAATGCATCCTCACCTTAAAACTCTAACTTCTTTGTTCATTTGGCTTTCTTGAGCTTCTTTCCTCCCTAATCTATATCTTTAGCTTCGACTATGGGGGTTTCCTAAATATCAATAGCATGCAGAATGTCTTCTAAATCACCCTTAGCCATTGTTTGAATTCTTGTAGTCTTTTTCTACCATGTTTACTCACAGTTGTCTTTTGTTTTCCGGGTGAGACAATAGGTGTATCAAGTTTTCGCAATTGCTATGATTCCATGATTATTGGTTCACTTTTCTCTACCCCTAAATCTTCACTTTGTTCTACCACTGAAGGTGATGGTATACCTCTAGGTTTAGGAGTTATTTTTGGGGTAATGACATCCACTTCAAAACCACTGACAAACAGAAAGAAGACCAGACTCTACCTAATTTTTTTAACTCCTCTAAAACCATCAACTTGATTAAACCATGATGAAAGAGTGAGGTTTCATTTCCTTCATATTTAGCTTGAACTTTATCTGCGATTTTTGCTAAGATTTTGTATATGTAAAAAGGGTAGATCAAGATATTTGTTACCAACAAAATGTAGGAGAAGCCTAAAGTAGTAAGAATACACCTTATGATACCTCCCTTCACAATTGAAGTACTTATGAATTATAAGCAATAACTTTGCGAAATTGTCTTTCATGTAGCTTCTTAGAATGGAATTTGTATGATCAACCTCACTATGTTCTAGCTTGACAAATTCCTTACTGTCCTAAATATTGAATTTGAAACCTTTGAACCATTGTTCTCCTTGTCTTGGAATTCCTGTTGTTGCTGCAATAGTCTCTGCTGTTATAGTGAGGTTCAACATTCCCGCTTTTGCAGTTGTTCGATTGAAATTTAGGGAAAATTATTTAGAAACCTGAACATGGGATCCTTGCAATCTTTGGAAAAAATGGAAACACCTTGTTCTTCTGAAAACTTCTAAAGGTTTTGGGTCTTCATTTATCAGGTTCATGTATGATGGCTCATATCTAAGACAGTCACCACCTTTGTTGGTCTTCCTCTTTGCAGCCATGGTAATTTTATGTGCTTCTCTGCCTCTCTTGATTAGTGAGACCTGCAAACTATTGAAAATGCCAGCCATAGCTTGGGCTTAATGAAATAGATCTCTAGATTTAAATAACATGAAAAGAGGAAGTGGAGAATGGAAACTGACTCAATTGGGAAATATTTAGAATTCCATGACAACTCATGGTATAATCATGACTCATACATGCTTAAAATGGTAATAATGACTTCATCCATGACCATTGTACCTTGATTTAACCCTAACTAACTCAAATGCAATTTACCCTAACCCTTTCAATCATTGACTAACACCTAGCACCTGTTTTTAAAAGACAGATAGGAATACCTCCTTTCGTAGCATACTTAGTGTATTTCTAGGCTATTTCATTACAAACGTATAAGTAGTTTCGTAGCAAAAAGTGTGTTTTTTATGTGTAACTCACTAGGAAAGTAGGAATTCTTGGCTAAAACGAGCTTTCTGGAGTTTTAAGCTTGGGAAATGAAAAATGTCAGAAATTAATGACTGATGTGACATGAAAAGACTTGAATGAGGGTGTGTTTGGACCTTAGGATAGGCTAATAAGAAAAAAATAAAATTTTCATTTACCAAGTAATGAAAAATGAATTCTATGACCATACCTTTGACACATAAACCTCTAAGACTATGTCAAATGATGTTTCAAATTTTTCTGAGTGTTAATAGTGGCTCCACTTGGGATGGTGTGCCCCTGTGGTACACCAAAGAACCTATAGTTCCAGTGCTATCCATCTTTCTGAAAACAAAAACTCTAAAATTTTCCAAGCTTCCCTTTAAACCCTAATGGCCTTCACCTCGGGCTCAAGCTCGATGACAACTTTATTAGTAGAAAAATAATATAAAAATGTAATATATGCAATGGAATGAAAGATCAGCAGGACTTAAGGGGAATAGTGCTTCAAAAATCGGCCATTGATAGGCCCTCCAGCACAAAGTTGTCCATCCATCTCCTCCAGAATGTAAGTGTTGCTTCCATGGAATGCAAAAATATCTGAATGGAACTTTCCAAATATTCTCAAACTTACCATGTTTCCCCTTTTCTTCAATCCTGGACTCCCATTTCAAAACCACATCTTGGATTTCAAAGTCTTACTCATTGATATTCTTGACAAATGCCTTCTTGATTCTATTTTGAGACTGCTGATTACTGTTATAGAATTCCTCCCTTTTCTCCTATAAGGCCATCAACTGATTTCTTCTCCTCTGAATTTCATTTGGATCCTCCTCTAATCCTTGCATGAGCTTTATGACACGCACTGCCAAGGATGTAGGAAAAATGGCCTGAGCTCCATATACCAACTCATAAGTTGAAGTTCCAATTGATCTCTTTGTGCACACTCTATCAGCCAATAGGGCATAATTCATCTTCAAATTCCATGACTTCTTATTTTCCGACAACACCTTATTAATAATCCTCACAATTCTCTTGTTAGAAGATTCAACAAGACCATTACCTTATGGATAATATGCAGTAGAATTCCCAAGTGTAATGTGATATTGATGACAAAAACTGACCAGCTTCTTGGATTTGAATGCCTGTGCATTATCACTGATGATATTCATAGGGCAACCAAACCTAGAAAATATATTATTTTCCAAAAATGAAATGATAAATGAATCATGTGCTTTCCTAGTTTTGATTTCTTCAACCACCTAGTGAAATAATCAGTTGCTGTCAGAATCTAGCAATGCTAGCTGAAGATGATGGATGAATCTCACCAATAAAATCTAGCCCCTACTGATAAAATGGAACCTCAACATAGATAGGCATCAAGGGTAAAGGAAAAAGCTTCTTCTTACCATAAAAAATCTGGCATTCATGGAAGGCATCAATCTTTTTGTAGACATATTTAAACATAGTAGGCCAATAATACCCTGCTTTAAGAATCTTATTTGATGTGGCCTTCCAATAATGATGACCTCCACAATCTCCTTTGTGAAACTCCTCAGTAACTTTTTTAGCCTCCTGTTCCAACAAATAATTCAAGATAATACCATCATTATCTTTCCAATATGGATTTTTATCAATGATGCAGTACCTCAAAGACGTTAGCTTCACAAACCTTGCCTTGGAATTTTTCAACTCAGTAGGCACTCTATGATGATGTAAGACAAAAACAGTGTCTTTGTACCAATCTGAAAGAATGTACTTCTCTTCAATGGGAATCAAATCCTCATCTTCATTTGATAATTCTGAAATATCTGCAATTAAATTCATATCAAGACAGTGAAAATTTGACTGTGCTATTAGCTTTGTTAGGCCTTGAACTTTGACAAATTATGTGGGTCTGGTCTCTATGTCATATTCCAGCAAGTTAGCTATCCACTTCGCTCTCTTACCATCAGGATCAACTTGCGTTAAGATGTCCTTCACAACAACATTAGGAACAAAATCTATGACATGAGAATGCATAATGTAAATTATGAAATATTTGATGGCTTTAACCAAGGCATAGCATTGCTTTTCTAAAATTTTGTACTTTAGCTATGAATTAGCTAATGTCCTGCTAAAAAATGAAATGTGTTGCTCAGTACCTTGTTGTCATTTCTGCACCAAAAATCCATCAATTGTATTTTCTGATGCAAATGTAAAAACCAGAATTTTTTTTTGTAAAAATATGGGCTGATCAAAACTAGTGCTTGAGTGAGTGCCTTCTTGATTCCTCAAATGAGTGATTTTCTTCCACTATCCATTTTATGTCAGCTCCATTTTTCAACATCTTCGTTATGTCTTTTACAATCTTAGAGAAATTAGGAATACATCTCGTCAAAAAATTCAACCTTTGAAGGAAAGACTGAATTTCCTTTCTTCTTCTAGGAAGATCCACTTTCTGAATAGCATTGAATCTTCTTGGATCAATATTAATCCCATATTTAGAAATAATATGCCCAAGTAACTTTCTTGGAGTCAGAGAAAAAATTATTTTGTTTGGATTGAGAGAAATTCCAAACCTTCTACACTTCAATAGAATATTTTCTAGGTGCTTCAAGTGATCTTCTTCTCTCCTTGAGAAAACTATTATGTCATCCAAATAGACAACCACCAACTTATCCTTCTCCTCAACAAAGGAAATGTCCATTTCTCTTTGAAAGGTAGCTCCTCCATTCATCGGACCAAAGGGCATCTTGGCATTCATGAATGTGCCCCATAGTGTGGTAAAGTTTTTTTTCTCCTGATCTTCTGGATGCACAAGTATCTGATTGTATCCTAAAAAACCATCAAGCATAGGTATCCTTTGGGAACCAACAATGTTCTGCAAAATTTGGTCCATCTTTGGGAGAGGGTATTTATCCTTCAGAGAGGCCTTGTTCAAGTTTCTGAAGTCAATGAAGATTCTGATTTCTCCACTCTTCTTTCTTACTAGAACCAAGTTTGCAAGACATTTTAAGAATATGATAGGAAAAATGACTTTGGAATCAAAGAGTTTCTCGATTTCCTTCTCAATCAGAGGCATAAGAAGTGGATTAATCCTCCTCATCTTCTGCTTGAATGGCTTTTCATTTTCTTTAATAGGAATAGTATGCTAAATGATAGTAGTGTCATACTTCTTCAAATCAGCATAAATCCATGAAAAAACATCTATGAACCTTTTCATCATCTTAATATATTTATGTTTCATTGCAACTGAAAGAAACTTTGAAAGCTTAATCATTTTTGGCATTGTTACTATACCAAGGTTACAAATCTCTATTTCTTCATCATCAGATTGTATCCGAGGAGACTTGAATACATCATTCTGATCAAAAAGCTTCTCAAGGGGTATGAGACCTTTGGGTATATATTTATTGTTTGGTTGTAACACTTCAGAATTTCCACATTAAAATAATAATTTTTTACAATAAAACATATTCAGAGTGAAATTTTCATAAACAGTTTCTGGGTTCTTTGGAATACATGTTCCTAAGCCTCTACAATAATTTGGAGACTTAGAGAGCTTCTGATGCTACCAAAAATAAACATTGAAATGGTTTATGGTTAGTGTGAATGGTATTTTCCTTAACCATCATGTAATGCTTCCACTTTTTCACACTTTACACCAAAGCATACAATTCTTTGTCATATGTAGGAAAATTAATCACTCCACCATTAAAAGTTCTAGAATGATAAGAAATGGGCTTACAATGTTGCATCTAGACTGCTCCCATGGCATAGTCACTTGCATCAGTTTGTATCTCAAATGATTGTCTCAAATATAGAAGTGCAAGCACTAGTGTTGTACTGATTCTTTCTTTAAATGCATTGAATTCTTTCGATTGTTTTCCTCCCCACTAAAAAATGTTTTTTACAATTGTCAATGCATGTAATTAAGATGAAATAGATGAAAATTTAGAAATGAAATTTGTCCAATATTTGGCTGCTCCCAAGAAGCTTCTAACCTTTGTTATAGTCTTGGGTTTTTTCCAATTCAAAATGAGTTTGACCTTTGAGGGATCTATCTTCAACTCACCCCCTCCAAAAATATGACCCGTTTATACTAAATAATTTTTTCCAAATTCATATTCAGACATTTTTGAAAATAAATTTTATTTCTTTAAGACATCTAGAACTTTCCTAACATGCTTTACATGCTCTTCATGAGTCTTGTTGAAAATTAGTATGTCATCGATGTAGACCATCACAAAATGATCAAGAAAAGGCCTTAAAACATCATTCATAACCGTCATGAATGTAGGAGGAACATGACAATTCCCAAATGGCATAACCAACCTCTCAAAAAAATCTTGATTTGTCTTGAAAGTTGTCATCCAAATGTCTCCTTCAACAATCCTAATCTGTTGATTTCCATTCCTCAAGTCCAACTTAGTGAAATAAGAAACATCTTTCAATTGATCAAGTAGATCATCAATTCTAGGAAGAGGGCAACATTTGTTTACCATGATATTTTTCAAGGCTCTAAAGTCCACACACATGTACCATGAACCATCATCCTTTGCTACTAAAACAATAGGTAACCCACATGGTTATGTGCTTTTTATGATGACACCTTTATCAAGTAACTCTTGGTTTTGTTTCTTGATTTCTACATTCTTCATGACTGACATATTGTACATGCCAGTGTTTGAAAGAGGACAATCTTACTACAATTGGATCTCATGTTGGATTCCTCTTTTAGGAGGAAATCCTTTAAGTTCCCAAAACATCTCATCATACGTGTCAACAATCTCAATTAAATCATATTTTAACCTTGCATCACATCCTTGGAAGGCTTAATTCTCAACATCATTTTTGGGTTTGATAATCAAAGTAGAAAATTATTCCTAGCATTAACAAACCTCTTCATTTGTCCGGCATTCACAAGAGATAAATTTAATTTCTTGCAATGTTCTCTAAAAATATAATCAATCCCATATTTAAACAAATGATACTTGTTCTCATGGTGATGAAATATGTTGTTTCTATCATAAATATATGGGCTTCCCAAACCAATACCACAAATGTCTTGAGTAGAACTACATCAAGTTATATGTCATCAACAATGTTTGTAGTGATGGAAAATTTCACTTTGCATTTGTCATTTGCAATTTTGCATTGTCACATACCCAACCCAAAGGATAAGCTTTAGGATGAGGAGTGGTTTCCAAAGTTTAGTTTCTTGACAATGGTTTCTGAAATAAGGCTGCGTTTTGATACACTATCAAACAAAGTGCGTATTTTTTTATGTTTTGAGATGAATGTAATATGAAAAAGATTTATTATTTCTTTATCCTTTTTAGTTTCATTGAGATGACTAGAAGAACTAGTACTTGCAATAGAATCCTTACCTTTCAATCCCATGGTTGTGATATTGTTTTCATCTCCAGAGTCATATCCTAAAATCATGTTGTGTAGTTGCAATAGTATTTTGTTTTCCTTTATTGTTAAAATTTTTGGGTCTCATCCCAGGATGAAGTTTCCAACAATGTTCTTCATCATAACCTTATTTCATACAATGTTTACATGTGAGATTTTATCCGTCTTTCTTGATGGAAGCATTTATTCTTCTCCTTTCCTTTGTATCCACTCTTGAATGGCTTCTTGTTATTATTTTTGGAAACATTCTTCCCTCTTGCTTCAAAATGAGTTTCCTATACACAATCTCCATCTACATTTGTAGGGTTAAACATGAGAATTGTGTGTCTCAAATAACTATGTAAACCTCCAATATATTTGAGTAGAGTGTGTTTAGAGGATAAATATACATGCAAAATAAAATCTATTCTTCTAAAGTCTTGGGTATAAATTTTCACACTCTAACCCTTAGTTTCCTAAAATTTTTCCAATCTATTATAGCCTTTTTCATGTATGCTAATGGAAAAAACTGTCCTCTTAATGCAGTGAGAAAATAATTCGAAGAAGTTATAATCTTACCTCTTTTCTTGAGATCTTCTTGAGTTTTGGCCTCCCACCAAATGCATGTTGCACTTTCCAATGTTAGAGAAGAAATTTTAATCTTGGTCTCATCATCTTTGATCCTTTGTGTCCTGCAATACATTTCAATCTAACGAACCCAATTATCCAATTTATCATCATTTACCTCTTCATTATACATAGGGAATTCAAACTTTATGTCAAGTTTTAACATAGGAGTTTTACCATGTCCCCTTGGAGAATGTGAGTGTCTTTTTGAAGGGGTTGACGTAGAAGAAGATGAGGGTGAAGATGAAGGTGAAGAGAGAGGTAGAGGTAGAGGTAGTGATTTCTCACCATTGCCTCCATTCCCTTTTGGAGTTTTGTCTCCATTTACTTCATTTCCTCCTAGAGGATTTGAGCTCTCTCCTTGCAACCTTGAGTTCCTTTCCTCATAAATAAATTCACCATTTCATTCATTTTAAAGAATTCATTTTTGAAATTATTCTCATACTAAGACATAATTTCAACACCTTCTTCATGTGCCATGACTAGTGAGGCTTTGGGTGACACTTGAGGTGAATGTGCTCTCCTTGAACTAGCATGAGGACTTGTTTCCACAATATTTCCTTATTTTTTTAGCCTAAACCTTGTAAGAATTAAAAAAACACTTGAAACAAAATTAAACCTTCAAAAAAACCAAACCTCTCATACCATACTAATCTATATTTGAAAACTTGAAGGATTGATGAAATGTGCAAATAAAATTTTATGTCTTTTAGTTAATTAGCCAATTTAAAAAAGAACATAAATTAATGGGTTTTAAGTCAATTTCCAGCATAAAAATAGAGATAATAATACCATATACAGTAAAACGAGACAACAAAATGATGAAGGAGTTTACCCCTACTAGGCTACATCTCCTGGTCCAACTTCCAAAGTTGGGCCTCTTTCATTATGTGCTAGAATATGTTTTTACATGGATTAAAAGTGATTAGAATGAAAACATAATGTCTCCAATGGCTCCAACATAGTCAAAAGCCCCTAATTGGGCTTTTGTTGGGCTCAATTTGGCCAAAAACTAAAGAATCTATGATCTACAGAAGTTTTGCTACAAAATGCTCTACAAACTGCACTCCTCTACTAACGTTTCTATGAATTCGTTGTTTTTGGAGCTAGAAAGAGAAAATTTAACCCACCACCAACGTGATTCGTGCTGATTTGTGTGCAAATTGTTGCCTCCTTTAAATGCCCAATGACCCCTTCGGGAGGGAAAATTAGGCTAGCTACCCTTTTAACTATGGTCATTCTTGAAACTTCATGCCAAATTCATCATAATCCCATGATCGTAGTTGTGGTTGGATTTCATGGAATTAGGGTATATGTACCCACTCTGAACCATTTTTGTGTGATGATTCCAAAGATTTGAGATGGGGTTAAGCCCGAGCCCTTGGTTCCCCTCCCACCTTTGGTACTATGGGTGGTGAGGTGGTGGGGGAGTAGGCTTATCCCCGACCTTGTCTGCCATTAAGCATCTATTGAAAGCTTAAATAGGAAATGTGAACTATAGAGGTTAAGTCCCACCATTGGCGCTACCGTAGAGTGTTGCACCGGTTAGCTTGAGGTCTCGTGTTCAATCCTCCCTGGTGGTAGTTCGACAATAGAAAAATTTTAGTCAAACTTTGGGAGGCCATATGGCTGCCCACCATTGGCCCATATGGATCCAATTCATTGGGCCAATTAAACCAACCATTAGATCAATCAAAACACATCAAATTTGAACCAATCTACGGAGGCAACTTGGAAGCTTACCATTGGCCCTAGAAACACAGTCAACTTTCCCTGTCACCCTCCCCTATTAGTGTACGGACAACCCAGTGAACATACCTGAATCCAACTAGAAATTTTTTTAGTTGTTTAGGAAAATTATCAGAATGTGATATTGGGAGCATATAATATCGATTTTGAGCGATTTAAAGTGAGATGGATCGATGGATGTGAGATTTATGTTTTGGAAATGATTTCAAGAAGTTTTTAACACTTCTAGTTTTGAGCATTTTACTAATCCACTAGATCATAAATGCATTGAATGTATAAACTCAAGAATTTGATCGTTAACTTTCTATACATATTTAAATCTATACGAGAAATGATAATATTTTGTGTCTTGAGCACTAGTTTGTTGAGCTAGTCTTGTTGGTTATTCTATAAATATTAGACAATAGGTGAGAATATATTTAGTTTAGATCCAAGTGAAGGGACACATATTCCATTTTAAATCAAGAAGTCTATAAGATACCCCTCTAAGAATATCTTGAGATACCCACTAAAATTTTATGAGTTGTTTAAGTTTTCCACAACGATGTTTCATACAATAGTTTACATGCATATGGTTGTAACTATATTTCTTGGTATTTTATTTTTAAACAAGTAAATAGAATGTGAGATAGATTACAACAAATAATTCAAATAATAAATTATATCTTATATTTAATTCATAGGCTTATGTTATCAAAAAATTGCACTTGATTTGTTGCTAATTAGAAAACTCTATGTAACTATTTCAAACCATATTTTGATTGAAGATTAGCCTCTTCAGTCTCAGAGGGATCTCTGAAAGGGGTTTACGATATTATATAATGATAAGATTAGATGGCTAACTTTGTTTAAAAAGTAACTTGATTTTTGTGTATGTAGGTTGAAAAGAATGCAGACTTGCAACTATTGGGCTTATGGAGTCAAAAAATAAGTAGATTCAGTGAGAAGATAAGAGTCTTGAACAAAGGAAAATTACACATAGAACATAAGGCAACAAGTCATTTCATCAATAAAGGAAGTCAGAGCATACACTTATTAATTCTAAGTAATAAAGATGAAATATACTACAAGTAGTATACATAAAAATATAGATCAAAAAGGCATTAAAAACACCATGAGAATCTCAAGTCTATCAAGAATAAGTCCTCTATATTACTGATATCAGTGAAATTACATAAAGCTGCATATGGTGAAAAATATCTCCAACCCCTTACAACTTCGATAATTTGCCTTTAAATAGAATTTCTTACATCAGAGATGATCTACCTCTTGTATAGATTCATCAAATCCTTCTAATGACACCTTACATAACATAAAAAATATCTTTTAATAAGAAAATGATAGTTATACTCTAAAATATACCTTTTCCTAGTAGGACTCAAACTCCTATTTATTACATCAAACTACCTTATCTCTTAAAAGAGATACATATCTGACATCTAAGACTCACATATTCGAATAAGCTATGACATAGCTCATCATTACTTGAAATCTTATATATCCTCCTCAACATGTGGAAACAAACCCTATTTTTCAGGAAAATAAGACTCTACCTTCAACGAAGGCTTCAGCTGATGAGTTGTCTCAATTTCATGGTCTTCAAGTCATAGATGTTCATTTTCAAGGTCCCTTTATCTATTGGATGTGTCCAATTGTTCAAGACTTCTTTTAAAGTGCTCAGAAACAGTTAAAAACATCTCAATACGAAAACAAAGCAGCTTCCTAGCATGCTTTCGTAGCATCCAAAAAATGACTTTTTAACTCAAAATTTCTACTTCTTTGTTGTTCCATAGTGTCCATCATGACCTGACACATAATCACTACCATTTCCCCTCCTTGAAAGCTGCAAAAAGTGGTTTTAGAAGCAAACAAAAAGCTATAGAAATTGTCATAGCATTTTACTAGCTTCGAGCCTAGCAAACGCTACAAAACTGTGGAAAGTTGTGTAATCTCCAAATTTTGACCCTGTCTCAAAAGGGTAACCTTTAGCTGTAGAAACTTGGTTTTAAAAATGCCATTAACCTCTTAAAACATAATAAAACTCAACTTAATAGCTTTGAGGTGTTTCCTCTTCATTAATGATGAGTTGAGCTATGGGTTCCTCAACTACAGTCATCTTTAAAACCTTCTTGTCCAACTCCTCATGGATCAGTTCTAACTGCTCTTGGAGGTATTTGACTTGGTCCTTTAGTTTCTTGTTGCTAGATTTCAAGTGCTGGTTCATTCTTCTAACATGTTTCACCTCTCTTCTCAATGGCACAGTCCATTTGATTAATTTTTGTGTATCATCTAAGGTCTTTGACACACTATCAACCTTCTCTTCCCAAATCTCTTTCATTTTCTGAAACTGCACATTTTGAACATTATGTTTCGTTGCCTCTTTATTCAAGATGGCTACTTCATGATTTTCTAACTTCAACTACTCCTCAAGGACCTCAATCTCTATTTTTTCAATGAGTTTATCTTTTCCTTTCTTTTACTTGATGTGTGGATCTTCTTTTGTGGGTGATGATATGTCAATGATACTTGGTGGTGGTTGGATAGTGTCAATGACCCTTTGAACTTCTTTACTACTTTCCAATATTTTTCTAGCATGTCTTGTCATGGGTTTCCTAGCCTAAAACATGAAACCTACATCCTCACCTTAAAACTCTAACTTCATTGTTGATTTGGCTTTCTTGAGCTTCTTTCCTCCCTAATCTATATCTTTAGCTTAGACTATGGGGGTTTCCTCAATATCAATAGCATGCAGAATGTCTTCTAAATCACCCTTAGCCATTTTTTGACTTCTTGTAGTATTTTTCTACCATGTTTACTCATAGTTGGTTCTTGTTTTTTTGCTGAGACAACAGGTGTATCAAGTTTTTGCAATTGCTATGATTCCATGATTATTGGTTCACTTTGCTCTGCCCCTAAAGCTTCACTTTGTTCTACCACTGAAGGTGATGGTATACCTCTACGTTTAGGAGTTATTTTTGGGGTAATGACATCCACTTCAAAACCATTGACAAACAGAAAAGAAGACCAGACTCTACCTAGTTTTTTTAACTCCTCTAAAACCATCAACTTGATTAAACCATGATGAAAGAGTGAGGTTTCATTTCCTTCATATTTATCTTGAACTTTATCTGCAATTTTTGCTAAGCTTTTGTATATGTAAAAAGGTAGATCAAGATATTTCTTACCAACAAAATGTAGGAGAAGCCTGAAGTGGTAAGAATACACTTTATGATACCTCCCTTCACAAGTGAAGTACTTATGAATTATAAGCAATAAATTTGAGAAATTGTCTTTCATGTATCTTCTTGGAATGGAATTTGTAAGGTCAACCTCACTGTGTTCTAGCTTGAGAAATTCCTTACTGTCCTACATATTGAATTTGAAACCTTTGAACCATTGTTCTCCTTGTCTTGGAATTCTTGTGGTTGCTGCAATAGTCTCTAGTGTTATAGTGAGGTTCAACATTCCCACTTTTGCAGTTGTTCGATTGAAATTTAGGGAAAATTATTTAGAAACCTGAACATGGGATCCTTGCAATCTTTGGAAATAATGGAAACACCTTGTTCTTTTGAAAAATTCTGAAGCTTTTGGATCTTCATTTATTAGGTTCATGTCTGATGGCTCATATCTGAGACAGTCACCACCTTTGTTGGTCTTCCTCTTTGGAGCCATGGTACTTTTATGTGCTTCTCTACCTCTCTTGATCAGTGAGACCTGCAAACTATTGAAAATGCCAGCCATAGCTTGGGCTTAATGAAATATATCTCTAGATTTAAATAACATGAAAAGAGGAAGTGGAGAATGGAAAATGACTCAATTGGGAAATATTTAAAATTCCATGACAACTCATGGTATAATCATGACTCATACATACTTAAAATGGTAATAATAACTTCATCCATGACCATTGTACCTTGATTTAACCCTAACTAACTCAAATGAAATTTACCCTAACCCTTTCAATCATTGACTAACACCTAGCACTTGTTTTGAAAAGATAGACAAGAATACCTCCTTTCATAGTGTACTTAGTGTATTTCTGGGAAATTTCGCTACAAAAGTATAAGTAGTTTTGTAGTGATAAGTGCGTTTTTTATGTGTAATTCACTAGGAAAGTAGGAATTCTTGGCTAAAATGAGCTTTCTGGAGTTGTAAGCTTGGGAAATGAAAAATGTCAGAAATTAATGACTGATGTGACATGAAAAGACTTGAATGAGGGTGGGTTTGGACCTTAGGATAGGCTAATAAGAAAAAAATAAAATTTTCCTTTACCAAATAATGAAAAATGAATTCTATGACCATACCTTTGACACATGAACCTCTAAGACTATGTCAAACGATGTTTCAAATTTTTCTTAGTGTTAATAGTGGCTCCACTTGGGATGGTGTGCCCCTGTGGTACACCAAAGAACCTATAGTTCCAGTTCTATCCTTCTTTTTGAAAACAAAAACTCTAAAATTTTCCAAGCTTTCCGTTAAACCCTAATGGCCTTCACCTTGGGCTCAAGTTTTATGACATCTTTATTAACAGAAAAAAAATATAAAAATGGAATATATACGATGGAATGAAAGATCAGTAGGACTTAAGAGGAATAGTGCTTCAAAAAACGGCCATTGACAGTCCCTCCAGCACAAGGTTGTCCGTTCATCTCCTCCAGAATGTAAGTGTTGCTTCCATGGAATGCAACTACTCTGAATGGAACTTTCCAAATATTCATTAACTTACCATGTTTCCCCTTTTCTTCAGTCCTGGACTCCCATTTCAAAACCACATATAGTATTTCAAAGTTTTATTCATTGATATTCTTGAAAAATGCCTTCTTGATTATGTTTTGAGACTGCTAATTACTGTTATAGACTTCCTACCTTTTCTCCTATAAAGATATCAATTGATTTCTTCTCCTCTAAATTTCATTTGGCTCCTCCTCTAATCCTTGCATGAGATTTATGACACGCACTCCCAAGGATGTAGGAAAAATGGCCTGAGCTCCATATACCAACTCATAAGGTGAATTTCCAATTGATCTCTTTGTGCACACTCTATCATTCCATAGGGCATAATTCATCTTCAAATTCCATGACTTCTTATTTTCCCACAATGCCTTCTTAATAATCCTCACAATTATCTTGTTAGAAGATTCAATAAGACCATTACCTTGTGGATAAAATGCAGTAGAATTCCAGCTTCTTGTGGATAAGTGTAATGTGATATTGATGACAAAAATTGACCAGCTTCTTAGATTTGAACGCCTGTGAATTATCAATGATTATATTCATATGGCAACAAAACATAGACAATATATTATTTTCCAAAAATTAAATGAATCATGTGTTTGCCTAGTTTTGATTTCTTCAGTCCACCTGGTGAAATAATCAGTTGCTGTCAGAATATAGCAATGCTAGCCTGAAGATGATGGATGAATCTCACCGATAAAATATTTCCCCTACAACTAAAATGGAACCTCAACATAGATAGGCATCAAGGGTAAAGGAAAAAGCTTCTTATTACCATAAAAAATCTGGCATTCATGGAATGCATCAATCTTTTTGTAGACATATTTAAACATGGTAGGCCAATAATACCTTGCTTTGAGAATATTATTTGATGTGGCCTTCCAATAATGATGACCTCCACAATCTCCTTTGTGAAACTCCTCAATCACTTTTTTAGCCTCCTCTTCCAGAAAATAATTCAAAATAATACCACCGTTATCTTTCCAATACAGATTTTTATCAATGATGCAGTACCTCAAAGACTTTAGCTTCATAAACCTTGCCTTGGACTTTTTCAACTCAGTAGGTGCTCTATGATGATGTAAGACAAAAACAGTGTCTTTGTACTATTCTGAAAGAATATACTTCTCTTCAATGGGAATCAACTCTTCATCTTCATCTAATAATTCTGAAATAACTGCAATTAAATTCATATCAAGACAGTGAAAATTTGATCGTGCCATTAGCTTTTTTAGGCGTTGACCTTTGACCAATTACGTGGGTCTGATCTCTATATCATATTCCAGCAAGTTAACTATCCACTTCGCTCTCTTACCATCAGGATCAGCTTGCATTAAGATGTTCTTCACAACAACATTAGGAACAAAATCTATGACATGAGAATGCATAATGTAAATTCTGAAATATTTGATGGATTTAACCAAGGCATAGGCTTGTTTTTCTAAAATTTTGTACTTTAGCTCTGAATTAGCTAATGTCCTGCTAAAAAATGAAATGGGTTGCTCAGTATCTTGTTTTCATTTCCGCACCAAAAATCCATCAATTGTATTTTCTGATGCAAATTTAAAAACCGAAAATTATTTTTGTAAAATTCTCGGCTGATCAAAACTGGTGCTTGAGTGAGTCCCTTCTTGATATCCTCAAATGAGTGCTTTGCTTCCACTGTCCATTTTATGTCAGCTCCCTTTTTCAACATCTTCGTGATGTCTTTTACAATCTTAGAGAAATTAGGAATAGATCTCCTCACAAAATTCACCCTTCCAAGGAAAGACTGAATTTCCTTTCTTCTTCTAGGAAGATCCAATTTCTAAATAGAATTGAATATTCTTGGATCAATATTAATCCCATATTTAGAAATAATATGCCCAAGTAACTTTCCTCGAGTCAGAGAAAAAAATCTTTTATTTGGATTGAGAGAAATTCCAAACCTTCTACACTTCAGTAGAATATTTTCTAGGTGCTTCAAGTGATCTTCTTCTCTCCTTGAGAAAACTGTTATGCCATTGAAATAGACAACCACCAACTTATCTATCTCCTCAGCAAAGGAAATGTCCATTTCTCTTTGAAATATAGCTCCTGCATTCATCGGACCAAAGGGCATCTTGGCATTCATGAATGTGCCCCATAGTGTGGTAAATTTTGTTTTCTCCTGATCTTATGGATGCACAAGTATTTGATTATATCCTAAAAAACCATCAAGCATAGATATCCTTTGGAAACCAACAATTTTCTGCAAAATTTGGTTCATCTTTGGGAGAGGGTAGTTATCCTTCAGAGAGGCCTTGTTCAAGTTTCTGAAGTCAATGCAGATTTTGATTTCTCCACTCTTCTTTCTTACAGGAACCAAGTTTGCAATCCATTTTAAGAATATGATAGGAACAATGACTTTGGAGTCAAATATTTTCTTGATTTCCTTCTCAATTAGAGGCATAAGAAGTGGATTAATCCTCCTTATCTTCTGCTTGAAAGGCTTTTCATTTTCTTTAATAGGAATAGTATGCTAAATGATAGTAGTGTCATACTTCTTCAAATCAGCATAACTCCATGCAAAAACATCTATGAACCTTTTCATCATCTCAATATATTTTTTTTTCATTGCAACTGAAAGAAACTTTGAAATCTTAATCATTTTTGGCATTGTTACTATACCAAGGTTGCAACTCTCTATTTCTTCATCATCAACTTGTATCCTAGGAGACTTCAACACATCATTCTGATCAAAAAGCTTCTCAAGGGGTATGAGACCTTTGGGTATAGATTTATTCTTCAGATGTAGCACTTTGAAAGTTACCCCCTCTCTTCCTACTGACCCATCAAAGCGTAAAAACCACCAACATTCTGGCTTCTCCTCACTGATTTGTTGATTTTCTGTCTGCTGATTTTTTATTTCCTGAATCTCAGTTTGCTAGTTTTCTGCTTTCTTTTCATCTTATACTTCATTAGTCAATCCATTGAACATAATAACCGATCCTAATTTAGTATCAACAACATATATTAGAAAATTTTGAGGTTTTTCCTTACTACTTACCATGTAAGCCATCCTTGTTTCTCTGTATTGTCTTCTTTGGTCACCAAAAATAGGAATGGTGGCATGGGTTAGGTCCATCTGCATTGTACCTTTAATCTTTGCTACCCATGACCTTCATAACAACGTGCCAAAATTAGGTGGAATGTCTGCAACCACAATGTCCATGACCACTGTCTTGGAAGGGACTTGTGTAAGACCAACACCAACGTCTTTTATTAAACCAATGCACTGAACTCTTTTTGAATCAAAAGAAAACAAATCCCTGTATGGTCTAGTAATTTCCAATCCCATCCTTTCCATGATCACTTTGGCATAACATTGTGAGAGGCCCCTAAATCCAACATGGAATTATGTAATGTCATGTCATGAATAATAAGGCTGACATAAAAAGGAGGCACCTTTTCATTCTAATAATCCTCTAATCTTGGACCCTTGTATATGGTTGGATGATCTTCTTGAGCATTTAGAATATCAGCAACTCCTGGTTGGGAATTTAGCATTTTTACAATATTACTTTTGTATTCATTCACCTTAAGAATTTCTCCAAAAGGTACTGGGATTTTGATTTTAGAGATCTCACTCTCCAAACTGAAAATAGAAGCATATTTTCCAGTATCTTTGATAGGAGGAGGAGGTGATGTATCTTTCCTAGCTTAAGCAAATTTAGGGGCATCTTTCTTGGGTTGTTTTTTGTTTGCAGTAATTGAAATGTTTCTATTTTTGAGGTTGTATTTTTTCTACATCTCAAAGATTGCATGTTGATATCCTTTAAGATAATCAGATGGTTCCTCACCCATGTTTACTTCATAATCTAACTCATCATGTTCCTCCTTAGTCAAAAGCATTCCTAGCCTGTTTTCTTCTAAGCAATGAATTGATTCATCTTCTATTTCAGGTTGATCTTCTTCATCAACTAAGTTTTGCTGAAAATGAGGCCTTACCTGAAGGTCGGGCTGATTTCTATTTTCCCTTGGTCTCTACTAGTTTTGAGGTCTTCTGAACTAAGGATTTCTAAACTAAGGTTCATGTTGTGCAGGAGGAGCAGAGGCATTCCCAAGGGAAAGCCTATCCATCAGATTTTCCATTATCTTCATCATGGAGTTAAATTTATCCTATGAGGTGGAAGTCTTATCTTCTTTTTTAAATTTAGTCTTTCCCATATTTGAATTTTTTGCTGCTATCATATTGACCTCCACCTTCACTGCATCTTTTTTCATTTCAGGTAATGAAGGGGAATCTATTTCTCTCAGCAAGATATAAAAGTCATAATCAAAGGCCTCAATATATCTCAGCTGATATGCTCCTGGAGGAGGCTTTATATGGGCAGGGATGGAGTCATAAACCTCGTTAAATCTCTTTGAAAATTTTTGAACAGTTTCATCAACAACTCTTTTCAAACTATTATACTCAGTGAGGGCTTGCACGGGATTGGTTTATTTCCCCACTTCCTCAAGAAACTATCTTAAAATTCATTCCAATTATGTATGCTTCATGCAGCAAGGGCTTTGAACCACTTCCTTACCTCACCAGTAAAGCTCTAAGAAAACAATCTCATCTTGACATCCTCATGGTCAACCTTCTCCTTGTCTATGAATTCATTAAATTGGTATACATTCTCTTCAGCTATAATCTCTTCATCACTTCCCCAAGTTTTGATTCAAGTATAATATTTGGTAGGAATGGAATTTAGGACAGCTCGAAGAATAAGAGGGTCATGCCTAGCAGGTGCAACAGTAGGTGGAGGTGGCATATTTCTTGCCATAATGGTTGTAACTGTTGTGCTCAACTTAGTGTTCCTAAATTTAGTTCATTAATTGTCAACCAGGGTTAGTAAATTGCTGAAGTGTGGTGCACTATATGTGCCTAGGTATTTGTTTCTCACTACGTTGTGTTTAGTGTTTTTATGATGTTTTTGGTTTTATGGTTTTTTTTATGTTGAAAAAGAGCTAAGAAGTTTACACTAAAACAGAGTGAAACTATTCTAAACTAGGTGTGCACTAGAGGACAGAAAATGCAAAGCTTCATAAGGACTTATAGCAAAGAAACAAATCACACATGAAATCAGTAACCCATATCATGAACTCATCCAATTCATTCATTTAGAGATATGTTGGAATAGCTTGAGAAAAGGATAAGTTTTTAGTGCAACTGAGGTTTTCCTAAGTCAACAATCAACTTACAATGTTACAACATCTCATCCATGGTTGAAGGTTTATTGGAACATAATTGGAAAAGAACATTTGTAGCACAATAATATTTCTACTCTAAACTAACTTCTAATTCTATTCTGCAACTCAATTTAGCACCACTAGGCCTCATTAAAAAGTTATAGATTTCTTTTTAGAATAGTCTTTGAGAAAAAAGGCTTGTTTGTGAAATTGTAAAAAGGTTGCAAAATACTCAAGGCCTTAAACTGTTATTGATAGTTCCTGTCCATATGATGATATATTAATAGGAATTCAGAACAAGAATATTTTATAAATAATGAAGACTGTGGTATCTAAATTTAACACCTAATACAATTTAAAATGCAATGGATAACAACTAAACTAAAATGCTAATATAGTGAACTAAGACTAAACTAGAGTTCTATTATCTAACTTGAAATGAATTGGAAATGAACTAGAATGATACTAATACAATGAATAGAGTTAAAGTAGAGTACCATTATCAAGCTTGAAATATAGTGACAGAATTAAACTAGAATGACATCTACCTCCGGAGTATTGACTGAGCTAAAATGCAACTAATTTTATGAAATACTATAGCCCTATCTTTTTCAAGATGAGTGATATTTTGGAATAGTTTGTACAAACAAGTCTGGCTGTATCATTCAGTGCAAATGGGCATAAAAACATAACAATACGTAGGTAAACCAAAACACTACAGCTAAGCCTTATCCAGAGTTAGTGATATTTTGGAAGAGATTAATGAGAATAGGACTAGCTGTAACAACTAATTACAATTGAACACAAAAAAACATAAATTTCTAAATTGCTACAATTATGCCTCATTCCGGATTAGTGATATTTTGGAATACTTCATGAGAACAAAGCTAAACTGTAGTATCAACTGTAAGCAAAGTTTAGAAAACTATTTAAATTGAGAATGAAACAAAGCTACGGCTACTTATCTAAACCAAATGCATAGCGCTTCACAGGCAGTAGGGGCCCTCTACCACCGGATCAGCACGCGGATCTACTCAATATTGACTCAGCTCGTGCAATAAAATGATGTCTCTTTCATTAAAGGAGAAATTATTTAAAACAAAGTATTTACAACCTTCCAAAATCTAGCAACAGAAACAAAATCTAACCAACAGTTTCTCGGTCTCCCGAGTCATACTTATAGTGAAATTAGATAACTAATTCTTGAGAAAAACAGGGATAAGTGTCTTTCCCATTCCTAATCAAATTAAAACTCTTATTAACAGTATTGTGCTTTAGTGCGGACATCTGTAGAGTCCGTGTTTTGATAGGAAACTGCCTCTCTTCTTCCTGCATAACCGCTTTGATACTTTAACTCAGACTTCGTGGGGAGCAACAAATGATGAGGGAATGATGTGGAATAAGACCATATGTGTTTTTCCCTAAGATGACACCTGGAACCTACGTAGACATGAAGACAACTGCAGAATCAACAACTAGCTACAGAATGTCTGCATTCTGTAGCTAGGTATAGTCAAAAAGTACTACAACAACGAAATCATGAAAACATAGCAAGTTAGAAATTATATACAATCTCAAAGCAATTTTAACTAATATTATTGATCATTTAAGCCTGAAATTAATAATGGACAAAGGAAATGAAGTGGAATGTGGTGGAAGAGAAAAACATCTTTGAAGCTCAACATACCCCCACTGCTAGGTTCTTGCATGTCCTCATGCAACTATTCCATGAACTCTGAGACCTCTGCAAGGACATCCAACCCTCTTCTTCTACTTTTCCTGGCATTCAATGGCCTTCTGGGCTTCCTTATGACTAACTTGAATCTCAAATTTGTGAGTGCCCTGGTTAACCTTTTATTTTTCTTTTTCAAATTTTCACTGGCCTTGTACAACTTTTGCAATTGTAGAGACAGAGTTGAATTCATATCAGTTTTTAGCTTAACCTGCAACCTTAGAATTTCATTCTCATTCTTGATATGCCTGTTGAGTACTTCTAACTCATATTTATCTCTTCTTAGGATATCAATTGCAAATTTTGGTGGACTAGGAGTTCTGTCTCTACTTTCTGAAGCTTTCTTCTCTAGTGTCTCAACATAATTGTAAATTTCTTGCTGTGCTGGGTCTATTTCAGGAGCTTCTTCATCAAAATCCTCCTCATACTGATGCTCACGTGTTTCTTCATCCTCAATGTTTATTATTCCAGTTTGTCTAACCTCTGTTTTCTTTAGCATCCCTCTAAGTCTGTGGCTCCGTCTTGGTTGAGATGGCCCTTCTCCTTTTTCTCTGGAAGATTTCCTTATTATCTTGTCTTTCTTAAGCTGCTTCTTAATTTAGGCCAATTTCTTAGAAATCATTTCTTCACTATCCTCCTGTATTGTTTTACCAGTTTCAGTTTCAATTTTGGAGTTTTTCCATCTTCTTCTTCTTTTTGTAGATTTTTCTTCAGGTGGAGGTTCCTTGGGTTCTTCAAAGTGATTTCTCACTAAGAACTCATCCCAATTATCTCCCATTTTTCTCAAATGATGTTCAATCAATATTTTGACTAGACCATGGTGGTATAAGGCTGTTTCCAGAAATTGAACTCTCTTTTGAACACTTGAGGCCATTTTCTTTAAACTATGAAGCAAGAAAAAGGGCAAGTTGATTTATTCTTCTAAGAAATGCATCATTAACCAAATATGGTAAACATAGAAGGTACCAAATCTACCTTCACAAGTGATAAATTTTTTGCAAAATGAGTAACATGTTCCTCCACTTATTCTTTAATGCCGAGCTAGGAATACCCTTTTTAAAAATGGAAACATCCATACCTGGTGACTTGAGTATTTGCTTCCATGTCTCGTTATGAAATTCTCTATTTTTGAACCACCTTTCTCCTTGTCTAGGTAGTTCTGTTGCCTCTGCAATGAAAACTTCTATAACAATGAATTTAATGTCTTCTATTTCGACCTCGGCTCCATTGAAGGACCTTGCAAATGTTTTAGTCACCTCTTTGTGAAAACCCCTAAATTTCTCTAAAAAATGCAACCACCCGGCTTGCTGTAACATTTCTCTGAGTTGTGGATATCCCTCCAAGTACTTAGTTCCAACCGGTTCAGTCCTCACTATGAGACCCATAGTTTTTTTTTCTTTCTTTCCAATCTTCAAATTACTGCTCCTCTTCTCACGGTGAAAATGACTGTTAAAGAGATGTTTTTGCCCCATAGATGCTTCCTCTATTTTATAGACCGAAATGGTTAAGAGTTGGCTACGAGAAAGGATGATATGGAGTGGTTACGGAATGAATATAATAAGGTGAGGGTGATGTAAACGAATTAATGAGTTGGGAAATATCTTGGAAGAAAAGACCGCGGAGATATTTCGTAGGAAATTCAAAATCATCATTAAATGCTTTGGCCTGGTGACATGACTAATCCAATCACCTCAGTACTTTAACCGTTAAGTTTTTAAATGATGATCAGATATGGGATTTGGAATGGCGGAATAGAAGGAATTTAATCCAAAGTTTTTATGAGAGGTTTGTTAGGCATGATCAACACAATTAATTAAAACAACTTTTTGAATTATACTTAACTTAACTATACTAAAAATTTTCATGATCTTTCATTATAATAATTTCATAACTTTTACCTTTGCCTTTCCTCTTATTTTTTTTTGTGATCTTCATATGCTTTGTTCTCCCTGAAAATCATTAATCTTTGATTCTTCATAACTCCCTTGATTTTTCTTGTTGTCTTGGATATGAAGGATCATTTTGTTGCAGATCAAATAATTACTGGACAGTGCCTTTAGGATCTCTAACTGCAGAATGTCTGTATGGCTGCAGAATGTCTGATTAGCTGCAGAATGTCCGACTAATTGCAGAATGTACCTGTAGAAGACTTGAAACATGAAATTGAATGGTTTCGAGCATGAATGGAATGTTGTATGGAATGAGTGAAAATGGATAATGAAATATGGTGTAATGGAATATGAATGAAGTGAATAATGGAGTGAAATGGATCACAACTTATGAAGTAGAGTGGAGTGTGAAAAGTAGCCTGCAATTCATGATGTGTATTATTTAATTGCAGAAAAACATCAAACTTAAAACTCTAAGATGGAAATGAGGTGGACCATGGAATGAAATGAATGAAGTATGGATGAATGAAATGAAATGGAGTATGAAATGAAATGGAATATGGATGAATGGAGTGAGATGGATCATAAGTGAAATGGATCTGCATTTATGATTTTATAATACCTGCTTGTAGAAAGAACAAATTTGAAAAGCTAGAGTGTCAGAAAGATTCTGATTTTCACTCCACCTTTTCTATATAAACATGCCAATCAGTGATTGGTTTTCATGTTTATACTTTATTTATTTATTTCTTTATTTCAATCATCTGACTTTAGAAAATTTAATTAAGTTGATGAAGAAGAAAAATTCTTCTTCATTAACTTCACATCACTGTTTTCCTACAATATCTTGAAAAATTCTTCTCTTGAGAGTGGTTTGTGATGCAGCTTCAATCTATGACTATTCACAATAAAAGTGACCTCTTCTTCATCTATTGTCTTGATTTTTATTGCTCCATTGTCAAAAAATTTTATAATTTCATATGGCCCAAGCCAATGTGTTTGGAATTTACCTTGGAAATCCTTGAACTTTGAATCAAACAAGAGAGCCAAGTCACGTTCTTTGAATTTCTTTTCCTTGATGTATTTATCATGCCATCTAGTCCTTTAATGTTGGACTATACTGATTTTCTGAACTGCATCTTTTCTGATCTCATCCAATTCATTAATCTGCTCCAATCCATGCATTTTTGCCTCTGATAGATCAAGTCCTAGCCAAACTGCCATTTTGAAAGTTTGAATCTAGAACTCTATGGGAAACAAAACTTGCTTTCCATAAACAAGTTCATAAGGAGTATGGCCTGTTGTGCTTCTCCATGTAGTTCTATAGGCCCACAAGGCTTTAGGAAGCATATCTACCCAATCTCTTCTATGTAAATGGACAATCTTAGTTAGGATCCCTTCAATGACCTTATTAGTAGATTCCACTTGACCATTTTCTTGTGGATGATAGGGAGTAGATTTTCTTTGTCTGACTTTGTACCTCTCCATCATTTGTTTCACTAGCCTTGATGTAAATTGATCTCCTTGATCTGTAACAATTTCCCTTGGGACACCAAAACGAGTAAAAATATCCTCAAAAAGAAAATTAACTACAGATGCTTTAGTAGCAGAAAGTAATGGCTTGACCTCTACCCATTTGGTAACATAATCAGTGCAAACTAATATATATTTATTTTGTCCTGATGGAGGACTAATAGGTCCTACAAAATCCAAAGCCCATTTTTCAAAAGGTTCAATATGTACCTGAGGCTGCAATGGCATCTCACCTGAAGGAGAAGGTTTCCCTACCCTTTGGCAACTGTCACACCTTTTGACATACTCTTTAGAATCTTTAAAAAGGGATGGCCAATAATATCCTAAATGAAGGATCTTATAGGCTTTCCTTTTATCAGCAAAGTGTCCGTCACAAGGTTCATCATGACATGCCTTGAAAATCAGGCATCTCATCTTCCCGAACACATCTTCTAATGATAAGATCTGGACCTATCTTGTATAACTCATTAGCAACCCATGAATATTTTGCACTATCATAAATGATCTTTCTTTTGTCTCTTGCATTCATTATTGAAGGAAATTTCCCTGAAACTAAATAATTAGCAATGTCAGCAAACCAAGGAGTTTGAGTAGAAATTGCAAAAAGATATTCATCAGGAAATTGATCTTCAACTGGGGTATTGTCTTGGATGTTTTGGAGTCTAGATAGGAATCAGCTACTGTGCTTTGTTTTCCAGGCCTATCTAGAATGGTAATGTTGAATTCTTGTAAAAGAAATAACCATATTGTGACTCTACCATTAGTAATTGATTTTTTCATTAAATATCTAATTGCAGAGTGATTTGTGTGAACAAAAGTTTCATAGCTTGTTATATAGTGTCTGAATTTGTTTATGGCATGAGCAACAGCTAAAAACTCTTTTTCAGTTACAGTATAGTTTAACTCCGAAGGGGTCAAATTTTTACTGGTATAGTAGATGGCATAAGGAATCAGGTCTTTTTGTCCCAATACTGCTCCTAGAGCTGTATCCGAGGCATCTATATAAATATGAAAAGGTAACTTCCAGTTAGGTCCCCTTGAAATAGGTGCTTCAGAGATTTTTGTTTTCAGGGTCTCAAAGGCTAACTGACAATCAGAATTCCACTTGAATTCACAGTCTTTGGTAAGTAATTTGAAAAGTGGAGATGCTATCTTGGTGAAGTTTTCTATAAACCTTCGATAATATCCTGTAAATCCAAGAAAATCCCTAACATATTTTTGGCAACCTAGAATAGATAAGTTAGAGATGACTTCAACTTTTGACTGATCAACTCTAATCCCATCCCCTGAAATGTGATGACCCAAAAAAATTCCTTAAGTAAACATCATAAAACACTTTTCATGACTTAGTGAAAGATTTGCTTCTTTACATCTCTTTAATACTTTTTCCAAGTTTGCTAAGGCTTCTTCAAATATATTTCCATAAACTGTGAAATCATCCATATATACCTCTACACAATCATGTATTAGATCTGAAAATATTCCTAGTACCGCCCTTTGAAATGTTGCAGGTGCATTGCATAGTCCAAATGGCAATACTCGGTAAGCATAGGTACCCCAAGGACAGGTAATTGTGGTTTTGTCTTGATCTTCCAGTGCTACTTGGATTTGATTATAACCACTAAACCCATCTAAAAATGAGAAGTACTTTTTTCCAGCTAGTGTGTCTAACACCCGATCTATGAAGGGTAAGGGAAAATGATCTTTAAGAGTAGCTTTGTTTAATTCCCGGTAGTCAATACATACCCTCCATTTACCATTTTTTTTTGGCACAATTACCAAAGGAGAAACCCACTCAATATCTGAAATAGGATAGATAAAGTTGACATTCATTTCTGCAATTATTCTTTAACAATCTCCCTAAGATTTGGATTCACCCTTCTCTGAGGTTGTCTGATTGGTTTACAATTTTCCTCTATGTAGATGTGTGAGTGCAAGTCTTGGGGCTTATCCCTTTCATATCAATGTAATCCCATGCATATGCAGAAGAATGTCTTTGTAATATCTTGACTAGCTCTTCCTATTGAGATCTCTGTAGGTTCTTTTTTATGTTTCAAGTTTTTCCTGGAAATATCTCAATTGCAGAGCTGCCAAATTTATCCATGGAATAGAGAGACATTTGCCTTGATGACAAAAACTCAATGTTCGATTCTTCTTGAAATTGTTCATATTTATATTCCGAAGAGGATTCAAATTTTTCCAAGGTATTTAGAATTTGGATATCTTCACTAATTTCCGAAATTTTGAAGAGAGGTTGTAAGTCTTCTTCATCCTCTATCCATTGAGTATCATCTAATTCTGTAATTGTTCTTGCTCAAGGATACAAGATAAATTTCTTAGTTTAACTACCATAAAAGATATACATATCACCGGATATACAACTAATGAAAGCATCAGCTATAGCTAACCAAGGTCTTCCTAATATAATAGGGTGTCCTCCTAGATTATTCTTAGGAGTTAGGATCATAAAATCCACATGATACTCCCAATAATCTAGGGACACTGGAATTTCTTCTATTACCCCATCAGGTTTAATCACAGATCTGTCTGCTAATTGTAGTAATGTGGGTGTAAAAAGAAGATTAGGAAGTTTTAGTTTATCCATGATTTGTCTACTCATGATATTGATTGCTGCTCCTAAATCAATGAGTGTGTTTTGGATCTCAATTCCATTGATGTGAATTTTAACAACTAGATTTCCTGGGTCTAGATACTTTGGAATAGAAATCTTACCCATCACGATATCTGCTATTTTTCCTGCCAGTTGAATTTTCTTTATCTCCCTTATTCTTTTTCTTGTTTTCTTCATGCTCAACTCTTTTATTGTCTTTGCTAAGATTGAAATTTCCTTGATGGCTTGCAATAATGGGATCTTAATACAAACATTTCTCAGCCCATCTAGGAAATCATAATTAGGCACCATAATTTGTTTTTCTACACCCCTATCAATTTGTAATCTTTCTGGGAAGGGAGGTGTAGAAGTGGATGTTGATGGATGCTCTAATATAGGAGTTGAAATTATTGGTTCTTTTTTTTTTTTTTTTCAATATTTGAGTCTTGGAAAGTTGTGTTCTCTTCAAGACTTTTATTTACCCGTAGATAATCTTCCTCATAATTGTCTTGTTCTTGTATGATTACAGAAGCTTTTCTCTTTTCAAGTATTCTTCCAGACCTAAGTTGAACATCACTAAGGTCTAAAGGAGTGATCAAATAAGTTGGAAACTGTTGGCCTTCTATCATGTATGTGTTCTGAGGATTTTTTTTGTTGGGGTTTGGTATGGGTTGGGCAGGCAACTGATTTGTTTTATGAGGAAATGGTAATGAAAGTGGTTGATTTTGATGTTGTGGATTTTGAGGATTTTGTTGAGGAGAGAAATGTGGATATGGTAGATAGGATGGTGGATATTGGTAATACTGAGAGTATCTTCCATAGAGATTTTGTGCTCCTTGCGCCCAGGTTTGTGGTTTATTTTGAAATTGGGGCCAAGGTTGCTGTCAAGAATTCCGATTTGGTGGAGGTTGAATATACATTTGACCATGGAATTCTTGTGTTTGAGGTCCTTGCCAAGGCCTTCTAGAGACAAAATTGAGAGATTCTGTGGAACTTGTAGGAGTATCTTATTGAAAGATGGCTTTAAGACCAGGAAGTGAAGGACAACTCTTGGTCTCATGTTTTTCTAAAAAAATTACACAAGTCTCCACAACTTTGGCATCCAAAGGGCACTCTCTCAGGGCATGTTTCTTTCTACATTTGGGACAAAAGATTACTAAGGCATCAGATTCAGCTTTTTTCTTGTTTTGTAACTTAAGGGTGTCTATTTGTTCACTAAGACTCCCCAAGATATCATATTTGAACTCATCAAGCATATGTCCTATTTCTACCCTACTTACTGTCCCAGAAGTACACTTACTTTCCCTTGCAAGAGCAGGGTCTCTTGGTGCTTTTACAGTTTTAGATTTCCCTCTTGAAAGGTTGATACATAATTCATCTATTTCAGGCAATGTAAGCTGAGATATATCCCCTTTTCCCACCATGTTAAGGATATATAACCATTCATCCCTAATTTTCTTCAAAAAGAGAGCTTTCAAAGTGTCTTGGTCTAGGTTTTCCATTTTTGTTGTTTTGATGTTGTAATGGAATCTCTCCAACAAATCTTCCAAGTTTTCATCTTCTTTTTGTAGCATCTTAAACACTTCGTCCTTATGATTGATTGGCATGCAATAATCCAAATACCTCTCTAGAAATTCTTGTTTCATGTCTTCGCATGTCCTAATAGAACTGTTGATCAAACTCATAAACCACTTCAATTCTGCTCCTTTCAATGTTGAAGGAAATAGTTTAAGTTTTTGAGCATCTTGTAAGTAGTCATAAGTTCTACATAGGACTTCAAATTCAAATAGGAAGGTTTCAGGATCTTCAGTTTTAAGTCCATAAAATTTTGGAAGGACAAAGGGTGAAATTTTTTTCATAGTTGCATTAGTTTCTTCATCTACTATAGGAAACCCAAAAGAGCTTCCCATCTCTCTTCTACCTCTTCCTCTGCCTCCTTCTCCTTCTACACCTCTACCTCCTTCTCCTCTACCTCTACCTATACCTCCTCCAAATAGTGTGTGTTCTCCATTCAAAACTCCTCCTCCCCCCACTTCTGCCATAGTTGATTCTACTGTAGAAGTTGAAAAGTTTATGTCCCTAGCAGGGGTTCCTGAATCTCCTTCTAAGACAGGTTCAGTGGGTAAAGTGGAAAGTCTTTCTAATGGAATATCTTATCTTAAGTTCTCTGGAAGTATAGGATTAGTAAAGGATGGAATGTGGGTTTGAGTTGGAGGTGTGCTGGCTCTAGGTCTTGGTGAAACAAGTGGTGTTCTAGGAATCAAGCTTCTGCTTCTTATGAATCTACCCCTTGAGTCTCTTTCTCTATGCATGTCATTGTTTTTGGGTGATAAGAAACAAGGATACCTAGTTACACTTCCCCGGAAACGACGCCAAAATGTTGTGCTCAACTTAGTGTTCCTAAATTGAGTTCATTAATTGTCAACCAGGGTTAGTAAACTGCTGAAGTGTGGTGCACTATATGTGTCTACGTATTTGTTTCTCACTACATTGTTTTTAGTTTTTTTATGATGTTTTTTGTTTTATGGTTTTTTTATGTTGAAAAAGAGCAGAAGAAGTTTACACTAAAACAGAGTGAAACTATTCTAAACTAGGTGTGCACTAGAGGACAGAAAATGCAAATCTTGATAAGGACTTATAGCAAAGAAACAAATCACAGATGAACTCAGTAACCCATATCATGAACTCATCCAATTCATTCATTTGGAGATATGTTGGAATAGGTTGAGAGAAGGATAAGTTTTTAGTGCAACTGAGGTTTTCCTAAGTCAACAATCAACTTACAATGTTACAACATCTCATCCATGGTTGAAGGTTTATTGGAACATAATTGGAAAAGAAAATTTGTATCACAATAATATTTCTACTCTAAACTAACTTCTAATTCTATTCTACAACTCAATTTAGCACCACTATGCCTCATTCAAAAGTTATAGATTTCTTTTTAGAATAGTATTTGAGAAAAAAAGCTTGTTTGTGAAATTGTAAAAAGGTTGCAAAATACTCAAGGCCTTAAACTATTATTGATAGTTCCTGTCCATATGATGATGTATTAATAGGAATTCAGAACAAGAATATTTTGCAAATAATGAAGACTGTGGTATCTAAATTTAACAACTAATACAATTTAAAATGCAATGGATAACAACTAAACTAAAATGCTAATACAGTGAACTAAGACTAAACTAGAGTGCTATTATCTAACTTGAAATGAATTGGAACTGAAATAGAATGATACTAATACATTGAACAGAGTTAAAATAGAGTACCATTATTAAGCTTGAAATATAGTGACAGAATTAAACTAGAATGACATCTACCTCCGGAGTATTGATTGAGCTAAAATGCAACTAATTTTATGAAATACTACAACCCTGTCTTGTTCAAGATGAGTGATATTTTGGAATAGTTTGTACAAACAAGTCTGGCTGTATCATTCAGTGCAAATGGGCATAAAAACATAACAATACTTAGGTAAACCAAAACACTACAACTAAGCCTTATCCAGAGTTAGTGATATTTTGGAAGAGATTAATGAGAATAGGACTAGCTATAACAACTAATTAAAATTGAACACAAAAAAACATGAAGTTCTAAATTGCTACAATTATGCCTCATTCTGGATTAGTGATCTTTTGGAATACTTCATTAGAACAAAGCTAAACTGTAGTATCAACTATAAGCAAAGTTCAAAAAACTATTTAAATTGAGAATGAAATAAAGCTACAACTACTTTTCTAAACCAAATGCATAATGCTTCACGGGTAGTAGGGGCCCATTACCACCGAATCAGCATGCGGATCTACTCAATATTGACTCATCTAGTGCAATAAAATGATGTCTCTTTCATTAAAGGAGAAATTCTTCAAAACAGAGTATTTACAACCTTCCAAAATATAGCAACAGAAACAAAATCTAACCAACAGTTTCTCAGTCTCCTGAGTCATACTTATAATGAAATTACATAACTACTTCTTGAGAAAAATAGTGATAAGTATCTTTCCCATTCCTAATCAAATTAAAAATCTTATTAACAGTCTTGTGCTTTACTGCGGACATCTGTAGAGTCCGTGTTTTGATAGGAAACTGCCTCTCTTCTTCGTGCATAATCACTTTGATACTTTAACTCAGACTTCGTGGGGAGAAAAAAATGATGACGGAGTGATGTGGAATAAGAAAATATGTGTTTTTCCCTGAGATGACCCCTGTAACCTGCGTAGACATGAAGACAGTTGCAAAATCGACAACTAGCTACAGAATGTCTGCATTCTGTAGCTAGGTGTAGTCCAAAAGTACTACAACAACGAAATCATGAAAACAAAGCAAGTTAGACATTATATACAATCTCAAAGCAATTTTAACTAATCTTATTGATCATTTAAGCCTGAAATTAATAATGGAAAAAGGAAATGAAGTGGAATGTGGTGGAAGAGAAAAACATCTTTAAAGCTCAACAGTAACTGTGGTAGTTTTAAGGACAATAGGAGTAGAGGAAGAGGAAATGTTACGAGGAGGGTTGGTTGGTATTTTTTGTCCAATCACAATTGAATTCCAATCAGGTAGAAGGACACCAATTTTACTTCTTAAAAAAAAAATATTATCTTCTATGTAGATATAAGATAATTTTAGTCAATTAATTTTCACTTTCAGACCTAAACAAGAATTTCTGAATTTTATCATCAAAACTTTTTATCTTCAGGACTTCTTAAAAATTTAGAGGAAAAGGATTTTGTATGTAATGGAGTACCTGATATTGCAGAAATGCCTTGAATTCCTCTGGAGATGGTGTTTGGATTGTCCACAATTTTAGGTGGATATGGGTCATGATTACTACTCGTGTATCTTCTTTTCGAAGCCACTTTTGATCATATAAATTTTGGATGGTGTCACCAAGGTAGATGCAAGCTCGAACATATTTATGAGCTCTTGCTACCTTTATAAGTTCAGCTTTAAAAATTTTGGAAAATTATATCTTCAAGCTCCCGGGAGACGCACCAAAATGTTATCACAAAATTTAACTTAATTGGCTACTAATCAGACAACTTTATGTAATTGTTTCAAACCAGCTTTTGAATAAAGCTTACCTTCTTCAGTATTAGAGGGCTCTCTCAAACGGGTTTATGATATTAGATGATGATAGGATTAGATGGCTAAATCTATTTGAAAAGTAGCTTTATTTTTGTGTATGTAGGTTGAAAAGAATGCAGGCTTGCAACTACTGGGCGTATTGAGTCAACAAATCAGTAGATTCGGTGAGCAAGGTTCCTTAACATGGAATCTGAGGTAGATAAGAGTATTTAAAAAAGGAAAATTACACATAGAACATAGGGCAACACATTCATTTCATCAATAAAGGAAGTCAGAGCATACACATATGATTTTTTAGCAATAAAGATAAAATATACTGCAAGAAGTATACATAGAAATATAGATAAAAAAGGAATTAAAAACTCCATGGTAATATCAGGTCTGTCAAGAAGAAGTCCTTTGTATTACTAATATCAGTCAAATTACATAAAGCTGCATCTGGTGCAAAAAATCTCCAACCCCTTACAACTTCTATAATATTCCTTTAAATAGACTTTCTTACATAAGAGATGATCTTCCTCTTGGCTAGATTCATCAAATTATTATAATAACACCTTACATAATAGAAAAACATGTCTTTTAATCAGAAAATGGCAGCTATACTCTAAAATACACCTTTTCCTAATAGGACTCAATCTCCTATTTATTACATCAAACTACCTTATCTCTTAAAAGAGTTACATATCTAACAGCTAAGCCTCACATGTTCTAATAAGCTATGACATAGCTCATCACTACTTGACATCTTAAATATCCTCCTCAACATATGGAAAAAAACCCTATTTTTTAGGAAAATAGGACCCTATCTTCAACGAAGGTTTCAGTTGATGAGTTGTCTCAATTTCATGGTCTTCAAGTAATAAATGTTTGCTGGCAAGGTCCCTTGATCTACTGGATGTGTCCACATGTCCAGAAATACTTTTAAACTGCTCAGAAACCTTTAAAAACAACTCGCTATGAAAACAAACATTTTTAACGTGCTTTCGTAGCATCCAAAAAATGACTTTTAAACTAAAAATTTCTGCTTCTTTACTGTTCCATAGTTTCCATCATGACCTGTCACATCATCACTACCATTTCCCCTTCTTGAAAGCTGTAAAAAGTGGTTTTAGAAGCAAAAAAATCTATAGAAATTTTCGTAGCATTTTCCTGCCTTCAAGCCTAGGAAATGCTATGAAACTGTGGAAAACTGCGTAATTTCAAGATTTTGACCCTGTCTCAAAAACATAACCTAAAATTGCAGAAACTTGGTTTTCAACATGCCATTAACCTATTAAAACATAATCAAACTCAACTTAAGAGCCTTGAGGTGTTTCCACTTCATTATTGATGAGTTGAGCTATGGGTTCCTCAACTACAGTCATCTTTAAACCCTTCTTCTCCAGCTCCTCATGGATCAATTTTAACTGCTCTTCTAGGTCTTATGACTTGGTCCTTCAGTTTTCTGTTGCTGCATTTCAAGTGCAAGTTCATTCTTCTAACTTGTTTCACCTCTTTTCTCAATGGAACAACCCATTTCATTAATTGATGTGTATCATCTAAGGTCTTTGACACACTATTAACCTGCTCTTCCCAAATCTCTTTCATTTTCTCAAACTATAGTTTTTGAACATTATGTTTCCTTACCTCTTTCTTCAATATTGCTACTTCATTATTTTCTAACTTCAACTGCTCCTCCTAGACCTCAATCTCTATTTTTTCAACGATTTTCTCTTTTCCTTTCTTTTGCTTGATGACTGGATCTTCTTTTGCAGGTGATGATAGGTCAATGATACTTGGTGGTGGTTGGATAGTGTTAGTTGCCCTCTGAACTTATTTAATTCTTTCAAAGAGTTTTCTAGCATGTCTTGTCATGGGTTTCCTACCCTCAAACATGAAACCTGCATCCTCGCCTTCAAACTCTAACTTCTTTGTTGATTTGGCTTTCTTGAGCTTCTTTCCTCCCTCATTTATATCTCCAGCTTGGACTATGGGGGTTTCCTCAATATCAATAGCATACAGAATGTCTTTTAAATTGTCCTTAGCCACTATTTGGCTTCTTGTAATCCTTTTGTTGCCATGTTTACTCACATTTGGCTCTTTTTTTTCAGGTGATACAACAAGTGTATCAAGTTTCTGCAATTTGTTTGTTTCCATGATTACTGGTTCACTTTGCTCCACCCCTTAAGGTTCACATTGTTCTACCACTCAAGGTGATGGTAGACCTCTAGGTTTCAGATTTCTTTTAGGGGTAATGCAACCCACTTCAAAACCATTGAAAAAAAGAAAAGAATACTAGTCTCTGTGTAGCCTTTTTAGCTCCTTTAAACCAACAACTTGATTAAACCATAATGAAAGAGTGAGGTTTCATTTCCTTTGGATCTAGCTTGAACTTTATCTACCATTTTTGGTAAGTTTATATATAAGTAAAAAGGTAGATCAAGAGATTCCTTAGCAACAAAATTTAGCAAAAGCCTGAAGTGGTAAGAATACACCTTATGATACCTTCCTTCATAAGTGAAGTACTTCTGAATGATAAGTAGTGACTTTGAGAAATTTTCTTTCATGTAGCTCCTTAAAATGGAATTTTTAAGGTCAACCTCACTATGTTATAGCTTTATAAATTCCTTATAGTCCTGCATATTGAATTTGAAACCTTTGAACGATTGTTCTCCTCCTCTTGGAATTCATGTTGTTGCTGCAATAGTCTCTAGTGTTATAGTGAGGTTTAGCATTCCCACTTTTGTAGTTGTTCCATTGAAATTTAGGGCAATCTCTTTAGAAACCTGTACATGGCATCCTTACAATGTTTGGCAAAATTGTAAACATCCAGTTATTCCTGAAACTTCTGAAGTTGTTGGCTCTTCATTTATCAAGTTCATGTTTGACCACTCATATCTGAGATAGCATCCACCTTTGTTGGTCTTTCTCTTTGCAGCCATGGCACTTTTATGTTCTTCTTTACCTTGCTTGATCAATGAGACCTGCAAACTTTTGAAAATTCCAGCCATAACTTCAGCTTAGTGAAGTGGCTCTCCAGAGCTCAACAACATGCAAAGAGGGAGAGAAGAATAGCAAATGATTCAACTGGGAAAGATTTTAAAATTTTATGACAACTCATGGCATAATCATGACTCATACATGCTTAAAATGGTAATAATGACTTCGTCCATGACAGTTGTACCTTGATTTAACCTTAACTGACTCAAATGGAATTTAACCTAACCCTTCGAATCATTGACTGACACCTAGCACATGAATTGAAAATATAGACAGGAATACCTCCTTTCGTAGTGTACTTAGTGTATTCCTGGGCAGTTCTGCTACAAAAGTAGGAATTCTTGGCTAAAATGACTTTTTCAGAGCTGTAATCTTGGGAAATAAAAAATTTCAGAAAGTAATGACTAATGTGACATGAAAAGACTTGAATGAGGGTGGGTTTGGACCTTAGGATAGGTTAATAAGAAAAAATTAAAAATTTCCTTTACCAGGCAATGAAAAATGAATTTTATGACCATACCTTTGACACATGAACCTCTAAGACTATGTAAAATGATGTTTCACTTTTTTTTTGAGTGATAATTGTTTGCATACCAATGATAGCCACTTGTGATAATAAGATAACTCCAATTTAGCCTCTAAAAATAACTTAGAAAATGTACAAACTAGGTAGAACCATTCCAATAAGTGATTATTAGTTCTCACTGTAAATATTAGCCCAAAAATAATTTTTTGAACAAAAAATATTTTTTTTTTGGTAATGTTGAAATAAACACAAAAGGATATGAAGCACGACCGAAAAATTTGTGAAAGAATTTGTTAAACAAGGGTATGATTGGATGGTGAGCTCTACCAACAATAATGTGAGAGGACTTAGCCTTAAGAAGTGACATAAATTTCCTCCTGTAGAAGGATAATAGACCCAAAAATTCAATGTCCCTCGACTAACATAGAAGACAATCTCTAAACCCCTTCTAACACTACTCTTTACCCTCCTAGAAAAAACTAAACTCAACTACTTTGTGAAAATCAACACCTTGATATAACTCCTCCCATTGCTCCAACTAATAGTAGTAACTCATCCCTGTAGATGTAGCTCAAAAACTCAGGCCCTTAAAGGATATGAACTCAATCTATATGAAGGGTATACAAAATCAATACTTAGATTATAAAATCAACTGATAACATGTTTAAAATTGGTACCTTTTTCTCAATTCCTTCTTTTCGTCAATAATGAAGCACAATGTCAGAATTTGACTAACCGTGCTTCAATACTAGCTAGGGTTTATGGTTTTAACAGTGAAACCAACAACTAGAGTGAGGGTTTCCAAAAAAATAGTCTCTTTTCCAATAGCTCTAAAAAATTATATTTTTCAAGTGAGTGAAAGAAAGAATGAGGAGATACTCCTCACTTCCCTTTTTTATAACTTGCACGATCCTTTTACTGCCCTTTTACCTTTTATTTTAATAAATTCACTTTAGTTGGTTTTCCTAATTTATAATTTAAATTGACTTTTTACTAGCCTAGAATCCATGTCCCCTTTCCTCCTCTTTATCTATCATATATTTTTATCTTAGGCGAATTGTGTTCTCTTGATTATTTTTATTTTCCTAGCCTAAGGAAGCTTAATTAGGCTAGAAGAATATTCCCCTTATGTCTCCTAAGTGGACAGGGAAATTACAAAGTCATTTGTATGACTAAGGATGATTATGTTCATTTCACATTGACTCAATATTATTTGATGATGAATGTATTTGCATTAGGTGAATGAACAACATGCACATCTAGTGATGAATAAACATTATGCACTAACACAATGATTTTCTCATTGAATTTGCATCTTATCCACGATATATCACTTTATTCTCATCCAATGGGCAAGATGTAAGGATTGTAAACCATTTACTGCATGGTGGTTAATAATTTCGAGAAAGAAATATAATTTAGTACTTTCATAATCCCACTTTTGGCCATACATATTTGGATTGATATGATGGTGTTACATAACTTGCACAATCTAATAGATTTTAATAATAAATTCCATAACCTGTTATGTTGGGGCTAGTAAAAGTAAATAAATATCAATTCTCTTGAATGGCATAAGAATTATAAACATGGAACATTTTATAAAAGCAATTAGAAGAGGAGAAGAGCTAAACATTCCGCCATTTACCAAGATGATAAGTGAATATTAAGTCTTATAGTAAAATAATAATAATATAAGATAAATGTGAGAAATCCATCCATATTAATATAAAAGAGAGAGTGAAAATATTACAACATATTTGATTCCTAACAATAAAATAAGAATATCCAAACATTCAATAAATAATACACTTATTTTACCAACTCTCTTCTATACCTTGGGCATCGGTTTCTTTCTATTGCATTTCTTCCCGCTCTTATTCACTTTTGACCTCTCATCCATCTATTGTTCTTTTCATTTACCATTATGTGTGGCATTTAGTATTCCATGCTTTATTGATACTAAGTGACATTTTTATGGTTGATATCAGTACAAGCACAACTGCATTTACCACTGTGGTTGATATACATAGTTAAGTATATACGAAGCACATCTAAAAAAACATTAATAAATGTGGTTAATATACACTCATAGGTTTATATCAACAACATTAATAATTTTTAAATGTATAAAGTTAAAGGATAACTATTTTGTATTATTAATTACTATATAAATAATAAAAACTATATTATTATATATTTATATATTGATATTTATTTTAATGATATCATATATTAATATTATTATGTTACTATATAATATTATGTTAATATATGAATAGTTATATTTCAAATTATAATATAATTAATATACAACTTAATAATAGTATTTAGTAATTATTATTAATACTTATTTATCTCTCACTATTATGTTTGGTGAATAATTATTATATATTTACTAATATGAATGCCAATAATATATATATATATATATATATATATATATATATATATATATATATACTGAATTAAATGAAGGGATTAATATTAAATATAATATAGTTTATATACTATTAAAATTAAATATTAAATATAAAATAGTATTATATATATATATATGAATTGACCTAAGAGATTATTATTATAAAATGAAGTCATTAATAAACTCAAGGGATCAGATCAATTTTATAAACAAAACTGATTAATATTATAAACCCAAGGGATTAATATTATAAAATCATGGTATAAATATTAAAAACACAAGGGATTTATATTATAAATACTTGGGAATAATATTATAAACCAAATGGATTAATATTATAAAACCTTGGAAATTATTTTGTTAATACATTGGATTTATAATATTAATATTATAAATCCAATGTATTAATAAACCCAAGGGATTAATACTATAAACCCAACGTATTAATCAACCATAGGGATTAACATTATAAAGGAAAAATATTATTAATATTACAAACCCTTTGGATTAATATTCTAAACCATTGAGATTCATAAGCACATGGACTTATTAATATTATAAGCCCTTGGGATTAATATTCTAAATCTAAGGGATTATTAATATATTTTTTTGTGAGTTCGACATGGTGAGGTTACATCATGGTAATTTCAAATAATAACACCTCAACAACACAAGGAATTGAACTGGTACCTTAAAATTTAGGAATCCTTAATAATGGACCTAATCACCGTCTATCCAAAACCTCGTGGATAAGAGATTATTAGTATTATAAAACATTGAGATTAATATTATCAACCCAAGGTATTAATAAAACCAAGAGATTAATATTATAAACATAAAGGATTAATAAACCAAAGGGATCAATATTATAAACTGAAGGCATTAATATTATAAACCCTTCAGATTAATAATATAAACCTAAGGTGCTATTATTATAAACTGAAGCAATTAATCAAACCAACATAATAATATTATAAACCCAAGGGATTAATAAACCCAAGATATTATAATCCAAGATATTAATATTAAACACTAGGATTAATATTATAAGCCCCACCTGATTAATATTAAACCTCACATTTAGCATTATAAACCCTAAGATTAATATATCAAACCTATGATTAATATTATAAACCCAAGGGATTAATAAACCCAATGGACTAATATTATTGTAAACTCAATGGAAAAATAAAAACAAGGGATAAATATTATAAACCCAAGTGAATAATATCAAACCCTAGAATTTATATTATAAACCCAAGGAACTATAAACTATATAACTTATATTATAAACCTAAGGGATTAAAAACCATAGGATTAATATTATAACCCCTACTATTATATACGTTAATATTATAAACCATATACCCAATATTATAAATAAAATAAACCCTAAAACCTAAACCCAACATTATTAGCCATAAAATTGAACTGTAATTTATTCAATATCACAATACAACACTGAATAAATTGCAATGTAATGTATGAGTGTGGCAATGATTGTCACATTAGTTGTTTCATTGCAATTCTGCTTATCACACTACAATCATGCTTGTCACGCTGCGATCATAGTTAACTATATTTGACCATGGTTGACCATATTTAACAATGGTTGATAACGGTTTACCTTGGTTGACCATGGTTATGTACATTCAACCATGTCTAACCATGCTTTAGGATGGTCGATAATGGTTGACCATAGTTGACCATGGTTGGCCATGATGGATCATGTTTGACCATACGGAAATTGCATTATAATGTATTACTGGGACACTAACCTTCGTATACATTGGCTAACCACTCCAATCATGTTGATCTTGGATGAAATTAGGGATTATATACCTAAGGTATTAATATTAATTGCTAGGATTAATATTATAAACCGAAGTGATTACAAACCCTACTATTAATATTCTAAATCGTATGATTAATATATCAAACTTAAGATTAATATTGTAAACCCTAATTTTATAAATCCTATGTACTATTGTACATATCAGGGATTAATATTATAAACCTAGGGGATTATAAATCCTATGATTAATATTATAAACGCTATGATTATAAACCTTAATATTATAAACACTAAACCAAATATTATAAACAAAAAAAAACCTAAACCATAAATGAAGTATTATAAATGAGAATATTAAAATTTAATTTATTCAATGTCATAATATTACATTAAATAAATCACAATATAATGTATCATTGTGGTAATGATTGTTACTCTACTTGTCGCATTATGAAAATGCTTTTCATAGTGCAATCTTGGTTAGCCATATTCAAACATGGTTGAGGAAATTCAACAATGGTTGATAATGGTTGTGCATACTCACCTGGTTGGTTATGCTTAACCATGTGTGTCTATGGCTGAGCATGGTCAATAATGGTTAATAATTGTTGACCATGATTTCCCATCATTGAGCATTGTTGACCATAAGGAAATTTCAATGTAACATATTATTAGAATATTGAACTTGGTAGAAATTATTTTACCATTCTAATCATGTCGATCTTGCGTTACCCTGGGCATTATAACCTGAGGTATTAATATTTAACCATGGGATTAATATTACAAACCCTAAGATCAATATATCAAACCTAAGATTATAAACCCTAATATAGTATTGTACATATTAGGGAATAACATTATAAAGTGAGTGGATGATTGATATTATAAATTGAAGGGATTAACTAAGGGATAATAAGCACAAGTGAACAATATTAAACCCTAGGATTTATATTATAAACCTAAGGTATTATAAACCCTAGGATTTTATTATAAACTCTATGATTATAAATCTGAATGTTATAAATCATAATATTAATATCTAATGTATTGAATGTCACAATGTGATATTGAATTAATTACAATGTAACGTATCATTTTAACAAGGATTGTCAAACTCATTGTTGCATTCTGACAATGCTTGTCACACTACAACAATGCTTCAAATATTATAAACCCAAGGAATTGTAAACCTAAGGGATTAATATTAAGCACTAGAATTAATATTATAAACCAAAGGGATTATAAACTAAAGGATTAATATTATACAGTGTAATTAATAATATAAGCCCTAAGGTTAATATATCAAACTAAAGATTAATATTGTAAACCTTAATATTTTAAATGTTAATATATTATTGTACATATTAGGTATTGATATTATAAATTGAAGCAGTTAATAAAATTAAGCGACTAATAATATTATAAAATAAATGGATTTATATTATAAACCCAGGGGATTATAAAATTTAGGATTAATATTATAAACACAAGGGATTATAAAATTTTGGATTAATATTATGAACCCTCTGATTATAAACCTTAATATTATTAACCTAAAGCAAGTATTATAAACAATAGTATTAATATATCAATCCTACGATTAATATTATAAACCCTAATATTAATATATCAAACCTATGATTAATACTGTAAACCACAAGATTATAAACCTCAATATAATATTGTACATATTACAATTAATATTATAACTTGAGGGGATTATTGATATTATAAATCCAAGATATTAAGAAACACAAGGGACTAATAATATTAGAAACCCAAGGGATTAATAAACATAAAGGATTATATACCCCAGGAAATAATATTTAACCTTGGGATTTATATTATCAACCCAAGGTATTATAAACCCTAGGATTAATATTACAAACTCAAGGGATTAAAAAACCTAGGATTAATATTACAAACCCTACGATTGTAAACACTCAACGCAATATTATAAACCAAAATAAACCCTAAACCCTAAACCCAACATTATAAAACAAAATATTAAACTCTCATTTCTTCAATGTCACAATAAGACATTGAATTAATTGCAATGTAATATATCATTGTGACAATGATTTCCACACTTATTGTCCCACTGTGATGTTACTTCTCATATTGAGAAGATTATATTCACACCACTATGATGGTTGATCATGGTTGACCATATTCAACAATGATTGACCATATTTACAATGATTGACCACATCCAAAAAAGGTTGATAATGCCTAACCCTGACTCGTCGTTTTTAACCACTTTCAGTCATTTCTGATGATGGTTGAGCATGATCGATAAAGATTTATCATAGTTGACCATGGTTAATCATGGTGACTATGGTTTACCATATGTAAATTGAAATTTAATGTAATATTGGGGCATTGACCTTTTCTAACCATCGCTGGCCATCATTGGACATTAATAATCATGGTTGACCATAGAGACCCTGAAATAACATCGGTTGACCATTATGACCATGTGGATCAGAGATGACCTTGGTTAACCATGCTTGTCATTAGTTGACCATAGTTGCTCATCATTGGCCATCGTTGATCATGGTTGACCATAGAGACCTCGATTAACCATTATGGTTAACTATATTTTACCAATGCTTGACTTTATTTGACTATGTTTGAATATTATAAACCATAATATTATACCTAATATTATAAACCCTAAATTATAAAATATAATATTAAACCCAATATTATAAAACCTAATAAATAAATGCAAGGGATTAAGAAAACCAAGTGATTTAAATTATAAATCCAAAGAATTAATAATATAAACCCAAGAAGTTAATATTATAGACCCAACGGATTAATAATCTAAGGGTATTATTAATATTATAAATGCAAGGGATCAGTAAGCCCAACGGAATAATATTATAAACCTTATATTATAAATCGAATATTATAAACTCTAATATCAAACCCAATACCATAAACCCTAATTTAAATAAACAAAATGAATTATTAATATTATAAAACCAAGGGATTAATATTATAAGCCAAACTGATTAGTATTATAAAACCTTCGGATTAATAAACATAAGGGATTGTTACTGTTATAATACCAAGGGATTAATATAATAAACCCTAGTTTTATAAACCCTAATATACTATCATATAAATTAGGTATTATATTAAAAACCCAAGGGATTAATAAAACCAAAGTATTATTGATATTATAAACCTAAGAGATTAATAAACCCAAGGGAATAATAATATTATAAACTCGTTAACCTTGGTTGACCATCGTTGGCCATCATTGGCCATCATTGATCATGGTTGAACATAGAGATCTTAATACATTGGTTGACCATTGTAATCATGTTGACCTTAGATGATATTGGTTAACCATCGTTGGCCATCATTGGTCATCGTTGATCATGGCTTACCATAGAAGCCTTGATTAACAATTGTGGTTGACTATAATTAACCAATGATTGACTTTATTTGACTATGTTTGAATATTATAAACCCTAATATTAAGCCCAATATTATAAACCTTGAAAAATAAATGCAATGGACTAAGAAACTCATGTCATAATAATTATAAACCCAAAGAATTAATATTATAAACAAATGTTTTAATATTATAAACCCAATGGATTAATAATCCTAGGGGATTATTAATATTATAAACCTAATATTATAAATCCATTATTATAAACTCTAATATTAAACCCAATATTATAATTGCACCTATTAAACATACATGGTAATGAACAACATATGAAGATAACTATGGAATTGTATTTCTTATTAACACAGATTTGCATTTGTAATACATTCTTGTGAATCTTAGATTCATATTCCAAAATCTGTTGGAATTCATTTGTGTATTCCACTTCAACACCTTAACCCTTAGCAGGTTAGGTTTCCAACATTCCCCCCCCTTAATTTGAAGCTGTATATATGATTCCAAGAAGAAAAATGTAATAAAAAAATGTGCAAAAATGCATGGAAGCACTAGGTTGAATGTTCTCTCTGAAATGTTGGCATAAGGAGGTGGTTTAAGGATGATGACCAACATTGGAATTCTTAGTGCAGTTATAGTAACTCTTCAAAATCTAGCAAGAAGCTGAAGTCTTCTACTAGAGGAAGTGCTCCTAATGCTTTGAAGAGGGAGATATTCAACCTGGAAAAGGGAGGTATACAACCTACATAAAATGAAAGAACCTAAAACTAAAAAGGGAGGTCTGAACGTGCGGTGGTTTAAGGATGACCACCAACTCTAGAATTCTTAATGAAATTACCAGAACACTTCCAAAACTGACAAGAAGTTGAAGTCTTCTACTAGAGGAAGTGTCCCCAATTCTTTGAAGAGGGAGAAGCTCAACCTAAAAAGGGAGGTTTCAACCCCACAGATATGGTTTAAGGTTGACCAAAAACCAAAGGAATGCTCAGACTACAAATCTAAATCTGGTATGGTAGGTTGTGGTTCAGGATCGCTTGAAATTATATCTTTCTAGATCGCTTGATGTGGCCTTAAAGCTTGTATATGACCATAAATCCCCCCCTATTAGATACAAGGTGAGAGGATGGAGAAAAATCAACTGCAAGAAATTTTAATATTTTATAAGAGATAGATGACATATGACTAAAATATCTTCTTAGCTATTGAAGCCCATTTCCAAGAAGCGATCCATCAAAGAGAAATATTTGATCATACATGAGGCTTGTGATCAAAGAATTTATGTGAAGAATGAGTGGTTAAGAATGATATTTGGAGAGCTATTAACGGAAATGGAATTTGGAATGATATTATCAGATGTAAGTACTTGGAAGGGGATACTCTTCATCATCTAATCTCCCAGAGTCTCCCTTGGTCGCGAGATATATCTATAATTTGGAGGAGTTTTAAAATGATTCTGATTTATGTGGTTGATCGATTGACATGGTTTTTTGGCAATGGAAGCTACATCCCTCTGGGATTCGGCCATTTACTTGGCTATTCGGCTCATCTGAGGCCCTCTCGCAGACTCCTACATGTTTTTGCTCAGCGTGGCATTTTCTTTATCTCCAGCACTAAATCACATTGGTCTTTTCAAGCTCTGATCTTTAAATCAAATGAGAAATTGGGATTATAAGGTGACATTGGGACTGAATGGAATCGATTTCTAAATTATATGAGGGAGGCTGGTTTATGCTATAACAAAGGAGGTGATCAGATCACATGGGATGGTCCTCTTTGTGACAATGCCTTGATTGTGAAGGATGTTTATATGCATATCCATTTTTCTCTATACGGAGGATAGTACACCAAGACCTTCTATCCATTATGGGATCGAAACATACCATCCAAAATAACTCTCTTTGGTTGGTTAGTTTGGTGTGGTAAGGTATTGACATGGGATAGTCTTACCAGAAGAGGTTTTCACGGCCTTGGTAGATGTGCTATATGCTGCGCACAGGTGGAATCAATTTCTCATTTATTTTTTCAGTGCCCACCTGTTGTTTTTTTATGGAAGCTCTTCACCTCTCACATCCTTGGTCCCTCTTGGACTCCAAAGGATTTTATATCCACTACACTAGAATGGGACAAGTTGTGCAGTAAATTCGAATCTCTTCCATTTTTCCTCATTTGGGAGGTATGGCTGGCCCGTAACCAACTTTTGTTTGATAACAAGCCTTTACATGTTCCTTTCATTTATGCTGCTATAATGAGATGGATTGATCTCCGCATACTTCCTACGGTGAAAGTGATTGATTTCTCTCATCGGTGCAGACCTCATGAGATTTTCTTACCTACACTCTTTTTTGATGGGGCACGAGTGGAGGGAAAGATTGGATGTGGCGCTTGGATTAAATTATCTCATAGGGAGAGAATTAACATATTTTGGAACGAGGGCTCTGGATCTAACAACAAATCAGAAATTATTGCTTTATGGGGTGGTCTGCTAGCAGCTGTTAATTTAAAATTTCTCAATCTTAGTATCTATGGTGATTCCAGGTTGGTTGTTGATTGTATTGTTGGCCATATCAATCTCAATTTACCGGATTTGCAAGGATGGATACAGAGAACTATATCATTATGGAAGAAATTGAATCGGCCTCCTATTGTCCATGTCTATCGTGAAAACAACACAAGAGCTGACAGGTTATCCAAAAAATGTTTGGCTACTAACTTCGGTTTTTTGCAGGTACAACACTATAGAGATGGGGATCTTGTTTGCAGTAACTTAATCCCATTCTCTTATTTTTATCTATTATCTCTTCAAGCAAGCCAGTTTCTCTTCACATTTACAATGCTCATAGCTGTTTGAAGATCTTTTTTGATGTGTGAATGTATTTCTTTTCAAGCGAGCTTGTATCTTTTTTGCATATAAAATATGGCCAAGTTATTCAATTCTATTTATTTGAGCAGGCCTGTTCTTTTATTGTTCAAGCGAGCCATATTACTTAACAAGCGAGCCCGATTCTACCTTTTCATGTGCGCACAATGTTGTTTATTACAAGCACGCCTGAAGTTTTTGTTTCAATGCACATGTCAGACGCGCACCATTATCAGACGAGCCTATTTTTCTCGTTTATATATATCCTTTTCTGGGCATTTTTATACATCCTTAAGCTTTGTAACCCCTTCAAACACAGTTATTTCTCTTTCATTGCAGGTTTATAGGGACAAGGCTATAAGGAATCTTGGAAGCTAGATAAAAATAGCTGAAATTTTGTATGGTGCGGCTTTCTACCCGCTAGTACTTCTCTCACATGCCATAGTTTTTATTGGGCTCTCATCTTCCTTAGAAAAAAGTCTCTATCATTCTGTGGCTATGTTGTCATCAGGATTTTCTCGTTGCTTTCAATTGAGAATGTAATGTCTATCTTATGTACTATTTTAAATATCAATATAACAATGTTTTTTTCCTTCTGATAAAAAAAGAACTTGATGGGTTTTCTGTGCACAAGGTGCAGGCACCACGTCCAACAGTTGAGTGTGGGGGTCCAGTTACCATGAATAATAGGCCCCAAATTTCAGACGCTTTCCTACACACTCAAATACCGACACATACTCCATACACATTGTGTCCCTCATAGCGTCATCGAATACCACTTCTATTTGCTTGTTGCAGTCTGGGAAATTCACTGTATCTATCATCTTCTCCCAGTTCGTTCCTTGCTTTCTTTAGTTATTTTCTTGGTGGAGGTTGTTGTTGGTGTTGGGTTTCCAATAAAATGGAATTTTTTCCGGCATCTAGAAGCCTCCAGGGTTCTAAGCCCATATTTAGGGATCCATGTGTTGTGAGACCATAAGATTTTCACTGTTGTCAATTTAGGGTTTTTAGTCCAAACCTAAATTTTATTTGAACTGTGAATTGTACTGAGGTCGAGGGATCTCAACACTGTACGAGTCCTCCTTAAATTTTGATCTATTTCTATTTATGGAATCTATGGTCTGAGTAATGTTTGTGAAGAGATATAATAGCGCAGAGAGAGAGAGTTGATTTTCCCAGAAATTGATTCAATGGATTGTGGGCAAAGATTAAAAATATAATATAGCTAAAAAAATTCATTCTAAAGTAAATTTAACATTTATACAGGAAGGACAATGCAGAAGGCAGAGAGTACAACTAAAATAGTGGACAAAGCATCGAATTAATGGTGAAATGGCAAAGAACTCAATTTGAAGAAGACCACACAACTAATGGTGGGAGAAGTCCACACATCATGCCTCCAACACCATTTCAAATATACATTATAATGGACAAAAAATGAATATAAAAGTGAAATTGTATTTCTTATTAACATAGATGTATATTTATAATACATTCTTGTGATTTTTGGGTTCATATTCCAAGGTCTTTTGGACTTATTTTTTCTATTCCATTTATAAACCTTAAACCTTAGCAGATTAGTGTCCAACACCATCTAAATAAACCCAAATGATTATTAATAATATAAACTCCACAGATTAATATTATAAATGCAAGGAATTAATAAACCCAAGAGATTAATAATATTATAAATATTATAAACTCTTGGGATTAATAAGCACAAGGGATTATTACTATTTGAATATCAAGGTATCAATTATTATAAACCCTAATATAATATCATACATATTAGGCATTTATATTATAAACCCAAGTTATTATTGATATTATAAATTTAAGGGATTAATAATACAAGGGAATGAGACTAAACCCTACGATTTATATTATAAACCCAAGGGATTATAAGCCCTAGAATTAATATTATAAACCCTACAATTATAAAATCTAAGACTATAAACTTGTAACTCAATATTATAAATGAGAATAAACCCTAAAATTTAAACCCAATATGATAAACCAGAATAAAAAATATAATTTATTCAATGTCACAATCTGACATTTAATAAATTGAAATGGAATGTATCATTGCTAGAATGATTTTCAGAAGGCTTGTCACATTATAAGTATGCTTATGACACTATGATAGATTAAACACTGAAAATTTCAAATACTTATATTATAAATCCAATATTATAAATTATTATATTAAACCCAATATTGTAAACCCTACTAAATAAACACAAGAGATTATTACTATTATAATACTAAGACATTGATATTATAAACCTTAATATATAATATCATATTATGGATTTGTATTGTAAACCCAATGTATTATTCATATTATAAACCTAAGGGATTAATAAACCTAAGGAACTAATAATAGTATAAACTCAAGGTATTAATAAACGTAACGGATTAATATTATAAGTTTGATGATTATAAAACTTAATATTATAAATCCGAAACCCAATATTATAAACCTGAATGAACCCTAAATCATAAACTCAATATTATAAAATAGAAAATAAAACTCCAATTTATTTAATGTCGCAACGTGACATTAAATATATTACAATGTAATGTATCATTTTTATGTTGATTGTCACACTGCTTGTCACACTATGACAATGTTTGTCATATTGCGCCAATGGATAGATTAAACACCAAACATTGCAAACCCTTATACTAAACATAATATTATAAATCCAACATTAAAAATGGTAATATTATAAATTTGATGATGGACTTTATTTGACAACGTTTAAATATTATAAACCCTAATATTAATTTGTTAATATTAACATTATTTATATTAGTAATATTATTAATTAATTAATATCGTAAATGCATTATATTAGTACTTATAATTAATAAATATTAATAATAAATATTTTTTTATTAATTATATTAATATTTTTTTATCAAATATTTATATTATTTATTATTTATAGTTATTTAAGTAGCATATATCAATTATTTATACTTTTATTGATCAATGTTAATTCTATATTTAATGCCTCTGTACTACGTGATTACCCAAAAACTGAGAAGGCGTGGAAGCTGGGACAAGAAAAATTATAGTCTGCTTAGAATGCAAGTGTTTCGTTATCCACTTTGTATCAAGTATCAAATGAAAAGAAATTGGGAAAGAAGTGTGTGGCACGAAAGACAAGTGATACGAGTTTGACAAATGCCGAAGATATAGGGCTTTAAGGGTGTTAATTTTTTTTTAATTATTTTAACAATTTAAAAAAAAAAATGTATTTTTCAATTTGTGTATCTTGGCCATCAATATTTTCACTGCGGGTTTTTTATAAAATCTAATGACAAATGAAACTTAAGATTTCAAGTAATAAATTTAGTTTATACTTTAATTGGTTTGATTTATGTTATTAAATTTTTTAATTAAAATTTATAATTAAAATTATAAAATTTCTCTAATTTTAATTTTATAAAGTTTTTTCAAAATTTTAATTTTATTTTTTTTTGCTATTTAAGAGTATCTTTCCCTTCATATTTCTACATTTATAAACAAGGACAAGTGATCAGCCATTAGGGATGGAATTTGATAAGCAAATTTCTCATAATGGGGTGATTTTCATGTGAAATACAATTAAAAACTTTGCAAGATCCTCAAGATCTTTCCTTGAAACTATAAACACATGGGAAGGAGGTGTAAAAACCATCAAATTCGATGGGTGGGTATATTTTAAAATTCCAACCCTGATTTCCATTAATGTATCCACCACATTTATCGGAAAATTCAAATGTTGGGTCATTATTGACTTCACATCATAAATTGAATATGAATTTACTTTAGAAATCCTACAAAATTCAATTAAAATTATCAGTGCGACGATTTTTCAAAATTTGTTGCCTTATTTATGAAATATTTTCCTTGTATAACCAATTTCTTGTTATTCGCAATATGAATATATAAAAATTGCAATTTCGAATTATGAAGTTAATATAATTTGAATGCATTGAAAAGATTTTCAAAACATTGAATTGCGAAGAAGAGCCTCAAATTGTTTGAATCACAAAGCTTTAATTCTGAAACATTGACCCTGTGTTGTTTATGAACAGTTGATAATGTTAGTCATTTTGAAAATATAAAAATAGCTGATAAGGTTAGTCATTTTGAGAATTTAATAAGGTTCAATTATTTTGTGTTTGAAGATTTATGTGGTAGGGTTTTAATGAGTGAATATTCAGAGATAATTCCACAAGATTCATTTTTATATCAAGGTTTTGAGTCACAAACATGACTCATCATTAGGATATGACGTAGAGAGAAGGAGAGAAATACAAAATAAATAAATAAATACAATTAAAAAATTAAGAGAGAACAAGGGTAGAGTGAAGGTCGACATAAAATTAAGAACACAAGAAAATCAATGAATAAAGAAATCAAACAGAGAAATATAAAAATAAAGAAATAAAATGAAATATTAGAATAGAAAAATAATAAGAATAAAATAAAATAATGATAATGGTAAAGGTGAAAGAACACAATATAGAAGAAGATAAGAAAGTTAGTTAACTCAAGGAGAAAGGTAGGAAACTAATTGTGCGTAAGGTTCTAAAGTAACATCACAACAGTGGGACGGGGGAGATCTTCTCCCTCCTAGTGCAACATTATGATTGATAGAGGGAAGGGTATCCAAGGAGGAGTTGGAAAAAATTCCCAAAAGGTTGGAGGGATTGGCTTTGGAAACAATCATGAGGTTCCAACAAAAAATACGGAGCTAGTCAACACCAATCTCAATGCAAGAACAGTGGAGGAGAAATGGTTTGAGTAGTCAGAATCGAAAGGAGGATGTAAGCCTAAGTTAGCAAAGACACCAAAGGTAACTCTGTCTGACCTACAAACCTAGGTCGATAGGGACCACATGAAGACATATGTGTTAATATGTACATTTAGTAGGATCTGGCCTAATAATAAGCTCCTCAGATCATGTATTTCATATGTTTGGAAGCATAAAGGGGAAGTGGGCCTTCAGCTAGGCTCTAAATGGTTTTTCATGGTGGGATTGTTAGGTCCCTATATTACTAGTTTGGTCACTTATTGTTATTAGTGTAGCCCCCTTATTGTTATTGTTGCACCCCTATAACCCTAGTATTGTTATTATTGTGCCCTTACATTGTTATTGTTAGGTTGCCTAGGATTATATTATGGGCCCCTGGACTCCTATATATAAAAGGAGGTTTTGGTCATTTGTATTATCCAAGAATTGTTCATTTATGTAATGTATTAGAGGTTTCCCCCTCAAAGACGTGGATTTCTAGGGCATTGATATCTCTTTTCTTCTATTTTTGGAGCATGTTTCATAACATTTGGTATCAGAGCTCTGGATTTTAGGGTTTCACTAATCCAAACAGTTCATCGTGGAATTTTTGCAATAATGTTTTTTCTATGAAGGTTCAGAAGCTGAAATTTGTACAGAGTGAAGCCAAAATCCTGAGGAACTGCTTGTAAAAATTCAAGAGCTTGGTTCATAATTGTTTCGGAGATATGATATGGGGAAGTTAGGGTTTTTTCAGGCTCATGAATTTTAACTAAAACAATTCATCGTGTCATGTTCGTTATAACGTTCTGTATGAAAAGTTTCAGAAGTCAAAATTTTTAGAGTGTGAAGAAGAAATCATGGAGAACCTCCAATAAAAATTTCAAATCTTGGTTCACAATATTTTTGGAGATATGATCGGTGGAAGTTATTATTGTTTTAGTCTCCTGAATTTCATCTCAAAGAGGTGACCAGGGGAAAAACATCATAACTCTCTCTCTAAGCGTCGCATTGGGATTCTGTAAAAAGTGGCTGCATGTAGACGGATTTTATTTTTCAGTATATCAATTTCAGAGCCGAAGGAGGAAACAGTGACACGTGGCAAGTCGTACAAGTTTTCTCTACTGAACTAGTCCATAATCAGGTCATCGTGGGAGATTGGGCATAACTTTGACTTGAAGAATCAAAATCAGGTTAGACCTGTGTCATTTGAAAGAATATTCATAAGACTACTGAAGGGCCAAATTTCAAATATTGAAGATCCGAAATCACAGATATAATTCAATTTCAATAACAAGCTCCTCAAAAGCAAGAAAAGGGTGTGTATTTTTTTCGTTTGAAAAAAAATAGTTTGAATTTATTCGAAGGGCATATTTAAGAATAGATATCAGTATTGGGTTCTAAAATGCACCCTAAAAATAATTCAACATCAATTAAGCCTTCAGAAGGCTCTACTATGACTAATGAAGACAAAGAAACACAAAATGATATATCAAAATTACAAGATCAAGTGCACCAAATTTTGCTATCACAAAGAGCACCAAAAAATGAAATGGATGTTTTGAAGAAATATGTGGAAACTAAGATGGATGGTTTGGAGAAAGGTGTGGAAGCTAAGATGAATGGTTTGGAAGCTAAGATGGATGGCATGGAAGTGGGAATGGAAGCTAAGATGGATGACATGGAAGCTAATATCGAGGAAAAAATGAAAGACAACATGGAAAACATGAAGAATGATCTAAAAGTAGACATAGAAGGTTTGGAAAAGTTGATACAAGAAATGTTTCGTAATGGTGAAAAGATAGTAGAGGAAACTCATGATAAGAAAAAAATAAATTTTAATCATGATTTCATAAAATCTAATGTTGGATGGAAGAACCACCATATTCTAAAGATGTATATGAGGAAGTTTGATGGCAAGGATCCCATAACATGGATACTACAAATGGAGCAATATTTTTATCTCAATATTGTGAAAACACACAAAATCTACGCATTGCAACTTTACATTTAGAACTAAATACATTTGTATGGTATCGATGGCTTTTCTCCCTTAAAAAAATTGTCACTTGGTCAATTTTTACGGAGGAAATGATAGCACAGTATTAGGATACAAAAAGAAACACCTTCTTTAGCTAATTAATAAGTCTCAAAAAAAAGGGTTCAGTGGTGGAGCACATTGAGGACTTCCAAAAATTGAATATAAGGGTAATTGATATTCTAGAGGAACAAAAGATTGATGTCTTAGGGACTTTAAAGGATAACATCCAACATGAAGTTCACATTTGGGAACCTGATTCATTGGAAAAGGCATTCAAGTTGGCAAGAAAAATTGAATGTAAAATTATGGCGACAAGGAAGCCTACCACTCAGATATATAAAGATGGAGGTGTTGCTACTCCTAGACTTCCACAACCTAGAAGGTTGAAACCACAACAATTGGAAGAAAAAAGAGAAAAAGGGCTTTTATACAGTTGTGATAGAAAATACACTAAAGTTCATAAGTGTGCTGAAAAGAAATTATTTTACATATATTGTGAAGAGGAAGAAGAAAATGAACAAGAATCTTCAAAAGAAGAGGATATACACCAGGAACTAAGCTTAGAAGAGGAAGAAATGAGTCTGACCATATCATGTAATGCATTGGCAAGAATTACCACTCCTCAAACTCTCAAGATAGAAGTACATGTCAAGAAGAAAAAGGTAATAGTGTTGATTTATTTGGGTAGTAGCCATAATTTTATTCATTGTAAGGTAGTCAACGAATTTAATTGTTTCCTATACCCAGCCCCAGAATGTCAAGTGATGGTTGCAAATGGAGGAACTATAAATTTCTCTAGTAAATGCCATAATATCAAGATAACCATGGGGTAATATGTATTGAATAGTCCAATCCTTTCCATTCCTATGGGAGGTGTTGATGTTGTACTAGGAGTACAATGGTTACAGTATTTGGGGACGATAGCTTTTAATTTTCAAGAAATTTTCTTGAAATTTTTTTCCAAAGAAAAGGAAGTCAAATTACGAGGTATCGCATGGAATCTTGGAAAGATAATAAGCTATAATGTCATGACAAATATTCTGAAGAAATAACAACGGGGTGTAATTGAACAATTATGCTCACTAGAAGTTCCAACATCAAAATAATCTATTTTTGTAGATCTCCAAAAAGTCTTGGAAAATCATTCCAAGGTGTTTGAAACTCCCAAAAGACTCCCACCTATTCATGATCATGATCATGCTATTAATTTGATCCCAGGAAATATTCCTCTAAACATCAGGCCTTATAGATATCCTTATGTCCAAAAGAGCGAAATTGAATGTATGATAGCAAAAATGTTAGGCGATGGTATAATTCAAGCTAGTTAGTTTTTCTCTTCTCCAGTAGTACTGGTGCACAAGAAGGATGGATCATGGCACATTTTTCCGGATTATAGGGAGCTCAATAATATCAATATTAAAGATAAATCTCCCATTCATGTGATTGATGAATTACTGGATCAATTACATGGAGCAATTTATTTTACCAAGTTGAATCTTCGTTTAGGATATCATCAAATTAGAATGAAGACTGAAGATATTCTGAAAAAAGCATTTCAAACTTATAAGGGTCATTAAGAATTTTTGGTCAAGCCATTTTGCCATACCAATGCACCTCCTACATTTCAATGGTTGATGAATTCCATTTTCAAACCGTTCCTTAGGAACTTTGTGCTAGTATTTTTTGATGATACACTAATATACAACAAGTCTTGGAATAATCATGTTCAACAAGCTGATAGGGTGCTCAAACTATTGCATGAGAAACAATTATATGCAAAAACATCCAAATGTTTTTTTGGAGTACAAGAGGTGGAATATTTGGGTCATATTTTATCTCATGGTGGTGTTAAGGTAGAGCCTAACAAATTTAGATTCATTAAGGAATGGAAATTCCCCACAACCATAAAGCAGTTGTGAGGATTTTCTCAAATTAGCTGCACCTCTAACAACATTATTGAAGGAAGATGCATTTTCATGGACTCCTGAACCAACTAAGGCCTTTAAACATCTTAAAGAGGTAATGTGCCTAGCAACGGTCTTGGCTACGCCAAACTTCACAAAAACCTTTATTGTAGAATGTGATGCCTCAAGAAATGGAATTGGTGTTGTTTTAATGCTAGAAGGAAGAACCATTGCTTTTGAAAGTCGTCCAATCAAAGGAAAGTATTTACAGAAAGCTATTTATGAGACGGAAATGTTAGCAATACTACATGCACTAAAGAAGTGGCGACCTTACCTAATGGGAAGACACTTCAAGATAAAAAATGGTCATGATAGTCTTAAACACTTTTTGGAACAAAGACTATCTTTATAAGAGAAAAAAAAATGGGTCACAAAGATGTTGGGTTATGACTTTGAAATAATCTACAAAAAAGGGAAGCTAAATGTTGTTGCAGATGCACTCTCAGGAAAGAATGAAGAGGTGGAAGCATTGCTTTGTACCATTTCTATTATCCAACTAGATTGGATAACTGAAGCAAGGGACAAATGGAAGAAGGAAGAAGAAGTGTGGACACACATTCAAAATTTGCAGCAAGATCCTAGTACATCTGATACATTTAGTTGGAAAAATTATTCCTTATTGTACAAAGATAACTTATATCTTTGTAAGAATTCCCAACTAAAACAAAATATTGTTTTGGAATTGCAAACTTCTCCTTTAGGAGGACACTTGGGATTTTTAAAAACTTACCACAGGGTGAAGAAAGAATTTTTTTGGGATGGCCTTAAATATGATATTCAAAATTTTGTGGCGGAATGCTTGGTTTGCCAACAAAATAAAGTTGAGACAGTTAAGACCCGGGTCTTCTACAACCTTTATCCATTCCAAGTCAACATTGGAAGGAGATTTCAATTGGTTTAATCATAGGTTTACCTAAGTCTGAAGGAAGGAGTGTCATCATGGTGGTAGTTGATAGACTTATGCAGTATCCACAGTTTTCTGCATTATCTCATCCATTTAAATCAAGTACAGTTGCTACTACATTTATGGACACATTTCAAAGGCTACATGGAAACCCAACAATTATTATGAGCGACAGAGATCCCATTTTTACTGGAAATTTTTGGACGAAGTTATTTTCTTGTTTGGGTACTCAGCTAGCTCATAGCTCATCTTATTATCCTCAATCCAATGGTCAAACTGAGATAGTGAATAAATTTTTGGAATAATATATTTGTTGTTTTGTATATGATAAATAAACATAATGGGTCAAGTGGTTACATCTCGTTGAATGGTGGTATAACACTTCCTTCCATACTGAAGCAAAAATTACCCCATTTAGGGCACTTTATTGATATCATCCACCATCCATCACATCATATTTAAGAGAAAATTATAAGATGCAAGCAGTGGAAGATCACATCGAGCATCAACAAGAAGTTCTCCAACCCTTAAAGGATAAACTAAATTTGGCACAAAATCGAATGAAATAATAGACAGATCAAAATCGCAACGAGAGAAGTTTTGATGTTGGAGACTGGGTCATTTTATGGATATAACCATACAAACAAATGTCCCTCAAGCTAGATAAGAAGGATACTAAATTATCGCCAAAGTACTATGGTCCTTACAAGGTGCTGCAAAATATTGGTACTATGGCATACAAATTGGAGCTTCCTACTTCTTTGCGAGTGCATCCAATTTTCCATGTTACATGCTTAAAGAAGGTTATAGGTGAAAATATTCCAGTTCAAACAATATTTCCAGAACTTAACGAGGATAGAAAAATCATATTGGAACCTGAAGCGGTCATAGAAACAAGAACTCGACAACTACGAAATTGATCAATTTCAGAGTATCTCATCAAGTGGAAGAACTTACCCACGGAAGATTCTACATGGGAGGATGAGAATTTTATACAAAAGAAACTAGACCTACTCAAGCGTTGAGGACAACACTTTTTTGAAGGAGTGTTGGGGCCCTTGTTTTGAAAAACCTTGTTTTGAATGTTTTGAATTTGAACCAACGGCCAGATTTTGGGGTTGCGGAACGAGGGCACATGGTAGCCGCAACCGAGTCGCAACCACATCAAACGACGGAGCTACCAAGGTTGCAACAGAACATGCACATAGAGGAGGAAACTAGATGCATAAGTACAGATAAGGAAAAGATACAGCAGAAGAATGCAAGCGGAACACATAGATAATCAGAGAAAAGCTAGAAGCAGCTGAAGAAGGACATAAGAAGAACTAACAGTTGCGACAGCGAATGAATAAATAGCAGTCACCTGGATGAAAGAAGAGAGGATTCCATGGCAGAAGAGAGAAGAGAGTGACTAAAGGAGAGGAAACGCATGCTACAGCAGGAATCCAGAGCATGGGTGAGGTCTCTGTAGTTCCTAGGGTCTATTGATGTAAAATCTTTGTTTCGCAAGGCATATGTATTAGATCTGTAAGCCCATTGCAAAGCTATGTAACTGGGATTTGGCCAAGAGCTTAATACAATTGCAGGTTATTGTCTATTTGTGTGATTCAAATGCATGTGTGTTGGTTGAGACGCTTTAAAATTTCATTTGCTTAATATCTGTATGCTTCTTGAATGATGTTGCGTATGTGATTCTATCTATGCAATCTAATCACTGATGGAAATGAGTTGTGGATCTGTTCCTTGCCACTGGTCTATTCCCTCTTTGCATGTGGTCGCGGCACACCTCGGGTGAGACTCTCTACTCCCCAGAGTAGGGTGATAATGCCGGCGTGATCCTAGACTACAACAGACTCCTTTGTTGGCCACAACTCTTGAACCTGGGTCTTGCCCACGAGACCTGATCAATCGCCAACAAATGGTTCTATTGCCAGGACCCGCATGATATGAGGGGATCTAGACCATGGTATCGCAGATCTTCGAAGGGGAGATATGGCGATGGTGGGATAATCATTTAAACCATTTCATTACTGAGAAAGCGGGGTTGACTAAGAAAGGGGAGGCAACGATCAAGGAACTCGTCCTTTTCTCAGATTTAGCCAGTGATACATACGAAATTTTCTGGGGAAAGTTCCCTACTAACCTTTACAATTGGTTGTGGAGGTTACAGACGAAGGTGCCTCGAGATGGCTCGCGGAAGATAAACCGCAAGTGGGCGAACAAAGACTTGGTGGCTCTGCATCGGTTGAACACCGAGTTGACCCGCGCGGTGGATTTTTGGGTGGAGACCACGTTGGACGGATACATTGTGGAGTTTTCTACTGAGTGCTATCCATCATTCTCGAAGGCCGAGGCTATCTTCCACTTTGAGCTCAGAGGGAAGCTGCTTAAGGAGATCCCGTTGTGGATAAAAGCTCTGATGGTGGATGAAGGGTTGATAGAATTCCATAAGACGAGTATGGAAGCGTAAACCACCGGTGCTGGGGGAAGGGTTGAAGGGACTGATGCTACGTAGAGTGTGACGCGGGGAGGGGGGAATGGATGCTGAGGCCGCAGGGATGCTGAGGGATCAACGTGCACATCGACGGGCAGAGATTGCTGATAGGTGGCGGAGAAGGGTGATGCGAGATTTGAAAAGATGGGAGATCGAGAGGAAGAATCAGAAGGAGGTGCCTCAGATGGTAGGAAGTATGGACGTGGATACCTAGGGACGAGAAGGGACTGCTGTGGGAGTGCGATGGGTGCATGGGAGCCCCGCCAAGAGAGAAAGGGAGACGATGACTGACAAAGATGATGAAGGTATGCAGCTCGAGGGAAGTTCCGATGGCGAATGGTACGTTGTGATGCAGCAGCTATTTCAAGAGCGGATGACATTCAGTTCTCCAGGCTCCCATACTCCCCCCAATCTGCATGGCGCGGATCCCTACCTTCCCCTGGTATTTTATCAACCTTTGAGTAATATTTTCATTAAACTTAAAGCATTGAGTCAATTGCACAGTAGTTCAGTGTCGACGGCGACACCCGTTAGTAGCAGTAGCGCTAGTAGTATTGCATTCCCAAGTGGAACAGTCCCGCAACCAGGACCCGGAGGATTTATCCTGGTCAACCCGCCACAAATAAACATGGCTGGGTCTTTTACCCGATATCCCGAGTTCTCGGGCCGGGGTAATGATGATGTAGAGCAACACTGGTATCTGTGCAAAGCCATTTGGAGGGCTCAGCAGACGCCAGATGCAAGGAAACTAATAGAGTTCCAAACCAATCTCAGAGAGAGGGCTCTGTGATGGTTCATCAAGTGGTCTGAGGCCCACCCGAATCCCGTCATTGCGGACGTGAAGCGGGATTTTTTCCGGGAATTTAAGCTTCCCCAGAAAGACCAACAGGGTCTGTCCGAGCTCTGAGAAATTAAATAGAAGGAAGGAGAAACCGCATGGGAGCTAATGCGGCGATTCAAGGACACGATCGGGAAACTCAGTTACTCGATTGATTCGAACCATCAGAGGGACTGGTTCATCAAGGCTTTGCTTCCCTTGACGTGAACCCCCCTCACCCAATAGAAGATTGACAATCGGCAGGACGCTTTGGAGCAGGCCATGAGGATCAAGGCCATGGCAGGATACCCTCAGGAATATCGGGGAGGGCCAGCCCCACAGGATCCCTCCTTGGTGGGATTGCAGCATCAGATAGCTAGCTTGCCTGAAAAGCTCAAGGAGATACAGCTAGTAAGACCAGCTAGGCCGAACGTTTGGTGTATTCACTGCCTGGTCGAAGGCCATGTCGCATTGAAGTGTCCTTGGTTACGTGGCGCGGGGGTGGGACCCTCAGTCATAGCGATTCAAGGGGGGCCACCCATGGGGGGTGGCGCGGCGCTGAATCCGCAGGGGGTATACCAGCCGCAACAGCCGTATGCGAGGTTCCCCTCCCAGCTCAACCCAGCCGCCACGGAGTATTGTGAGATTTGCCGGACGGTGGGACATCCACCTCGGATGTGCCCGATCCTACAAAAGTATTCCAATGTGCCAAACAACGTATATTGTGATTTTTGTGCTTCCATGACTCACAACACTGAGCAATGCCAAGCTCTCGATGCACTCGCGAACCGGTTGGACCGACCATCCTATAGGGTGAATGAGGCTCCTAGAGGAAGAGGGGGCGGGGTGCGCGGAGGCCGCGCTGGGGGCCACGGGCCAGTGAAATGCTATAACTACGACCAAGATGGCCATGTGGCTTGCGAATTTCCCCTCCCTCGCCGTCCGTGGTGTTCCCAGTGCCGCATAAACACCCATGCGACAGAAGACTGTCCCAAGCTCATCAAAAAGTGGGGAGAACATGCACGGCAGAGGGGCACGAACTTGGTAAATGCCGAGCCACGGGTGGACGCAACTACGGCCATGCAGAACGTCACTATTGTGACGAGGGGTGGTAAGAAAACATGGGAGGATTTTCGCGGAAAGGAGCCGACACCAGTTGCCAGGCCAGCCTCCCCGCATCAGGTAATTAGACTCGAGGCACAGAAGAAGTATTTTCAGGAGGTGGTTGAGGCATTTTATCAGCTGCGTGAAGCGGGAGACCTGGAGGCACCCCTGCCGACAGATTCTGGACCACAGCACGCCCCAGGAACCCTGATTGAAGAGTGGCTCCAGCTATTCCTCAATATTTTTGACAATGCTGCTCTACGGTAGCAGCTCAAGTGTACTTTGGAAGTGGCACTGCAAGGGAGGACACGATTGGGGGAGCCAGTGGACAGAGCCCCCCAATCGGTGTAGCGCATCAAGCAAAATAAGCGACGAACAGGTAAAGAGTTTCGGCTCAATACGCAGGTTGGGGGATTCCAAATCAGTGACACCATGGTTGATTTAGGGTCTGACGTCAACATCCTGCCGCGCAAGACATGGGAGGCTCTCAGAAAGGCACGACTGGCCTACTCACCCATTCAACTCACAGTGGCGAACCAGTACTGCATTCTGCCGATTGGCTGACTCGAAGGTGTTGAAGTCGACATTACGGGGGTAAAGACGTACACCGATTTTGAGGTTTTTGATATTATGGGAGACAAGGATCCTTGCCGCGCCCTGTTAGGCATTGATTTGGCTTTTGAGAATTATGCTATCATCGACGTCAAAAAGGAGCTGATGATCTTTGAAGATGGGGAGTCTGGGTCACTCAGCCTCTCGACCCATATCAAGGCCCGAGGTATACCGAGACGGTGGATAAATGGGAGGATGCTCAGATGATGGACCACCTCTACAAGATGACTGCAGGGAAGTGGGAAGACTACATTAACCCGACTGCAACTGGCTCTGTTAATTGGCAAAGTGTCCAGAGCTCGGATCTAGGGTCCGAACTCGTGTGAGAAGACTGGAAACAGGGGGGGTATGAGACCAGCATGCGGAGATGTGCTCATGTTGGCCACGTCAGTTGGATTGGTGCTGAGTTCAAAGAATACCCGACCTTGTCAAACATGCAAGCTGTCAACACTTTTATTACCAAGGTTGAGGACATCGTAGAAGAACGGAGCAGAGTACCCCTTTTGGACATCGCATTACAGTCTACATCTGCCCGCTGGTGGAAAAATCACCGCAATACCTTGTCACAGTGGAATAGTGTAGTGGACGCGTTGCGGGCGCGGTTCAAAGAAGACGAAGGCCCTCGAAGTAGGCAGCGGTACTCTAGGACTTCTAATCCGCAGGACCACTTGCGGACCTGTGAGGAGCAGTGGCGAAGTATAGGATACCCGGAAGAGCTGTGGGTTCATCGGTTTGTCCACTCTTTAGACACCATTCCCCGCGCATGGTACTTGGAGGAAGAACGGAAATGAGGGACTAGTTCTTGGACAGAAGTTGCGAGGAAATTTGCGCGGTGCTTCTCTTTCACGAGAGACACAGAATTGGAATCTCAGGCATTGCACGCTATCAGGGCGGTACTATTTTTCCACGATCCGCAGACCAACGGCTGCACGCTTCCTTCTCGTCCTAAGGTCGTGCAAGAGTTGGTTTTCCAAAGGATTGACGGCGATCCGGACAACGATGGTCTGGAGGACCTGAGGCACCTATATTTCGAGGAGAAGGAAGGCAAGAGGAACATTAACGAAGAGCCGGCCACCGAAGGGATCCATTTACGGCCGCTGAAGACAAAGAAGCTAAACATCGGTACGGAAGAGAAGCCTAAGTTGGCTATAGTGGGCGATTACTGGGATGAGGAGACGACCAAGGAGATTTTTAGCCTCCTCCAGGAATATGAGGACTTATTCCTTTTGTCGGTTGTAGATCTGAAGGGCATCAAAGGCGACCTTGGCGAAATGCGCATTGTGCTGAAACCTGGTGCTAGGCCTATGAAGCACCAACCCTACCGGCTGAACCCGCGGGTTAAAGAGATGGTTAAGATGGAAATCGATAAGATGCTGGCCGCGGGTCTAATCTTTCACGTGGAGGAAGCAGAGTGGGTGAGCCCTATCATCATCTAGAATAAGAAGGACAAGGCGGAGATATGGGATTATGTCGACTATCACCGCCTGAACAATGCCTGCATTCATGATCCGTTTCCTACCCCTTTCAGCGACGAAGTGTTGGACCATGTTGCGGGGAACGAAGCCTACTCTTTCACTGATGGATTTTTGGGCTACCATCGGGTGCGTATTGCGGAAGAAGATAAGGCTAAGGCCACATTCACCACCGAATGGGGGTCGTTTTCATACCACGTCATGCCATTTGGCTTGAAGAACGCTCTAGTCATCGCTACCTTCCGGGAGTACATTCACAAGTTCCTGGAAGTCTACATGGATGATTGGACTGTCTACAATTTATTAAAGAAACACGCTACCCTGTTGCGGGTCATGTTTGATCAGTGTCGCTAGCTGCAAATTTCCTTGAACTTAAAGAAATGTATTTTCACCCTTCCGTTCGGCACGTTGTTGGGACATGTGGTATGCAAGAAAGGGGTCTACGTCGACCGCGCCAAGGTTGCGGTGATCGTAAACATGGAGGCCCCCGAGACGGTGAAATAGTTGCGAGCATTGCTCGGGAACACGGGATACTACAGGAGGTTTATCCGCAATTATTCCAGGATCACTGCTCCATTGGAACAGCTTCTGCAGAAGTCCGCAGTCTTCCAATGGATGGAGGAGTTTCGGGTAGCCTTGGACACCCTGAACGAAAAGCTGGCGTCGGCGCCTATTCTAGTTCATCCAGACTGGGATAAGCAGTTCCATGTGCATATCGACGCTTCCAGTGTTGCACTTGGAGCTGTCTTAGCCCAACCTGGCGAGACAACCGTTGTCCACCCTGTCTACTTTGCCAGCCGCAAACTGTCCAATGCAGAGAAGAATTACACCACGACTGAGAGGGAGGCGCTGGCGATGGTGTACTCTCTTCATAAGTTCTGCCACTATCTTTTAGGGGGCAAGTTCAAATTCTTCATGGACCACTCTGCCCTGAAGTACCTGGTCAATAAGCCTGTTCTGGAAGGATGGATTTGCCGTTGGCTTCTGTTATTTCAAGAATTCATGTTCGAAGTAATCGTCAAGCCTAGGAGTTTGAATGTCGGGCCCGATCACCTATCCAGGTTGGATACGGGGGAGAATGACGGCTCCCTCGATGACTAGTTTCTAGACGTTGACCTCTTTCGAGTCGAAGCTGTACTAGATTACTTGGCCGACATTGCCACATATCTGACCATGGGGAAATGCCCTCAGGATTATACCCTTCTTTAGAAATGGCATTTGGTCGTCCGTGCCGCCGACTACCAATTGATTGCAGGGCAGCTATACAAACTGGGCCTTGATGACGTTTTGCGTAGATGCGTCCTTGACCATGAACGGGAAGCGGTAATGTGGGAATGTCACAGCGGTGTTGCGGGAGGGCATGTGGGTGCAAAACCAACTGCAAGAAAGGTGCTCCAAGCTGGCCTATGGTGGCCGACAATACATACTGATTGTAAAGCCTACGTGAAGTGATGCGATGTCTGCCAGTGGACGGGAAGGCCCTCTCACTGGGATGAGCTTCCGTTACACCTAGTGCATGTGTTGCAGTCGTTCGAGAAGTGGGCTGTCGATTTCGTGGGCCCCATAGCCCCGGTTGCCAGACACTCCAAGGCCTGGTACATCATTACCGCCAAGGATTACCTCACCAGGTGGGCTAAGGCAGCCGCGGTACGTGACTGCACAGCGAATACCGCCACTCGGTTCATTTTTTAGCACATTATTTGCCGATTTGGCTGCCCGTGAATTTTAACCAGTGATCAGGGTACGCACTTCATTAATGACACGGTCAAGACACTGTTGGGCATCTTCATGGTTCAGCATCACAAGAGTAGCCTGTATCACCCGCAGGCTAATGGTACGATGGAAGCCTTCAATAAGATTCTTGAGAAAGGCTTGACTAAGATTTGTAATGCCCAGCGGGATGATTGGGATGAGCGCCTATCAGCGGCCTTATGGGCCTATCGGACTACGGTGAAGCGCTTGACCAATCAAATGTCGTTCCAGCTCATGTACGGCCGGGAGGCTGTGATCCCTGCTGTGTTTATTGCACCAAGCCTCTTGACCGCCACGTCTCTAAATTTTTCGGAAGAGGCCTCCCTCCAGAAGTGCCTCCATGAATTACAGGAATTGGATGAGGCGCACTTTCTGGCCGAATTCCACCAGAAGGTTCAGAAAGACCGGTAGAAAGCATGGCACGACTGCCACATTAAGCACAAAATCTTTCAGGTTGGCGGCAAAGTTCTTTTATACGACAGCAGGTTCCAGAAGTTTGCAGGAAAGCTCTAGATGCACTGGTTGGGACCCTACTTTGTTATCGAGATTTGCGATTCCGGAGCCATTCGGTTGGCACAGCTGGACGGTACGGTTCTTCCTGGGTGGGTGAATGGCACATGCCTGAAACCCTACCAGGAGTAAATACCTTTCATTTCTCATCAATAACTCTCACACCCGAGAGCACCCGTAGCGTAGCATAGTTGAATAACTCTCTCGCAACCGGGATGAGCGTAGGAGGTCTTCTCTGTTCATAGGTAGTGTGTCAATAACCGCTTAGTTGCGGGAGCCGCACCGCAACCAACTGTGGTCGGGGCGGCGTCGGTCCAGCGTGTCATCCCTGTAGGCTCCGTACCAGTCTCCACGTTAGTCCAGCTTAGTCCACCCATGTACTTGTGTCAATCCGTAGGATCGCCTAGATCTACATCATTAATTACCATATTTGATAGTGACCGCGCCGTCATCATTTGACCATCACCCGCAGTAACCTTAGCCGTCGCATCCACCCATTTCCCCATGCCACCGTCAGCAACTGTCATAGCATTCATTGGCATGCGATTGATCGCACGATTATCGTAGACAGAATGCCAGCAAGAATTAATTCATTAGGGGGTCTCATAAACTCCACTCGTGCCATGTGCTGACATAACTTGCATGGACACCAAAAGCATGACAATGCTGGACCCATTCGAATTAGCAATTGCAGCTGCACCAGAGCCGTTGAATTCTCAAAATGCATTGCACTAGGAAAGGCGACCAAGGAAGATTCTACAGGTCTATCAGCGCCATGCCAAAATGCCGAAGGCTGTCCTAGATGTCATTGAACCAGAGCTTGACACTCGGATTCACAAGACCGAGTCCCTTGTGGGAAAATATGATAGTGCAGCCTTGATTGACGCCAACCTCTCAAATGCTGCCGAATTTCCATCCCTCCAGCGGCAGGCATATATGGAGGACTACTGCACTACAGCCGGAAACCCCGCCAGTCGCCTGTTACCAGCGTTTAGGGGCCTTCAGACCTCATCCCTGACGAACTTGAGAAATCTTCCAGTCTTTGGCACCAATGGACCAGTTCTACAGTGTACACGCTTACTCCTTAGCCGAATTTAGAATGGGTCTTTGTGGCTGACCCAGGAAATTCCCATTCACACTGAAGATATTCATCGCCTCACAGGGCTTTCACAGACAGGCGCAAACGTCTCAATGGCCTGCCAGACCTCCTCCAAGCGCGCATGAAAGTCGGGCGATGCGGACTTCTATATGAAATATGGCACTCGTAGGGGGGGGAAAGGAGCCAAGATCGACCTCATTAACAAGCCTGCGATTCACGTCGCCTGTTACCTCATTGCCAACAAGACAATGAGGCATTACACCAAGGGTGAATGCACTCTTGATACCATTTATATTGCTGAACATTGTGTCCAAGGCACCAAACTGAATCGGTGTTCCTTGTTAAAAGAGTTGTTCGATGCGTGCGAGGATAATTATAAGCGCGCAACCACCTTTATTTATGGCTATCTGATTATTTCTTTTGCCATGTGGAAATGGCACACTCCACCCATCCGGTTCCCAGCAGAGATCCCTGAGGGCTAGCCCCTCGCGATGAAATTTACTCCATGGAAGGTCTCAAATGACCCCAGTACCAGATTGGTGAATGCGGATGCGTTTTGGTCATGGTATCGACTAATGATGGATGTGGTGGCATGCCAGCAACGGGTGCCCAGGAACCCGTTGGACGACTATAGTGAGGAAGTGTGGTTCGGGGTAAGTCACAATCATACCTACCTCCGCCCCGCTTGCATTCTGGCGGACACCTTTCGAATGACGCTGCTGAAATTCTAGTTGGATGATGCTACCTTCCACCGTGAAGTCTGTTCATGGCCGGGGGTCACGAAGCACATGCAAGACGGGCTCCCTAGATACAATTTTGACAGGATGGCACCAGTACAATAGCCTGCTGAGACGGCGATGGCAGCGCCATCACAAGAAATCCCCGAGCCACTCATCCCTATCGTCCGCCACTTCAATACCCAGGTACGGAATCTCAATGCGGCGGCCCAGCTTATTTCTAGCGGTGCTACCCCGTTTCCTTTATTTTCTGAATTTCAGCTCTCTCGTTCCACTTCGCAACCCCATACCACTCCGCTCCCCTCCCCCATCCCCACTCTCTTGTTTACCTCTGCTGATCCACTCATGACCCCGATGGCCGAGACAAGCGGGTCTAGGGATCCACCCGAGGCCCCTCAAGCTAAGAGGGCCCACACCACCGAGGTAAGTCCAGTGGTGGACCTCACTGTAGATGATCCACCACCGCCCCCAAGCACCGGGGTACCCATTCAAGAGGAACCCCTCATCTACCCGTCTGAGTTCATAAAAATTCGCTTGCCACATACCCCCACCACACTGTCCGTCATTCCATCCACCATTCACCCTCCTGCCACTTCACCCCCCCCCCGGTCGAATTCCTCGGCTATGGTGTCCAACCCCATTATCTGGGAACTCATGGGTGGGGACCGCAGGGCTGAGGTTGACTCTAGTGCTACCCCAATCATACCACTTATCGACCCAGCGGTCGAACCCCACCCTCCTTTCACTAATATATTCACACAGCAGCTGCGCACCGGGTTTGAGTCTGCCGAGGTTCTGCCGGAGGCCATAGTCCCTCCACAACCGAACCACATTGATCAGCAAGAACCGCCAGATCTGATTATGGTTGACTCTACACATCCAGAGGCCATGCCCTTCTCACCTCCTGAGCATGTCACTCGAACAGTTGTCGGTGGGCAACCATTTCCGAAGCGAATGCTGGCATAGAGCGCTTCTGGGGCCGCCACCTTCCAGCCTGACAATCCAGCTCAGCTGTATCTGCTGATTCAAATGGCAGCCCAGCAGGCTGAAAGATTACATTTGGGACTCCAGCAGCAATGTGCCGAGTAGCAACACCAAATTTCTGCGCTTACTGAACAGCACGACCAACTCTGAACAACACGGGAGCAGATGGAAGCAATGATCACTAATGTCACCTGGATGTTCTCCGAGTTCTGGCCATCTGTAGAGCCTCATTCTCCCATGCTGCCTCCCGAAATTGCTGCATCCAGCCTCTCTAAGCAAGATATCCACCTCCAGACTGTCATTCAGGCATTACACTAGGAGAATCATGAGCTTCATGCCGCGTTAGCGGCCCGTCCCGAGCCAGCCAAGCTCGAGGTCGACTATTCAGCCCAGGTGGCCGCCAAGCAGGGGCAGGTAGCTCAAATGCAAGAAGCACTTCATTCCATGACACGAGAGGCTCGTGACCTCCTAAAGGGCCTTCAGGAATGCTCTCTGGCCCTCACTGTCAAGACCCAACCAATTTCAGCCCAACTCCAGCAGGTTTCAAGGGAAATTTAAGAGGCTACTGACCTCGCTAGGCTAGATCAATTATACGCCCAGGCTGATGAACTTGAGGCACAGCTCCAACACACAGAGGCTTGCTCGAAGGAGGCCAAATGCGTCATTCGTGAGCTCTGGCCACCCCTTCAATCTAGCACCCGGGCCATACAACAGCTCGCAGCGGCAGCCGAGACCCAGATCAACACAATGTTCAGAGCTGTCCCAATGCCCATTGAGGAGGCTACTGTCACCAAGCTCGCTGAGGAAACAGACTCGCTCATCCGGGGGTGGCAGCAAGCGGTGTCGGCTTTTACTGAGCTCCGAGATACAACGTTCCAAAGGGTCCGGGAGTTGGGCCCCTTGTTTGAACAACCACCTGAAGACGCACAACAAGGACAGGAAAAAGCTGAAGGCGCATAGCAGGAACGAGCACAGGGTGAAAGCACACATGGTGAACAGGGCACGGGGTCAAGCAGGGAAATGGCTGTAGAAACCGTAATTTGTGATTGACTCGGGGACGAGTCAAGGAACTATGGTCGAGGCCTGTTAAGGCCCTTGTTTTGAAAAACCTTGTTTTGAATGTTTTGAATTTGAACCAACGGCTAGATTTTGGGGTTGCGGAACGAGGGCACATGGCAGCCGCAACCAAGTCGCAACCACATCAAATGGTGGAGCTACCAAGGTTGCGAAAAAATAGCCACATAGCAGAGGAAACTATATGCATAAGTATAGATAAGGAAAAGATACAGCAGAAGAGCGCAAGCGGAACACACAGATAATCAGAGAAAAGCTAGAAGCAGCTGAAGAAGGACATAAGAAGAACTAACAGTCGCGACAGCGGGTGAATAAATAGCAGTCACCCAGATGAAAGAAGAGAGGATTCCATGGAAGAAGAGAGAAGAGAGTGACTGAAGGAGAGGAAACACATGTTGCAGTAGGAATCCAGAGCATGGATGAGGTTTCTGTAGATCCTAGGTTCTATTGATGTAAAATCTCTATTCCGCAAGGCATATGTATCAGATCTGTAAGCCCATTGCAAAGCTATGTAACTGGGATTTGGCCAAGAGCTTAATTCAATTGTAGGTTACTGTCTATTTTTGTGATTCACATGCATGTGTGTTGGTTGAGATGCTTTAAAATTTCATTTTCTTAATATCTATATGATTCTTGAATGTTGTTGTGTATGTGATTCTATCTATACAATCTAATCACTGATGGAAATGAGTTGCGGATATGTTCCTTGCCACTGGTCTATTCCCTCTCTGCATGTGGTCGCGGCACGCCTCAGGTGAGACTCTCTACTCCCCAGAGTAGGGTGATAATTCCAGCGTGATCCTAGACTACAATGAACTCCTTTGTTGGCCACAACTCCTGAACCTGGGTCTTGCCCGCGAGACCTGATCAATCACCAACAAGGAGAGGGGCATGTTAGGTCCCTATATTACTAGTTTAGTCCTGTATTGTTATTACTGTAGCCCCCTTATTGTTATTTTTGTACCCCTGTAACCCCAATATTATTCTTATTGTGCCCTTACATTGTTATTTTTAGGTTGGTTAGGATTATATTGTGGGACGATGGATTCCTATATATAAAAGGACGTTTTGGTCATTTGTATCATCCAATAATTGTTTATTTATGTAATGTATTGGAGGTTTCCCCCTCAAAGAGGTTGATTTCTAAGGCATTGATCTCTCTTTTCTTCTATTTTTGGAGTTGCTTTCATAACAAGGATTTTCTAACCTGGAATACAAAGAAATATATTCGAAGGATGCCCCTATTTTCTATCATAAACATGATTATACATGAGGCTCTAGAAGGATAACTTCACACTAGAACCAGATACCTTCACTTCTGTTCTGGTGTGGATCAGACTACATTCACATCCAGGCTCCTAAAATCTCTTGAGGCCATTGGTAACTCCCTCAAACACTATCAAAATCCTAGAGGAAACCTAACAAGTAACCCTCCCTAAAGCAGTCCAACTCGAATACTAGGATGACAGTTGGATGTAGAGAATTGACTATGAATAGATCCCATTATGGTGTCGTCAATTCCATGAACATGGGAACCCTATCTTGGATTCCCCATTAAATTCCAAGCCTAAGTAGTCTAAGCCTAATGCCAACAAAGAAGGTTACTATTTCACGAAATGTTTTACAAGGTGGGAGGATGGAGGGAGACAAAAACAATGAAACCATTGTGGGAATAAGAATTCAAAAAAAAAATATGAAGTGTTGATCAAAGGAATCACTCGGAAAAATCAATAACAATAGCCCAAGCATGTGATATTGAAAAAATAAATAACAAAGGGTGATCTCCAAGAAAAATTAGAGATACCAAAATCACCCATGCAGGCTAGGAGAAGAAAGCTGAGTTAAAAACCCCTCTACATTAAGACCAGTATTTTGATATCACACACAGTGAGACTGGGAGTGAAGACCTAGATCTGTCAGAAAAAATGGTGCAGGAAGGCGTGGACCTCCCTTCAAATTCTAAAACAATGGAAAACCCAAGGGATGGAAACGATCTCAAAAGGCCAGATTTATAGGGTGCAATACATCTCTCTAAAAAATGAAGAAAACTGAATGAGATGTTATAAATGAAAACATGAAGAAGAAAAGGGCCTCGGTTTGAAACTGAATATCCAAAACAGCTAGATCCAAAAGAAAACCCAACGGAAAAGAGTGTGAAAATTCCACAACTTGGAATCCTATTGCAAAAAATCATTAAGTTTATTTTATTTTTTAATTTACTAAACAAATTATTTACTATTTACTAAGGTATTATATCAAAACCCATACACTACAGCCTTCACAAAAAAATACACTGTGGAAGACAATAACAGTAAAAGAAAAATGCACACACACGCACAATTAACATTGTTATTTTTGGACAAAGTCCCTGGAAATTCCAATGCAGGAAAACTGGTGTAACAACTGAGGGTTTGTATATTATGTTGTAGTAAAACAAAGTACAAAGATATGGTTGCTTAAAATCTAGAAAACCATACAAAGAAAAATCTGTCAATAGGGCACAGTGAGAAAAATATCACAGCCACTGGTGATCCGACATTGACCTTGGCTCAAGATGAGCTAATATGTGCATTCATTGCATGATATTATCTAGTACTATGTCCCATAGTTATGAAAAACTTCTCTCAGGCTAATTGATCAATTTATTTCTAGAAACTGGACTCTCCTAGCGTCCAGAAGATCTCTCTGGCTTCTCGCACTGAATCACCTCTACCTCCCAAAAAAAATACAAACATCCTCTAAAGAACTACACAGCCTCTACGTGGCCTCCGTGCTGCCTCTTTGTGGCACTCACTAGATCTCCAAAATATTTCTTCGACCACATAGTCCCTGCCCCTCTCTCACTACAACGAGCTCACCAACTCTCTCTCTATAAAATCAATGCTTCTACTCAGGAAATCGATCTGCTAATGAAATCGATATTTTTAAATGTATCCTCCAAGTCCCATCGAGTTCATTCTTATAATATTTTGTTTATACATCAACGACCATGGTTAAAACTTAATCTATGGATAATATTAACTAGGACTTGATGCATGCCCTTTTATAGAAGATTCACATCTGACTTAATTAATACCTTTTAATTAGTCATATTTCCTAAGTTTAGATTTAGGAAATATTAAAAATATCATTAATTATTTTAATTAATCCATCTCTATATGGAATTTCGAGAAATTAATTATGGGTATTGGAGTACTCATGTATTCTAACCTATGCAAAATATCGAAGCTAAAACACATCCAATGCTACTAGAAGCTAACAAAGAGGTAAAAAAAAAACATTGGTGGACTTAGGGAACTCATAGCTCTATTGATAAATTAAATTAGGATGAAACTTGGAGCACAAAATCCCCCCCTCCTCTTTTTCAATGAAATTTATAACATGGAATATAAGGGGCATGAATATTCCCTGAAAATAAAAAAAAATTAAAGGGAAAAGTGAAGAAAGAAAATCCCTATATCATGCTCATATATGAAACAAAATATATCGGGGATTGTATGAAAATAGGAAGTGTAAAATTTTGGTCTAACTATAATTTTGTAGATATACAATACAAAAATTTGGCATGAAGACTCTTATATTTAAGGAATCTAAAAAAAATCCATGTGGTATCCTCTAATTCCTCTCTCACGCCTTGGCATTGTTCATTCACTACATAGTATCACGAGATATAGTTCTTTGCACGATTTTTTACGACTCATGATGGATTAAAGATAATATTGACTTTATCCATTCCATAGAATCTCTTTGAAGAAGGTAACACACATCAAAATGTATCCTGGTAAGATATTCCAACACGATCCTATCCCTCACAGAAAAAAAGGAGGTACCAAGAAACTCGACAAGGACATAGAATATTTTCAAAATATGACTGGGGGCTTAAAGATGGTATACTTAGAGACCTAAAATGGTGTATTTACCTAGAAAAAAAGGGGGGAAAATACCTGGTGTCTTTGAGACTCGATAGATACCTCATGTTAGAGGAGTCTATTTTGCAAGGAATAGTCCTGGAAATTAATATCCTATGTAGCAATAGTTTAGATTGCTGGCGAGTGTCCCTAACCACCTAGATCACAGGTACCTCAAAAAAATTCCCCTTTAGGTTTGATGGATTTTGGTTGGGCCACACCAATTTTGTAAGTAAATTGAAGCAATGGTGGCAAGAAGCTAGAGTCTAGAGAGGCTCTAAGATGTTTTGGCTACAAAAAAGTTGAATTTTATTAAAGAACATATAAAGTTGTGGAAAAAACACGTGCTTGCGAACATTTTTCAGGAGAATAAGAACATAGAAGAAAAAATTAAAATGCTTCACAGAGGAAAATAAAAATAAATAACACTCCCCATAGAGGGAATGGGAAGATTGATGCAAACCAGAAAAAAACTATGGCAAAAAAAATCTAGAGTTTGGTGGCTTCAATATGGAGAGATGAATACCAAATTATTCCATTGTACTACAATTTCTCATAGAAACCGTAACATGATTCTGAAACTGGAAGATCGGAAAGGGAATGAGGCACACTCCGATTGGGGAATTGAGAAAACATTGGTCCAACACCTTTAGGACATTACCTTGGAACTACTAGGAGACAGATCAGAAGTTATTAGGAAAATCCTTAGACATGTCCCTTAGCTAATCATAGAGGAGAAGAATGATAATATTAATTGGCGAATTTTGATTGAGGAAATCAAAGATGCGGTGCAAGACATGCTGAATGGAAAAACACCAAGACTGGATGGATTTGTTGTTTATTTTTTAAATCCCATTGGGAAATAGTGGGCCATGATACCCTCATAATGTTAATCCCAAAAGATAAATAATCCAACACCCTACATAGGTTTAGTCCTATTTCCCTATGCAATGTTATTTACAAAATTATCACTAAAGTTATTGCAAAAAGAATACAACCTCTACTCCCAATCCTCGTATCAGAAGAAAATGTAGGATTTGTTGAAGGAAGCGAGATATTAGAAAATATAATCCAGGCTCACAAAACTATTCACTCCCTTTAGGTTTAGAAAAAGGCGGCACTCATTATGCAATTAGACAAGGGCATATGATAAGCTAAATTGGGTATATCTGGTAGACCTACGAAAATCTTTTGACTTTCGGAAAGGTTGGATTCAGTGGATAATGTCGCTCGTCACTTCCACTAGTTTTTCAATAATGGTCAATGGGGCCCTATCACAACCCTTCTCCCCCACCATAGGCATTATACAAGGAAACCCTCTATCTCATTTCCTCTTTGTACTGGACTTGGAATGCCTCGGTAGAGCCATTAAATTAGCAACGACTAGAGGGGGGATTAGAGGATTATAGAATTATGCAGAATGCAAGCTGACCACCCACAAAAAAATTGTGGATGAAAAAAATGTACATGAAACCCCATTAATGAAGGAGGCAAGATCCTATAAACAGATCTTAGGGGAATTTTTTTCTCCCTCAAGTATGGAATTCAATCACTCCAAATCCATGGCCTTATTTTTTAATACTCATCTTAATATGCAAAGAAACCTTCCTCTCATTTTATGCTTTGAAAGAATATCCCTGTCGTCAAAGTACCTAGGAGTCCCATTAACAAACAAAGTCGACAACAAAACCACCTGGGATACCAAAATTCTACAAGGCTTTGAACCTAGCTTATAGATTGTTTATAACCAAATCAGTTATGCAGGATATTCTTGTGCTTCCATTATCAGTTCTCCAAACTCATAAGTGCATCCTCAATAAAATTAGAGAAATACAAAGGAATTTTTTGTTGAATGGGGTAGATAAAAAAAGCAAGTAAATTTTTTTAATATGGGAAAAAATTTGCAATCACAAAGCACAGGTTGGTCTAAGCCTTCTTGAACCAAAAAAAGTGAACATTCTTTGTGGAGCCAAATTATAGTTACGGTGGATTAAGTACGTCAACCTCCCCTGGGAATTATTTTGGAAGGAAAAATATTATCTACATTGGTATCATTAGGCTTTAATCAAGTTCAATGATAGAAGGATAGTATCCACCACATGGAACTTGCCTTGGAATAACAGGGGTTTGATATAGGAGCACTATTTATGGAAGATTTAGAATGGAAAAATAATGTTCTTTTGGAAAGACACATGGAAACAGAAACCTAAATTAACTAGACCACAACGAATGAAATTCAAGGAGGAACTGCAAGTAGAAGGTGAAAAAACAGTTCTACAGTATTAGGACCTTGGGGGAATCAACCAACACTACAAGGAAAAGACCCTCTAAAGGAGGTTGTAAAGGAGGTTTTTAGTGTTATAATATTGTCCAAAATTGTCAAAAAAGACATTTTCTACAACATCCATTTTTGGTAACGGAGGTTTTGACAGAGCATCTGACATAACTTCAACTCAACTAAAAAAAATTAGGCATCCAAAGGTTTTTACAGATGTATTTCTTATTGGTGCATGCTTCATGTGTGAACACACCGCTGTGTTTTAACCTGTATGCAGCAATACTGTAAACGTACCAAGCACCGGGATGGAAAACAAATTTCAGAAGCACCAGGGAATTTAGCAATGTATCGGTTCATGTCACAAAAAATATGCACTAGGCTGATAGAAGGTGCATGCACCGATGCCCATTAAGGTGTAAAGACCCACCGGGCTGTTAAGTTGTAAAAATGCACTAACGCATTAAAGGAAAACCATACCGGTGCATGCAATGCCTATCCTCTTGGGTCGTAGTCATCGATGAAGTGCACCAGGTGTTCTAAGTAGTATTGGTATTTGGTGAAGTTCTCCTAGCTTGTAGAAACACACTGGTGCGCAGTATCATACACACGTACTGGTGCACATTATCATACACACGCACCGGTGCACATTATCATACACATGCACCAATTTTCATTTTCTATTTTTTAGAAACATCGACATGTGATAGTGAAATTATTGTGATTTTTTAAAATTCATTACTCATCAAAAGTCGACACATATCTTTTTTTTCCCACAAAAAAAACTCAGTAACTTTTAATTATAAAAATGAGAAGTTACATGGAGCATATGCATAAGCATTTCAGACAACTACCCAGAGGGCTCATGTGCTTTGGCACACAAAGCAACGTAGCAGAGCTACCGTTGCAAAAGAGAATAAAGATGAAAGAAAGAGAAAAGAGAGAGAAGATTCAAGAGAGAAGGCCAGAGAAAAACTAGATGGCACACAAAATGAACCACTACTGCCAGAGAGTGAGTAACTGTCCCACAACTCAGGTTTTCCTCCCCTTCTTCTTCTCGAACTTGTGCCACTTGCTCTGGGGAGGCACAGTTGTTACAAGGACTAACTGATTTTCTGTTCCCCGGGGGTCCTGTATACTTGTCTGAATCTGAAGTATCCGAGGAGTGTTGCTGTTTTACTCCTCTGGCTCCCGTGTCCTCGCTAGTCCTTTCTGACTGATTCTGATGGTGCTGAGTGTCCTTTTGGCCTGATATTTCTTTCCTTTGGATTTCTTGTCCTTGATTAGTCTCAATATTTCCGGTGGGAGTGGGATCCTCCTCTGCTTCAGATTCTTCGTCCTTTGAATCCAGAGGGGGATATTGCCACCCTTTTCTCTGTTTTCCTTTCTGTTTCCTCTTTTTGTTTTCTTTCTTTGCTTCTGGACATGTGCTTTGTAAGTGTCCTGTCATTCTGCAAATTCTGCATCTGAATGCAGTATTTTCATAATCTAGTCCCTGCAGCTAGTTCTGTTGCTTATAAGACAACATAATATTTTCCGACAATCCTTTGCTTAGATCTACCTCAATGCAGATCCGTGCAAAGATGTAGATCCTCTCCTCGATTCTTTTTGTATCAGTTTTTATATATTTCCCAATACTATTTCCAATTCCCTCCAAAACCCGATCACTCCAGAAGTGGAGAGGGATATTATATAGGCGGACCCATTCCGGCATTCTGGCGACTGTCATGGTATTTGGGTCAAAATCTGGAAACCATGGGGTCAGGAATAGACCCGTTGAACCCCTAAACCAAGGTACTGCTCTAATGATAATATCTTTGACTTCCGAAGATTTAAACTTAACAATGAAGAACCCTTTGGAGCAGAGGTGAATATCACATTCCATGGTCCATTGTGTGAAGATCCAATGGAAGAGGTCCATTGGTTTTGGCCAGAAGCAATTAAAGTGGCAAATGAGTGCCTGCGATTCATATTCCTTGACATAATCCTCTGTTTCTAGAATATCGATGTTAAAAGTAGGTGTTTTTCCTAGTTGTTCCACAATGTATGGCCGTGGTACAGCTCCTCGTTGAGCAGGCAGTGGCAGTGCAGTTTTGTTATCCTGTAGGATATTTTTGTAGGAGAGGCCGCCATTTTTTTGGTGCTGGGATGTGGCTTTTTTCCCCATATATCCATCTGCAGAAGTCGACACATATCTTATAACAGTATTCATGTAAATTAAATTTTATTGGTGATTTTGAATTTGATGTTTGGATGAATTTGTTATATCATAACATTATATTTCACATCTCTTCATTATAATATTTAATCAGTAGTGTAACATTTCGCAACGACAATGGAGAACACAATATAATAAATTAAAGCGTATTTTGTTTTATATATATATAATAATAATACTAAGCTCTTTGTCATAGAAAATGGGACAATTATTTGTATCCCTTTGTCTTTCAATTGGGACAGTATGTCCATTATATTAAAAAAAATGTGTGATTTAAGAGACAAATATTTCAAAAAATACAATTCCTTGCTTTGATATTCAACCATATTGATCATCATTCTTCACTGGAATTGTTGTCACTACTCGAGCTACTTCCATGACTTGGGTTATTTGGAGGAATGTTTTGTTCGTTGTGTTCATTTTTTTCTTCTTCTTCAAGATCCATCTACAAACATAAAAATAAAGTCTAATGAGTGTATCTACATTAGTGAGAATAATGAAAATTGAAATATTAAATAATATACATCAATGTAAATCGAAAAGAAATGTACCATAGCAAGAATTGACTCGTGAACTATACACATTCATTCAAAACCAAATTTCATGCCTTCTTCCAACAATTCATTTGTTGGCCCAGGTCCATACTTTGTTTCCTGCAAGTTTTATACCGCATACCAAATCATATATTTTATATAAATGAATTTTCTTTCTATTAATTATAGACGAAGCTAAGTAAAACAAGATAAATACTTACAAATTCTGTAATTAATTTATGATATGCCAACATATACTAACAACCCATATTTAAACCAATGCCAATCAATTCTCTTGATGGTTTTTCTTTGTATGTTAGCACCTGTTTGAAGAGATTCAACGATGATTGTTATAAAACAGCTAAAAATATACAAAAATGAAATCTAGTTAATTTGTTATATGGAAGTAATAGTTACTCACATACTTAGATATCAACCCTTTTCATCCTTGTTGTCCTGTTTTATGTGCTGAATGGGTTCCATTTTCTTTTCTTTTCTGCAAGAAAATACTTGAAAATTAATGTTTAAAGCTAAATTATTTATTTATTGTACCTAATTGAAAAATTCAATGATTACATCTTACATTTGAAGCACTTTTTTGTTAATATGGCTTTTCGTGTGATGCAATTCTGTCTGTTTCTTTGACCATCTTCGTCTACACCTTTTTAGACATTCCTACTGGCATATTTTTGATATCAACATGTTCATCCTTTGATATTTTTATAATCTTCCTGGAAAAGTAACATGAAAATAAATGATTTAATTTTTATATTGATATATGAAAAGTAAATATATCAAAATTGATATTTATAAATGATTTCTTTGTAGTAATATATACATATAATTCTAGAAAAACATTTAAAGCTATTAATTTTTCAATCTATTTTTTTTGCACGTTTTTGCTATTAAAAGTCTAAAATGTCTCATTGACCAATTCTGTGGACTCTTCTGTTAGTTTATATAAAATTTGGTTCTTGGAATCATTGGATTGATTTTTGTATTGTAAGTGGAAAGAATATCTATACATTCATTCCTCTAGATCACTCAAAGTTTTGTAAAAAAAATTTCCCCTTTCATTAACCTCCAACACCACTCCATATGAGCTATGGAGCAATTCATTTTCATTTGCATGTTCTATTTTTTTTCTTTTCTTATAACAACATTCATTTTCTTCGATGTTGGTCCCTATAGAACATTTGACATATTTGAATTAATATATTGTTTGAAACATGTTATCTAATATTTTTAAGTATATTATTAATGAAAATTTTAAAAAGAAACTCATATTGGATCGATAGTATTTTTCATTCGCATTAGTCATCCTTCTGCAATTTTTCCATAAAACTTTTATACTCTTCTGGTCTTAGAATGAAAGAATATTATCGAGCTTTGTCATTTTGGGGCTCTGCATGATACACATTAAAAATACTTGTTAAACTTGCATCTGGTTCAAAAATAATAATTTGGTAAAAAATTTACAAATAACTTGCCTTTTTTTCTTTTTTGGATGTTTTATCAGTATTCTTGTTGCTTGAACTCTTGTCACCCATTTCTTTATCAATATAAAACATGTGCCACTCATTACTATATTTTATAAATAAATCACATTAGGTGAATTTTGAGGTCTAAAATGGGCCTCCTAAGACAAATGTACAACAAAAATAAAATTTATAAGAACCAATAGGATTCTAGATGATGATGTCAACCATGGGGGATTATTCACCAATTTGCAAGTAAAAGGATAAAAATATTAAAAATTAATAAAATAATAAAACTACTTTTTTAACTCGTATTTTCAACTTATCTCCCAAATTTTTTACTCAAATTTCGAGCGGGAGTACTCTTTGGATGCAAAATTTAATTCCTCATCCAAGGAGTGCCCATTTTACATACTTTCAAAGGATCTTGCCACATGTAAAATTAGAAATACATGAAAAACGTGATTACATGAAAAACATGATTAAAATCACGTTTTTCATGTATTTCTCATTTTTAATGTAGCACGGTCCATCAAAAGTATGCAACATGGGTACTCCTTGGATGAGGAATTAAATTTTGGATCCAATGAGTAATCCCACTCGAAATTTGAATAAAAACTTTGGGAGATAAGTTAAAAATACGAGTTGTAAAAGTAGTTTTTTATTTTTTCCCTCCAAAATTTGATGATGTAATCAAATCTTATTTTATTATTTCCACTATTATTTTATAATTTCCTTTGAAGGCCCATTTTAGACTTCAAAATTCCCCTAATGCATAATTTTCAGGTAAAAGAAAAAATCAAGAAAATGGTGTGTCTATCTAAATTAAACGCCCGGTATGACTTTTTCAACTTAAGCACCGAAAACAGTGTGGTAGTTTCTTATAAGTGCACTTGCAATACAGTAGAAACATTTTCCAATTATCTTGGTCAATAGGAGACCCAGTGCGTGATAGGAATACTAGAGCACTGATTAACATAAAAATAAACTAATAAAAATTTGTTTTATCAAACAATGGTTTTTTTCAATATGTTCCCGGTGCGTTATACTAAAATCATGCACTGATGCACTATTTTAAATAGTGCACATCGATCAAAAAAATATATATTTTTAAAAAATAATGCATGTGCCAACAGGGATTGGGATTTGACTCTGCAAGTGGTTTCGCAGGTTAGATTTCATACACCTATATATATATAGTAGGACAAACCCTATAAATCTAAAATGAAAATCCCTAATTGTGAAGTCACATAAAAATGAAGAAGCAAGGGTTTAACGTAAGAATTTATTTATTTTTTTTTGTTTTTTTCTAAATTTTTATTAAATGTAAATAGGAATAGAGATTTTAAATTATTTTATTAGTAAAATGCACAGTAAAACTTAAATTTTCTAGTATGCATGTATTAAATCTAACAAAAAATGTATGAAAAAAATATATTACAGTGAAATTTAACATTTTTACTATACTACAAGGTTTTTGTGTGAATCACAAGATGTTTCAAATTCATATTCTCTAAATAGTGTTAATGTTTGAAAGTATTTTGCTGCTCCACAGTGCTCTCTTTCTCTAGGTATGTCTCTGGTGCAAATCCGTCCATGAATTTTTTTTGTAAAAATAATGAAATAATGAATAGCTTTTACTATTTAAATTTCTTTTTATAAAATTACATTTCCGATATTCTTTGCTACTCATTTTTCTATTTATTTCTTTTTTTTTCACTTCAAGAAAATAAAGTTGTGTTATTTTTTCCTAATATTCAGTGCATTTTTTAACTAACAACACTGAAGCGTCCGGTAATAAAACTGCACTTGTGTAGTTAACTGTATAGTAGCATTGGTAAAAATAACTTCCTTCTTAAGGCATCAAAATTACTTTGAGGTATGTACACCAAAATTTATTTTTGATTTTGTTCAAATGCAGGGAGAAAATATCATAATTATATCGAATGGATAATTCGTCAAAATCCATCTCGTTCCACAATATTTCTCAAATTCATTCGTGGAGTTCTCCCTATCCATCTCCAGATGTAATTAATTCAAATTTTATTTATATTTTCGTTATCTAATTGAATTTATTTATTTTTATCCATGTCAATCAGCTGAATAAAATTAATGTATACAAATTTCTAGGTTCATGCAGATTTAGAATTGATTTCTGATGCACAAAATATTCAAACAGTTCCAAAACATCAGAAGCTATTATCAGGAGCAACATATCGCAAGCCATAGATGGTAAATGAAAATGGACAATGACTTCACCCTGCCAATTGTAACATGGCATCTTCTAGCCAAAATATTGGGACAATGATGGTAATAATTTTCTGGTGTAATGTAATTATTTCAACGTCAAACCAATTAATCATGCATTGACATGCTTACTAATTGATATCATTGATTTTGTACTAATCATGTTGAAATATATTTTTTGAAATTAGTAGGATTCTAGTGATGATGAGCGACGTACCTACCATATTTTGTTGCCCGATGATAATGTCAAATTGAGAGAAGGCTAGATTAAGAGAAAAACTTAGAGAGAAACGATACCAACAATGGTTGAATCAACCACCTATTCAATTCCCACTACATCCTGATTCACTAATTAGGAATGACTACAGTAATGATAGTCAAATTTGGAGGCAATCAAATAGGGGTTGGTATGGATTATTACTTAAGGGATACGACTTCCATGGAGACGATCTTGCTCGATGCATTCTAGAATGATGATCAACTCGGGGATGATGTTCATATCGTTGATACATTTTTCGAAAGCCTTAAATTTTCTTCCACTACCCCTCTCTTTGGACTAGCGGTCATTAAAAATATAACCAGTTGGGGATAATGATGTTCCTCTACAATTTGAAAGAAAATTTTGGCTTTTTGAATGCATGTTTCTAAAAAATTTTAAGGTAATTAACCATCAAGTCCCTTGTATTTTGAGAAATCTTGTCACATAATCAACATTACAAATGGTCAATTTAATGAACATTAATAATTATTGGAATTGTACATTTAATATTATCCACCAACTATAGGTTATTCAAAGATAAGGTTGTTCCAAGAGATAATGTCTTTCCCGGTAGCTACGAAGAGGTAAACAAATTGTTCAAAATGTTGGGTGTTGAGTACATATCATATCATGCATGTCCAAATGATTTTATTCTATATAGAGGAGAATATGAAGACAATAGATATGTCTGAAATGTGGGCATGAAAGGTATGATAAAGAAAAAAGGAAGGGTAGATCATGTGGTCCTCCTTTTAAGATATTGAATCACATGCCTATAATCCCAAGGATTCAAAGGCTATTTCATTGTAAATAATTAGCTATGTTGTAGGGATGGCATGCCTCACACAAAAGTGAGTTGGGAGTTATGAAAATCTGAACAGATTCAATAGCGAAAAAGAATATAGAGGATATATGACCCGAAATATTCAAGGATGAGGTACGAATTATACAACTCAGCATAGCCATGGATGGCGTCAACCCATATTCCCTCTAGAACACCAAATATTCTATTTGGCCTGTAGTAGTGAGTAATAAAAATATCGCCCCATGGTTTTCCATTAAGAATGAACATCTTACGTTGGCTCTCATAGTCCCTGGTAGAAGACAAGTGAAGAATATGGTTGCCTACTTACAACCAATGGTAGATGAATTGACCAAATTATGGGATGGGATAAATGTATATGATGTATCAAGACCCATCACAATAGAGAGGAGTTTTATGTTGTATGGAATATGTTCTTACACAACATATTATTATGTAGGCTTAGGAGTTTTATATGGTAAATTACATGTTTATTTATTTGTTTATATGTGTAAAATATTATTTTACATATTAATTTAATTCATTGTAATTGTTCCGATATTCATGATGTTCTTTAACATGCCTTGCATATTGCATACAATAATTTCCTAGGTCTTGTACCAAAAGGGTACTATGGATGTAAATGTTGTGGACCTTCTCTAAAATCTAGATGGTCCAATAACCTATGAAAGCCAGTGTGTGATTGCTCTAGGGTATTCCTCCAAGAAGAACACCCTTATAGAAGAGAAACGTCCGCTTTCAATGGTAAACGAGAGAGAACCCAAAGGCCTACAATAACAACATCAGATGAATGACTTAGAGCATATGAGAGATATAAGAAGAAGGAGTTCATAGAAATTTTCGACTCAAATGGGGATCCTGTGTTTGATGTTCCAGAATTATTCGAAACCTATGTTGACAAATTTCCCATTAGGATGAAAAGGAAATCTATCTTTTATAACCTCCCATATTGGGAGCATTTTAAGGTTACCTGCTTATTGGATGCCATGTATATATTTAAAAATATTTCATATTATTTATATTTGAGGCACATATCATCGAAAAAAAGTGACATATTGGCTATTAGGAAAGATCTTATTACTTCAAAAACTAAAAAGAAACATTGGCCAAGACAATTAGAAAGTACAGGATTAGAAGTTATTCTCTCTAATTGGTATTTCAAAGAAGGTGATGTCCCATGGATTTAAAAAAAATATTATTTTTCTTTGGCAACGGAAGTTATAATGGGTGTGAATGTGCCATATTCATATGGGTCTTCACTATGACACTGCTTCACCATGGAATATCATTTTTCGGGGTTGAAATCGCATGAGCATTTGAATCTTCTAAGAGTACATATAATTACAAAAGCATGATTTTATTATTTGGTATATTAATAGATTTTATCCCATGGGATCATAAAAATAACTAATTTTGTATATTATTGCATGTGTTTATAACTTTGAGGTGTGACTATCCTTTGTTCATGTGTGGGTGTGTGAAATATGACTTCCCCCATGACCCAGGACATGCCATATCTAAATTATCTGCATTTTTACATTGGATCATGTCAAAGGAGATTCATGTGGCTTGAATTCCACGGTGGTGTCAAAAGATAGTTGAGATTGTTTGTATGTTTGAGAAGAAACTTCTGATGAGTTTCATGGACTTGCAAGATTAGTTGGGGTGGTTTCTTGTCGTTGGATTTTATTCTTAGAGAGATACATGAAGAAATTGAAAGTTTTTTTTCAACAAAGGGAAAAACTCAAAGGGTCTATGGTAGAGGGTTATATATCATATGTGTCCTTTTATTATGCCAATGAGTACATCAGTAAGATCAAAAAACACACTAGGTGCGGTTATTTGGGACGATGAAAGGGATGAAGACAAAAGAGAAGGGGAGCTTCTCCAAACGAATGGCAAAAGACACTAAATAAAGAGTAAGGGACTTATAATTTGTCAAATTTACACAAAGTAAATATTCACGTTGAAGTTCGATATAATGTATATTTTTATCTCATATGTACTATATTTAGGTTTTAATATTTCGTCAATGAATGTAGAAATTGAAGCAATCAATAAATTGGTTCTTTATAATTTTGAAGTGACACAACCGTGGGTCACATTGTACAAACAAAAGAGGATGAAATGGGATAGTGACAGGAAATAATTGAGACAATTGAATGGTAGAAGTGTGTCTTATCTCGATTATTTAAAAGAAAATATGCCAATTATATGCCCCAATGGTTGGGTTGTTGACCAAGTTAGAAAGAAATACGGTGCAACCGGTAGCTACCCGCGTGCTAAAGAGGATGCGCTAAACATATGGATTGGGTGAAACAACTCGGTAATAATCTATTTGTGTACATTTTAAACTTAATAATGCACCTTTGAAATGTAACATCTATATTTTATATTTTAACAGTTGGGTTATTAGACACATCACACTATGATTTTTTAACATTTTTATAGGTGCATTTGTTCCCATCTATGTGGGCATATGGACACCATTTTCACACAATAAATGCCGATGATGGACACATGACACAAGACTGTGGAGTGGAAGTCAAGTTCAGTCAATCAAGTCGAGCTAGCCACCTTGATCAAAACCTAGTATGTTGGACGTTAGGTTATGTCTGAAAGATATAACAGATCATTGAAGTCGACCTCTCTTCTTTCCAATGTATTATTTTTTCAGTGAAAGTGGTAGGACACGTTTGATTGGAATAATGTAAAGGAATATCACGATAGTAAGCTGATATGTATCAACTCTAGAAAGTTGTGGGATGAAGCTAAGGAGACTTATGTTTTCCCCAAACACTGCAACTAGGTTTCTTTTAACCCATATTTGTTGGATATGGATTGGTGGCTCGTATTGATACATGACCCTATATCAAAACATATTTTTGAGAACAATAGTTTTATCATGCCAAGCAAGCTGGAAGATAATGAGGTTCATGAGAACAAACAGTGATATGGTACATGTGTTATTTCAGCATCTATACTATTTAAGATGGGTTTTTATAAAGAAGAGCATCTAATCTTAAAAATAAGACTCTCTCTTTTTTTTTCGAAATATTATAATATGTATTTTGAATTAATTGGTTTGAATTGTGTTAATGTTAAAATCATTTCGCTTGATAATTTGCAATTATGTTGATCTTGAAAGAAATGCACTGTATCAAGCTATTTTTTTGTGTCAATTCCTAAAATAATACAACTACTTGATTGCTTTAAATGGTTTCTCATTATATCATTACTTAAATAAATGCACCCTATTATATATATATATATATATATATATATATATATATATATATATATATATATATATATATATATATATATATATATCTGTGTGTGTGTGAGTGATATCTTCAAAATTTTAAAAAAAGTATCGATGTATATTGTTATTTTTGGTATGTAAGATGATAATAAAATAATGATAATTCTAAACATTAATTTATTTGCATTCTTTTCTAAACTTTATTATGTTACAAAAATTCATATTATTCTAGATTTATTATTTTACAATTATTTATGTTAATACAAATTTACAATTTTACAATTTTGGTAATTTAACAATATGTATGCTATACCTTTTACTTATGGTATTTATGGTTCAAAATTGACAATTAATTTACAAATTTACAGTTTTAAAATTTAAAAAATTTACAAATTTACAAATTTCACAATTTTAATAAAATGAAATCATGACAATACATACAATTACAATTACAATTTTACAATTTCACAATACAATTAAATTTTTATAAATATTTTACATACAATTACAGTTACAATTTTACATTTTTACATATAATTACAATTAAAATTACAATTACAATCACGATACATACAATTACAATTACAATTTTACAATTTTACAATTACCAATACATAATATTTAATAAATATCATGATTTAATATTAAAAATAAGCGTCACGACCATGATAACCATAGTATAAACATCATATTATAAAATACACATTCAAATTATCTAACATAATCAAATAATCGTGATCATGATCATCTAACAAAACACAAACATTGTGTAACATCATCACAACACAAAAGTCAAATATACATCTCATGTCAAAAAATTTCCATAACATACACATCTATCTGCAAGCACATTAAATGAGTACATCTAACATGAAATAACAATATACACATCATGATGAACACCAACATGCAAATTAAGTACATCAACATGAGCATAACATACATGCACAACACACACACATGCATACACACACATACATGTATATACTCATATAATTGTATAATGTAAAAAATATAAAACTGTAATATAACTGCATATAGATGTGAAATATCTGGTGGTACTACATCAATACTGTAACTAGTACTCCAGGCCTTCTCAGTTGATGGTGCCTCATGCTCAGATGAATGTGCTTGCTCAACCAGACGTGCCTGCTCGGTCGATGGTGCCTGCTAATTAGATGGGTATACCTACTCAGGAGGTGCATTCTTAGACCATCTCTACAAAAGAGGTGCCTTCTAAGATGGTGCCTTCTCAGATGGACATGCCTACTCAGTAGGTACATGCTCAGATGTTGTCGGCTCAAGACTAGGTGCCCGCTAAGATGGTGCCTGCACACAAGATGGCTACTGAAGACTAGATGTTGGTTTCTCATCTCTAGCATGAGTTGAAGGAGGTGGAGGTGGAGTACTCAAATTATCACTCCCCTCATGATCATTATCATCCGATGAGTTTATGTGTCGCACATCTCCATGGCGCCTATCCCTCCTAGCTACCAGTAGCTTGAAAACTATGACGATATAAGGCATAAGGCTCATCATATTGCAGGGCATATCCCTCTAGAGCTTTGTGAGCATATGATCAACCTAGATCTCTCTGATCATCATAGGGTGGACTCCCTCATCAACCAGGAGTCTACATAGTCAGTCGTCCAAATCCATCCTGAATCCAATGTATGCCCTACACCGCATGCTTGCGGGTATCTGCACCCGAAAATGTCAGTCACCCTTATTTGCAGCCTTCTTCGTCTCCTTGTCATCTACAGGATCATCTGGTGGGGGTGGAATCATGTCCCCAATGAATGTGCAAATATCCAAAAAATATATAGTACACAACAATAATTAGACAATTTCATTACACAATTTAATAAAAAAAGTTAAAGAAAGTGTTAGAACAAATTTTATACAATAAAATGAAACAATATTAGTTTAAATAAAACAATATTATTACCTCTAACATCTCGTGGCTCAACCTTTCTGAGGAGGATGTTGGTACACCCTCACCAATCCAAACCCGCGTAAGGACATGGCACCATCACGAACATGTGATCAACAAAACTGACTAGCAACTCCAGTGCATCACTATAAATCCTAGCCAGATACTGAAATAGGCCCATCTTGGGCATCATTTTGCCCCATATCTACATCCGTACATGTAACATTAGGCCATCAGGCTGGTAGACAAAAATATGCCTTCTCTCGGGAAACCTCTCAAAAAATAAAAAATAAAACTCTAAAGCAAAAGGGAAGGTCAACCTCCCACGTGGCTGAGAAATACATCCATCTAATGCTATACAAAACTATCACAAAAAAATGGCATACTATATAAAAATGCATGATGTCTGGAATAAAGAATCAACATAAAATAAAAGAGGGCAACCAATTCAATTCTCGTCACTAGTATAATGTGCAATGGTTGTCAATAACAGTGAGAGGCACCTAACCTCCTATGGACCAAATGAAGCAAAGCATAACTTACCACAAGACACCTGAAAATATGCAGGAGAAAGTATATCATCCATAATGTATCTCTCAGAGTACACCAACTGACTCCCTGCTGCATAACTGATGGTGACATCTAGGAACTGAGGAAAATTATACCCCCTCCTAGATAGGTGACTAATAAAATAAATTTCCTCCTCAGTGGACTAGTACCATTGGCCACGACTGACCCAAAAATCCTGACAGTGGGCATCCCACCTGTAGATCAATTGTCCTAATAACCCATTGTGCTCCTTCATGGATGTAGCTTCCTCATAGAACTAGGAGGCCTACCTCCCTTAAGATGATCTGGGTGGGTGTCATTATAGGGCGAGGGTACAAAAGTCTCTCTCTCTCCCATGCCTCCCACTAGTGTATCATGTTTTAATTGTCCTCCCATTGTTCTTGTTGTTGCCTTTCCTTTTTCCGTTGATTTTGCTAAATGATTCTCATATTAAATACATCAGCCTCCCTCATACATAAAACCTAATTTTTTTATTAATTGACAAATTTATTTACAAATATATAAATATTACTTTTATTGAAAAAAGAAAAAAACATTCAATGCGCCCAAAAAAATAGTCAAGCACTGCCATCACGCGTACCTGTCTATCATGCACCACCTACGGTGGGCATGAAAAAATTTCACACATCGCCCACAATGAGCATGAAAAAATTGCACGCACCGTGAAAACAAAAAATATTACTTCAATAAATATCTTTGTGCAGTGCGTTGACCAAAATATCCACTCCAGGGTAGTTGTTATAGCGCAACACACTGCCAACTGGAAATATTTTAGCACTAGTGGTGGCAGTGTGTTTCAATAATATCGATGCATCAGGTTGTTATGTCTATTTTACATAATTTCCAGTGTGTTCTGGTAAATGATCGCACTGCCATAAATAAAGTGTTACTTTTAAAATGTTTAAATTGTTGGTGTGACCCAAAACTAACATGCACCACACTATTTTATTGTTAAAGTGGTGCGCTTTTTCTCGGGACCGCATCGGCCTGTCACATTTACCACTCGGTGTAGTTTCTGTTAAAACCGTTCACGGTGCATCTTGTAAATTTACAGGCTGCATCAAGAACAGTGTGAGTCGAATGTCTCAAATGAACCGCGAAGAAAAAAATGGTGATTTTTTACTCAATTTAAGAAATTAATCTTCTAAAAGCTTAGGCTGGTGAGAAACAAGTAGATTACCTACACATTTGCGCTTAGAGGAGGAATATTTATAACAGAATACTAAAAACCAAATTTTCCCACCGTTTTGAAAATTTTGAAGTCCACACAATGAGAAATGGATGGAGGTAATTCAGGAAATGGGAGCATCGATGCCAAGGCGCCTCAGATAATGAAAACTCATACCGGTTCTTGAGAGCTCTACAACATAGTACCAAGTAAAAATGAATCTTTTATGACTAGTAATGTTTATTTTCAATTAACACTTTTTTCGGTGTGCTCAATTATGAGACACGCGGGGCAATTATATCAATGGTACACCAGACTTCATTATAGTGCGTTGGATTACCGAGATGCACAGGGATGGTTTGTATGGAGAGAATCGTGTCTCGATGCACCATTTGGTAGTACGCACCGGTGTAATTTATATAAAATGCAACGGTGTGTTGTATGTATGAAGTGCACCGCCATTTTCATAGTGATTAAAAATAACTCTGCAATGCTTCTACAACCTCCACTATGAATCAGTGTGTTACATGTATTTCAAGCGCACTGGTGCTTATTATGATTAGAAACGCACCGCAAAAACAATATCTGCAAAAACCTCCACCTGCCAACCTCCTCTAGTGATCTCTGCTACAAACGGATATCTGGGCTATTTTTATAAGGGCATCCTCAAAAATATCCGTTAGAGGGAGATTTCCTTGTAGTGAAAAAATTGAGACAATGGGTAACTCTAAACCAATCCACACAACGACCACTAGCCCAAATGGCTCTGGGTCTGAATGAAGATCTTCATCTAAAAAGGATACTCTTATCGGAAGATAAGGGTCAAATTTGATGGGGAAGACAGGAAGGTGACCATTTTACCTTAAAGTACGCACAAAAATACCTCACATAGAATCAACCAGACATTGAGGGGTGAAATTGAAACAAAATTTGGTCATCTTTGTAGTGGTTGAAGATTAAAATGCTAATTTTTTTGGTCATGCACAAAACAATATTACTTGGGAAAATACTTGTCACAGGGAATTTCTAGTACCCTCATGGTGTATTTTATGCCATAAAAAGGAGGAAACCATTAATCATCTCCTAAAAAATCATCAATACATAGTCTCTCTATAGGACTCGGTTGCCCAGGTCTTTAGGAAAATAGACTAAAAATGAGGCAATATCCATGCAACTTTAAACAAACGGAGAGGAGAAATTTTGAAAGATGAAAGGGGTAATCTTGCCTGGAGCCTGAGTCCTGATTTCAGGATCTAGGCGGTATGGAAAGAGAGAAATTAACATACATTCTAGGAAAAATATTCCATGGCCTACTCATTGATCGCCCAAATCCTGCACCAATTACAAGAAATAATCATCAACTATCTGGTGCGAAATAAAAATAATAATCCTACAACACAAGAAAGTCGAATCTTGGAAACCCTATGTGCAAAAGGAATCATACCTATGCCTTATGGGAAAGAAGGAACTAAGAGTGTAGGGATTTCCAGAGACCTGGACCACTATACATAAAATATTTCTAAAGTAAACCTTCGATAGACCCTCGAAGGGTAACCTGGGTCATGCTGGTGTAGGAGGGGCAATTTGGGACAACATTGGAAAAATACTCAAAATTCACTACTCAAGATGAGGCATGGAAACAAATAGAACCGCAAAATGTTTGGGTCTCAAAGAATGGCTAGATCTACTGATCATAGCCAATTTCCATCACCACATAGTAGAGAGATATTACACTTTGTCAATTAGGCCAACCAAAAGGTTACAATGCAACTTCATCTTAGGGAAGGTGAAAAAGCAGTGGCACTTCAACCTTATCATACAAAGGATACACATACACTTGGCTCGCATGTGGTACCTTAAGTTTCACATCGTTCATCAATATGCCAACAAATTGGTGGACATGCTGGTGAATGAAGGAGCAAAGGAGCTAGTGGAACAAGGCATTTATGAATGGGATGAGGTTATATCAAACCAAATTAAGGATGATTGTACCAATATAGCAGAGCTTGACATGAAATGGTGTGATCAGACATGGACAGACACTAGACAACAAGGTACACACCCCGGGGGGGACCGAACCCCAAGAAATGATTAATGATTTTTAGGAACTAGATGACATGACTTGATCATAACCAACAGAAGGGACGATCATTACAAAAAAGTGGCGTTGGATTTATCTAGAAAGGAAAAACTTGGAGATTAATGGAATGTGATGTGGGAGTAGAGGAGGGTACTCTCCTGAGTATGAAAACCCATATCCCTAAGAGTAGTAGATATTATAGTATAAGAAGTAGACGCTCACAGTTAATCCCCATGTCAAATTATCAAATAACAAACAAATATTCATTATAGAGGACTTGGGGGAGGACAAGGTCTACACGAATGAACTTGTGTGAGTTATCACACCCCTATATTGAAATAATGGTTGAAATAAGAAAGTTTCTTCATGGTTAGAAATTCGAGCTTTGGGCGCATAATGTTATTTATTAACCCTCTTCCTGGCTTCTCAATCATAAATTTTTGTGATTCCTAAAAAAACAGACTATCTTTATGTTGTTGAGAGAAAAATTGATCCATGAGAGTATGGAAATGGGCAGAAAGGTATATCGCAGGTGATGACCCCATGGTGGATAGTCATAAACTCCCCCTTTAAGAGAACCAAAATAGAAACTACAAGGGCAATGATACAAGCCTATGTGGACCTGGTCCCAGAAGAGGGAAAGGCCATTCTAGAAGTGGAAGAACAAGAAGTTTTGGAGTTAAGAGAGAATATATAGGAGGTTCGTGTGGTGGAGGAGGTTTACTGGGTGATAGACTCATGCATTACTTGGACCTCAGAAACCATGTATCATAAAACAATGGACACCACATGAGATATAAAAATGATGAAGGGAAAAAATCATTGCAGAAAATTTCCCTCGGGGAGCTCAGCCAAGGTAGTTTGAGATCCTTCAACGATGAGTAGAGAGGTTGGAGACCCACCTGTGCACTTTGGTCAAGATTGAACGTCATCAAAAGGTCCTGGCTGATTTTCTGGTGAAACAATTCAACACTTAGACATTCTACATGGGAATGGGGAGGACCAACTAGCTACTATTTGTCATGTGTTCTTATGCAACATGATAGGAGAGCCACCATGCCAAGGTAGTGACTAGGACCCTCTAGATCAAGCAAAACCCCCAACAGGTGACAACCCCATAAACTAATATAACTTTATATTCATTTTTAATGTCTTTTTTTATTGTTGTTTGAAGTCTTACATAGTCATAATATGTTTAGTGGTTTCAAGTCTCGGAAGTATGTTAGGGTTGAGCTATTGGGATAGTAGAAAATGGTTAGCAGTAGTCATGAACAAATTTGGAGCAACTATTTTGGATGTAATTTTTTTTAAATTTGATCTAGGAATAAAAACACTTGTAATGTAATATCAAGGAGGTTGATGAGAATATGGCTATAATGTAGCTAGTCTGATCTCGATATTAACAGACCCGCTGCAAAAAATAATGTGTGTAATTTTGTCCTAAATGATGAATAGAAGTTTCGCTGGTTATTTTAAAAAAAAAAGTGAAAGGATACAAAAAATAAGATAGTAAAAAAAATATATAAAACAATAAGAGAGAAAATAAAATATAAAAGGAAAAGAGGGAGAGCGTAAAAAGGAAAACCCTAAGAAAAAGGAAGAGGAATAAACTATGAAAAGAAATTAATCAAATAAATAGAAGAAAGGAGGGTCAAAATAATAGAATAATAAAATAAAATAGGATTAAAAAAATAAGAATAAAAACTAACAAGAAAATAAAGATTTTATATTGAGAAGGAGGGAAAGAGGAGGTAACAGGGAGAGCATAAAAATAAAATAAAGATAAACCTTAAGAAAGAGGAGTAAAAAATAAGAAAAGGGAATACTGAAATAAAGGAAAGATATGAGGAAAACAATAAGAAAGAAATAAAATAATAAAATAATAATAAAATAATAATAATAATAATAATAAAAGTAACAATAAAATAAATGTGTTATAATGAGGAGGGAAAGGGGAGGTAAGAGAGAAAAGAAGGAAAAAGAGAAAATGAAGGAGAAGGAAAAACGAGAAAAAGAAAGGAAGATAGCGGGAGAAGTAAAGCGAAGAAAAATGAGAGAAGGAAAAAAAAAGGAAAAAAATATATTAGATATAAGAGATTAAAGGAACCTAGTTTATTCTTACCTTAGCACCACCATCTTTGTTTAGATTGTTGGGGTGTTTGATGATCTCCACTTCTTCACTAATTTTGTGTTTGAAATAATGATATTCTTTAGTGATGATATTAGTATCTTCAACCCATAGGTGGTGCTTGGTTTGGATGAAAGCTCATAAAGGGCTTATGGGTATATTACTGCATTCTTGATTTGAGCCTCATGTTTCTTGAGTCTTATTTTAAATGACCAACTAGTCTCTCCAATGTGGCACTTTCCATAGGAAAAAATAATCTTGTAGACCCCCTTGAGTTAATATTCGTCAACCATATCTTTAACAAATCTCATTTTGTGTCTACTAGTCTCAAGGAGTTTGAATTATGTAATAATACCATTTTTCTTAAGGTCCTTACCAATTTTTTTAGTGGTACCACAGATGTATGGGACGAATGTTTTTCCGTTTTGCGGGGGTGGGGGGGGGTGGGTGGTGGTGTGGGGGGCGATTCTCTCAAGGGGTGTTTTTTTTTGTTCTTTTGATGGATTTTGACCTGTCATTGTAATTGTAACCAATATCAAGAAAAACTTTAGTAAGGAGGTTGATTTCTTGCTAGAGATGTTCCTTGTCTGATTATCTAAAAGCTCTAGAGATTAGTATATTAAGGATCCCCAATTTCGGAGCAATATGATGCTGAGAATCAGTATGGATATAATTGTCAACTTTTTGAACGCTTTAATTTCTATGTTATAGATCTTGAAGAAAAATCTCTAAGTCATTTCAAATAACAAAGTTCTGAAATAATGACGAGAAACTATCTTTAAATGAGCTCTTTTACAATTATCTAAAACCAATTCTAATTTTGTATTTTTGACAATAATGATCAATCAAACTTTATAGTTCAAAATATCTATTGGAAAAATTTCAATATAATGAAAGTGGAAAATGTATATGTTAAATAAGAAAAAAATAGAAAAACTAATCTCATCCAAAAATTAAAAATAAACCAAAAATTAAAAATAAAAATATAAAACAATTAATGTAAAAAAAATACTATCGAATCATTCGATGGGATTTGCTACATAAATCCCGTAATTCAAACATTATAAGGGTTTGTTGAAATTTGAGACAAAATTTATTGGATTTTATAAAAAGAAAAAGCAATCTCAATCATTGTTTCTTCCACATGGAGTTATAAATTTCACTTTGATTTAACAACTTTCTTTGTAAGTTTTTGACATTGGAGTCCCCAATACCTTGAACTTGCCTTAACCTTGTCACTGCAACGCTCATTACCTTCTATTTCCATTAGATGGTGTAATCACTAAGGAGGTCAAATGTTTGAGGTCTTTGATGTTTCAAAAATACGCTAGAATGGCTCACTAGTTTCGAAGACATTTTATCAAATCGTGGAGAACAGTATGATTTTAACAATGCCTTGATCTCTTTCTTCTTTCGTAGAACTCATCATCTCTCCTCCCGGGATTGCGAATTCTATATATCTTTGTTGCCACATTTCCCTCGTGTACTGCATTGACACACGTTGTGAAAACGTTGGTTATTCGTTGTCATGTAACTGTCATTAACAGAGAGAAATTATGTATGCTTACTTTTAATGGAATGTGTACACGTGTCCCCTCTGCAATTCGAGAAAGCCACGCGTTTCTGATTCATTTGACAACGTGTCAATTTGCACAAACAAACCATACGTTTCAACTCGAATGAGAGTTAATTTACAGTTTTGAACAAATGTTCAAGGAAAGTTTCTAATGTAAATTCAACTATTTTAGGATTTAATTTGAATTCCGGGTGGAGACTTTTTGTCATAAATCGATGTGGAAAGTTAGAGAAAACCATAAATTACTATTTTATTTTAACTTTAAAGGACAAGATAAACGAAGTTTAGAATGCAAAAGTATATATTAAGATTATTTAAAACCCTTTATCATATAAATAGTCAAAGAAAATTTAACAATATGAATAAAAAATAGAAATTGCAATGATTTGGTTAAAAATATATAGCAATTTTATAATAAGCTTTTAATATACATTATTTAAATTAGAGCCTACAAATTAACTATTTTTAATATTAATTGAAAATAATGTAAATAATTCCTAATTCGAATAATAGTTAAGATTTCAGTAGTTTTTATATATTTTAAAGTCCAAAAGATGGTTTGAATATTTATCGAGTATGCAATTGAAAATGACTTTGAGATTTGCAATTTATGGTTTTGACCATGTAACTTTGATTGTAATATTGATTAATTTATATTAAAAAATAATTTAATAAAATATGTTTATGTAAAATCAAATCAATTAATAAATTATGTTTAAAAAATAATATGCTATTAAAAAAACTTATTATAGTAGTAAAATATGAAATTTCATCTTAAACTATATATTTATCTACTATGTTAATCATTACTATAATACACATAATGAGATAATCAAAATTCAACTTATATTCCGTGGAAGGTGCCTTGAATTCCCCCTGCAAATTCGTTCACTTCTTAAACACATGTGAATATATGTCTATTGTATGCAAGTCCTACTAGTAATCTATAAAGTATAGAAGAAAACAGTAAAATAAATCTTACGTTAAGGAAATTAGGTGCTAATATGTTGTGGTCTTATTTAGTTGGACAATTTTATAGGTACCAGTTATGTAAATAATATTAACACGGTTGAAATAGTAATATCAAAAGAAGTAAAAATTGACATATAAATCGAAATCGAAATTGAAATTGAAATTAGAATGAAACCAACTTATTGATTTATATGTCAATTTATATGTTGATTGAGAAATCTAATGAGAATAAATGACACTTTTGTATTTAAACCACACGAAGGATTTTGAATTTTAGCAAGGGGAATCATAATTAGAAAAATTACATTTTCTTATGAACACGATTTATGTAAGACATATTCCAACAAATAGATTTAGTGGGCTGCAAAAATTAACAACATTGTAATAAACTTAGGGGAGTGGAAAAGAAGACAAATATTGTTTACATCCACATTCCTAACGAAGTCCATGAAAATCAAGTAGTCTATTAACTTATGAAAACATCATTTTAAGATTTGTAAAAATAATATTGTCATGCCAATAGATATATACATGTGAGTCAATAAATATTTTTAACTCTATTTAAACTTGATTTAACATGACATGTATTGATTATGGTGTACATATTTTGTTATTTATAAATCAATAGATTTAGAATTTCAATAGAAAATGACATTTAATAAATATATAAATATAAATAAAAATTGACATATACACTTAAATCAATATATTGATTTAAGTGTATATACACTTGTATTTATGTTTTTTTTTCATAATTCAATAGAAAATGACATTGGATAAATATATAAATAAAAATAAAAATTGAGATATACACTTCAATAAATATATAGATTTAAGTGTACATACACTTGTATTTCTTTATGATACACCAATAAAGATACCTTTGGAATTTTTAATTACACATTCAATTAATATAATATTAGAGAAGAATTTAGAGACAAAACTGTAATTACTTATTATTACAAAATTCATCACTTTGTATAAAATATCCAAATCTAGAATTTTATTTAAAATCTACATAATTATTTAGATATTAATTTACATCATTATTTAGATATTAATTATATAGAAGTTGGAAAAAGGAAAATACAAATGACATCGAATTTTTCAAGTTCATTTTTTTATTGGTGTTTAAGTGAATGTTTTAGCCATACATTTTACCCCTTACTATTATATATTCATGTAGCTTAAGTAAAAAAAAAGGGCCAAAATTTAAATAGAATTGTTTAGGAATCAAAAGTTTAATATATTTAGTTTGCAAAATTCAAATGTCTGCAAAGGCATACATACTTAATAGTAGAAATTTATGAAATAGAACTGTGTAGAGTGTCATCCATCTCATCCAAGGTTTCATATGGTTACTCCATCCATCATGAGGGACCAAAGCAAGCTTTATGAGAGAAATTGTTTTAATATAATTTAATATAAAAATCATAATATTTTTTATTGTTTCAATTATTTTAACAACTAATCCCTAACGACTAATTCTTAATAGCTAATTCTTAATGGATAATTCTCAATGGCCCGAATGCATCTCCGCTATTTAAACATTTCTATAGATTGTTTTTTTCACTTTTTTTCTGGATGAACCACATTAGATGGTTCGAAACAATTATATAGATTGATTTTTTCACATTTTCTATCAATGCACCACATTAGGTGATTCAAAAAGTGAGGATAGTTTCCCTCATCCTAGAGTTGCATACCCATACTCTTCCATGGAGTGACGTCCACATCCAACCTAATTTATATTATTTTATTATAAATATTTACATTAACCACATCATATTATAATCATCGCACTCTAGTCACACAACCAAAACCAACATATATACCCGAACATACTAGCCCAAAAATATTTGAGACATCTATACGTTCACATATACCACATAAATATCTATCTACTATATTAGCCGTTACTATAATACACATAATGAAATAATAAAAATTAAACTTATATTTTGTGGAAAGTGCCTTAAATTCCCCCTATAGATAAGTTGCCTTGAATTCCCCCTACAAATTCGTTCACTTCTTAAACACATGTGAACATATGTCTATTGTATAGAAGTCCTATTAGTAATCTAGAAAGTAAAAAAGAAAACAATAAAATAATTCTTACACATTAAGGAAATTAGGTACTAATATATTGTGGTTTTATTTAGTTGGGAAATTTTATAGGCACCAGCTATGTAAATAATATTAATACAGATGAAATAGTAATATGAAAAGAAGTAAAAATTGAGATATAGATTGAAATTGAAATTGAAATTAGCATGTAGAGTGAAACCAATTTATTGATTTTAGTGTTACTCATTGATTTTAGTGTCTATATGTTGATATATAATATCAATGGGAATAAATGATAATTTTGTATTTAAACTACACAATGTAGTTTGAATTTTAGTAAGGAGAATCATAATTAGAAAAAATATATTTTCTTATGAATATGATCCACATAAGATATAATTCAACAAATGAATTTAGCGGCAGTCAAAATTAACAACATTGTAATAAACACATAGAGGGAGTGAAAAGGAAAACAAATATTGCTTACATCCACAATCTTATCAAAGTCCAAGAAAATCAAGTAGTCTATTAACTTATAAAGACATCATTTTAAGATTTGTAAGAATAATATTGACATGCCAATAGATATATACATCTGAGTCATAAATATTTTAAACTCTATCCAAACTTGATTTAAGATGATATGCATTGATTATGGTGTACACATTTTGTTATTTATAGATCGATAGATTTAGAATTTCAATAGAAAATAAGATTGGATAAATATATAATTATAAATAAAAATTGACATATACACTTAATCAACATATTGATTTAAGTGTACACACTTGTATTTATGTTTGTTTTTCATAATTCAATAGAAAATTACATTAAATAAATATATAATTATAAATAAAAATTGACATATACACTTAAATCAATATGTTGATTTAAGTGTTCAAACACTTGTATTTATGTTTATTTTTCATCATTTCTAAATTAAGTTTATAAATTATACTTCTAAATAATACTATGTATTGTTTGATTTTTATCTTCCAATACATTACATCAACATTTTGTGTGTTGAAGATGACTCACATTTATAGTTACAAATGTTGGCACAAAAAATTTAGATTTGATGGAATTGGAATATTAATTTCAAATAAATTCAAATCACAAAAAAAATTATTCTAAAATACTCTCTATGTTCTCAATAAATTAAATAAATTGAGTAAATTTAAAATAGTTTATATATATATATATATATATATATTTCAATAATATTTTTTATAATTTTAAGCAACTCAATAAAGTGAGTGAATTTCGTATTTGACATATGCATAATTTTTTATCATATATAAATGGTGTCATAATCTTAAATATATATGAAGAATATATATTAGCATTTCTCTTTTTCAATAATATTATATATTATTTTCACTTTTTATAGATTAAGTAATTAAATTCCATAAGGCGTTATTCTCTAAAAACAATTCCCTTAGTTGCTATTATGTAGATTTTTGCACCATCAAATCAAATTTTAGACGATTGAAATAATTTACGTCATTCTATCCACAACCTCCTTCATTTATGTATCTAACCACATAATAAATAACTTATGAAACCCTAACCTAAAATAATAACCATAGAAAGTAATGGATTCAAATTGTCTCTGTTGCGAGCCTGAGGCAACACTCAGTGTGATCCTCCTTGCGGTTTAATCTGCATGGAAAAACAAATTTCGAGAAAATAGTTTCCACGGGACCTCAATGGCATGTCATCCACATACTAAGCCTCAACAAAATGTTGAGTGTGATTCTACTCAGCCTGTCATCGGTAGCCTAACAACCTAAGAATGAGTTTGTGACTGAGCCAAATGTTGGGTGTGATTATGCTTGCCATCGGTTTGATCTGCCTACTGACATGTTCGATGATTTCTTAAGTAGTTTGATGACTTCTTGAATAGGGTTTAATATACAAGTTAGGCAAGCTTTGTGTGTGGGAGGGATTTTGATAAGAGAGTATTGGACCAAGCCATCAAGTTGATAGCTTTCTTACTTCATGTATTTTTTGGAACTAAAAGATGGCTTCTTCAATGGGTCTACTGACAACTACTCTAGTGTGATATATGGACTGGTGTGTAGGAATATACACAGTGGAAACTAAACTAAAATTGCAATCACAACATTAGAATATGGAGACAGCATTTAACGTGGTTCACCCAACCAATCTGGGCTACATCCACCAAACAGAGGTATCGGCTATCTTTTTATGCAACAGGAGATTACAACAGCAGATTTTTACATCTGCACTTCCTCTTCCTTACCCTCATATCATATATTTTTCCTCTACAGGCTTACAATTTATAGATGTAGAGAAGAAATTGAATAATAAAATCTATTTCATTCTATCAAAACAAAATAGGATATAATATCTCCTCTTACTGATTTGATGCCATCATTTTTGCAACAAAACCTATTGTTGGCATTATCCAAGAGATTTGTGCCAAAATAATATGGAAAATCTCAACAATCTCCACCTTGAAAAGAATTACCCTGATACCTTGTTTCTTTATTATATTTATTTCTTTCTGCAACACAAGAGAAGCCAGACACCATCGTAGCTTCTCTAATAAAACTGGTTTCATGAACATGTCTGCAGAGTTTTCCTTTGTATGCACTTTTTCAAGAGAGACTCTCCATTCAGTGATAAACTATCTTACAAAATGGTACTTTATAGGTATATGCTTTGATTTACTATGATAGGCTGGATTTTTAGCCAAATGAATTGCACTTTGAATATCACAAAATAACTTTATGTTGTCTTGTAGCCTACCAAACCCACCAAACAAACCTTTCAACCAAACTGCTTCTTTGCAAGCATGTGAAGCAGCTATGTATTATGCTTCTGTAGTGGATAAAGCAACAATGTTTTGTAGCTTTGGCATCCAGCTAATAGCTCCACCTGCAAGGGTAAAAACACATCCTGAATTTGACATTCTCTTATCCAAATCACTTGCAAAATTGGAATCAACATATCCGCAAACAAATTCACTACTTTGGTTATAAGTGATACAGTAATCACTTGTGCCTCTTAGGTACCGAAGCACCCATTTCACTACCACCCAATGTTTTTTCCCTGGATTTTCCATATACCCACTGACAACCCCAACTGCATGTGAAATATCTCTTGGTGTATAGACCATCACATACATTAAAGTTCCTACTGCATTAGCATAAGGTATTCGAGACATATATTCATTTTCTTCAATTATATTAGGACATAAACTTGAAGAAAGCTTAAAATGGGAAGCTAAAGGGACTGAAACTGGCTTCACATTGTTCATACCAAACCTTAAGAGTATTTTCTGAATATACTTCTGTTGTGATAACCACAGCTTACCATTGCTCCTGTCTCTGAAAATATCGATTCCCAAAATCTGTCTTGCTGCTCCTAGATCTTTCATATCAAACATCCTAGCCATCTGAGCCTTTAACCTGTTGATCTCAGTGATGCTTTTTCTTGCTAAAATCATATCGTCAACATATAATACTAAGATAATGAATATTTCATTACTTTATTTCTCAAAGTAAACACAATGATCATATTCACTTCCTATATAATTTTGACTCATCATGAAAGAATCAAATTTCTTGTACCATTGTCTTCGTGACTACTCCAGACCATACAATGACTTCTTAAGCATGCAGATAAATTTCTTGTTGTGATTTTGAACAAACCCTTCAGGTTGTTCCATATAAATCTCTTCACCTAGATCTCCATGTAAGAATGCAGTCTTAACATCTAGTTGTTGTAATTCTAAATCAAGTAAAGCAACTAATTCTAACACAATCCGAATTGAAACAATTTTAACAAGTGGTGAAAATATCTCATGAAAGTCAATTCCTGCTTTCTGAGAAAAGCATTTCGCAACCAGCCTCACTTTGTACCTGTCTCCTTTATCATCAACGCCCCTTTTCAATTTGAAAACCCATTTACATCCTATAGTTTTTCTGTCTTTAGGAAGTTCTACCAGGTCCCATGTGGCATTCTTGTCTAATGCCTTCATCTCATCCTTCATAGCTTCTTTCCACTTATCACTATTAGAACCTTCTACAACTTCCTGAAAGCATAAAGGTTCATCATCATTAGCGGTTAAAGCAACTGAAGTAACATAATCATCATAATTTTTAGGAGGATGTCTTATTTTGGTGGACCTTCTTAAAGATGTTTTTGGTTCTTCCACAATTTGCGGAATGTTATTATCTGTAGGAACTTCTTCATGATCTTCATCTGAAACTTGTTCATCTTTACTATCATCAGTATTTGAACTGGTTTCAAACTGAATATCTTGAAATTTAGGTACATTTTCCTATTTCAATTTAATATTTATGTATGGATTATCAAGTGAAGATTCATTGAATCTAACATCTTTGTTAATGACAATCTTTTGAGTAGCAGGATTCGACAACCTGTATCCCTTATTTCCATTGCCATATCCAACAAAGATATATATTTTTGATTTAGGATCTAGTTTAGAACACCGATGTTTCAGAATTAGAGCATATGCATCACAACCAAAAACTTTCAGTTTAGAATAATCATAAGGATGACCCTTCCATACCTCTTGAGGAATTTTGCATCCTATTGCAGTTGATGGTGATCAATTTATTAAATAGCAAGCCATATATACTGCTTCTGTCCATAATTCCTTCTACAAATTGGTGTTACTCAGCATACTTCTTTCTCTTTCTAAGAGAGTCTTGTTCATGCATTCAGCAACTCCATTTTGCTGAGGAGTATAAGTATTAGTTCTATGTCTTTTGATCCCAAATTCCTTGCAATAATTATCAAATTAATTTGAAGTAAACTCACCACCATTGTCATTTCTTAAACATTTAATGGTTCCTCTAGTGATATTTTCAACTAATGCTCTAAACTACTTGAAAACTGTGAATACATCAAACTTTCTTTTTAACATGTAGACCCATACTTTTCTAGAGAAATCATCTATAAAAGATAAAAAATATGATTATCCTCCATATGAGGTTGTAGGAGATGGACCCAAAACATCAGAATGGATATAATCAAAGATTCCTTTACTAGTATGTTTTACAATTTTAAATTTCTGCTTGCTTTATTTCCCATATATACAATGTTTGCAGAAATCTAACTTAAAAGACTTTAAACTAGGAAGTAACATACGGTTATATAAAATTTTTAATCCTTTTTCGTTGATATGGTCGAACCATTGATGCCATATTTGAATAGAATCATTGTCGTTTTCAGATACAGTTGAAACATGATCTGACTCTGTTCTTCTTTCTAACTAAAAAATATTTCCAACATTCTTTTCTTTCATGAATAATAGGATTCCTTTGTAAATTTTCATTACTCCACCTTGAATAAAAGTTTTATATCCATTTGTGTCTAACACTCCTATAGAAAGAAGATTTTTTTCTGAGTTCAGTCACATGTCTTACATCAGTTAAGATTTTATTTGTCCCATCAAACATTTTAATCTGGATGCTTCCAATTCCCACAACATTACATGAGACATCATTGCCCATGTAAACTACTCCATCATTAATTGACTTATAATATTTAAACCATTTTTTATGGATGCACATGTGATTGGACGCACCGGAATCTAATAGCCAATGTTGATTATGATTTGCAAAATTAACTATAAAACTTCATCACTTATACCTGAACCGGATGCCGAACCTGAACCTATATCTGTCGTGTTTGCTTCTTTATTTTTTTTGAAGAGTATCCTTTGGGTGTTTGCTGTCTCTTCCAACAATCGCTCTTCAAATGTCCTAATTTTCTGCAAAACCAATATTTTACCTTACTCTTCTTCCCTTTCGATTTTGACCGAGAGTTATTTTTCTGACTAAAGCGTTTTTCTTTAGATCGACCTCTAACCATCATTGCTTTTGATGTAGAGGTTTCTAAATTTGACCTTTTTCTAGTTTCTTTAGACAGCATAGCTCCAGAAATATCATCAAATTCAAGGGTTTATGATGAAATAAGACTTATAGAAGTAAAAAAAAAAATCCCATGACTCAGGCAAAGAACATAATAAAGTTACAAATTTATCTTCTGAATCAAATTTTACTTCTATACTATCTAACTGCACCAAGAGAGTATTAAAGGTATTCAAATGATCAGTTATTGTTGTACCTTCCTTCATGCGCAAGCTGTACAGCTGTTTTTTCAGAAGAATCCTATTGGTTAAGAATTTAGTCATGTATAGTCTTTCTAACTTTTTCCATAGACCAGCGGCTGTTGTCTCTGATATGATGTTAAATAAAAAAATCATCCACCAAACACAATCGTATGCCGCGCAGTGCTCTGTCATCGATGTAACTCCATTCATCATCTGTCATGGCGAAAGGTTGTTTAGATTTTCCCAAAAGTTCCTTCGCCACACGTTGTTGTACAAGTAAATCGTGCATCTTGACTTTCCATATTTTGAAGTTATTTCTCCCATTAAACTTCTCGATCTCAAATCGAGCACTTTGAGTTTTTGACATAGTTAATTAAACTTCTTCTCATGCATCACTATCATTAACATTACATGCAGCAGCTAATCAACAAAAAAAAAATTAATGATACCTGAAATTTTCCATAAAATATACAGCAGCAACTCATCTATGTTCAAGTAACTCACTCTTCGCCGATAATCTCACAGAAAATTGCAAGCCTCAACATAGATGAATATGTGAATACATTCACAATTCAAACATAAGATTATAAATAGAGTCGAAATTGCATGTTCTTACTTGTTTGACAAAATTATAGAAAAGTGCAAGGAATTAAACTGTATAAATCCATCCCAAACTGCAAACCGACCAATTTCCAACTACCACAAAATGAAAACTTATGTAACGATGTTTACCAAAAACTGATTTCCATATATCTGTTTTCGCTTAGCCATAAAATTAGCAAGAAAATAAACAACGTAGTAATTGGTAATCACCATCGGCTCCACCTGCTGCAAAAAAAATTTAATTTTTTCTCTATCCGATTTAATATTTCTGATGCCGTCTTCACAGATCTAGTTTTCAGAATCAATCGACGTCCACCGGGCCACATTTGCCGCCATCTATGCAGACATGACCAGTACAGTCCAATCCTATATGGATCCATGCTCGATCCACGTTACCACTCTACAGCCACTATATGGATCAATTTCACGCAATTCTGCTCTGCAACACTCCTTCAAAAAAGATCCAAATAATTAGGATTGTACCGAAACTATGCAGTAACTTAAGTCTTCTCACTCAAAATGGATCTGCGTTCATGGATCTTGATTAACTTCTATCTGCTCACAGTCCTCAACACTTCATGAATTAATTAAACAAGTAGCGGTTTCCTCAATCTATTTTGCAGGAAGCAACAGGTAATGAATCAATCTTACTCCAATACCAATTGTAGGAATATACACGACGGAAACTAAACTAAAATTGCAAACACAACATTAAAATATGGAGACAACATTTAACGTGGTTCACCCAACCAATCTGGGCTACATCCACCAAATAGAGGTATCGGCTATCTTATTATGCAATAGGGGATTACAATAGCAGATTTTCACATCTGCACTTCCTCTTCCTCACCCTCATATCATATAGTTTTCCTCTATAGGCTTACAATTTATAGATGTAGAGAAGAAACTGAATAATAAATTCTATTCCATCCTATCACAACAAAATAGGATATAATATCTCCTCTTGCTAATTTGATGCCATCAATTTTGCAACAAAACCTATTGTTGGCATTATCCAAGAGATTTGTGCCAAAATAATATGGAAAATCTCAACATTGTGTGCTATATGGACTGGGTGTTGATAATAGTGACAACTAATCTGGTGTGCTATATGGACTGGGTGTTGATAATAGTGATTCTTAGGCCTTTATTGAATTTTATTATGTACTCTTGCAAAGTCTGACATTATAATATTCTTTTCTTTGAGATTTTCTTCCTCGTATATTAGAGTTGCTCAATATTGTTATTCATTTTTCTTTCTTTTTTTTCTTTTTTTTTTCTTTGCGTACATATACAGGAGATATATGGTAATTTTAAAAATATTCTTCAAAGGCTGATGGTGATCTTTGGGTCGCCAATTTTCCAGATTATGCTTATGATTATCATTTCTACCTCTAGATACTTACAATACGCCTCCTCTATAAATGTTTCGTTACAAAAAAAAATAGTTGTTCTACACTATTTTAAATTGTTTGGATTATGTTTTGAAAACACATTACTCCTATTTAAAAATATATTTCTCACAATGTCCTACCTCCACTGAAATCCTAGCCAAAAAAACTCTAGGCGCTTCCCACATTTTCTAGATGAGATGAGTGTAATGTTACTCCCCTAGAGTATAAGAGTGATAGAAATTAAAAAAAAAATAAGCAGAGTTAAACATAATTCAAAAGAACTGAATATGTTGTTATGTTCTAGGTAAACAATCTGCTATTAACAATGGTCATTAATTTATGAAATTGTAATATTATTAACTAAAACATACAACAAAAAATTTAAATAAATTTGAATACATTATGGCCAATGCTTTTAAATTTTATGTAAATATTTTGATATAGATCATACAAATTAATTTATAAAATTGTAATATTATTAACTAAAATCTACAACAAAAGCTAGCTTCGGTCATCTTTTATATTACATGTTGAACTTCTCTAAATAAAGTATTTAGGAATTTGGTTTCCGCTTTGTGTTTGAGGAACTACGATGTTGTTTGTAACTTGTTAAAAATGGATTCTTTGATAAATATCTTCGAACTTCTTTGTGAATTGGAGTCGCTTATACATCTGAAGATTCTCTGAGTTAGGGATATCGTCTCTAATTTATAATTAGTTCTCAAGTTTACTAAGTTCAATCTAATTAGTTTTTTTTGGAAATGTGTTAGCTAGAAAATTAATATGAATCTATGATATAATGGAATAATACTCTGCCAAGGTCTAAAACACATTGCTACATTTCTTAGGTTAACTGAAAATGCAAAGCAATTGATATAATTGATGATAGTGTGTTTTAAGTTTTAGTATTTGTGAGTTGCAATAAAGTTCCAAGAAATTGAAATAGAAGTCGCATGTAAAATGTATTGATTGCTTCATAAGCTAGCTTTTATAGGTTTAACATTGAGATGGAGAGTTTTACTAAATTTTTATTTTCTGATATTGCTTTATTGTTGTTTACTAAACAAGTATTTATTAGATTATTTGTTATATTTTTCTTATTTAAAGATTTTATTATGCAAGAATTTACTAGTGAAAACAATGTAAAAGTATAATTTTTTCAATTTATTTTTCTTATTTGATGATTTTATTATGCCTGAATTTATTAGTTAAAAAAAATGTAAAAGTATTTTTTTTTCAATTTAAAAATTCTAGTGCATATTTTTGTACTTTTTGGGGCAATTAATAATTTAATCTTAAAAAAGAAGAAATAATGGACATAAAAAAAGAAAAAAAGAAAAAAGAGAGTATTCTTTAAGTGTGATGTTTTAGAAAATTTTCCACCTTATTTCTTGATCTAATTTGTTCATTGAAATCACAATTTTGATGGGTGAACTCTTCAAAATCAAAGTGCCCCATACAATTAAAAAATCAGTTTAAACGACACAAATCAAAATTTTCCCAAAAACTTTTAAGCATATTCCAATCAAACATCTGGTAAATTTTAACTAGATTCCAATCAAATAAGTGCTAAAAAAAAATCAAAAAATTAAGACTTGAAAACGATTTTAAAAATAATAATAATATACGCATTAAATTATTAAATAATAAAAATGCTCCATTACTTATAAAATATACATAAATAGATATTAATATTTTATAATTAGTCTCCAGTTTTTAATTAAAGTCGTCTCGCTCTGGGTCAAGGTTATCCCCTAGCATTTGGGTTGCAATGGGTCAATTATTCCCATGCCTCGTCTCTTTTACCCCACCTTAATTCTGGTTTCTGTAGTGTTCTACGTATGGTTATTAAGTCTGAATTGAATTTTTATTTGGATTTGAATTTATAAAAAATTTGACATTATATTTCTTAAATATTTAGATATATATAATTTTTTTACAGCAATATTTTTTTTTATCATTCAATTTGAAATTTAAATAATTATTATTAATTTTGATTAATATAAATCAATTTAAAATTACAATTTATCAAAAATAAAAATAAAAATAAATACCTTACTCTCTTCTCTCCAAAATCTTTATAGTTTTTTAATCTTGAAACTTTAATCTAAATCTTCTCCTTAATTTTAAGATTTATCTAAAATATTTTTGTAGTTATATATATTTAAAATTATATATTCAAAAATTATGTGGAATTTTTCCCAGATAAAAACATGTTTAAATTATCAGTTAATCTTAAAGAAGAAGCCTGGAGCTCAATAAAAACAGATTTAAGTCACTTTCGCGTTTTTGTAAGTGATGCTTGGGCCCATATTCCAGATGCGAAACATAAAGCCTTGGAATCTAAGAGTGAAAACTTTTTTTTGTTGGATATTTTGAAGATGTCAAAGGATATAGACTTATTCAACCAAAATAAAAAAATATAATCACTAGAAGAGATGTAAAATTTGATGAAAATATATCGACCTACAAGCCTAGATCGGCGGATGTGCCACCTTTGGCTGCGAGCTTGATTCAACATATATGCCACCTCTCTCTATCTTTTATATTTTTGATAGAATTCCTTCTAGCTCAGATGATGACAGCAAGGATGACAATCCACATCCACCACTTGAAGATATTCCCTCATCTCCACAGCTTCCAAGATGGGTCTGCTCTACTCGGGATGTAGCAGGTTCTCCTGCAAGTCACCCTGAAGGTTGATGTCATACACATTCTCAGTTTGAAAGAGCCTCTTCCTAATTGGCTCAAGTTCCAAAAAATCTGGATCTAGACACCTTTGAAGAATCTTTAGGTCATCCAGATCGGGATGAAGCTATGAATGAATAATATCGTTCCTTATTGGAAAATGATATTTGGGATCTTGTTCCTCTTCCAAAGGGAAGGAAACGTCTCAGATGCAAATGGGTTTACAAAAAAACGTTTGGACTAGATGGAAAAGTGGATAGACATAAATCTCATATTGTTGCTAAATGATTTTCACAAGTCGAAGGCATTGAATATACTCAAACCTTCTCCCTTGTTTCCAAGATGAATTCTATCTTCCTTGTTCTTTCCCTTGTTGCCTCCTTTAAATGGGAAGTCCATCAGAGGGATGTTTAATCCGCCTTCTTACATGGAGATTTACATAAAGAAATCTACATGGAACAACCCCCTGGCTTTATTCAAAATGACTCTAGTCTTGTTTGTCACCTTAGGAAGTCTCTCTATGGTCTCAAACAAGCTACTCGGGCTTGGTATGCCAAATTGATAGATTTCTCTTAGATAACGGCTTTTCTAGGTGTCATTCTAAAAACACTGTCTACACCAGGAAAGTGGGTAAGTCCTTTATCATCCTTGTTCTTTATGTTGATGATCTTATCCTTACTGGTAGTGATCCCAACCATATAAACCATTTGAAGTCTAGCCTTAAAATGAAGTTTGAAATAACAGAATTAGGACACTTGCATTATTTCCTTGGTCTTCAATTCTTTCAATCCAATGAAGGTATTACCCTTTCTCATTCCAAATATGCCTATAATCTTCTATGCCACTTTCACATGGAAGACTATAAGCCAACCCCTTCTCCTTTTTAGTCTGGAGTCAAGCTTTCAGTCACTTGTACTACCCCTGAAGTTGATGCTACCTTATATCGTCAACTTGTTGGTAAACTTTTGTATCTAACACATACCTGTCTTGACCTTTCCTCTGCTGTTGGAATTTTTGCTCGGTTTATGCACCAACCTCATGAAAGTCACTGGAAAGCATATAAAATAATACTTTGATATATTCGAGGTACAATTCAGTTAGGGATTCATTACAGTGCAGGATCATCTCCAATGTCAATTTGTTTCACTGATTTTGATTGGCCTGGTGACTCTGATGATCGAAATTCTACTGCAGGATATGTATTCACTCTTAGTTCAAGACCTATTACATGGTCTTGTAAGAAACAAACTTCCATCTATCTTTCTTCAGCAGAAGTAGAGTATCGTGGTGTATTTGAAGCCAACAAGGAAGCCATGTGGCTTCGTTAGATCCTACCTTAATTTTCTCTTCGTCAACAGCATCCAACTACACTTTGGTGTGATAATAAAAGTTCCATTTAGCTATGCAAAGATCAAGTTCAGCATCTGCGTATGAAACACACCGAGCTTCATATACACTTCATCAAAAAGCTCATTCATGATCATGTTCTTGAAGTGCAGTATTGTTCAACCAATGGTCAAGTTGCTGATATCTTTACAAAGGCTCTCACAGAAGAGAAGTTTACCAAACTTCGATCCATGCTTGGAGTTTAGGAAAGTTATCATTAAGGGGGGATAGGCTATAATGCCTCATTCCTTCTCCTATTGTGTCACCTTTGTAAATCCTTCAATCCTATCCCAAGTTGTTCTTAAGGGGGGATGTTAGGATACTCGGACACATAGGAAATAGTTAAGTATAACTTGGTCCAATATAGAGTTAGGTGAAGTGTGTTTCTTTACTATGTACATTTGTAACTTATAATTTGATGTTCATGATATGTAGTGATTCGACGATTCACTCTCTCCTCGTTATTATCAACTCTTGATTCGTGGCTTAACACTCGATTGGTCTATGATCTCTATTTAAAGAGCATGGAGGGTCATTTGTCCAGTAACTGTTTATGAGAGAATATTATGTAAATTTTATTTTTTATATTAATAAATTGCTTGAAGTGGCCGCGTTGTTTCAGGTTGTAGACTGTTTCACTCTTTGAGGGTTTTAACCACGTCAAATACTAGTGTACTGATCTGTAATCTATTTGTGAGCACTAACCTTTGGTATTTCCCCTTAAGTTCCATCATCTTAGACAATATAACTAATTTGAATTATAATATATGGCTAATTTGAAATAGAAAAATTTTTAACATGAAAAAAATATTCTTCATGGAGGGATAAGGGATGTAATATAATTATCCTTCTTACAGAAATAAATAGGGTATCTCACTTAACTTACAAGAATGGTGTTTTTTGAGCTTCATAGGGGAGAATCTATGGGGAGTTTCAAAATTTCTTAGAAAATTCCTTCAAGAAATAAGGGAACTCATATTTTTCATGGAAATATAATGGATTTCATACTCATATAGACTAGTGACTTACAAAATAAGGTTTACACAATGAAAGAAATGAATATCACATTACAACAATGCAAGTGAATATAAAACATAGTATATAATAAAAATCTCTATTATCTTTTATTAAATTGAGCTGTTAAATATCTTAAACATTATACATTCACAAAGAGAATTCTTACATTATTTGGTTCCCTCCTACTCATTATCATAAATGGTAAGAAAATAAATTATGTTGAGATAAATATCCACATAGTTTCATACTTGGATTGTTCATGTATGTCCAACTGTTGTAGAATTTTTTTCTTGCAAATAAGAAGATGTATTCTTTGATCTAATGAGATCAGAAATTTTTTTTGGTAGATAAGAAGATCTATTCTTTGATATAATGTGATCAAAGACAGAGAGGATAATATTTCACTACAAAAAAATCCCTCTAGATCTATTGTAATCAATATAATTCATTTCTATGACAAGCAGAGTCATGGAACATACAATTTTCGTGAAGGTTGTTCTCATGTGATGTGATTGATGTAACTCTAGAAGTTTAATACTCGAGCTCCTATCACTTTCTATCTACACACAGAAAATAACTTCCACTCTTAACCTTTTCAAGAAAGTATCAAAGTTGATTACAACTAAATCTAGCCTAATATATTGAAGAAAATACAAATATAGTATATAGAATTGAATACAACATATGGTGGAGGGATAAATCATGAAGATTCATATTAATATCAAGGATATATCATTACAAAAGCCATCTTATACCTTGATCCTTTGTTGAAAATCCCGCTTGTTCCTTGCCCCTTATGAGACCTTCCTTAGATAGTGACTCTATTGCAACAAAATATCCACTCTTGAATTTTAGGTCTACCTATCTTTCAATTCTACATCTTGTTGAGGGAAGTTATAATAGATTGGAGATAGGCTGGATGACATGTGAATTAGGTGGATATAGGTCATGGATAAAATTGATGGCATGTGAACCAAGAAATTGCAATTCATAGATATGTTCCATGTTCAATTATCATATTTTATCTAAGTTGTAATGTAATTTTTCCCTATTGTGATATTTTTTCTTATGTTTCACACTCAATTAACAAATTTTCGTGATTCGATATGAATCTTTCTTCAATTATGAGTTTTTATAATTATGAAAAAAGAATATTTATTTCATATGAAATTGTGACAAAATAATTACTCTTCTCTGAAATAATTATGAGCAATCAATCAATTATCTATTTTTAGCCTCATATCATTTAGAAAATTCCTTGCAAGGCCTATGGTCGAAAATATATTTATAACACATTTTGGATAATGTATAAGGTCATAAAAGGAACTAATGGCTAAAATAAATTAAAAAATTCTTGGCGAGTAGAGTGGAATATGTAAATATATATTGGATCAAATACCTAGAAGCACCTAAAACTAGTCATCAACTAATTAGATATATAAATCATCCCTAAGGTGGGCATACCCATTCTTAGTAAAAGAGAGAAGAAACCATGACCACTAGAGGAATGTGTTTTGAATCTAAGTAATAATATTGAATATCATGGCCATTAGGAAGTACATGGGGGATCCATGTCATCAAAGAGATCATAATGATGAGAATATATAATTTGGATATATGTGAAAATATCTAGCACCAATGAAAGTGACAATGTATTCTTTGAGGTTTTCATATAGTAGTTATATACCACACCGCAACTTGGGAGAGGTAGAAAAAATTAGTGATATCCTCCTAGGTCCAATGTCTGTAATCCAAACCTATCAATCGTATGATTCTATAGTATATGAATCTAGGCGCTGATGTTAAGCATAAAATAAATTACTTGAGTAACATTTAATGAGGAAAATCATTAATGAACACAATGGGACCCGCTAACGATAGAAATGGACATCAGAATACCTACTATAATATATTAAGTGTGAATAGATGAGATGAATTTGAACACTCCTAAAATCAAGTGATTAGGGACCAATGCATTAAACCTACTATTGATGGTTAGGATAAATGATTATGACATTGGATCTTGTACATGGCTTCATTAATAGAAATGTTAATTTTTACACTAGAAAAATACTCCATGGAGTTAACTACATCCTCATATGACAAAAATGGTGCTTTGACATGGATGCCTTGCCTGTAAACTTGCTTGTAAGGAACGTGGCCTAATTTGAGATAGTAAAAAAATCACTTTACATTAATATTTCATTCTCCATGAATACCCGTTGAATCAAAAGCCTCACAAATAACAACCCAATGCTACCTCAATTTGTGGTATTCTCCTATGAAATCTTTCTCTTTAGGTACCACTATCATTTTTTAAACATATTTGGTTGTTTTGTAGCCACAAGTTACCTTCGTTTATAAATTACAACTTTCCCATTGTTCACAACCTTATAATTTTTGCACAAACTACATGCAAAATTCATCTCATCGCTATCAAGGAAATATTCAATTTCTTCTTGGTCACTCATCTTTTGAACTTCTTTATCATAATAACAAACATTTACATACTCAATCTCTCATATTTTCAAACTCAACACAAAATGTATTAGAAGAATCAAAATTTTCCACACGCACCTTTTGCAACAGTGCTTTCCCTTCAACTCCAGTTTTCTAGAAATTATCCCCCTCCTATTTTTTTCTAGCACGCACAACACAACATGCCCTCTTTACTCATAATTGGAATTCTTCAAAAAAATATGGGAACACTCATTCTAGATATTATTATATGCATCATAGTGTCCAAAGGTGGAGACAAATGAAGATCTTGCATGGATCTTAAATACAATAATTTGGGTGGCATCGGTGCCTCATGCTCTTTTGAATTTTGGACAATACCCATATGGAGGGTGTGTACCCAATAGTCCCTATATTATGATGAATTTCATCCTAATGAAATAGATCCAAATTATAAAATAATTCTTTCAAATCCTCAGAATATCTTCGTATTGTCAATGCGAACTTAGCTCAAAGCCACCAAAACCATGGCTATAGTGGACACTCTTCCAATGCATTCACCAGATGAAGAGTACTCGGGAGAGAGAGATTAGACTAAGTCGACTAATGATGGAAGATCATTGGAGGTATTTCAAAAGTATTTTTCCAAAGTTTTTCTCACAGAAACACTCGTAAATAAATAAAATTGCATAAATTTCATTCTTCTATATTCTATGCTATTATTTCCTACACTCCCGCTTTACAATGTTTCTTTTGCAACATGTGGTGCAATTTATAGATAAATTAATATTAAACATATATATATATATATATATATATAATGTTGATCATTTACAAATTCTGTCATTACAATTAAAATTGAAGAATATAGATTGGAATTTACATCTTCAACCCAAACGATCACTGAACACTAAAACTAGCATAGTACCATCTTAACTCTAATCTGTTAAACATTAAGAGGGATCAAATCCCTTAAGGTGCAAACATTTCTTCTAATTTTGCACTTCAAAAAAAATTTGAATATTGAGAAATTTAATCACTTTACTTGATAAATCGTAGATTTAGATTGGTACATGTACATATAAAATTTTATGATAGATTTCCTTATTTTAGTTATGCTTATAGAACATATAAAATTATTTTATTTTATTTTTATTTTTATTTTTTATATTTAAATATATTACAATTCTATTTAATTGATGATATTGATGATAAAATTTCAATTTTGAAAATTTTGAAAATGAATCAAAGTACCAAAATCAAGTTAATAATTGAATTATTTTTTGTAAGTTTGGGAGATTCTTTCTATTTTCTATTAATGAAAAAGAATAGCGGTGTATATCTAATCAAAACTTGATGGCCTCAACCTACGCACAGGAAACCAGGTCTCTTGGCCACCTTAAAAAGTTATAAGCCAGCGAGTACTGAAAAATTTTAAACCTTCTACTATCATTTATGTCCAGTTTACTATCTCTTACATACAATAAATTCAAGTAGTAAATGCTATCCATAGTACGCATGGGAAAAAACCAAAAAAATGACAATTCTCAATCATCTGATGACTCAATTGGTGCGAGGTCCTTCACGCTAGAACCAGACATGTCCACCTGGTGCATGGTTTGCAGTTGGCAATCTATGTGGCCTAGACGAACGTGAACATGATGTTGTGCAATGAGAATTTCTTGGATTTCTCTCCTTATTTCATGTAAAATGGAGGTGGCTTTTGGGTCTCCTCCAATTTCCTGGATGCTCATGATTGCCTTGGCCAAAACACATTTAAGCATCCAGTAGGTATGGATAGATTGATGGAATAGGGGCAGCCTCCTTCTTGTGTTACCAAGGTCATTTAAGAATTCCATTGCCTCGTCATGTATTTCTCCTTCCTCCTTGGTATTACAATCTCGCTCCCATAGAGAGATAAGTGTTGAGACATGCAACAGAATGCGAGTAGAATAGTTATCAAAGAGGTTTTCTATTACCTATTTTCCTCATTTTCTCCATCTCTTGCTAGGGCCCACTGTAGGCTTTCTTTGCTTCTGTTTCCCTTTGTCTTGGGCCTCCCTTTTTGTTGTCTATCCTTTAACCATACTTGCATGCAGTAATATTGATCGTTGAATTAACTCACAGTGTTGTTGCAGGTTCATGCCCAGTGGTAAAGTAACACCTATATTCAAATTAGAGATACATTTATATTGCAGCATAAAGTCAATAAATATTTTATAAAAACAACAGTGAAAAGGAGCTAGACTGCCGGGAGTGACATCCTGGAAAGTAGGATAGAAATATACGTCAACGTTCCTCCTTCTCAGCAACAAACTATAAATAAGGGTGGTAAGGTTAAAAATATTATTCTCACCAAGAATGCATGGCGAGACATAAACCTTTAAAATTTTTCATTTTCACCTTCCTGGGGTAGATACTTCCAATATAAATATTAAAATTCCTCAGTACCCAAAAGTAAGAGCCCACCAACAGTGAAATCCCCAACGAACCAAAACTTTGTGAAGGGAGGGACAAAACTTCAACATAGTAAACAAGAGGCCTATTAAAACATAAATAAACCCTCTAATAATTGGCTTGAACCTGGTTAAGCCAAAAAGGAATCCCATGGAGATAGGATTAACAGCCCACATCCCGAGCAAGAAACCACCCGCATGACAAAATGATTGAGTGAAAACGGTTCCACTTGGAAGGATGGTCATTCAAATCCATGCAATGTAATTCATAAGTCTCAGACAAAATCAATGGAATTTCCTACGAGGTGAGGGATGGAATGCATGATACAAAGGGGCTCAAAAGAAAAATGCTTTGTGCAGAGGGACTCCAAAGGCGAATGCAAGGGCGAATGCATGGGATAGGGAGACTCTAAAATTTCTACGATATCTGAATGTGTAAAAGCACTACTATTCAAGAGCATATTTAGTATCTCGAGCCACTATTTTATTGGGGACTACAATAATGGATTGAAGCATCACAAAGGAGTAATGGACTGAAGCATCACAAAGGGAACCGAGGCACGATGGACAAACACCACAATCACGACACCGACACTAGATGTTAGTAGGAGACTGGGAGAAAACCTCCACCATGTGACCCCAAGCGCTACCTCCATTGGCAAATGGTTTGGTGGGTGAAGGGCTTAATGACCCACCCAATTCTCAAGGCTGCAACCAATGTGAGATTATTAATTACAACAACTATAGAGAGGAAATTATTAATGTGGAACGAAATTCACACAACGAGAATATGCCATTGTTTTATTGGGGACTGTAGTAATGGATTGAAGCATCACAAAGGGAATAGAGGCATGGGGAAAAACACCACAATGTCAGGGTGAAAATGTGAAGTTGGGTTACACTTTTTGCCCTTTTTTGAGAAAAAAATTTCATTTTTTTCGGTTCTTCAACTTTCTGCAAACTATAACAATTTTTCTGTTTAGAATTTCATTTTGCGATAAAAATAAAAGTTGTCAAAAATTTTGTTAGCTTTCTATTACTTATTTTTTGAATTTTTTTTATGCAGATTTGATATGTCAACTTAGCATTTGTTTGGGTGTGTGTTTCTTAACAATCAAAGGATTCATAAGAAGTCATATTATGACGCAATGTTGTATTCATTGAAAATTTGTGTTTTTGATAAAACAAAATGTGTTACAACAATCTAGATAGAGTCTACTTTGGTTTCTTCATATTTACAAAGCCAATGGATGAATATCATAATTACTAGAATTTTTTAAACTAGTCTGATATGAAAAACTGCATATTTTGGATATGTTTCGCGACACAACAAATTTCTTAACATATAAGTTATAAACTAAAAATATAAAGGCTACCCATTAGAGACGACGAACCAATGTAAAGCCCCATAATTTTTTTAATTTTTTTTACAATGTATTTTGGGAGATACAAAATTTTGATTTCACTGAATCACAATGACCTTAGAAATTGTTTGCACCCATTTTATTATAAAATTAATTAAAATTAGTAAACGTTTATGAAATTCCATAAAAGTTATATTTCTTGAAAGTAGATTCAATTCTAAAAATGCTTGTCTTGGTTCTGACAGTTAATTAAAAACATTTCATAGAGTTTAATCAGTCCAAAGTTGCAGAAACGTATTCAAAGCCTGGTTCTGCGTAACTGGTGACGCGTTAGTTCAGCCGAACTTTGATTAAAAGTTCGGCCGAACTATTTTTTGCACTGATGGCCCATTAAGTCTAACGACATAATAGTTTGGCCGAAATTTTAATCGAAGTTCAGCTGAACTTTTGTATAATTTTTCGTCAGCCGAAAAATTCGCGCGAAGCCCCTCCTAAAACACATTTCGCGAAAATATAAATTTCCGCGAAATCATAATCCCACTATTTAAGTTTCAATAAGTAACACAATTCATTCATCCGACCATGGGCACTAGTTTCTTTTGCGTTTCTTCCCGCTGTTAATGACCTCTGACCTCTCAGCCATCAATTCTATTCCATGTTGTTTTCCTTTACCATTATGTATTGTCATTTAATATTCCGCATGTGGTTGATAACTTGATACTAATTAGCATCGTTATGTGTTGAATATTTTCAGTACAACTTTATTTTTAAGTTGTGGACTTTGGGGGGCCTAGTACCTTCAAGTTGTCTTAAACTTGTCAGCGCAACACTCATTAGAAGATGGTGTAATGAGTAGGAAAACAGAGGTTTGTGCAAAGAAACGTTACAATGGCTCACTGGTTTCAACAAAATTTTGTTATATCCTAGAAAACAATATGATTTTAACGACGCCTTGGATCTCTTTGTTCTTCGCCAGAACTATAATCTCCAGATCTCATTATCTCGCCTCTTGGTATTGTGAATTATATATTTCTTTGTTGCCAAATTTCTTCCTGAACTGCCTAAGCATAGCCTCTAAAAAGTTGGTTGTGTTGGAATTAATGGAGAAATTCATAATTAGATTATTGTTATGATAATGATAGGATTGAGATGCTAAGATTAGATCTCAAGTCCTATTATCTCAGGAGTGGTTGAAACCATCCCGTTAGTTAGAAAGCCTATATGTACTAGGTTTTTCTCTTAATTGAATGTAATAGATTGTGTGAGTGTTTGTACAGTCTCCATGTTCTCACCTGGAGATCCATTTACCTTATATTCAGTTTTTTATCTTGGTATAGACATGTTTTTAAAAGTCTAGCTTATCTGGTTTTATCTTGCTTCCAGATTTCGATTCCACTCTGTCCTCTAACGAGCTCCAACAACCCCGTTACCACGCAGGTGGGAAACTTCCCTTTGGTGGCTCTTCAATAGTAGAACCTTATAGACCGTGGCTTCTGTGCCACGTAGGTCTGAGTGCCCTTGGCTCGAGCAACAAACGACCTCTCAACAAGCTGGAAATGATATCGCCATCCAACTCTAATGCACGTGATTAGTAATCTCTAATGACAAATATTTCTAAAGATGGGTTCAAATCAGTGAAAAAATTTCATGTTTTTATTGTGGCATATAATAAATTAGACGAAAATTTACCCAATTAATTTTGGGATCACCACAACCTACAATTTTTATAATTTTTCATTTTCCTTATTTATTTTCCCTCATCAAATTATCCATTGAAGGCTTTGTGGCGTGGGGAATCTTCTCATGCCGTCGAAGAAAGACCGACCTACCTGGTACACAGATGTCAAGCTACAAGAAGACTCTGTGAATGCCTTGAACGCCATGAGATTGCTCATTGATTATTGAGTGGCAAAGGAGTAAAGTACTGGTCCACGTGGTCTCTCAAAAGTTGTGCCCGTAGATTCAAATGGGTTTAATAGAAATTTCTTCACCTCAACATTGTCCATCGTTTGTAGTTGTGGGGTGAGAGAAGATCCATGCTGTGGGGGAGCACTCCCTAACTCACTACTGAGTTGACTAGGAATGCTGCCTGCCATGGACTGACCCTATCATGTGGTGTGTTTTCTTAGATAATGCCATTGATAATTATGTGCAGTCCTTTTCTTCAATTCATTTTTAAAAAAGGAATTTTGAAAGGCATTTGGTGCATTCTTTTCTGAGGGCATGGAGAGAGCATTTGGATAGCATCGATTCGGTGTTGTTGTCAGTCTCATCTAGAAGATTTGTCCTAGAAATTTTATTGTTTGAAAAATCATAGAAGTTGTAAGTTGTGGTGATCCCAAAATCAATTGGGTAAATATTCGTCTAATTTATTATATGCCACAATGAAAACGTGAAAGTTTTTCGCTGATTTGAATTCATCTTCAGAAATATGTGTCAATAGAGATTAATAATCACATGCATCAGAATTGGATGGCGATATCATTTCCAGCTTGTTGAGAGGTCGTTTGTTGCTTGAGCCGAGGGCACTAAGACCTGCGTGGCACATAAGCCACAGTCTACAAGGTTCTACTGTTGAAGAGCTCCCAAAGGGAGGTTTCTCGCCTGCATGGTAATGGGGTTGTTGGAGCTCGTTAGAGGACCGAGTGGAGTCAAAATCTGGAAACAAGATAAAACCAGATAAGCTAGACTTTTAACAACATGTCTATATTTTTAGATATTTTTTATTCTGATGATGATGATGATGATGATTTCATGTGGACATTTGGAGGCATTAACTTGGGTGTTATTTTTAAGTTTGAAAAACTTTCAGAAAAAAAATGTGGTTATGTTGATGACCACAAAAAACAAGAGGCACAATGTGTTGTGCAAGATCCTGATATTGAAGAGTCACGAGTTGATATTCAGGAAGGATGTAAAGAGGAACAAAGTGTTGAAGATCAATTCAACGAGCCACATGAAGCTGATTGTGAAGACGTGGTAGAAGAAGGAAGAGATGGAGAGAATTTAAAATGTGATGATTTCATGAATATTTTTGTGTGTGCAGATGTTAACAGCTACAAGGAAGAAGCAACGAAGTTTGAAGAAGAATTGAAATTTCTTGAAGCATGGCTTGAAACACCGTGTCTTTATGAAGCCAACATAGAAGTTGCATCCATAAATGTCGAACACAACATTATCGCTGACATTCAGATGGTTGACACCAGAAAGAGTGAGAGGGAAAATTCTCCTATCTAGCCTGTCACAATTTTGAAAGGGCGAGAATAAGAATTCAAGTTTTCTCTTACAGGGGAAGAAATGAGGCAAAGATACATCACTATCTCATGACAAAGAAAGTGAAGATGAAGCCTCATCCATGAATGAACAAATATGGTCTCACAAGCATAAAGACCAAAATGAAAACCTCTGTTACCAAGTTTTTTCATGTTTTTTATTGTAAGCCTAGCTGAGACTAGACCAGTAGGCATATGTTCAGTACCCTTTTTCCATTAAGGAAGAGTGTTGGAATTAATGGAGAAAATCATAATTAAATTATTGTTATGATGATAATAAGATTGAGATGCTAAGATTAGATAGTCCTATTATTTCAGGAGTGCTTGAAACCATCCCGTTAGTTAGAAAGCCTATATGTACTAAGTTGTTCTCCTGATTGAATGTAATAGATTGTGTGAGTGTTTGTACACTCTCCAGGTTCTCACATAGAGAGCCATTTACTTTATATTCAGTTTTTTATCTGGTTGCCCATTGTTAACTATGTGTTTATGTGTCATCCATTGTTATGAAAGTGTCACTTGGCGCGGAGAAATTATTTGCGTTTACTTTGATTGAAACATGTCCCCTCCACAATTCGAGAAAGCCGCGCATTTCAACCAGGGAGTTCTGATTCCTTTGACAATTTCTCAAATTTGGACAAGCAAGCCACACTTTTAACTCCGGAGCTCTGATTCCTTTGACAACATCTCAATTTTAGATCAGAATGATTAGAAAAATGGACCTTTTGATGTCCTATCCTGAACATAAATTTCATTGTTGGTAGAATTTGACATTAAACGCTAACCTAATAAATAACTTTGACGGAGTGCTATCTCAATTATTAGTCATTTAGTATGAGATAAACGTTCGTATCATAATCATTCCAGTGGGATATGTTTTCATTTTTCCTTTTCAGTATTCTGGACTCCAACTTTTTCAGTTTTAAAAATATCTTATTTCTTAAAAACATTAAGAGTTCGAGTGAATCATGAATGTTCTTCAATATCTACATCAAATATTAAAATATTAGGATTACTTGCTATCTAATTTAACGGTTGGGGATGGTGAAGAAATTGGACTTACGCATCTGATCAAAAACATTAAATTAAATTATTTATAATCATTTTATAAAAAGTTGATAAGTTCCACAATCACGAAGCATATCAGGTAGATAATTATTATACATCACGGTTTCATTTGAAACTGCTCTTAACGTTGATGATCCTCATCCCACACTCAGATGGAGAAACGATGTTGACCTCCATGCATGAGTTTAATAAAAATAGGAGACTAGCCTCACTTCTGTCAGTTTCCAAAAAGAAACTACAGAGATAATGCATTAAAAAAGAAGAATACATTATATAATCCAATCCATCCATAATGAATAGTAATAAACACAGTGATATGCTAATAAAGAAGCATTAAAATGTGCATGATAAAAGGGAACTTTGAATTTTGACACCAGCATGCATGTAGAAGTAATCATGTTCATTGAGAAAGTAAATTAAATGATTGTACTCCATCTTTACGAAATGACTCTCGTTAATCATATATCACAACGGCAAAAGGTCTTTTGAATGACTAATGCGGGGTTTTATAAAAGTATAAAGGCAATGACTTCTTCAAAACTCGAAAAGCCAAGTTGTGTTGCATTCAATGCTAACAATCTTGGGACCATGCAAAGTACTATATGTGCAGGATGTATCTTTTGTCTTTTGGATGGTTTAAGGTGTCGCATGTACGAGTACTATAAGTGCACAATTTACCTATCCAAAAAGATATGTGTGAAAGAGCGCATTAGTTTATAAAAATACGACGGAAATGACTTCTTGAAACTCTAGCAGCCATTCTAACAAACTTAGGACCATATACAAGTACTATATGTGCATTTGGTCTAGTTTTATATTCTGGATTGTTTAACATAGGACCATATACATGTACTATTTGTGCATTTAATCTATTTTTATTTTTCTTGGATTGTTGAAAGTAAATATATGTGCGATGGAGAAATTAAATATTAGATCAGTATTTTTCATGTTAGGTGTTAATTGCCGAAGATTTCAACAATGATTTTTTTATTATGTAATTTTTTTTTATTTCACATAGAATAGGGACATGTGTACTACTTGAAATTTGTGTATCCTAAGATATTATTGGATTTTTAATAAAATTGGGTAAAGTTAGTTATCTTAAGTAATTACTATTTAAAAAGATGGTCCATCCTACTTTAGAACATCATTTTTAGAAGTGGGTGGATAATTTTACATTAAGAATGGGTTTGTAGACACTCCTTATAAGGAGTGCTTAAAGACTTAGTAAACAAATTTGAGCTCTTCCTATAGAGCTTATTTTTTCATAAGTTCCCATTATTTCTCATTGTTTATGCATTTCTCTCCACAGTTCCACGATGTTCGAGCATCTTTTATTTTCACACCCTCCTTTGATTTTTATTTTTATCATATCCACACTCCTCCAAATCATTGCCCTTCTACCTTTCTTGCTCTCCTTTGAATTTTTATTCATAACATCTTGTTGCTTCACCTTCTCACCATTCTTGAGAATTAGATTACATGTCTCTTATTATTCACTCATGTTTTAGTTGACGATCAACGCCTTAGCTTGGTTTTCCTCCTTTTCCCTAATATTTGTCATGCCTTGCTGCAAACATTATTGCTTTTGTCAGTTCCAAAGTAGAAAATATATACCTCCTTGAACACATGCCTAGGCCAATGTAAAGTATCATGAAAGTCATTACTAAGAGTTTTCCACTCATCAACTTTAGAAGAGTTGGACTCTACATGAAAAAAGGCTCAAGTCGAATGTGGGTTTTGTTAGATATAGAAGTGGATGAGAATATCATGTAATGAATTCTTGATATAGGAAATAACCACTCTAGGAAAACCCAATACATGCAAACAATATACTTGTATTGACATAAAAGGAACATAATGAGGAAAGTTATGGTTGAGAGAAATGAATCCCAAGAGTAAATTCATCTATACATAGATGCCTTACAACAATATGTCAACAATTTGAACAACAAACTTTGAGTCCTAGCGAGGAAATTGGCCAATTTGGATTTCCATAGTAGTGAGGAAGATGATTTGGACTTCCATAACAATGAGGAAGATGAATTGGTTCCAGCTCCCACTTAGGAAAACCCTACTAATTGTTGTTCATGGTCTTTGCTATAATTTTTTTTCATGAGGAGTATTTGCAAGAAAAATATCTTTGTTATTATCTACTATTATGTTTTCTTCTACAATTTTGTAAAGAAATGAAGACTTAGCTATCGAAAAAACTATTAGAAGATATTTAGTTTAATAATTTATGACTTTAGACTTACTTCTATATTTTTGGTATGGTTTTTGTAATAGAAAACCAAAATATATAAACCTATAATGTTTCATTTTGATCACTAATACAAAACTAGCCTAACTTAAAAAAATATATATATATATATTAAATGAGCATCTATAAATACTCTATATGTATAACATATCCTTTGGGTTTCTAGCTATCTTATGTATACGAGTAAATTAAACAACATCGAAGCTAAAAGGTTTCCTAAAATAACTTCCAACTCTAGCCAAAACCCCACCTTTGGCTCAGGCATGTACGAAATTGGGATGTCAAATGAAGGCTTGACCATTCGGGGACAAATGAAGAAATCGTTTTCTAGAACAAGCATAATATTAAAAATATTATTACTTCAAATTTTGAGGATTTGTGTGGTGATAAAGAATAGAAAACAGAAACTAAGATATTATAAGGATGCTATCATCCCCAATTACAAAAATCAAAAGTATCTCTTTGTCTTGACTAATGTTAAGAAAAAAGTTAACATTGTTAAAATAAGAACAAATTCTTAGGAAATTCATAGTGAAATTTAATGTTGGTCAATTCCAAAAACACCATGGGATGAAAGAGCTTGTCACCTTTGCAAGAGACGATTGAGAGTTGAAGATGAAAAACCCATGTTATACTGCATTTAATATAGTTTTCAAAATATTTGTCACACCACTAGTTTTCTTAACCTTTCAAATCCGAAAAATGATGACTATTTTGAAGTGCTTGTCTTAATGCTTTCCAAGCATAAAAATAAAATGCTAGGAAAATATGAATAATTTCTTACCTTCTTAAACTCAAATAAACCATATAAATCTTATTGAAGATTAATCATAATTTTACTATATATAAATTAAATCAACATAAAATTAAATATAAAATTTTAATTTAATTTGATGAAAAATTTAAATTAATTTCATAGATATTAATTATATAATTAATTAAAGTAAATAGTAATCACAGTTTATTTCATGAATAATAGTTTATCAAAATAGAGTATCATCTACGTGCTGCTATTTTTTTATGTTTTCAATATAATTAAAAAATATTATAGACGTTTATTTTAATTTATTTTATTAGTAATATTTAATTTATAATGATAAATTTAAATTCTAGATTTGAAATTATTACTCATATATATACATAGAATTGCATTATGAATGATATGTTTTTTAGAAGCAATATTTTTATTGGAACCTTGAAACTTTATATAAAAGAATAAAATTATTATAAAATGTTGTTTTTTTTAATATATTCTTTGTCATTAATTTTGATAACAATTTTTCTTAATAGTTTAACGGTTGTTTTATCATTTATCATTCTTTTAATTACAAAACTTTGTATTTTTTCTTTTTTCTTTTTTCTAAGTAAGAGTAGGATCTATTAATAAAACATATGTTACATGGAGGCTCTGGCCTCTGCAGTTTTGGCCTGTATCAGTGGAATTTTTTCATCAAAACAACAAAAAATGGAGCTGCCCACATGGGGAAACTAGCCCAGAAGGAGTTTGAAGCACTGCCTCAAGAGAGGAAACCAATGTCATACATAATTGAGTAATTGTACCAGACATGATAGTAAGCAGATATAAAAACTAAAAAACTAGTATTCTTAAATAGAAAAAGACCTAGAATTCTATGTGTCGTGAGATGCTGGAGGTGGTTCTTCGATAATAAGGCATCTGTATTCATCATATTCAGCATACAGGTAGCCTGGAGCCACTTGTTGCGGTGCTACTACATCATCACCCGTATCTCTGTCCCGGTTTCCTGGCTCCTTGTAGTAGTCTGAGCTTCGAACCAGGATTGTGCTCGACAGGAACCTGTTGTGCCTTCATCATGTCAGAGAGACTGAGGTCGCAGCGAAGGTATAAGGGTTGGGTGGGCAAATTGGGACAGGGGTTATCACTGGTCACCTCACGGAAAGAGACCAAGATGGTGGCAATGATGAGAGGACAGTCGGAGGAACATTGGAATTGAAATTGGGGAGAGGAGTGGGACTGTGAAGAGGCATAGGTGGTTGAGTGAGGTGGAGGGTGTGTCAAGGGCTCTGAGGAGGGAGGCTGAGCAGAGGAGCTAAACAGTCGGCCACGAACGCTACGATTATTGGGGTATCTGCCCCAGGAGTGCTCGAGGGAGGAGGATGAGGAGTTGGATAGGGATGATGGAGGCAGATGAGAGACGTGGCCCTTGCTGTTGCCATGTTGGCATTGCATGCGATGCCAAAGGCGTGGCATGTTGGTGCAGTAGGGGTGGGAGGCTCGCTGAGCAGGGGAAGAAATAGAGTTGGTAGGAGGCAGTCGAGGAGCAGATGCAGAATTAAGGCCAAAGGAAGCCGAGAAGCATAATTGACACAGAGGAGTCTGAGAGTAGTGGAGGCCTGGAAGAAATTCTATGTAACCTCTTAGACTGCAACGCTGACCAGTCGCCGTGCACGAGCTTGGATCTGCCACCTCGGGGGAGCAGCAACTTCGCAATGGTATATAATGGTGCAGCATAGAGTTAGCATACAGTGGATGGAGTTCCTTAGAGGGACAAAAGGCGTAGCCAGAGAGCTGAGAGGCAAATCTAGAGGGCCAAAGGAAATAATCAGACGAGCAAGCAAGGAGCTTTATTTTCATGCGAAGGAGGCAGCCTCGACGAGTGCAGTGAAGTAAATGTTGCTTGTGGTGGCGGCCAAGCTTCATTAATGCTGGTAAATGTCGATGGTGAGAACTGTGGGTGGCCATGTGGCCTTGTCACGCACCATCCCGCAGGCCTGTCTCCGTACCGACGTTTTTAAACATCCGTATCCGGGGGTTTGTTGTATTTGTGCACTAGATTAGTGCATTCCTGTATGAGTTTGTTGTCATTGAGAATGGAGAGGGATCCTACCATGAGAATTTTAGAACTGGTCACTCCTTTTGCCAATAGATCTGCTACCTTGTTACCGAACCTCTTAACACGCTTGAAGGATAAAGCTCGGTGTTGTTGCAGCCACTGTGCTATAATATCCAATCTTTCCATAAGCCTCCAGCTATTAGAAATTTTATAAGAAGTGGCTCCTATGAGAAGTTGATTGACCATATTGATAAGAATTTGGGATTCACCTTCTATTTCAACAGGGAAGTAGTTGTGGAGTTGTGCTAGATGCAGCCCTTGCCATAGGCCTTCAAGTTCTACCGAGTTGTTGGTATCCCATCGTATGGATCCAAAGAATATTAGCAAAGGATTACCTTTATGATCCCTGAAGATTCCCCCATATCCTGCTTCACCTGGATTTCCCTTTGATGCTCCTTCGAAGTTTAGCTTCAATAAAATGATGGATGGAGGCGTCCAATGGCTTGGAGCTTCCACTTTTCTATGTGAGCGTGCTGGACAAAGGCAGGGAGGGAGCATGAGTTGCTAGCTTTCCCAAATATATCTTTCCGAGATTTGCGTGGGGAGATATTCTTGTTGCTAGTGCTCAAGAGCTAGAGTTTCCTCTATATTGCCGCAGAGATTGTTCCATAGAACTTCTGGAGGAGTGCTTTGATTTTTGAAAATCCACTTGTTCCTTTCCTTCTAGAGTGTCCAAAGAGTGAGACCTGGGATGAGCGTCCATAGAGAGTTGAGTAAGTTTCTGATGTAAGGACTGGGGGGCCAATTGCGAATGATGGAATTCAGGTCCCATGGTCTTCTGCCATATCTTATACATCTGAAACTAATTTTCTCCCAGAGAAAAGTTGCGAGTGGACAGGTAACCATTAAATTCTAGATGGTTTCTTCGTGATCAGTACAGTTGGGGCATCTGGACAGCCCTATGAAACCCCTTTTGATGAGGTTGTCCTAAGTGAGAATTCTCTTGTGACATAGAAGCCACATGAAAGTAGAAACTTTTGGCCAAATATTCAGAGACTAGAGGTTGTCCCAGATTAAGTCAATGGGATCTTGGCCGTGGGTTAAAAGAGTGTATGCTTCTTGGGTGCTAAATTTACCTTGTGGCTTGTATCCCCATCTAAGGAGATCTGTTTCCTCCAAATATTTGATCTTCCTGCAATTGAGTTCCATATCAAGGGTGCTGTGAGAGTTCTGCTGTTGCTGATTTAGGTAGAGAGAGGTTGGTTTCCATTGCCTGAACCCCTGGTTGGGGGTTGCCTTCCAATAGTGATAGACATTGGCTTCTAATCTATTGATCACTTCCGGTTGAAGCTGTGGAGTGATAGTGGTGACAAGTTTGGGTCATTGTTGCCACGAGTCTGTCCAGAAGTGAGTAGTATGTCCATTACAGATTTCCCAGAAACTTTGTTCTTGGATCAGAAGGCGATGCTGTTTGGCAGCATTCCAGATCTATGAGCCTACTTCCACTGTCATCAGACGAATGAGGTCTTCATTTGGTCTATTATTGAAATACTTGGCTATCCAGAGAAGAGCCCATGGAGTATGTGGTGTTGATAGCCACTGCCACCAAATTTTTGCTCCTATGACAACATTATTGTGATATTGATCACGGAGACCAAGACCTACAGATATCTTAGGCCTGTAGACTGTTGTCCACTTTACCAGTGCCCATTTTATGTTCTGCCCTGAGGAACCCAAAAGAAAATTACGTTGCAGAGATTTGATTTGCTTGAGGACCCACTTAGGGGTAGCAAGAACTAAGAATAAATAAAGAGGCATAGATTGTAAAAACGACTTGACGAGGATAAGATGAATGGCCGGGTTGAGGGAGCGGAAAGTCCATGAGGAGAGCCTAGCCTCTAGTTTCTCAAGGAGGGAGTGCCATGAGGAATGTTTGATGGCAGAATCGATCAGATGGGTGCCCATATATGTGGTAGGAAGATGAGTGATAGTGAACCCAAGGATTCTGGCAATTCGATTTTGAGTGGTGATTGAGGTATTGAAAAAGAAGGTTTGAGATTTGGATGCATCAACAGAGGTACCAGAAGCAGCCGTGAAAGTGTCTAGGATGGATTTGAAGGTGAAGGCCTCTTGGACTGAAGGGTGGCCGAAAAGCATGTTGTCATCAACAAACTGTTGATGGGTAGTGGCCGGAGAGCCGTGAACAGAGATGCCCCGCAGTTGCTAGGATTGGATAGCTTGCTTGATAAGATGACTCATACCTTCCACCATAAGAACAAAGAGAAAGGGATAAAGAGGATCACCTTGGCGAATGCCTCGGGTAAGGGAAAGGGGTTGAGAAGGGATTTCATTTACCAAGATGGAGAAGAAGGAGGAGGAGATTAGACTCATAACCCATCTGATCCATGTAGGGCTAAAGCCATAAGCTGCTAGCATTTGCTGTATCTAGCTCCAACTAAGTTTGTCAAATGCTTTAGATAAATCAATTTTCAGAAGCATACCTGCCTTTTTGGTTTGTTTTAGAGAGTGGATGATCTCATGCGTAAGAATGATTCCATCAAGGATCTGGTGGCCTTCCATGTATCCCGTTTGTTCCCGTGAGATGAGAAATGGCAACAACAACTTAAATCCGTTGGCTATCACCTTGGATATGATTTTGTAAATGAAATTATAGAGGGAAATTGGCCTAAAAATTTTAGGAGTGGCAACTTGATATTATTTGGGAATGAGTGCAATGAAAGTGACATTGAGGGAGTGAAGAAGCCAATGCATGGTGCAAGATTCTTCTACAAGATGCCATACATCGTTCTTTATAAGATCCCAGAAGTGATGGAAGAAGTTGGAGGTGAAGCCATCTAGACCTGGTGAATTTCCTTATTTACATTGGGAAACTGCTTGTTCGACTTCCTGGAGAGAGACAGGGCGTAGTAACATTCGATTATGATCTTCTTCAATTAGTTTTGGAATGTGTTGCAGGACTTTGGTGATTGCTGGTTGTCTATTTTCTTGGCTTTCCTGAAGCAACGATTTGAAGTGGGTTAAGAGTTATTTTTCGATATCCTGATGCTCTTCTAGTCTTTGTCCATTTTGGCTTTGGAGTAAGCTGATCTTGTTGTGCATTCTTCGTTGTATGGTGGAACGGTGGAAAAACTTGGTGTTCCTTTCCCCTTCTTTTAGCCATATTATTCTGGATTTTTGCTTCCAGAGTATCTCTTCTTGCTGGTGTCTTTCATCTAGTTGTTTGAGAAGACTCTATTCCTGTGAAGCCAACATCTCAGTACGACCCTCTTTGATGATGTGTTGTGTAAGCTCCACCATATTACACTCGAGGACCTTTTGTTGTTGAAATATGTTCCCAAAGGTGGAATGGTTCCATATTTTGATGTGGGTTTTGAGGTCCTTGAGGTGCTGCTCGAATTGAAACATCTTGGATCCTGTAGGTGGAGTAAAAGCCTGCCAGGAATTGGTGACCATCTCCTTGAAATTCGGATGGGTAAGCCAGAAAGCTCCAAAACAGAAGGGTCTTTTAGTAGCATCGTCGGGCCTCGTCCATTGAAGAGAAATGGGCTAGTGATCAGATCCTAAGAGAGGCGGGATGGAGGCCTAAAAGCCTCCTCCGATGTGAATGGAATTATCCGATAAGAGGAAGCGATCCAACTTAGAGGCAATTTGTTGTGAGCCAGAGCGCTTGTTATTCCAATTATGTATGCCATTGGAGAAAGGCAGATCTATCAACCAGTTCTTTTGGGTGTAGTTTTTAAAATAGATGCAGTCCGAATCTAATTTGGCACACCCTCCTCTTTTCTCTTCAGAATTAGTGATCATGTTGAAGTCCCCACCCTTGATCCAAAGGGGATGGGTCCTGTTGGAGTTGAGCATTCCCATCGTATTAAGCAGAGTTATTTTCTGCATGGTGTCTTGAGGAATGTATACATTGGTGGGGTGCCCATGGATATTGGTCCCCAGTATGTGGAATGTAGCTTGGATTAAATTGTGCGATGCATGTGCATTCGTGATTGAGACCGCATGCGAATCCCATGCTATGGAAAGTCCCCCAAAAGCACCAGAAGCATCAAATGCAATGGAATGGCATCCTGGCCAGGCTTTGGAGAGGATGGAGCCTAGGGTATTACTATTACACTTGGTCACTTGTATGAAGAAAACCTGTGGTCTTTCCATTTGTATCATGTTTTCAATCATTCTGTACTTGGAGGGGCCATTTAATCCCCTTATATTCCAAGAGGTAAGCTTCATTGAGAACAATTTTCAAGTGGCTGATAGAACTTGGTAAGTTTGGGATACCTACCAGATTCCACAAGCATTTCCCCAATTAGGATGGTCCTTCGCAGGTCTATTTTTCTGCCTCTCTTTTTAGAGTCCTTGAAGAGTTTTTTTCCTTCCCATTGGCTACCTAGTTGAATACCCAAGGATTTTTGGTGATGTTGAGCACGTGAGAGGGCTATCTCTAGACTTTCAATCTATCTGTTTGATATTTTATCAAAGTCTTTTTTCCTGCAAGCTTGTTCCAGAACAAAAATATCTAACTCTCCAATGTCAATTTTTTCTGGTTCCTCTTCCATGTGACTGGCTTGGCTGCCTACAGCCCCTAAACCATCAACATCCATGTTATTAGGTTGCAAGAGAATGATATCCCATATTGTGTTGGTTTTAGGTGGTAGAAGGAAAGACTCAGGAAGAGGCTTCGAGAACAAAGGGGGAATGGGGGGTTCTGAGCTAGGAATTGAGGCCGAGGGGATCAGGGGGATAACATACTTACTGGGGTTCTCAGAATCAGGCTGAGAGAGCTTTGCAAGGATGTCAAATCTATTGCTGGTGGAGGGGATATCTGAGGCAGGGGCAGAAGGTTTGGCTACAGTAGCAAGGGCTTTCTTGTGATGGCTTTTGTAGGTTTGGACTTTGGTGAAGCCATCTTCATCAGAGTTGGCAGAGGGCACATTGGGTTTGTTGAGGGGTGGATTGAGAGGGAAGTCTTGGAATAAGTGGCCATGAGCATATCATTTGTGGCAGCGGAATGGTACATGTTCATAATCAATAGATTTCAGCGATTCAAATTCATCATGAAAGAGACTTACCGAGTCTGGAAGTGCTTTTACGAGATCCATGTAAACACATATTCTAGAATATGAGGTGTATCGCCTGAGCTTGGTCTTCTCTACTAGCTTTATGAACTCTCCAAGTCTATTGCCGATGTCCCTTAATGATTCTTCGTCCCAATATTCCAGGGGTAAGGAATTCTCTTTGTCCGGATTAAATCGTTCAACCCAGTCGTAGAGATAGATTTTGGACGAGTTGAAAAAGTATGGACCTCCGTCTAAGATGTGATTTCTATCTTCGATACAGTTGAAGATGGCATTGAAAAATCCTTTAGGCCCTATTTGATGCATAACATTTCCTTTTGGTTTCCACTTGGAGCTGATCCAGATGTGCAAGGCTTTTTCAATAGGCCAGAAGCCAGCAAATTTTCCAATGAGTGCATGGTCCTTCATGTACTGAATCTGAGCATTGATGTGATGTCTTGGAAGGTTTATCTTAGGGCATTCAACATCTATTGGCCTGCATGTGGCAAAGGTCGTTTTGGGCAGAGTCGTGTTGCCAAGAGAATCTGTGGTTTTGTCTTGTTGTACCTCCAACGCATTTCCAGGGGTTTTTGTATTAACAACAGAAGCAGTCGGTCTTGTGGCCTGAGACGGCTTCTACGTAGTGACAGAGGGCTTTTGTGTTAAGTCAGAATACAGAATCTGTGTCGCAGAAAAGTTGACAGAGGTGTGAAGGCCTATTGGGGAGGGCGTACCAGCACCCCCTGAGGGGGATCCATTGGAAATGGATCAGCGGCTGCGAGGAGATGTAGTCAGGCAGTTACCGAGAGCAATACTAAGGACCCTAGAACTAAAGCGTCACCGTCGAGGGAGAACCTAAAACCCTAGTTCAGAGCATCATGGAGCTCGTCTCATTGTTCAATCCCATACCTTTCAAAGCTTTGTATTAGTCAGGAGCATCATATTATATTATATTAATAACATTTCACGTACAGAGAGAGCATCACGAATTAATCATCAACCCTTATCATTTATACACATCACTACACTTTATCTAAATAAAAATCATTGTATCTTGGCCTTGCAAGAAATGAACCCCCTCTAAACAAGAATGCATTACAACCTACACAAAATCTATGATAGAGAATCTGACAGAGATGCCACTAAACCTGTTCCTTGGTCTACAATGACAGCCAACCCAAGAGATGCAAAAGAAGGCCCCTGAGAGCATCACTTGTTAAACAAACATAGAAATAATAGACAACATATTAATATAAGTGTGATATTTATTTAGTATTCAAAAGATATACATTTATAATAAATTTGTATAACCCTTGGTTTCATAGCTGAAGGAATTTTGGACTTTCGTATACTATTCACATTCCACACCCAAAACCCTTAGAGGATTAGGTGTTCAACATTCCCCTGTTCAATATGAAGGGGTCTATATGAGTCCAATAAGAGATATATAATGCAAAAATATAACAATGCATAAGAATAATAAGTTGAATGTGGTCTCTAAGATGATGACACAAGCTGGGAGAATTCGAGGCCTGAGTCAATGATGGTTTAAGGATTACCACCAACACTGGAACGCTTAGTGCAGTTCTTGCAAATCTTCCAAATATGGAAATAAGTTGATGTCGTATACTAGAGGAAGTGATCATTATCGCTTTGAAGAGGGAGATCATCAACCTGGAAAAGGGATATCTTCAACATGCAGAAGAAAGGGAGAAACTCAACCTAAAAATGGAAGCCTTCAACTTTTGGTAGCTTAGAGAAGGCCACCAACCAAAGGCATGTTCATGGGATTATTTTTCTCTCGCTACAATTCTGAACCTAGGTATGGTTATCTCTGGATGAAGGCCTAGCGAGAAGATTCATGCTGTGGATTACACTCTAACAATTTATCTTTGAAACTTGTAGATTAAAATCAACTGCCCCTATTTACTTAGATCTAAACTAAAATAATTTTCAATATTCAAGAAAAAATTATTTGATTTGAGAAAAATAGCTTCTTCATTTTTGAATCACATTGCTAAGAACGATCCAACTAATGTGAATATTTGTTCTTTTACGAGGATTTTTTTTAAGCATCTGTTGGAATAATGAGTTTTCTTACCACAATGCTTGCATGGGTGAATAACAAAACAATGATCTTTCACATGGCCAACTTAGTCACAAAATTGGCATTTGACAATATTTTGTGAATGTGGATGAGGAGTAAAAATAGGTAAAGAATCATCTTGAAGAAATTCAACGCTCTCAAATTTTATGGGCTTCGATTAGTCTCGAATGTGATAGGATGTCACCTCATCAAATCCAAGACTTGTTCTATACTTTTTGTTGACAAGGTCTTCCCAGGGTTTGATGATTGGCTTGGAAAGTGTAGGCTGAATTTCCATACCTGCATACAAATATTCCCATGAAATAGGAAGATGGTGGGATTCAACCTCAATGTTATAGATTTGACCACTTTCTAAGAGCATATGGGAGTTTGTATTGGACTCAAATAGATGATCGTTCTGAACAAAAACAAGTTTATAATAACTCTTATGTTATTGTAGCTCATCTTGTTGTAGTTGTGACTCAAGCTGCAAAAACTTAATCATTTCTTGTGTATTTTCCAAACAATTTCTAATATCAAAGAGCGTGTCCTATCAATAGTGGAATGTATCATAATATTTAGTAACTCTAATACAACACCCATTCGCTCCATTTTAGAGCAATGCCTCAACTTCAAATGTGCTTGCTTACAATGTAAAATTACAAGTGAACTTATGAAAAGATAGTTCAAACAATGTGAAAAAGTTGCAACTCAAAAGAATGCAAATGATCTGTAATGTTATGTGCACTTGATGGAAATTTTTTTTTTTGAAGAAAATTGTTTTTTATTGTCTTTTTTTTCCATCCTTTCCTTGTTTCCATTGTCTCTTTTTTTTTCACATATGTATATACACATCCAAGGAAAAAACTCGAAATATGCCAACAGGTATCAAGAAAAATGTAGAAGACCAACAATGTCAAAAATACCTAAAAAAACATTTTGTAGCCTACATGCCACTTACAAAAACTCATAGCTTTTTGTTGAATTTTGACATCTTCAGGTAGATCACATATCTCTTTCTTATAAAATAGAAACGATTCTCCATCTTGCTATTTTTATTAGTCATAAATTATTTTGATCGAAACTTCACATGCAAAAAGGAGATGACATCAAGTAGATATTATGACAAAAGGGTACTAGAAAAATTATCTAGGCTGATGCATACCCTCATGATGTTGTCGAAAAACACCCTTTACTTCTCTAGGGTGTTAACGGCACACGTCCCAAGTGGCCAAGATTGCATTTATTCAATGTCATTTTTTTTATACTATCATCGAAAGGATCCTCTTTGAGCCACCAAATCTTCATAATTACTCCAGGATTCAACAATTTCACCTTCTTAAGAAGATTGCATCAGTAGCCTCTATAAAAAATGGTGAATGTGGCAGTGGCGACAAAAGAAACAACACCCCTTTGATTGGAAAATGATCACTACAAGCCAGTGCTTGAATAATATTGACCCCTTACAGAAACATTTTTTTTTTTAAGTGAACTTATCCTACTTCATATAAACACCTTGAACCAATTCTAGCGATTTATACCAACCAAAAAATATCAATTTTATTTATTCGATCTTTTGTTGCATCAAACATTGCTTCTAATAGTGGGTTTTATCAAATAGCATGAAGGTAGTGTTGTTGGCTTGATGGGGTGTAGACGCCGGTGAGATATGGTTTCGTGAACCAACTAAAACCACTATTATTAACCCTTTCTGAAATTATCTGCTACGCAGATCAAAGTCTCACCCAAGGCAATACTAGGCAATGCTAGAACTAGGTTTCTATGTCCAGAGGGAAATAGAGTGTGGCTTTAGGGCTTACCTTCCTTCGAACACTGAACAGAGATTCACATAACAACTATGCTAATTAGACTCTCATTTTTCAACACTTCTTATTGAACTATCTTGCAAACTATGCGATTTTACTTTAACAAGCATAAATGAGCATAAATAACCATAAACAGGACTTTGTCATGCAATTATGTATAGAAAACCTTAAAAAAACACAAATGATTTAAAAATACAAGTAAATCAAATGCATAAACAAAGAAAAAAGATATTTCTGCAATCTTCTATTATTACTTATATCTTCTTAATACAACCCTTTATGCCCTGTGCACTCAATTAGAGGAGTCTACCCACTCAGCTAAAAAATTTCTAAGCTCTCCATGCACTCAAAAACATGAGCCTTCCCTTTCCCACAAACAACAGAATAAAGACTCAAAACAATGTTACATCCAAGTTCATTCTATCATGATTTATTTGATTCATTGACTTACCTATACTCCTTAAATAATATTCTCTTTTATAATACCATGGTCCTAGAGCCATGGGTGGAGCTCAAGTTATACAAAAATATCCCATATCTTTACAAATCAAGGGTATTTTACTGACCCCAAATCCCCTAAGACTCTAACATAGCTCTACGTTGTGCACTTGTCTCATCGATCTGTGGAGTCTTTCTCAAATTCTTCAATCGAGCGGCACCCCATCCAACAATCTAGCTACATAAAAATGTGACTCGTCTCAAGTGACCCTGCCGATACACCCTAGATATTTTCTTTTATGCCGCTCAAGGAATCCTTCAGATGCATAGCTATTTCGGTGCACCTCTTCTCAAGTTCACAAATTTCAATCGACAACGTCTTAGTGTTTGGCCCTGTGATTTTTGTGGCAATATCCTTGTACGTCTAGCACATCCTTTCAGCTTTTTAATGAGATTCTGCAGTAGATGACTAGCTTTGGCCTCCCATGGATTCATTCCAGTTGTGATAAGGTGTTATTTTCTTCTTAGATCATCAATATGTTCTTGCAAAAGTTTACCCTCTTCAAGACGGGCATACTTCTTTACTCATGCTAAAGTATTCACGGTGACCTTAATGTGTTCCATATGTTCTAGTTTCTTGCAAACTTATTCGTTAATATCCTACACTTGAGGGTCTTGTTGCAGTGAGGCCTAGACATCCATAACATATTCAAAGACTTGGGTGCATTCTTGGACAGCGGAATCAATATTTTCATTTGCAGCCTTAATCTATGTTGTGTGATACTGTCGGACCTCTGGCAGAGTAATGGGTTCCAATTTCATCTGAAACTTAATGATATTCATCTGCATCTCAAGTCACATATTTTTTACTTCGGTCTTTGAATCCTTGACTTTTGTCGTGATATTTTCCATATTTTTCTTTGGCGTTGCTACAGCCTGAATTTGCAGCTTAGGTAGTTCGCCGCAAACCTTTGTTATGGTTGTTTCCGATTTTTTTCTTTGTGCAACTGCCTTATAGTGCTCCAGGACATCCTGCTGCTTTTCCTCTACCATCCTCCACCTTTCTTTATTAACATCATGGATAATTAATAGGGTGTGTTTCTCTCAGATCTGCAACTCTTTAGCAACCCTCTCGTGGAACTCATGCAGTGCTTTCAAAGCCACCGCAGCAAGGTTGAGCCTTGTGTTCTATAAATGTGCCGCTTGCACCTCCTTCTCAACAATGTAAAAACATAAGGTACCTTTAGGTATCAGCACTACGCAGATATCAGTCATAATGGCCAATTCTTGTTCTATTGTATGTCCACCTGTTGGTGCCCTGCTCACTTAAGCTGCGCTCAGTTGAAGCCCGCTCTCTTGACTCACGCTCGCTTGCAATACGCTCGTTTACAACTATAAATCCTTGATTCCCTAGTGGAACTCAGTCAATAACTTCTTGTACTAGTCCTTAATGTTGCCCCACAGATGCTCAGTGATGTGCTGAGAAATGTCACCAATTTCATCAAAGTCCCCCTCACTAAGGACTAATGTTGTTGGGCCGATGGACCTCTATGACTTCACCTTCTTCCGCTCGCCTCCACAACCCAAACTGATCTGAAACTTTATATTAGTTTTTTTTTGCTAATTACAATTTCATAATATTAATTTATTTGCTTCTTGTTTGCTTGTGGTGCTTTAGTTTCCTTGGTGTAGGTGAGTGTCAAAATAAAAATTTGTCTTGTGTTTTGAGTTTAAATTAATGAAAAATAACAACATAAGTAAGAACTGAGAAAAAAAATAAAAATGTATAGAAAACCATAAACAGAGCCATCAGCACAATTTTTTTATGAATGAGTTCACCACTCCTCGGCTACATCTCCTTGGTCCAGCTTCCATAGCTTGGGGCCTCTTGTATTAGCTCAAATTTAGAAAAAGTGATGTGTATACTATTCAAATTCTCTTGAAACCTATTCTATTGTATTAATAACATACAAATAATCTAATAATGACTGTCCAATTACTGAAAACTTACTCTGGCTGGTCTAGACTTGACCTCCTTCCTTGGTGGCCCTAGGCTCCCTTGAACTTCCCTGTACAAAAATCACATGTAGAATTCATTTTTAGCCTCTAAAAACTATACAATTGTATCTGGAATGTGAAAATCATCTAATATTTACTATTTAGTTTCTAAAATTGGTTCCAATTTGATCGAGATAAGCCTCATTTAATGCTTCCCTAAGAAATTTCCATTAAACTTGGAGATCTGCTAGATAATCCCGCTAGACTTGGAATCTTCGACGGATTTTGGGGCACCTCCAAAATCCCTGCCAAAATAAACTTAGCTTAACTATAGGTTTAGTTAGTGATAAGTGTTATTAAATGTTTTCATTATCACATAAGCAGGTTTAGTGCTTGGCTCTCTTCGCTGGTCATGTGGTATGGTTACATGGTGGAGGGCCTGGCCCCATCGTGTTCAGTCGGTCCTCCAAATGAAGGTTTAAATACAATTTTGCAACATTAAATTTCAAATCCAGAGCTGCAACCTATTAGGTAAAGCCGACTGTCTTGTGGGTTGGAGGTATTGGGTTCAAACTCGACCCCACTCCCATTAGACAAAGCTTTTACCGAAAATCTACGGACCTTGGCATTAAACTATGGTTTAATTAAAAAATTAAATATAATTAATATGATATGTATTATATAATATAATATATATAATATATAAAAATATATATAATATTAAATCAAAAATACATAAATAAAACACAATTTTCACCTTAGATATCATTAGGAAATTACCCCAAAATAGACGAAACTAGCAAATTCAAAAGTGCCACTTGCCACAGCCTCATTGGTAGAAACCTGAAGAAAAATCCTAGAAGATTCATTTTTGCTGACTGGATTGTCATGTCACCAACTAGTCACTATTCTATAACTTTTTTAGCTGTTTGAGAAAACAGTCAACAGACCATAACTTACTCATACGAACTCGAATTTTGATGTTCATCCCACAACTTGGGATGCTTGCTGCAATATCCTTGAAGAAGATGAATAACGGTCCTGTTGACCACTTCTGTTTAGCCATCTGTTTGTGGATGAAAGGTTGTACTTTTCTTCAACTTAGTGTCCATTATTTCCCACAAATTAGACCAAAAATTCCCAAAAAATCAAGAATCTTGATCACTTACAATATAAGTAGGAATACCAAAATGAACCCAAAAATTTTGAAAGAAAAGATGAGTTGTTTGTTTAGCTGAATTCGTTTCTTAAATGGCATCAAAAGACACATTTTGCTAATCATATCTACCAAAAAATACAAATAATCATGACCTTTCCTTGACATAGGAAGACCACTTACAAAATCCATTGAGACACTCTCCCAAGGATGTGAAGGAACCAAAAGTGGAGTGTATGATCCAAGTTTCCTATTGATCCAGGTGGCTCCAGAGACACACACAGGACAAAGAAGGCTCAAAATTCAAAGTGTTCAAAACACTCTCGAACCAATTTCAGGTCATAAAGCTCGGCAAGAGCTTTTTGGTGGTGCAAACAACACTCAAAACCGAGTTTGTATGATCAATTTATGGCTCTTTAATGTTTGGTAAGACAAGGCAAAAGCATGGCCCACAGGGTTCCACATGTCATCCCAGTCATCATGTGGGACCCACACGTACATAACAGCCTATTATACCATGACACATGGTGCGCTATCATTGGCTCCTTGCCCCCGCACAAAAGAGAAAACACACAAAAAAAAAATATTATTAAAAATGAAATAAAAACAAATTATATAAAATATTGTTTGCAAGTCAAGATATATATATATATATATATATATATATATATATATATATATATATATATATATATATATATATATATATATATATATATATATGAAGCTGGGTTACACTTTTTGCCCTTTTTTGAGAAAAAATTTTCATTTTTTCGGTTCTTCAACTTTCTGCAAACTATAACAATTTTTCTGTGTAGAATTTCATTTTGCGATAAAAATAAAAGTTGTGAGAAATTTTGTTAGCTTTCTATTACTTATTTTTTGAAATTTTTTTTATGCAGATTTGATATGTCAACTTAGCGTTTCTTTGAGTGTGTGTTTCTTAACAATCAAAGGATTCATAAGAAGTCATGTTATGACGCAATGTTGTATTCATTGAAAATTTGTGTTTTTTAAAAAACAAAATGTGTTACAACAATCTAGAGATTATAGTCTACTTTGTTTTTAATATATTTAAAATAATGGATGTATATCATACCATTAGACACCTTTTAACTGTCCATACTAAAAAAAATCACGTATTTTTTATATGGTCATGTGGAATAAATTTTTAACATATGTTTATAAACTAAAAATATAAAAGCTACCCATTAGAGACGACGGACCAATGTAATGCCCCATAATTTTTTCAATTTTTTTTACAATGTATTTTGGGAGATACAAAATTTTGATTTCATTGAATCACAATGACCCTCAGAAATTGTTTGCACCCATTTTATTAGAAAAATAATTAAAATTAATAAACGTTTACGAAATTCCATAAAATTTATATTTCCTAAAAGTAGATTCAATTCTGAAAATGTTTGTCTTGGTTCCGAAAGTTAATGAACAACCTTTCATGGAGTTTAATCAGTCCAAAGTTGCAGAACCGTTTTCAGAGCCTGGTTTTGTGTAATTGGTGACGCGTTAGTTCGGCCGAACTTGGACTAACAGTTCAGCCGAACTATGTTTTCCGCTTACGAGTCGTTAAAACTAATGTATTAATAGTTCGGCCGAACTTCTTATCAAAATTTCGGCCGAACTATTGTGTAACTCTCCGTCGGCCAGAAAATTTTGTGGAGCGCCCTACAAAACACACATTTCACATCAATATAAATTGCCGCGAAATGATTCACAATTTTCGCACATTTCGCACTTCATTTCATTTTACAACTTGGTTTGAGTTCAAAAACTTTTCTTCAAAGTTTGGGTTTAAAGAACTTTTTTGGAAGACATTTTTTGGAGGCGGCGTGATTTTTCTTGGAGGTATGTATGTGTTTTGTGTTGAAATAAATATTTTGAGCTTCTTTGTTCAAAAAATTTTCTTCAAATTTTGGATTTAAAGAATTTTAAAGACATTTCTTGGAGGCGTGTGATTTTTTCACAACAAGCGTAATGTATTTCAAAAAAAAGCATTTGTGTTTTTTAAAGGTGTTTGATTGGATGACATTTTTACAAAGGTTTTTTAAATTAACCTTTTATATTTAATGAGTTATTGCCCATCTTTAAGAAATTTTTGAACCTCATAATCTTGCCATATCATGGGAATTAAGAACTTGTAGAAAGATATCAAAAGTAGACCTCGAGGAACGAGAGAAGAGACAAGACAATATTGCAAACGAAGTTAAAAGCTCCTCTCAATATTGAATATAAAAATCCGCATGCTTGGGTTCAGGCTATATGGGATCAAATATTACATGATCAATATATTTACTTTTATTTTATGAACTAGTTTGAAAAATATTTTGTTTGATGTAAACAGACAGAAATATTCCTCAAAATATTGAAGAAGAAAATCAACCTCAAGCAGAAATTGAAGCAGGTATGTAAATGTAAATATTATGATCTATTAATATATTTTTAAAATTTTCCCAATGTAAAATGTGAAGCTTAATTTTTATTTGATGAACTAGTTTGAAAAATATTTTGTTTAATGTAAACAGACAGAGATACTCCTCAAAATATTGAAGAAGAAAATCAACCTCAAGCAGAAATTGAATCGGGTATGTAAATGTAAATATTATGATCTATTGATATATTTAAAATTTTCCTAATATTTATCGACATATTTATTAATTTAGTTATTTATTGAATATGTACTATTTTTTCGAATATGTACAGATGAAATCACTATCGATAATGAGATGTTAGAAAATGTCGACACTCACACATATGGAGATAAAAAACCTGACTATGTTATACGATATCGTGTCGATAAAATTTTGGAAATGTTTTTCAAAACTGAGCAAGTGACAGCTCAAGCTCAAATGTTGAAAGGTCTCCTATCATCAAGGAAATTAAAAGAAGCGACGACACTATTGGGTATTCAAAAATCAACCAAAGATAAAAAAATGAAAGAAGAGGTGATAAAAAATATGAGTAGTGCTATAGAGTCAATTAAGATATCTAGAGATAAAGATGTTTCAAATATACGTAGAGGAATACAAATGGCAATGGTTTCACCAAGTAATCAAGAGAATCGTTTGAATCTAACATCTATGGCATGAGCACTGGGAACCTCGCGAAAAACTCTGCACAAACATCGAAAATTTCGACTGCAATTAGATGTAAATGATGAACTCGCTTGTTGGAGAGCTATTTGCAGGCAACCATACAAAGATAGACTTGGAGAAGATGTTAAAAAAATAATATATGAATATTGGAAGAACAATTCGTGTGTTTCACCGACTGCAAGACATGTGATGCGAAGAAGAATAGCACGAAATCAATACAAAAAACATGAAAAAAATCTCTTGGAAACCACTCAAATAGAGTTATTCAACAAGTTCAAAGAAGAGAATCGTCAAATTCAAGTTTCACTCAGTGCTTTTGTTCAACAAAAACCATGGTATGTAAAACCTATCACCGTACGCGACACTTGTTGTTGCCGTTATCATGTGGAATTTGAGTTATATTATGACACATTCCTTCATTTCGGTAGAACATTATGGAAGGATTCACCTCCTCCTTCCACTATCCGTGAATTCATATCTCAAATTCTATGTGAAAGAGAAAGCGATGAACTATTTTACAAAAAAGAAATGTGTTGGTGGTAAAAAATGCGATGATTGTGGAAATTTGACTAAATTTCAAAACAAATATCGTATTGATATAAATGATCAATCAATGTCCAACATGAAAGTGAAATGGAAGAGATATGAATATATCGGTACATCGATTCAAGGTGCAGATAGTGTTAAAAGAATCGAATTACGAGAAGACGAAATTTTTCTGATAGACTTTTTGAGAAAGTTTGAGGCAGAAATTTACAAATACACCAAGCATTCCCATAGAGCTCGATGGCAAGACTTGAAATTCAAAAAATCTCGTGAAGTTTTTCCACCAGTGACCATTTTGTCAGTGATTGATTTTGCAGAAAACTACACATTTGTTCCACAAAAAGAAATTCAGAGTGAATACTATCACTCTGACCAAGTCTCCATGCTCGTCCATATTCTATATAGACACGCTGAACAAAATGTCGATCATATAGAAAGCACAAGTGAAAATCGACATATCATTAAAGAATATCACTTTTATATCAGTGACGATCGTACACATGATACATGTTTTGTACAACATTGTTTTGGAAGAATTTATGATTCATTGAAAAATCATGGAATAACATTCAATGAACATTGGATATGGTCAGACGGATGCGCAGGTCAATTCAAATCTGCACGATCATTTTTTTTGTTGTGTTGTCTTCATAAGAAAACCTGCATTAAACATTGTTGGAATTTCTTTTAGACTAGCCGTGGAAAAGGAGAACATGACGATGCAGGAGCATGCATAAAATGAGTACTTCGAAGATATCAAATGAAGCACTATGCATGCCAACTTGTGAACGCTGAAGAAGTTGTTCAATGGTGCAAAACTGCTCTAAGCCATGAGATTAACCCATCAAGAAAAGTGTGAAGGTACATTCAATTTAATTTATATTGGAAATCTAATTTTAAACATTGTACATTTATCATGCAATGATTATTTTTAATTGTATTTTGATATCATATTTAAAAATTATTTTTCTAATTTTCCATATAAAGGTTTTTCTGGCATATTGGAATTGAAGACGTAGATAAATCAATTGGAAATGACGTTGAAACAATAAAAAGGACTCGAAAATTGCATTCAATTCAAACAAAATTGTCCAGAAATGTGTTTGCATTGGATAAAAGAAAATATTCTTGTTTTTGTGATTTTTTCATAGACAACACAAAATCCAATGACGTTTGTGAAAACAAAATGTATGAACGATTGGAAACATACAGAGCTAAATACAAAGGGAAAAAATGTCTGTGAAGGTCAAGAAATGCAATCGAGAAACTATAATATCATCCTGACAGGATCGAGTTTCTGATCTTGTTAGAGAAGGCATTTGAATTACTTTCTAATGATTTAAAGATCTAGAAATAAATTTAAATATGCATAATTAAATGTTAAATTTATTTTATTGTGCAGGAGATGTTTTTGTTGTAATTGCACCTATTGACAACGATGAAAATGTGAAGTATTATTTGATGTGTTGCACTGAACGAAAATGAAATTATTACAAGACTATAATGATCACGTATTTCAGTATGTCAGAGGGTCTATTATACTGAAAGGTTATTTTTTTAGACAAACTCATCAAAGTGGAGACTTTGTTTACTTTGAATACTATGAACCCGATTCCATAAGTTGTCAATATAGTCACTTGGTGTGTGCAGCATGCATAAAGTTGATAGAAGTTCAATCAAAGAAAAAATTGAAAATTAAGAAATGGAAAATGTCAAAATCCGATCATGAACGGATTATTGAGGATGGAATTCCATTAGAATTTTTTGGAGTGGAAGTGTCTAACAATTTATTATCTTTGGATTAAATATGTTTTAGGAACTTTCCGTACTCAACTAAAAATTGAGCGTTTATGTTAATTTGTGGTTTGCACATGTTACAAATTGTTTGGGTACAAGCACGTGCTCTAGTATCAACAATCAAAGTAGTTTTTCTATACATGTCCATTGATTAAAAATTTTATATGTATTGGATATATATATATATATATATATATATATATATATATATATATATATATATATATATTCTAGAATGAAATTAATTGTTCTTGTATATTAATTGTTCTTGTATATGTTCTCCTCCACCATATGGTACAAATTATTTCACTTGTTTTCAGAAGGTCGTATCTGTCCCTATATGGCCTAGTTTCCAAGGGACGAGACTAGGATAACAAGTGGTTGTCCCCACTTGCCCGAATCTCAGCTTTTAAGTACAATTTTACTGTTTATGTCAGGCATCTTACATGATGTCCTAGCCAAAGATAGATTCTCTTTGTTTCAAGTTTCCAGTAAAAGTTGTCACCGAATGACTTGCTCGAACTCTTGTAGTAAACACCATACATTATCTCTCTTGCTCTCCAATATTATTAGGTTTAATTATTATAACACAAAAATCGTTCTACATTGTCAACAATTTTTTGCGCTTACACTAAAATCAATGAACACTATTAATCCAATGTCTTTACAAGTAATGGACCATCATACATGCAATTATATCAAATTAGAAATCAACATAAACAATGAAATCAATGGGGATTGTCTTGTTACAAGTAACATAATTTCAATTTACCATATGTGCAAATGTAGGTTGAAACCATCCAAAACTTTAAGTTGTAAATTGAAACCATCCAAAACTTTAAGTTTTAAAACCCTTTTGATTATATATTGTGCAACATTAAAACATTAAACATTTAAAGTTCATTAAATATCACATGCAAAATGTAGATTGAAACCATCCAAAAATCAAGTTTTAAAAACTTCACATGCCATGCCAATTATAATTCAACTATCCAACAAAACCATTTAACAGATTAAATATCACATGCCAAAGTTGTTCAAGTTTCCGGTCAAAGTTGTCACCGAATGACCTACTAGGATATTATAAAGACTAACTTTGTAAGATCATTTGGCATTCGGAAAAATTCAAAAGTCTTAGACTGTTAATCAATTTAAAGTATCATTCACCCTAGGGAGTGTAAAATATTCAATGTAGGTTGGTGATGATGCTCACTCCTAGCTTGAAGTAGCGCCAATTACCAATTATTTAATGAATTCCAATGCACTAGACCAAAGTTGGTTCAACCTACTTGGTTTTTCACCCAAGAAATTCCAAGGATGGACTATCTGGACAAACTACTGAAATTGAAAATCTTGACATGGAGATACGACAAGGTGAACAAAGACTTCAAGAACTCTTTATGGAAAGGGCTCACTTGAAGGAAAGAAGCACCACGTTGCAGGCTAAAGTCAAGAACATGGAAGATAAGATCAAGAGGGACCTTCTTGATCCAAAACCTATTGGTTTGAAGAAAGGAAATGCATGTGTTGGCACACTTGGAAAAGAAGATGACCACACTATGAGGATTGGTGCACTTTGTTTGGAAGGAGTCAATATATGTCGTATTGGAGCAATTAGACAGAATTCGAAAAGGAAAGAGCTTGAACCAATTCAAGCAGACCCAGGATCGGATTGTTCTATGGAGCTTCATGAGAAGAGATATGTGAAAAGCACTGTTAAGCCAAGGGCTAGCTCGAGAGACATATTGGAAGAGGAAATGTTGAATAAGATTGCGGAAGTAAGGCGCAAGACAAGGAGGAGGAATGCTGATGAAAGTTCCTTGGACTTGAGATTCGTGTCTACAACCGTACATGGGAAAAAGTTCTCTGCTTTTATAGACACGGGGGATACCCATAGCTTCCTAAGTCGAAAGGCAGCTTCATCTCTTAGAAAGAGGAAGGCTAGCATCGAGAAAGATTTGAGTGCTTTCAAGACAGTCAATTCGAGGATGAAAGCAGTGACTAGTGTCATGAAAGTCACACATGTGAGAGTAGGGTCATGGTTTGCAAAGATAGACTTAAGAGTCATTGACATGGATGATCATTCTATGGTGTTGGGATGAGACTTCATGGTTGCAGCACAAGCCATACCAATGATGGACTGAGACATTCTCTTAATTCTTGTGATCAATTTTAAACTATTTTCTGAACAAAAACATTTAACATTAAATATCACATGTCAAATGTAATTCAGATGACAACATTACTTCACATTCACATGCAAAAAGTACTAAAACCATCCAAAGAACACTGAAATCAATGAACACTATTAATCCAATGACTTTACAAGTAATGTACCATCATACATGCAATTATATCAAATCAGAAATCAACATATACCGTAATGAAATCAATGGGGATTGTCTTGTTACAAGTAACATTTCAATTTACCACATGTGCAAATGTAGGTTCACATTCTATCATTCATGTAGTTTTAAAAACTTCAGATGCCATGCCAATTATAATTCAACTATCCAACAAAAACATTTAACATTAAATATCACATGCCATGCTAATTATAATTCAACTATCCAACAAAAACATTTAACATTAAATATCACATGTCAAATGTAATTCAGATGACAACATTACTTCACATTCACATGCCAAAAGTATTGAAACCATCCAAAGAACACTAAAATCAATGAACACTATTAATCCAATGACTTTATAAGTAATGTACCATCATACATGCAATTATATCAAATCAGAAATCAACATATACTATAATGAAATCAATGGGGATTGTCTTGTTACAAGTAACATTTCAATTTACCACATGTGCAAATGTAGGTTCACATTCTATCATTCATGTAGTTTTAAAAACTTCAGATGCCATGCCAATTATAATTAAACTATCCAACAAAAACATTTAACATTAAATATCACATGCCAAATGTAATTCAGATGACAACATTACTTCACATTCACATGCCAAAAGTACTAAAACCATCCAAAAATTAAATAAAACAAATTATATAATAGTTCATTGTAATAAAATATGTCCGAAAATTGTAAATCTCACTTGAGTATCAAACTGTATCAAGTTTAACAAATTTTAAAACCATCTAAATTTTGAAATCAAATCTGTAAATCTTGTCCATCAAATGGAGGATCTAGCGTCTGGGTCTCGAGTAGCGCCCTATCCTATGAATAGGAAACCATCATACACAATGCACATGTACCTGAACATTAAAATTTGAAGTTTTAAAAATGAATGAGAATATATATATCTAGAACTTCATGTAAAAAACAAAATATAACAAAAAAATCATGCAATACCTCATAAGGTTCCCTCTCCATTTGATGAAGAGGTTCTTCCATAGAAACATCTGCAGTGGTAACCTGTACAATATACATGTACAGTTAAATATAAATATATATATATACATAAATAATTTATATAAATTAAAAACTTTCAAATGAAAATGCACGTGTACATATATAAACTTATTTGAACAATAATATTAAAAAAAAGAACTAAAGACAACTTGTTCAAATGCTGTGGATGTTCCTATCTCCATCGCTAGAGTCCTCGGATTAAAAAAATCTTCTGCACGAACCTAAATTCAAAAAATTTTAAATAACTCAAAATATAGATCTCTCTCTATATATCTCAATTTTTAATGGAACTTTTTGAGGTAACATAAATTTTGAACTTGTGAAAAATTGTCCATACTTGTACATCTCCCAATGAAGTAGAAGGTATATCTCCTAAGGAAGAATAAGGTACAGCCATCCCAAAAACATCAGACGGAATCGGAATTTGTTAAAACATTTAAAATCAAATTATATATATACATACATGTACATGTGTGGCAAAAATTATTTATTTTAGAGTCACTTAAAAAACACTAGCATACATGTGCCAACATATCATGATGGTCAGACCCATCTGCATCGTTTAAGCCAGAGGTCCCGAACGTAATATTAACATTTTCATCACGCATCATGCCTGAGAACTGCAAATGGTGTTTTAACATATAATCATACATTTTTGTTAGATTAATGTACACATACAAATAAATGAATACATGTACATACACATGTATTTATTACAAATTGTACACATGTATATGTAAATATAATTTCAAACCCTAAGGTCACTAACACATACCGTTCTGGTGCCCTCTTCCTCACGAAAAATTAGGTCTTGCAGACCATTGCGACAATTTATTGCATATGTTCGGAGATCTTCAACATTCATGTTGTAAATCTCCTCATATGTACGATAAACAAAATTGGCACGTGCATTTTCACGTGCTCTTTGTCGATTTAAACCAATATCGACTCCACTCAATCCGCTATGAACATTGTCGATCATAACATCTCTTGCTTCACGACTTATTTGAGAAGTCGCATCCATCTCTGATCGCAGGGTTTTGACTCGAAACGGTCGACTCACCAATGGCAGCTCAGGGCGAGGCAACTCCACATCTCGCTTAGCGCCCTTACGTTGATATAATCGACCTCTCCCCGGGCCAAAAAATTCTGAAGGAAGGTCATTGTAGTCGGGTTTCATACCCAAAAAAAATTCTGCATAAAACATTTGTGCAAAATAAATAGGAACCTCATCGTTCCATGGAAGCCTTCCAAAGGCCGCAAGATGTCGATCATACAAATATTTTTCTTTGTCTGGGTGCTTGAAATACTACACCTTCAACATTTTTCTTTTTGGCCCTTCCTTATAATTAAACATTGACTTAGCATCATCTCTTGAAACTCTTTTTTTTTATGTCCTACCATTTATCGGGACCTATCACTGTTTCTTTTCTCTTTCTCATCACTTCTACAAACGAATCAGTCGTTGGCCCCAAATTTTTGTACACTTTTACCATTTCACTAAATGAATGTGTAACTATTTCTAGGCTTTGTCTACCCTCAGCAGGTAGAGACAAAGACTCGAGATCTCTTTGCAATCTTGCATGAAGGCTTTGACACCTTTGTAAGGTGCATTCCGCCATGTTCGTTTCCCATGGTATATCAATAATCTCAGCCGGATAAGTTGTGCTGGGTTGACAGCCTTCTTCTTCAATGTAGTGCGCTGTCCTGCGTCTTTTTTGACCACTGGCTCGAACATTTTCAGCCTCCGCATCAATATATATAAAATTTCGTATATTAGAAAAAACACGTGTAAAAAAATTTGTACAAATTTAATGAAAAAATATTGAAATTGATGGCAACCTTGATGTTGTTGGTTAACATCATCTCCAACATGACCCTGCTGAGAACCAACCCCAGAATGACGTTGCTGAGAACCAGACCCACAGTGACCCTGTTGAGAACCAGCAGCCGTTGATTGGCCTTCGGGGGAATAAATATCACCCCCTTCCCGCAACCTGCTACCACTCATCCCTCGACCGGTTGAACCTTGGCCACGCTCCGTGGATGGAGTAGAAACCCTTCTCCTCTTGCCTCCTAAAAATTAAAATATGAAACTTATTAACAACTAATTTCACTCACAAAGTTAATAAAAAAATCAATTCCATATGTACACACATGTATGGAGATTTTAGATTATATTTAAATACCGTGAACATCCTCCGATCCCTGAGCCTCCATATGGGATTCAGCTGATCTTCGTCTTTCATCCTCCATGATATATATCTATTGGTCGACATTCACAAAATAGATTTCAAAAAATCAATTTGTAATTTAGTGTACACAAATTATGTAGAACACAACTTTCAAAACAATAATTGATCATGTGTGAAACATAGAACCAATGGAGAAACCTAAGGAAAAACTATGTTTCCAAGTCGAACCTTTGTAGAGGTTCCAGTACCTGAGAGTAAAATCTAGTTTGGGGCTATTAAATCCAGTATGTTCTATATTTCTTACATTTCTGCCCTCCTATTTTACTTTCCAATCAAGGTTTATAAAATAACATGAGAAGAAACATGAGACTTGGAACAATCATTTTCATTATCTATATGGAAGGCAAGAAGGATTACTACAATTTGTACTTGGTTTTTTAAGAATATATCAAATAAATTTTTTGAGAAGCAAATATGGTTTGTTCCTTAGTATTTGGCACTTAGAATTTCCATAACGCTTATAACCCCATCCTTACAATTTTTATAATTTCCATGATGAGACATTTGAATTTCCTTCCCCATATTTCTTGTTAATGATTATAACCTTAAAATGGCTAGTATTGGTTTGTCATTATCATCTCAAAATGACCTGGCAGATGAAAATTTACCATGTCCATCATCATCACTTCACACCATCTCATACATGACCCCTTCTACATATTATATGCATGAATTTTTGGCATTTCATCCTCTCTACCTATCCCATGAATGATTGTGACAACAGGTGAATAAAATACAATTTATAAGCAGAGGATAGTTTCTAGTTTGTCCTCCTCCATCCGCCCCATAACTAGTGATTTCTCAATTTTCCACTTCCAACTTTCTATTCTCGAAATTCATTAGCAGCTAATTTTATCGATAGCCACACCACACTACATTAATGAACTCTACGTTGTTTGTTATTGTAAATTCCAATAACAAACAATGTTAATTGAGTTTAGTAGTGTATATAACAATTTCTTTGACTTCCAAGTGTGTTGTGACTATTAGTAGAATTAACTACCAAAATGAATTTCCAAAATAAAATGTTGGAAGAGAAAAAATAGGCAATCACTGGATATGGAGTGGGTAGAGGAGGACAAACTTATAGTGATCCCTTCCTTATCAAATTTCCTTTATTCACCTAATGTCACAATCAATCATGGTCGAGGTAGAGGGGATGACCTACCATAAATTCAATCATATAATGTGTAGAAGGGTCATATGTAGATGGTGTGAAACGATGATTACAAACATGGTAATTTTTCATTTTTGAGATGATGATTACAAACCAGTGCTAGCCCATTAAAGGTTATAATCATTGGTGCCTAATGTGGGGTGGACAATTTAAATCCAGTTCGTATCAAAGTACCATTTAGCTCATTTTAGTCAAGGTTAGTTAGAAGAATTAGCTATTGGTTTCTGCCTTCAATTTCCTTAGAAAATCAATGTGTACGTGCTTTTGAGAGACATTAGAGGAATAAGGTCCAAATTTTTGATGAAAATGTGCTATGAAAGTAAAGGGTTTTAAAGGCAAACATGTACAAGGCATAGTTGAGCCAAATGTTCTTCAAGAAGGGCCTAATTATTTGGGTCTTGGTTATGGAAAACATGGAAAATGCTCCAAAGCCAAGGAGGCACATGAAGCTGTTCCAAGAAGGAATTGTATTTCGTGTTCATTACCTCAAGCTTGTGAAGTTTGTGTTCATGATGAATGGAACATGTACATAGTTTACCTTAAATTTGTTGTGTTTTACGGATATTAAAATGAAGAACTTCTATTTAGATCCATTCCAGAGATTGACTGCAGGGGCATTTACTAGATATGTCACCTTTCATAAAAGATGAGATCCAGAGGCTACCTGGCCCTTTACAGACTCTTCCTATAGAACTTCTAGAAGTAAACACTAGAGGCATTAACAATATCAAAGAACGTTTTCATGGTCAAACATGGGAATGTGTCTCTTTCCCTACGCAAAAAAATAGTTCTTGAGGTAGTTAATCTTCATAGACATGTCATCAAGCAAGTCAATGTGATCATCCCTCCTTCCCTCCCTTGTAAAATAATTATGTTTTACGGGTCAGAAAGCCAAAATATGGAGACAATTATCACCAAATCCAACGTACGATTATGCATGATGGAGAATCTCTAGCGCTTTCCCTTGTTAATATATTTAATAATCTCAATATTTATTTAAAAATATCAATAGTATTTCGACGACATCACATTGTTCAAATCTCATGGTCGAAATACTATTGATACTTTTAAATAAATATTGAGATTATTAAATATATTAACAAGGGAAAGTGCTAGAGATTCTCCATCATGCATAATCGTACGTTGATGCTTATAGAGTGAAAAAACTAAAAGAATCAACTTGTAGGGTCATTTTAATGGGGGGTGGAGAATTCAAGTCTAAAACCTTTTGGAGTCATTTTGAGGTATTAAATGACATTTCTAGGGGTCAAACGATTATATAATTTAAGTTGAAGGCCCATGAGATAAATATGACTTCTATGTGACATTTGTAAATTAAATCATCTATTTGTTGTGTTATATGAACATAATTGGTACGCATATCTAAAGAGTCCAAATGCTCATTCAAGACCATATGTAACCCTCATCTAACTTAGCCAGGGATTTGCAATACTATATTTGAGTTGGCTAGCTCCATTTCAAGATATTATGGTTATCCAAGAGGGGATATAAAAAATGAAAAGAAGAATGGAAAAGAGGATTTCATAATCGATGAGGGTCAATATGATTCACATGATGAAGTGCAACTAAAAGAAGCGCCATTGAAATGGTTTGCTGACAGATGGTTAGATTTCTTATCCAATTAAGCCCTAGCATGTATTTTGATGTTTCATGAATTTCTTTGCAAATTCCAAGTATGGTGCATGTTGCATAAGCAAGATGTTGAAAGTAGAGTTATGTTGACACACTTAAATGCAACAAATATGGAAATTTGTACATGAGCTCTATTATTTGACTTAAGAATCAGTTGTTTGAAGAGGCATGTTTTGTCAACTTGTGTTTGGTTGATGGTTTTGTACACCAATATGTAAGAGTACATGGACATATTCACATGATGTGAATTTTTTTTTCTTTGAAGGAGAAAAATGATATGTCAGCGAGCTATGTTTCTTGCATGATGTGTTTTCAGTTTGATGGTTTTTTTTGTGACAAGACGTCACAAGATTTTGCGAAGGTCCACTCTTGAGCGAGAGCCTCATGATTACAACCTATTCGTGAGAATCAAATGGGAGTGCATCCTTATTTTGAAAACAAGTAGGATTCTAAGCTACCTAGGACTCAAACCATCATTTTTAAATTTGAAATATAATGGTGTTGTTTCAATGCCTGAATCCACAACCCTCACACATGAAATCACTAATCTAATTACACATGAAATAAATAGTTATTTTCTCCAACATTAAAAATATAACTAAAAACTAAATTCAACATAGTTGAAAGAAAAAGAAGCGCCATTGAAATGGTTTGCTGACAGATGGTTAGATTTCTTATCCAATTAAGGCCTAGCATGTATTTTGATGTTTCATGAATTTCTTTTCAAATTCACAGTATGGTGCATGTTGCATGAAGCAAGATGTTGAAAGCAGAGTTACGTTAGACACACTTAAATGCAACAAATATGGAAATTTATACATGAGCTCTATTATTTTACTTAAGAGTCAGTTGTTTGAAGAGGCATGTTTTGTCGACTTGTGTTTAGTTGATGGTTTTGTACACCAATATGTAAGAGTACATGGAGATATTCACATGATGTGAATTTTTTTTTCTTTGAAGGAGAAAAATGATGTGTTTTCAGTTTGATGGTTTTGTTTGTGACAAGACGTCACAAGATTTTACGAAGGTCCACTCTTGAGCGAGAGCCTCATGATTACAACCTATCCGTGAGAATCAAATGGGAGTGCATCCTTATTTTGAAAACAAGTAGGATTCTAAGCTACCCAGGACTCAAACCATCATTTTTAAATTTGAAATATAATGGTGTTGTTTCAATGCCTGAATCCACAACCCTAACACATGAAATCACTAATCTAATTACACATGAAATAAATAGTTATTTTCTCCAACATTAAAAATATAACTAAAAACTAAATTCAACATGGTTGAAAGAAAAAGAAAATGGAACTTTAAACATTCAATGAAAATTTCTAAATAAGAACATTGAAATTATAAGTTTCTTTCTTACACAGTTTAAGATTTGGGGTGTAAAGTTTTTTTCAAAAATTCTTTTAAATTTTTTGATGCTTCACGTTTCCACCCAATTATCTATTCCTAATGTATTGCAATAACTATTAGTTAATTAAACAATCATAAACCATTTCAATCTTCTTTCCTTTTATGTCTTTAAAATATCAAGATAAGGAAAAAAAAAATTAAAATATCATATGTCAATCAATAAGAAAACATATCAACTCAACGAGAGCCAACCTGGAGATATCATTCTATAGTATGTACCATTCAAACATGAGCATCAAGTTCATGTCCAACAAAAGAGAATTGACCAAAATCGACCCAAATGTTTCTCCAAAGAAAAGCATTGCAGTATGCTAGATTTGTAATAAATTCAAAAAAATTAAATATTACTTGAAATATGAATTTGGATGTGAAATAATCATAGCTAAATGTGAAAACAAAAATTATATATTTGTTTTAACTCCAATGTACTATGTGGTTTAAATCTATGATACTATGGGAAATAGAGATATATCCAAAAAGTATTTCTTTCAATATCAGTATAAATATACATAAAGTCTTGAATATTCTGCAATTTAATGAAACAATAATTAATAATCCATCTTTGAAACCATCTAAATAATAAGGAAATAACACATATGTGGAAACCAACAAGCACCATCAATTTACCAACCAACCAAATCCCCACGGATGGCAAGGGTTAGGCTGTTACATTTTATCTACATATAACCCAAATGATTTGGTTGTCCTTTGTGCTACTTCTTAGAAAAAATGCAAGATGAAAGTTAAGGAAATTCACGATTGCAAAATTATAGGTGTCCAAGAGGTGTAAGAAAAAGGAATAAAATAAAATAAAATAAAAATAATTTAGCTCCCAAGGTCTCCAACGAGGAACCAAAAGCATATTTCTTTGTCAAGTTTGTCCTTAGAAAAGCTACAACATGAAAGCACGAGAAATTCACAATTACAAGATTCTAGGTGTCCAAGAGCTTAAAGGATAAAAAATAATGTAAAAAACTGAAAACTTGAACTCGTAAGGTGTACAACAGGGAAACAAAGTATATTTCGCAAGGCCATTTTGTACTTAGAAGAGAAGCAAGATGAAAATAGAGAAGATTCACAATTGCAAGATTGTAGGTGTCCAAGAGCTTAAACAAAAAACTCAAGTTCTGAAGGTCTATAGAAGGCATGAGAGGCTTAATATTAAGCAAAAATAACCACCAAATATCTTCCTTGAGAAAACAAAATAAAGGAAATAAAGAGTCACCAAATAACTAAAACATTGTTGTTTTGTGGAACCAAGATATAGTCAACAATATAAGTGCTACACAAAAACAAATGTAAACACAATGGAAAATTGAAACATATTTCGCTATCAAATTCGTGAATTCTTATTTTAAGATGGTAGAACTTAAGCCTCAATTGTAATTGGATTCTTTCTAAAGTGTAATTCCAAGCTCATTAAGCATACTAGGTGACCAAATTTTTAAAGTAACTTGAGATTCACAACAAGAGATACACAACATGCACCACAATACACAATGTGCCCTTGTAGATAAGGATTTAGACAAATATACTTCAACAAGGATGGAATCAACCTTCAAAAAGAATGATATAATGGAAGCAATATATCAATACTAGTGTCCTTTTTCATTCCTTAATAGCTATAATGACCAAAAACTTGAAATGCTAGAGATTTTTGCACTTGAGTATGGAATGGACCAAAAAATTATTGACTGCAATTGTTTGGTGACCTTCGAATTTATGGAAAATGTAGGACTACAGGGAAGTTCTCTTTGCACATGAAAGATGTAATTTCATTCCAATTACCGATAAATAATACGTTTTGTTCCTGAAATTATATATATATATACATATATGTATATATATACATATATGTATATATACATATATGTATATATATACATATATATACATATATGTCCAATGAATGACCACAAGGTTGGTCAATAGGATTCAAAAGTATAGACAATGTGATTGCATATTTATATTTCAAATTAAAATCAAAATTTTATAAAGTGCCTAAATCTTCTTCAAATGAATGGAAACCTTTTTTTTCAGTAAGAACAGATAATGTATTACACAGCACAGGAATAGAACAGATAATGTATTACACAGCACAGATAGCCTTCCAGCATAAACATCAATTATATGTTTTATTTCTGAAATTTAAAAATATATATATATATATATGTGTGTGTGTGTGTGTGTGTGTGTGTGTGTGTGTGTGTGTGTCCAATGAATGACCACAAGGTTGGTCAATAGGATTCAAAAGTATAGACAATGTGACTGCATATTTATATTTCAAATTAAAATCAAAATTTTATAAAGTGCCTAAATCTTCTTCAAATGAATGGAAACCTTTTTTTTCAGTAAGAACAGATAATGTATTACACAGCACAGGAACAGAACAGATAATGTATTACACAGCACAGATAGTCTTCCAGCATAAACATCAATTACTGTATCATGACTGTAGATGTAATGAAACCTATAATGAGAAGAAACCTTGCCACTTCAAGAGTTCTGATGACCTAAAATTGAGACCTATATGCTATATAACATAGATTAAAGGTAGCATATGTAACAGACCTTAGAAAGAGATTAGGACAATCAATGTGGTTATTTTTCAATTCCTAATCAGTAGATAATAGTCATCAATTAGGCTGCACTGTGTGTGTTCTAGGTCTGTGCCCTAGAGGGCCGAGAGTTGCAGACTTCGGTTAGAATATAGGTCACAGATTTGAAGAGCTTCTAACCAGTCCTAGCTCCTCTTCAAGGAAGGCCGAATGGTCTAGTATTAAAAATGTTCTACTGTGCACATGTAATGACTTTCTTTCAGGTATGTGATAAAAAAGGTTGCATTTTAGAGGTGTCCAAGGTAGATATTTTGTCCAAATTTGCGTTCTGTACAGGGTCCCAACTCGCATTAAGGAAACAGATACAAAAATGCATTAACAGATACAAAAATGCATTAACAGATTTTCCATGTCCAAAATACCAAAATGCATTAACAGATTTTCCATGTCAAACACGATATTTTCCAGATTTTCCACGTCAAACACGATATTTTCAAAATTTTCCACAGATTTTCCCGATTTTCCACGTCAAAAATGCATTAACAGACTGACCCGATGACCGAAGAGCGCGACCGTGGCAAACATGAGGAGCTGTGGCGACGAGGTGAAACAAAACTCCAGCATGGCGATGAGGTGCGATAGAACTCCAGCACGACGACGAGGTGTGACAGTGACAGAGAAAACGCGGGAACAATAAAATCAGTAACTTCGCGGGCGATTTATTTATAGAAAATAGTTCGGCCGAACTATTTTAAATATAAAATTTCGGCCGAAATCAATTTTCAGCCGAACTTTTATATAAGTTCGGCCGAACTTTAGTTGCTAGTTTTCCAATCTCCGGCAAAAATTCTGTTTGGCCGCGTCGTCAGTAAGCCGTCAGTCGAAACAGAATCACGAGTTCGGCCGAACTGTAAAAACAAGTTCGGCCGAACTATTGCCGAAAAAAAAATTCAACCTGCAATTCTCACAAAAGTGTAACCCAGGTTCATGTTTCCGCCCATATATAACAGTATATATTAATCTAATAACCATATAAAAATTTTTTTATTAATATAACGTATGGCTACTATATCGAAAACATTAAAAATTCAAACAAAACCCCATATATACAAATGAAACAATTCAAAATATAATAACAATATAACAAAGTTGATTTGATTTGATTCAAATAGAACAAAACAAACAACTTTCAATGTATGATTTAATGGGTTTGGTGGGTTTTTTATATTAAAACAAACCAAAAATACCATCTTAAATGGCGACGGCGGAGTTAATGGGTGGGTCGGAAGAGTTAATGGGTCAGCCGCCCGATGTGGTTTCCCCCCCCCATAAATTATTAAAATAATTACATATGGTTGAGTTGTAAAATAGACTCATTTTATGTGAAGGCTTGGGATTTGAACCCCGGACCTCTTGATTCCTATTTTAAACCATATGTTGTTGAGCCACAACGGCTCACATTGAAAAATTCGTTAGCAAAAGTTTATATAAATCTTCAATTTAGAAGTGTGCCTAGGCCAGACCAGAGAAGTAGCGTGCATGTGGATCAAGGCAATGATTTTTCATATGGAACCATGAGTAGGCCGAGAAACAGGGAGCAGAATCATGAGCCTTGATATTTTCCCAAGGAGGTAATTTTTCTCCATGTCAGAATATAGTCAATTTTACAGTCATTTTTCACAGTTTTTCACAGGGAACACAATGGTGAGGTTAGATTCAGCTTTTGAGTGGCTGACTTCCTATTCACCCATGGAGCAGCATCTTGGAGGAATCTAGGAGGAATCTAAAAGATTCATTTTTGCCCCTGATCTTCACTTTGTCATAATTCAAAAAATGGATAGTCGATTTTGCACTATTTGAAGCCACGAATATGATGGTGTATTTAGATTTAAAATATGAGCTTTATATTTTTCAGCCACTTTTTCAAAGTGGAGTTGTAGGTGTCAGCTTTCAGCGAGTGAGCAGTTGATTTTACACCTTTCAATGCCATGATTATGATGGTTTTTTGGATCCAGCAGCAGAGTATCTCATTCTTCAGTCATCTTTAGTGTGAGGTATATGATGCATAGTGTTGTACCGATCCCTGTTGATGTATGAGTCATTGGATCTTGTTTTATTATTGATGTACTTTATGGCATGTATTTGTATTATGTTTGAGATCCCTTTGATGCCATGTTGGCAGGATACTCATTGTCACACGTATGTCATTTGAGATCCCTTGTTTTCCATGTTGGAGGGATACTCATAGTCTTTATGCGTGAGCTATTGTAATACTTATAGGGGTCATTCTTTTGAATGAGAGTTCTGGTAGTGGAACATCTCATAGAGAGGTCTAGCCACTCCTTCTTTAGGGCATTTTTCCTTGTATGTTAGAGAAAACACATCCATGTACATCTTCTTCTTAAATCACTTAATGCAATGAACTACACCGTCTTGACACCGAGGCCCATATATGTAGTCCCTCTTGGACAAACTTTGTTATAAAAAAACATGTTATTATGATTTTTTATCTTGACATGTTATATTCCTATTCTTTATATTATGAAAATTTTCATTTATGTTCATTAACGCTTTAATTAAATGCAATTATAATTTATCAGCTGAAGTAAAAGTTATTGATTAAGGGTATCAAGAATATACCCTGGATCATCTATTGCTAGGTTTACTTGTTGCACATAAATAATGCCTCTAATGAGACGAGATACACTATCAATCATGCATGGCCAATAACAATACCTTTGGAGATTCACTATTGTCTTGCCTAGACCGAAATGTCCAACAATCAATGAAGTGTGTGCCTCCCTTATGATATTGTTTCTTTATCCCTCTAGAATACATAAATTTCCCGAGTGATACAACAAAATGTTATGTACATGGTAATATAACTCCTCACTTTGGTTTCCTTGACTCAAGCTTGCATACACACCTTCAAAATCATTATCATGTGCATAGTGCTTAATGTAAATTTCATGCAAAACTCAATTATGCTTGAGTATGATAGTTGAATTTAAAATATGCCTAGAAATCATATCATCTACCTTATTGTGAATTCCATATTTATACCTAATAACCAAATTGAATTTTTGTAGAAATACCATCCACCTGAAGTGTCTTTACCGCTACAAGTTTGACTGAGACTGTAGTTACTGCAATGGTTGATGGTAAGTATGGATAATGGTCTCCTTCCACATCAAGTAGTGTTTCCATTTCTTTACAATTTGTACCAATGCATATAACTCTTTGTCATATGTGGGTTAGTTAGTTATAGCTCCATTAAAAATTTTAGAATAAAATGAAATGGGCTTACCATGTTGCATGATAGCTACTCCCATGGCGTAGTCACTAGCATCTATTTGAATCTCAAATGGCTGTCTAAGATCTAGAAGTCTTAAAACTGGTGCTAGACTGATCTTTTGTTTCAAAGCATCAAATTATTTTTTCTTATTTTCTCCCCATTGGAATAATCTTTTGACACTAGTCAATGCATGCACAGGAGCTGGAATGGAAGAAAAATTAGCAATGAATTTCCTCCAATACTGTGTTTCCCCTAAAAAGCTTCTTACCTCTTTAACTGTATTAGGCTTGGGCCAATTCATAATTACCTATACTTTAGAGGGATCTATATTCAAATTACTTCCTCCAACAATGTGTCCCAAATACACTAAATAAGTCCTGCCAAATTCACATTTAGACATCTTAAAAAACAATTGTTCTTTTCTCAATGCATCAAGTGCTTTGTTGACATGCATGACATGTTCATCTCTTGACTTGCTGATAATTAAAATATAATCTAAGTAGACAATGAAAAAATTATCCAGAAATGATTTGAATACATCATTCATGACTTTCATGAAATTATTTGGAGCATTTGTTAGACCGAAAGGCATAACAACCCAATCAAAAAATCCTTGTTTAGTTTTAGAATCAGTCTTCCATATATTCTCTTCAACTATTCTAGCTCGATGATAACCACTTCGTAATTCTAACTTAGTGAAATACATTTCATACCTCAATTGATCAGGAAAATCATCAATGTGTGGGAGTGGGTAGTGATTCTTTACCATGATTTTATTCAGTGCACATAAATCAATGCACATACACCAAGTCTCGTCCTTCTTTGGTACCAAAACAATTGGTGAACCACATGGTGAAGTAGATGGGTGTATGATACCTTTGTTCAAAAATTCTTGAATTTTCTTCTTGATTTCAAAACTCTCCATAATTGACATGTGATACATACCAATGTCTGGAAGTGGAAGATCCTACTGCCACTGAATCTCATGCCGAATTCCCCCTTTGGGAGGTAACCCATACGGTTCCAAAAACATCTTTCCATGCTGACTTACCACATCAAAAAAATCAGATTTTAACTTATCATCACAACCTTCAAAAGATTCATAATCCATGTCATTATTTTTCTTGATCATTAGAAGCACAAATTTTTTACTTGCATTAACGAGTCCCTTCATCTTCCCTACATTAAGGAAAGAAATATTCATATTTTTGCAATGAGCTATCACAATATAATCCACTCCATCATTGAGAAAATGATATTTCTTCTCATGGCGATAAAATTTCTCTTTCCTGTCATACACGTATGGGCTTCCCAAGATAATTCCTGATATGTCAAGTGGAACCACATCTAACTCCACCTCATCAACAGAGTTTGCAGTAATAGAAAATATAAATATGCATTTCCTTATAGCCTGTAAATTTTAATTCTTAACTATCCAACCCAAATGGTATGTCTTATGATGAGGTATAGTCTCAAGGTTAAGCTTTTTGACTAAGTATTCCGAGATTAAATTCACTTGTGACCCACTATCAAATAGTGCATCAATCTTGGTGTGATTGGAGATTACTCTGACAGTGAACAACTCTATCCTTGTTTCTTCATTTGCAGTGTTATTTTTACTGGTAGATGAGCTAGTGCTTTCTATGGCTTCTTTCCCCTTTGTGACCATGGTTGTAATATTGGTCTCATAACCATAATTAGATCCAAGATCATGTTTTGTGGTAGAAGTCATCTTTTGTTTTCCCTTATTTTTTGGTTTCTTAGGCCTTAATTTAGGATGTAGTTTCCAAAAGTAGGCTTCATCATGCCCTAGTTTGGAACAATGTGTGCATGTGGTTTTCTCCCCTTCTTTCTTAATTTTTGAATTCTTCTTTCCCTTCCATTTCCCCCCTTCCCTTTCTCCTTTCCCTTGAATGGATTTTTGTTATTATCCTCTTCTTGAATGTTCCTTCCCCTAGCTTCCAGGTGGGTGGATTGCACAAAAACCTCATCTAATTTTCTTGGGTTAAACATAAGGATAGTATGTTTCAAATATGAATGTAAACCTCCATTATATTTTAAGAGTGTGTCTTGGGATTTCAAGTTTACACCTAACAACAAATCCCTGTTTCTAAACTCCTAGGTATAATCTTGAACTGATTGACCCTTGATCTTCCTAAAATTTTTCCAACTCATAATAGATTTTTGCATGTAAGATAAAGGACAAAAATCCTTTTAATGGAAGAAATAAACTCAACCCAAGTGATGGATATCTTACCATGGATTCACATTTCCTCTTGAGTCTTTGATTCCCACCATACTAGTGCTGCTCCTTCTAGCCTCAATGAACCTAGCTGGATCTTTGTTTGATCGTCTTGTAGGTTCTGAATTCTGTAATACATCTCCAATTGTCCAACTTCTTTGTATTTACCTTGCCATTGTACATGGGTAATTCAAAATTTGTGTTCAATTTAAGTAATGAAGTTTTTCCTCTTGGGGTCTTTGAAGAGTATGGGTATGGGTGGTTTTTCTAGTAAAAGTGGAATATGAAGTTGATGGTGATGATGAGGATGATGAAGATGGTGGAGATGGAGGTGGCTTTCCTCCATTACCCTTTGATATCTTCTCTTCATCCTTCTTATCATTTGAAGTTCCTTCTCCATGTGGGAACTTAGAACCTCCTCCTGCCATTCCAGCAATGAATGCATCAAACATAATATGGACCATCCTCTTCATGTCACTGAATTATTTATTAACATACTCCTCTCCTGAGTGTCCCTCACTATCTCCAACACTTGACATGATGGCTTCAGTTTCTGGTGCAAGTTGAACCTCCTCAATCTCAAATAGAGACAATACTTGAGGTGCTTCAGGTGCAACTGGGAGTGAAAAATCAAGTGGAGATGGTGGCCTTGTGCCTCTCCTTCTTCTGGTCCTAACCTTTGGAATAGAAACCAATAGTTTCCCTTCTCCTCTCTGCAATCTTAACCTTGTAAGCATCACAAAATTGCAACCGTTAAAACTATTTTTCAAAAACTATCAAAAAGAAAAAAAATAACCTTAGGAAACCTAATGTTATGATACCACTTGACATGAAACTGTATATTAGTTTTTTTTTGCTAATTACAATTTTAGAATTATAATTTATTTGCTTCTTGTTTTCTTGTGGTGCTTTAGTTTCCTTTGTGTAGGTGAGTCTCAAAACAAGAAAGTTTCTTTTGTTTTATGTTGAAATTAATGATAAATAAAAACATAAGTAAGAACTGAAAAACAACATAATCATATACGAAAAAAAAAATAGATCCATGAACAATTTTTTTTGATGGAGGAGTTAACCCCTCCTGGGCTACATCTCCTTTGTCCAACTTCCATAGCTTGGGCCTCTTGTATTAGCTCAAATTTTGAAAATGTGTTCTGTAAATTATTCAAATTCTCCCGAAACATAATATATTGTCTTTAGAACATACAAATCATCTAAAAATTATTTTCCAATTACTGAAAAATTACTCTGGTTGGTCTAGACTTGACCTCCTTCCATGGTGGCCCTTAGCTCCCTTGAAATTCCCTGTAGCAAAATCACATGTATAAGACAATTTTAGCCTCTAAAACATTACCATTGTCTCTAGAATGCAACAATCATCTAATATTGACTATTAATTTTCCAAAAATGGTCGAAATATGATCTAGATAAGCCTCATTTAACTTTTCCCTGGGAAACTGGCTCTAAAACTCGATATCTGCCAGATAACCCCACTAAACTTGGAACCTATGCTAGATTTGGGGGCACTTCCGAAATCTCCACCAAAATAAACTCAACTTAACTGCTATTTTAATTAGTGATAAGCATTGTTATTAACTTTTTTCATTAGCGCATAAGAACATTTATCGATTCGCTCTCGGTGGTGGTCATGTTGTTTGGTTGCATGGTGGAGGGGTTGGCCCGCGGGCTAGCCCCTCCATGGTCCACTGGTCCATTGCATGAAGGTTTAAATACAGTTTTGCAGCATTGAATCTCAAATCAAGAGCCGCTGCCAATTAGTTAAAGGGCTGGCTTGTGGGATGGAAGTTTGAGGTTCAAACCCAACCCCGCTCCCATTACACAAAGCTTTTACCAAAAATCCATAGAACTTGGAATTTGGATAATCATACCATGGAATTGAACTATGGTTTAATTAAAAAATTAAATATAAGTAATATAATATATATAATATGTCTAAACATATAATATGTTATATTATATAAAATATATAAATATATGTAATATTAAATCATAAATAAACAAATAAAACACAATTTCCACCTTAGATATCATTAGGAAATTACCCCCACATAGACCACACTAGAGAATTCAAGAGTGCCACTTCTCACATCCTCATTGGCAGAAACCTGAATAATATTCCTAGAATATTCCTTTTTGCTGACTAGACTGCCATGTCACCAACATGTCATTGTTCTGCAAGTTTTTTATCTGTTTGAGAAAACAGACAACAGACCATAACTTACTCATACGAACTTGGGTTTTCATGAAATAAGCTATGTTGGAATACTGGTGACAAGCTCTATGTTGTCGCTCTAGTTTGAGGAATTCTAAAAATTTTGATTTTTGAGCTAAATTTGAGCATCTGATTAGAAGGAGTCGAGACTACTACCTCTTTAGAATGTAAGGGGAGGCGGGGTCTGCTAGATCATAAAATTTCATCAACACCCTAACCATCGCCCCCTCCTATCTCTGGAGAATTTTTCTTTGTTTCATACTCTACTTCTTTTTCATACTCCTTAGTAGTCGGGAAGGTGGTGTGCATAGGCTAATTCTCGGTGTCTTTATTTCTGGCCTTCACACTAGTCTTCATGCCACTTAGGCCTTCTTTCTTTTCCCCTGCACCTTCTGTGGGAAGATTTATCCAATCACTTAGCCATTCATTTACTATTTGGGAAACATCATCCTCTGTCACCAGGTATGAAATCTCATACCAGAGTTCTGCAAGGTCCTTCTTCGCTCGAATGTTCACGTGGAGAAAATCTAATTTAAAGTTTGCAACCAGTCGATATTCTGAAAAAAAAATTGGTGATAGTCAGGGCTTCTGGCCGATCATTCTCCACAGAATCATCTCAAACGTGACCCAAAATAATTTTTTCTCCATCAATCAAGTTGGCTCCTTTGAATGCCACAATGAGGCATACCACGTAACCTTGTAGAGATCCTGGTCTGGAGTGCGGAAACGGGATTCGACAGGCTTCTTCCAGGCCATCAGCATGATTAAGAGAAAGAGCCATGCAGTGGAAATTCTTGCACTCCTCGCATGCCTCTCTACAATCATCTAAGAACTCTTTGCACAAATAACCTACCCAGTCATATACAGCGTCCTTGTTGCACTATGTAACTAGGGATACTACTAGCACTGATACTTCTTCTACGTGACAATGTCGCATGATCTTTCCTACCAAAATATGTGTGGAAAAGTGCACCAACCTATATTTGATTTATTTAATAGAGTAACCCATGTTTCCCTTAGTTAGGCCATAATCCTACTTCATATTGTTAGCTAGCTTCTTATCTTGATCCTTTCCCACAAACGCTTCAGTAGGGTTTTGGCTGAGATAATCAAGTGTCATGATATTATTAATTAACATGACATAAATGAGGATTCTTTACCCCAAACATAGAAAATCATCATGCACTAGGGTCAACACTTGGCACACAAAGATTTTATTGAAAATTCTTCGCCCAAAGAGAGGAACATATAACCTATTTATCAATCCTGCTTTTTGAATTCTCGTTACCCACTTCATCTGTTCTAACATTGTCACTCTAGTAGATTCATAGTATATAGAGCATGGATAACAACTTGGCTCGAATTAAGGATATTTGTTGCGGTCATTGAAATCCCAATCCTCCATCTATAACTCTAGAAATCTTCCCAACAATTCTCCTTCAACAGGTACTTCTTCAAAAAGTAAGGGGGTAAAAATCTTGTATTTCACTATGTCTAGATCCTTCATAGGCTTCGTAGTTGTCAGTTTCTAGGGTGAAATATATGGGGGCAACATGAAGATCGATTTTTCCTCCCACACATCAATATCTGTTATTCCTCGAGGCAAGATTTCTTCTTTTCCCAACTCAATCTCGACAGGCTTCTTCTCTCGATTTTGTGTCACCTCAAACCTCTATTATTTTTGGAATTTTATTCCTCGGTGACGTTCTAAGTATTGTATTCTTTTGATTTTTATAAGGTGTTTTTCCAAGCTATTTCCCAGGTGAGCTTAGACTTGTGATATTTTCCGATGGCATAACTGTCATGGTGTCTTAGAACTAGTTGGGTTGTGTACCTGAGCCCTGCTTTGATCAATGTTTATTTACACACTTCAAAAATTTAATCTGAGATACAGCAGCTCACTCATCTAGCTTTTAGGCACAAAATATTACTTAATAAATCTCAGAGCACAAAGTTTTCTAATCTGGAGTGGGATGCCTGATTTATAGAAAAATTCAAATTCAAGCTCCATGATATCCTTCAGATACACCTCATAATTTCACGCTTGGTGGTAGAATTGCTCAGGTATGTCCATTAAATATATCCCCCTCTCCTTTTAATGTCCAAGTCCTTGTCAAATCAACTGTTCTAGCTCTGATGATCATATTCTGGGAGAGATTCGTCAGACCTGCCTCTGTGGTGAACTCTTGTTTTCTTCGATGCAGTTCCCTCTAACTTCGCCATGTCCCTGTATCCCACACAGTACCATGACTACGACGAATCCATCTATCGGTAGAGTAGTTTCTAATCCCATGCTCTTCTTCAACTATGTGGAGCATTAAGGATCTTCTCTAGCCATATAGTCAATATGAACCCCCAGGGGAAGATTCGTCCCTGTATAACTTCAATCGGTTTCCATTCATACGTCCAGGGAACAGCACACCATTCATCTTATCGAGTTTAAATACCGCCCCCCCCGAGATCCTCTTGACTAGGTAAGGTCCCAGCCAGTGCATTTGTAGCTTCCCTAGGAACTTCATGAACTTTATATCATACAAAAGAACTAAGTCACCATTCTTAAATGTCTTCTACTTAATATGTCGATTATGGTAGGAATTTTCCCTCTCCTTCTGCAGCTTTTGGTGAAATACATCAATCAACCTATCCTCCTCCTGCATGAGAAGTTGCTCCAATCTCAACACCATAATATCATTGTCTGCCATATCCATGATTGTTGTGATTAAAACACTAGGCATAATGTATTCCATTTGCATCACAACTTTGTGCCCATATACTAGTTGAAATGCAGTATGACCCATCAAATTCTTACTAGCAGTCCTATAGTCCCACAAAACTGCAAGAATTCTCAAGTCTTAATCGTCTATGTTGACGTTTCACACCTTAGTCAAGGTGTTCTCCAAGATTTTTTTAAAGGCCTCAATCATCCCATTTTCCTATCGGTGATATGGCGTACTATTCTGGTGATTCATTTTGAACTTCACAGTCAATGCTTCAATAGTGTTGTTTAGGGAATGTACACCTTTATCGCTCATCAATATCTTTGAGCAACCAAGATTTGAAATTTTTTTTGCAAAAATAAACTTCGACGTTGTGTCTCCACTACAATTCTTCACACGTTGTGCCTCAGCCGATCTAGTGAGGTAATCTATCAAATTAATAATTTATTGCACACCTATTTTTTTCCTAGGTGGATCAATCAGTCCCACAAAGTCAATTTCCTATTGATCAAATTCTTGTAAAGTGACATGAGGATGCAATTCCATTTCATCGCTTCGCGAAGGTCTACCAAAACTCTGAAAAACATCGTGACTGTTATAATATTCCTTTGAATCCTTATGCACCTTAGGCTACCCAATTCCAACTCATGGAATCTTATGCACAGTGGCCTTTCCGATGTAGTGACCTCCAACAATGCTGCCATGCTCTTAAATCAAAATGAAATGTCGCTTTTTTTAAGGGACATATCTTCGTAGCATCTCATCAGCCCCCATATTCTATAAATTTCTGAGAATCAAAGAAAATTCAGTTTCCTTTACTACCAACTCTTTGTTCTATTGTGTAGTATACTCCGTAGGTGCAACCCTCATAGTTATAAACTAAGTGATATTTACGAAATTATCATCCTCAAACTTAATCGTGAACAACTGTGCATTAGGTAATCATTATTCAATATTCGTTGGCTCTTCACATGTCTCAATCCTGGATAAATGATCAGGAAGGACATTCAACATCCTGGCTTAACTATCACTTTGAAATCATACTCTTGAAATAGAAATATCCATATGAAAATCTCCCCCGCAACAGAGGATTTTTCACCAGATATTTCAATGCAGAATTATCAGTGAAAATTTTTAAGTGTGCTCCTAATAAGTAATTTAAAATTTTTTACAGTGCATATACCATCGCTAACCCTTCACGATCTGTGGTGGAGTAAATATGTTCTATTTTAGACAACTTCAAGCTTGCGAAAGAAAAAGGGTGATCTAGATCCCGTTCTCCTGGCTGCCCTAAGACAACTCCCAAAGCTATGCAGGACACATCGACATGTACATGGAACTCCTTCCAATATGGAAAAAACAATAATTGGTGTAGTGACCATCTTTTCCTTTAGCACATTGAGGCTCTTTTGACAGTCATCATGCCAACAAAACTTGGCATCCTTGTTCAAGAGTTTGTCAATTTCCGTAGTGATCTACGTGTAGGACTTTATGAAATTTCTATAGTAACCAGTATGATCAAGCATCTTTTGTAGATGATTCACATTTGTGGTGGCTTTAAATTGATAATCACAACGATATTCATAGGTTCTACCATCAATCCCCGCTTGCAAACAATGTGTCCCAACAATATACCATATGGCACACAAAAAAATACATTTATTAAAATTCAAGGAGATTTGATATTTCCTGTAGGTATCCAACATCAAGTGCAGACTAGAAACAAGTTTCTTTAACAATCTGAAGACTGTCTAGTCATCAAAATACACCTCTAATTTTTTTCGAATATATTCTTTAAATGCCAAGATGAAGACTGGAAAATATTGTCGGTGCATTCTTCAATATAAATGGCATGACCATGTATGGAAATGAGCCCCATTCAGTCGCGAAGGTTTCATTGCTCCTATCTTCTAGTGTGATCCTAATCTGTTGGAATATGGAAAACCCATCTGTAAAGGAGTAGGGCCCCTGCCATCCCACATTCTCCAAAACCTCATTAGTGAATGGCATTGGAAATGGATCATGCAAACATGCATCATTCAGTTTCTGTATATTGATGCAAATCCTTATCTCTCCCTTATTTTTTTCCTCTTTGAAAACCATAGGGCTAACCCACTTAGCCTCCTCTACTGGTTCAATAATTCCAACACTAAGCATCTTGTCTAATTCTACCCGCACTTTTTCTTTATATTTTTGGTTGAGATGATATGTGCACTGCTTGAGCGACTTTGCATCAGGCTTCAGAGTGACGTGCATAACTCCAAAATATCTTATAATTCCTTCCAGCTCAAAGAAATTAATTGGTAGCAAATCCTAGTACTCATGTAATAATTTAGTGACCTTGCTCAATGTGTCATCGTCCCAATAGTCCCTGATATTCGTGAACTTGGGCTCCACTTATAAGCCTATGTTGACTTTTTGAGCTCTTAAAGGTTGTTCTATGTCTGACATCTCTACTTCAGGACCTACAACCTTGCGTTGTACTTCTTATTTAGGAATATTGACATTGCGTGTATCCTCCTAGCCTTCTAGGTTGTAACATTCTCGGGCTTGTTCCAATTGTGCAGCCCAATCAGGTGGTACCAAATCCATTGGCTCAGTGGCAATTCTGGATACTCTTTCTATGACTTCCTAAAGAGCATCATTAATACAATCCCAACCATGTGTGAATCTATTGCTTAATAAGAAACCTGCAGTCATTTTGTACCAATCTTTGGTGGCATGGCACAGCTGATGTATCGTGTCCAAGGTGTGGAAGAATATATGCACCCACTCAGGTTGAGGTTCCTCGACCCATAAATACAGCGAGACAAATGCTCGGGAGGATCATCCCTAACATTGAACTTCTCTATGATCCTAGTGTTTATAGACCAAACTGGAGCCTGATCAATTTGTAATATTCCTTCCATCCTCCTAAGCCTTCTTTGTGTGTGCCCCACCATATAGACGAGGTTGATCTCAAAGAGATTTCCAAAGCTTCATATTGTTTCTCATCACATACCTTTTTTTTAAATTTATCCAAAAATAAATCAACATCTGCATTTCCATTATAGAAGGGAAAGTCACGTACCTTCAATGTGACGTAGAAAAGTGAGATGGTAACTTTGTTGCACTGCTTAGTGGAAGCTTCATGCAATAGGTTATACTAGTGCTCTAATTATTCATCACAGTCTGAAACACAAGAAATGTCATGCTCCAAAATTATCCTTCCATCAGTGGTAGGATTGATCCACTCTTCATCCTTTGCAGTGATATTATATATATAATCGACATCAGCATCACCATATTCATTCTGGACAGGTTATGTGTATCACGCTCCTTCAGAGTGGTCCAACGACACAACAACCCTTGTACCATTCCTCTTGAACACCATCGATCTATTTTTTAGGTTGATTATGGCATCCATATTATAAGCCCAATCAAATCCAAGAAAAGCAGGATAGAGATCGCTATCATCAACAATTTTAATGACTTCAAAGTGTCACAATACACTTGCACCATCAATATCTATTCTAATTCCATGCAATCGACCCATCGGAATAATATTTTGTTGATTTTCCATTCTGAGTTGAATTGGAGACCATTGTAGCTTTGGCCTCCCCATCTGTTCCCATGTTTATTTTGGAAATAAATTTACATCTCATCCTAGATCAAGAATTACTTGGCCCATTTCATAGTCTCCTATCTTCACAGTTAACCGCATTTGTCTGCCAGTTCTCTTCTTATGTTTGTATACCTTGTTCACCAAATGATATTGAGGTTGTGGCTCTTATTTTCCAGTGCAGCTGTCAACCAGCTCCTGTAGTCCTTCCACAACCTTCTGATCTTGTATCAACTTCATACAAGTCTGCAAAAATGAGTTCATAATGGATGGATAAACCTCCTTAGTTTCAGAAATCTCCTTGGGTTTATTTGTCTACAGAATCAACTATCTCTCCATAGTTGATGTTGAAAGTCTATGGCTCATAAAATTATTCTTTGCATCCATGAAAGTTTCATTTTTGCACTATACATCAAACAGAGTATTCTCTTCTTCAACTTTCATGACCCATGTATCCTCCATATGCTTCTTTCCTTTCGCTTTGTCTTCTCCAGTATTTATATCACTTCATGTCACTATGTTTACACTTATATATTCTTTGCGTGGTTCAAATCTCATCATTTGTATCTTCTTGGTGGACTGTTGATTGAGTTTTTCCCAAATTTTGTCCAATAATGTAGGAAATTTTTTTATTCCATGATCAAATGCATGAAAATACTTAAAAAATAATGCAGCAAAATTTTGACAATCCCTGGCGAAATGTCCAGGTTGGCCGTAGTTGTAACATATGATCTGTTCGCGACCTCGACCAACGCCCCTTCCTCGTCCATGCCCTCGGCCTTGGAAAACTCCGCACGTTGTTGGCGAACCTAGATCTTCACAAACTTTGTCTTGCATTTGGTATGCTCCACGACTCTACATCATCAGATCATAGCTTCAACAGTGCTTGTCATCATGCCCCACTGAACTACAGAAATTACAAAAAAATTGCTTCAGTGATCGAATCTACTTTTGATGTAGATGAAAGTAGTTCGTGGTGTGCTGGCTGCAACTTTTCATAAGCTACACTAGATATTTTCTCCCACATTCGGTTCTTTACTTATCCCAGTCTTCAACAGACTTGGCATCCCAGTGCCCAAGTAATCTCTATAAACAAGACATTGATCCCTATGGTGGACCTCTACTTTGCATTTTATGCACCAAAATTATAAGTACATTTTAGATATAGCTTCTTCTCGCTTCGTCAAATATTGGAGTTCTATATGTAATATCACCAACTGGGTTTGGATCTGCTGAATCCCTATGTTGGTATCAGCTATCGTCGAATCTTCTAGTTTCATTGCAATCTCTAATGATTCTTATTGGGTTGTGATCTTATGCTATGAAAATGGAAATATAAGTTTTGGTAACAACACGGATATGAACCATTCCTCGTGTTTCTCATCATGAATCTCGAAGCTAAGTTGAATTAGCAAAGTCTTAAACCTTTGATCCAGTTTCCACATAGTTTTAGTTACTAATTTCTTGATCTTTGTAATACAAAGTTACTTTGATTTCGTCTTTCTAAATTAATCACTCACCGTACACTTTATCTCATACAATGTGTCATTCTGGTTCATCGCGGAGTATTTCATATACTAGGATAAATCTCTATCTTGCAATGTTATGATCAACTGCACTTTCTTCATATTCTCATCAGTGATGTTCTGCGATCTCCATATTTCTTCTGCAACAAACCAGAACTGCTCGGGATCATCCGATCCTTTGAAAACATGAATATTCACTGAGTGAGCCATGGTAAACGGGGGAGGTGGTGGAAAATTATGGGGATAGGTTGTGATGGGAGTGAAAAATTTGGGAATTCTGAAAGTGCCCTGATGATCCTCAATTTTTATCGATGCACTTCTAGGGGTAGTAGGGTTTCTTTCTTCTTCTTCACTTTCACACCCAAACAATAGACTGTACCCAAAATCAACATAATTATTATGATATAACCTAAATATCTTAGCACGTTGCATAGTTCCTATTTAATTTCCTTCGAACATCAATCTGATTACATCGGTAGTACACCCTTTTCACACAACAACATCTTAATCCAAACCTTCAATGAGTTTAAGTACTTACCTCATGGGCCTTTGAAAATTTTGCGCTCTGCTTCACTATAGGATACAAATGTATCGATCACAAACTCAATGATAAATCCTCCAAGGATACTATCAATGCAATAATCAATGACCCTTGTGATATCATTATTAGTTCCCTTTAATTTTTTGATCAGTTCTGGCGTCCACATAGTATTCCTGTTGTTGAAATGGGTCGTTTGATCAGGTAATCTTAATAACCACCCATACAACTCACTTGAAAATGATGAGAAAAATATCTCGTGTTTATCTGTGAAGATATACTTCTATATCCATTGTTCAGTAGATATGCAGATATTTTTTTTTCCTACACTACAAATTCATGCTCTTTTAGATCTACCCAATCTTGAATTTATTTCTTAGTAGGAAGCAACATCCACATATCCCTCATTCATATCCCAATCCCAGGAATGAAACCATTTTTTGGCTTGATGAGCCCTAGACCCAGGTTCAGATAGGGCTACATGAATCAACAAAACCCTCTATTATCAACCCTTTTAATAATGATCAAATACATAGAATGAAGTATCACTCGAGGCAATATTAGGAGATGCTCGAACCAGGTTTTTGCATCCATAGGGAAAATTGAGTGTAGATTAAGATTGTACCTTCCTTCCAACACTTACAAAGCTTCACAGAAAAACTATGATAATTATATGGTCATTTTTCAACACTTCTTCTTGAACTATCTTGAAAACTACATGATTTTACTTTAACAAGCATAAACAACATAAATAAACATGAACAAGAATTCACGATGAAATTATGTATAAGAACTCTTAACTCCACACAGATGATATCAAAATACAAGTAAAGAAAACACATAAACAAAAAACAAATATTTGTCTTCCAAGTCCTATATTACTACTCAGATCTTCTTAATACAGCCCATTCCACCCCGTGCACTCAACTATAGGGGTTTTCACACTCAGATACACACTTTCTAAGGTCTACATGCACTCACCAGTAGGAGCCTTCCCTTTCCCACAAACAACAGAATAGAGACTCAAAATAATGTTACATCCAAGTGAATTTTATCATGACTTATTTTATTCACCGACATACCTAGACTCCTTATATAGTCTTCTATTTTACAATACCATAGTCCTAAAACCATGGGCATAAATCAAGTTATACAAAATTATCCCATCCATATACAAAATTATGGGATTTGACAAACCCCAAATCCACTAATACTCTAGCATAGCTCTGAGTTGCATGCTCCACTCCTCGATCTATAGAGTCTTTCTCAAAATATTCAATCGAGGGGTGCCCTCTTGAAAATGGGTGATTGAGATCTTTTAACTTCAAGGATGCATTTAGAATTGCATATACAAGAGAATATTAACCAAGTAACTTAACACATGAAAAGAAGAATAAATAATAAAGAAACCATGAGATCAAAAGCACACACACATTTTGATTATGGAGTTCACCCAATGTGGGATACGTCTCTAGGCCTTGCTCAAAGTGGGGAGGCCTTCTTTCATTAAGTGGCATGAAACAAATTAGTTACAATAAACTTTACAAAAAGGACCCATATACCTCCAATTCGAATTATGGCTTGAAAATGGAGTCCTTTGTTTGAGAAATGGACTTCATCGTTGGATTTCTGGAGCAAAAAATTACAAAATGGACTATACGCTTGTCAAATTCTAACATTGGCACCTATGACCCTCTAAAGGAATATTTTCAGCATTTCAATGATTCCCTGGCTCATGTTTCTACAACCCATGTGGCTCCTGGTTCCACACCCTCTACCCTTTTTCAGTCATCAAATGAGAAATTCAAAGGTTTAATATATGTTTGATGGGCAGAGTGTTCAAGTGCCAAGTTGTTGCCGTGTTGGCAATGGTCAACAGATTATGTGGGTTTGGTTTGGGTTCAAACCCCACCCACCCTAATTATAAACAATGATGTATATGTTATGATATGGTGGTGACATAAGTGTCAATGGTGTATTATTTGGAGTCTCCTGATTATAGGCCGACCAACATGGATCGAGTGGGTTCAATCCCCGTTGGCTCCCTATTAGGTAGTCAATGTGGTCAGGAGGGGGGGGGGGGGTTTGCAGAACAAGTGGCCCTGACCCGTTACATATTTTTTTATATATATAATATGACATATGGTGTTGTTGGGTGTTGGCAGGGGTGGTGACCCCGCCACTCGAAATTTGATTTTTATTTACCATATATAATAATATCGTTGTGTTTGGTTGGTTGGGTTTAACTTCCAGCCAAATGAAATATATATATATATATATATATATATATATATATATATATATATATATATATATATATATAGAGAGAGAGAGAGAGAGAGAGAGAGAGAGAGAGAGAGAGAGAGAGAGAGGCCAAGTATTCAAAAACAATTCCATTGGAAATTAAGTAGGCAAAAAATTCTCCCTTTTTGACCATCGTTTCTTGTCACCAAGACTTTACCAAATTGTTGCCTCATTAGTGACTTCCACTTATAAAATTCTTACCATGAATTTGACCAGATATAAATTGAGCATTCAAACTCATATTTCAGTGTCATTCGCACCATTGAAATACGGGATATGAGCACTACGATCTAGTCCTAGTCTTAGTTCCATCGAATGACTTCTATTTTTGAGCTATTTTCAAGGGTATTTGTATTTATGGATCATCCTAGATCATTCCTCCCCACTAATGAGCTTTTCGACTAACAAAAGCTTTATCATTCAATTGGAAAGTGGGGGATTTTCTCCATCACTTTCTCCTTTTCCATCCATTAAGCCTTACTTGGATGCATTCCTTTGAAATCAATATCAAGGTACTCCATGTCTCCTAGTTGTGAAGTCCTAGTGTTTCTGTCAAGAATGATGTCCTGTTATAGCTTGTCCAAGTATTTAGGTGAAAAATCATCCACTATATGAACCTGTCCAACCTCTTCAGTGTCCATGATCAAAGGAGGCTCATAAAGCTTCAAATTTCAACATTAACCACTGTGTACATTTGCATGTATGCTGGAATAGGGAAATGAAAATCATTGTCTCCAATATTATATAATATGGTGAATGGGACATATTTGATTGGTGAAAAATTATCTCCTTCCCCTTTGATTTTGTCTTTGTTGATGTGGATCCATACTTTATCCCCAACTTGAAATTGGTGATCCACTCGGTGCTTGTCATGTCGATCTTTGTATCGATCTTAAATTTTCTCTAACTGCTCCTGCAGTGCCCAGTGAATAATCTGTATCTACTGAATGAAATTTTGTGCTTTTTCCCTTTCATATTTCCCACTGAAATATTCATCTCTCCCAAAGACCATTTCTAAGGTATCCTTTGGAAAATATCCAAAGTGTGTCTCAAATGGTGAGCTATGAGTGGATGAATGCACTTCCTAGTTATATGCATGTTGTAGATAAGGAAGTTTCTCATCCCACCACTTTGGATGCTTGTTGCAATAGGCTCAGAGTAAGTGTATCACTATGGTTTTGAAAATCTATGTTTCTCCATTGGTATGCGGATGAAATTTCATGCTCCTCTTTAGCTTGGTGTCCATCTTTCCCCACAAAATCATCTAAAACTCTCCAAGAAAGCGAGAGTCTTTATCAGACACTATGGATATCGGCACCCCATAGTGGACCCATATAAATTGGAAGAATAGATGAGAATTTTTCTCTCTACTGACCTGATTCTTATGAGGCACTAAGACACATTTTGATAAATTTATCCACAATGACATAAAAGTAGTGATGGCCTCTCCTAGACAAAGGAAAACCTCCTACAAGATCCATTGACATAATTTCCCATGAATGACTGAGAACAGGGAGTGGTGTCTACAACCCTAATTTTATGTTAGAGTGCTTGCAAACTGAACACAACACACATCGCTTTACATATCGATTCACAATATTTTTCATGTGAGGCTAGTTTTTATCACTCAGAAAAAGTGAAACATCATTTGACATAGTCTTAGAGGTTCATGTGTCAAAGGTATGGTCATAGAGATCATTTGTCATTCGTTGGTAAAAGAAAATTTTAAATTTTTTTCTTATTAGCCTATCCTAAGGTCCAAAACCACCCCCATTCAAGTATTCTCATGTCACATCAGTGATTATTTCCTGACATGTTTCATTTCCCAAGCTTATAAATCCAAAAAGGTCATTTTAGCCAAGATTTCCTGTTTTTGTAGCGAATTGCACAATAAAAACACAGTTTTCACTATGAAACTGCTGATACTTTCGTAGTGAAACTGCCAGGAGATGCACTAAGTACTCTATAAAAAGAGGTATTCTTATCTGTCTTTTCAAATTAACTACTAGGTGTCATTTAATGATTGAAATGGTTGCGGTAGATGCCATTCGAGTCAGTTAGGGTTAAATCAAAGTACAGTGGTCATGGCTGAAGTCATTATTACAATTTTAAGCATGTATGAGTCATGATTATACCATGGGTTGTCATAAAAAATTTAAAATATTACCAACTGGAGTCATTTTTCATTATCTTCTCCATGTTTGCATGCTACTAAGCTCTGGAGAGTTATTTCACTAGCCCCAAGTTCTGGCTGGCATTTTCAAAGGTTTCCAAGTATCACTGATCAAGCGAGGCAGAGAAGACATAAAAGCACCAACAAAGGTGGCCATTGCCTCAAATATGAGCCATCTAACATGACCTTGATTAATGAAGACCCAAAAGCTTCACAAGTTTTCAGAAGAGCATGGCATTTGCAGTTTTGCCAAAGACTGCAAGGATGCCATGTGCAAGTTTCGAAGGAGTTTGCCATAAAATTCCATGGGACAGCTTCAAAGGTGGGGATATTGAACCTCAATGTAACTCTAGAGACCATTGCAGCAGCAACATGAATTCCTAGAGGAGGAGAAAAATGGTTCAAAGGCTTCAAATTCACCATGCAGGACTGTAAGGAATTTATCAAGCTAGAACATAGTGAGATTGTCCTTACAAATGCCATTCCAAGGAGATACATGAAAGATAGCTTCTCAAAGTTACTACTTATTATTCAAAAGTACTTCACCTGTGAAGGGAGGTATCATATGGCTTATTCTTACCACTTCAGGCTTCTGCTACATTTTGTTGGTAAGAAATCTCTTGGTCTACCTTTTTACTTAAATAAGAGCTTAGTAAACATGGCAACAAAATGGTTACAAGAAGTCAAATAGTTGCTAAGGGCAACTTAAAAGACATTCTACATGCTATTTCTATTGAGGAAACTCCCATAGTCCAAGATGAAGATATATATGAGGGAGGAAAGAAGCTTAAGAAAGCCAAATGAGCTATGAAGTTAGAGTTTGAGGGTGAAGATGCATGATTCATGTTTCAGGCTAGGAACCCAATGACAAGACATGCCAAAAAGGTCTTGGAAAGAAATAAAGAAGCTCATAAGGCCATTGACACTGTATAACCACCACCAAGCATCATTGACCTCTCATCACCTATAAAATAAGATCTATTCATGAAGAAAAAGAAATTAAAGGAGAAAATCATTGAAAAAATAGAGATTGAGGTCCTTAAGGAGCAGTTGAAGTTAACAAATCATGAAATAGCAGTCTTGAATAAAGAGGCAAGGAAACATAATGTTCAGAAGGTGCATTTTGAGAAAATTAAGGAATTTTGGGAAGATAAGGTTAATAGTGTGTCAAATACCTTAGATAACACACAAAAATTGATCAAATGGACTCAGCCATTGAGAGAAGAGGTGAAGAATATTAGAAAAATGAACTTTCACGTGAAATCTAGGAGCAAATGTTTGGTGTGCAGCCTGATTTTCATTCTAATTCAAATATCCTTGTTTTAGCTGGATGTATACTCTAGGAAAACTGTACACCCCTGCAGCGGGGGGAACTTGCACACCCCCCCCCCCCCACGGGGTCCGGGGGGTCTGGGTGCCAGCGGTCCCCTGGTGACGGTTTCGGGGGCAACGCCCCTGAAGCTAAAAATAGATGTAAATTTTCCTTGTAAAAGTATAGTAATTTCTAGTCAATCTGAGTTGTTCATTAGGTAGATGATCTGAGGGTAGAAGTTATCTTTAGGTTAGGGTTTTTTTCCCTAGAAGGAAACCCCTCGCTTTGTATGAGGGTATTGTATTGCGGCTATGTAATGTATGTGTATTCTCTGAGTGAGAAACTGATAGGGAGACTGTCAGAGAGAAAAAAAGATATTACAACTGATCCACTGTAGGTTGTGTCTCTTCATTTTGCTGGATAATAGAAAGGAAGGACTGGCTATTCGGGGTGGACATAGCCCAAACTTGGTGAACCACGTATATCTGTGTCTCTCTAGTTTTATATGTTTTGTGTTCTTGTGTTTTCCACATATTTTATGTTTCACATTTCTCTATAGTATATAATTTTCTAACAACTGGTATCGGAGCCAGAGGTTTATTTGGCTCATAAACTCATAGGAAAGAAGGGTTCTTGGTTCAAGTGGGAGCAATCGTGGAATATGTTAAGTTTAGGGTCAATAAATTTAATAGCCAAAAATTCCCACTGTGGAAGATGCAGATGGAAGATTATCTGTATTAGAAAGATCAGTACCTACCATTGAGCAGAAGAACAAAGAAGTCGATGGCTATGACAGATGTAGAATGGGAGATTCTCGATAGAAAGGCACTTGGAACAGTACGGTTGTGCCTCATGGTGTCGGTAGCCTTCAATATTTCGAAGGAAGAAACAACATATGGTTTTATTAAGGCATTGGAAAAATTATATGAAAAACCCTCGGCCTCAAACAAGGTATTTCTTATGAAACGTTTATTTAATATGAAGATGTCGGAAGGTGGATCTATTGCAGACCATTTAAATAATTTTAATACAATTACCAGTCAGTTAAGTTCTATAGGGGTAAATTTTGATGATGAATTTAGGGCTCTTTTATTTCTGTGCTCATGCTCATTTCCAGAAAGCTAGAATGGTTTAGTTATGGCCATTAGTAACTTTGTCTCTCGATCTAGTACTTTAAATTTTGATGACATTCTTGGTGCTATCCTTAGTGAGGAAATGCAACAGAAATGCTCCAATGAGACATCGGTTAATGCTTTGAGTGCAGAGTCTAGGGGAAGAAGAATGGAAAGAGGAAAGAGCTCAGGATATCGCAGTAAATCAAGGAAAGAATTTGGAGAATTTTGAGGTCTAAAATGGGCCTCCTAAGGAAAATGAACAATAAAAATTCAATTTATGAGAACCAATCACATTTTAGGGGATGACATCATCCCTAATGGTTGAGGTGGCATTGCTTGAGTTAAAGGTGCTTACTTGTCACATTCTCAATGGTGGATAAAAACTCATGGTTAACCATGGTAGTGCTCTAAGTACTTTTAAAGTCAAATTAAAGTACTCATAATAAATTTTATTTCCCACCTTTTGAATAAAAATATGTTATTGTCATTTCATATTTCTTGAAAGAAACACTGCATATCCCTATACATTTGTTATATTATATTATGTTATTTTTATATAGTATATTAATTACATGTTATTATACAATTTAAATAATATAAATTTTAATTAATAGCATATAATATAATTAAGAATTTATAAATTTATATTTATATTTTATTTAAAGTTATTTAAGTAAAAAGGAAAAATGCATTAATTGTTCAATGATAATGAATTTTTATTGAAAAAATCATTCTTATTTATAGTCACATCAATACAATTTTTTTATTTTTTATTTTTGGTACAAATTCTGAATTGAATTTAACTATGGTTACATGGATTGTGGTGCCAAAAGTGAATTGAAAATTCATAAATATTATTTTATTGGTTTAGCTATTATTTTATTATTTCCTTAGGATTCCCATTTTAGACCTAAAAATTCCCCTAATGGGTAGATCCAAGTCCAGATCGGGGATAGTGTGCTAGAAATGCGAAAGGAAAGGACACCAAAAGAACTGTAGATCTCGAAAGGGAAAAGAAGGAGATGCACAACAAGAAAAAAATAACGAAGAAAATGTGACAGGTGATGTGTGACAAGATGCTTTGATTCTTTATTTCGAAAATGTTATTGATTCTTGGGTTGTAGATTCAGGGACCTCATTCCATGCCACACCTGATAAGAAATATTTTCATGACTATGTTCAAGGAGATTTTGGACAAGTCCGTTTGGGTGATGATAAACCCTGTAAAATTGTTAGAATGGGTAAAGCTCTTGTAAAATAATAGAATGGAAACCAATGGCTATTAAAGGAGGTAAGACATGTTCTGGATCTGAAGAAAAATTTAATTTCAACAGGGCATTTAGGCAGTGAAGGTTGTGTGACAACTTTGACAGATAAAACTTGGAAGGTCGCCAAAGGAGCCTTGGTAATATCAAAAGGCGAAAAGGTTGGTACATTGTATCTATGCAATGATATTTTTAACTATGTTAAGCTTTAACTTACAAAGGAGCAGATGCAACATTATGGCATCATAAGCTCGGACACATGACTGAGAAGGGGATTAAGATTCTTCACTAAAGAAATTTGTTGCTGGGTTTGAAGAATGTTGATTTGATTTTCTATGAGAATTTCATTTATGGAAAACAAAAGAGAGTTATATTTCTTCGAGTTGGAAAAGAAAAGAAGAGCGAAAAATTAGAGCTTGTGCATACAAATATATGGGTACCTACTCAGGTATCGTCTCTCAGTGGCTCTCATTATTATGTTACATTTATTGATGATGCAACTAGAAAACTTGGATTTATTGTATCCAGAATAAATATGATGTATTTTATATTTTGAAGAAATGGAAAGCTTTGGTTGAGATTGAGATAGAAAATAAGTTGAAGTGTCTTAGATCAGACAATGGAGGTGAATATTGCAGCAAAGAGTTTGATAGGTACTGTTCAGAGCATGGACTTCACAGATAGAAGATAGTTCCAGGAACACTGCAAGAAAATGGCGTGTCAGAAAGAATGAACAGAAAAATCATGGAGCAAGCAAGGTGCATGAGATTGCATGCAGGATTGCCTTTGTAATTTTGGGCAGATGCTGTGGATATTGTTGTTTATCTAATAAATAGAGGGCCTTCAATTTCCTTGGATGGTGGTATTCCAGAGGAAGCATGGACAGGTAAAAAGGTAAACTACTCTTTTTTAAAGCCTTTTGGTTGTGAGGCCTTTGTCCATATTAATAAATAAAATAGAACAAATCTTGAGGAAAAATCAGAGAAATGTACCTTTATTGGATATGGTGTTAGTGATTTTGGTTATCACTTATATGATTATGAAAATCACAAAATCATTAAGAGCAGAGATGTAATATTGAATGAAAAGGTCTTGTATAAGAATTAGTTGCAGGAAAAAGAAAACAAAGAACACACAGTTCTTGATGAAATCACAGAAAAAGTAAAGGTGCCTGAAAATGATAATAATCAACAACCACAACAAAAACAACCACCAAAAAAGCAACAGACACCTCAAACACCTAAAAGTGGTGTTAGAAGATCTACCAAGATAAGTAGACCCCCTGAACGATACTCTCCTTCATTATATTATTTATTGTTGACTGATTTTGGTGAACCCAAATGTTATGAAGAAGAAACGCAGGTTTAAAGCAAGAAGAAGTGGGAGCTAGCCATGGAATAAGAGATGGACTCCTTAATGCATAACCATACTTGGGACTTAGTCAGGTTGCCTGCATGTAAAACTACATTGCAGAATAAATGGGTTTACAGGTTGAAGGGAGAATATGGAGGAAAACAGAGGTACAAAGCTAGACTTGTGGTGAAGGGGTCTGCACAGAAGAAAGGTATTGATTTTGATGAAATATTTTCTCCTGTTGTTAAGATGACTTCAATCAGAAATATTTTAAGTCTTGTAGCAAACATCTTGAACAGTTAGATGTAAAGACAACATTTCTCCATGGAGATTTGGAGGAAGAGATCTATATGAAGCAACTAGAAGGATATGAGGTCAAAGGGCAAGAAAAATTAGTGTGCAAGTTAAAGAAGAGCTTGTATGGCTTAAAAAAATCTCCAAGACAGTGGTATCTAAAATTTGACAAGTTTATGTCTGAAAAGTGTTATACTAGATGTCACTCTGATCATTGTGTTTATCTGAAAAAGCAAAATGATGGAAGCTATATTATATTGTTATTCTATGTAGATACCATGCTTGTTGTAGGGTATAGCATGCAAGAAATAAATGTGCTCAAAAGAAAATTGGAAAATTCATTTGCAATGAAGGATTTAGGAGCTGCAAAACAAATCCTTGATATGAGAATAACTAGAGAGAGGAAAAATCGCAAATTAACAGAGTCTCAGAATGAGTACATACAAAAGGTGTTGAAAAGATTTAATATGCAGAACACAAAACAAGTTAGTGCACCTTTTGCTAGCCATTTCAAATTTAATAAGGAGATGTGCCCCAAGACCCAATAAGAAATGGACTATATGTCTAAATTTCCATATGCATGTTGTGAAACCAGCTCCAAAAAGAGAAGAAAAGAGATATCAACGCCTTAGAAATAAGCCACTTTGAGGGGGAAACCTCCAATACATTACATGAATGAAAAATTCTTGGATGATACAAATGAAAAAACCTCCTCTCTATATATAGGAGTCCGTGGGGCCACAATGTAATCCTAGCCGAACTAATGATAATAATGTAAGGGCATAATAATAACAATATGGGGGTACAATAACAATAAGGGGGTTACACTAACAACAATAAGGGACTATACTAGTAATATAAGGACCTAACATGCTCCTCTCCTTCAAAAAAGTGTTGAACTCAATGCTTGAGTAGCTTCGAGTGCTTCTGTATAAAATTTTCATCCTCCCATGTAGAATCTTCAGTGGGTAAGTTCTTCCATTTTATGAGATACTCTGAAATTGATCGATTTCGTAGATGTCGAGTTGTTGTTTTTGTGACTGCTTCAGGTTCCAATGTGGTTTTTCCTTCCTCATCAACTTATGGAAATATTGTTTGAACTAGAATTTTGTCCCCTATAACCCTTTTTAAGCATGAAACATGGAAAATTAGATGCACTCTCGAAGAATTAGGAAGCTCCAATTTGTATGCCATCGTACCAATATTTTGCAACACCTTTTTCTTGATTTTGAGGAGCTCGATATTGAAACTGAATTATCTCTATGATTTCAGATCTCCAATATCTAAAATTCAGCCCTGAAGTAGCCCTCTTAATCTTCTTTTGAATGCCACAGGTCTGACTTGATTTGGATTCTTGAAGACAAAGTTATTTCCAATATCCTATGATGACCTAATTATGGAGTGGTTGAGTAGATCGAACTTGTACGACCTGCCACATGTCACTGTTTTCTCCTTTGGCTCTAAAATTGATATAGAAAATACTATATTTTGTGTGCTTGTAGGTACTTTTACAGAATTCCAACCTGATGCTAAGAGAGAGAGTTATGAAGATTTTCCCACGATCACCTCTTTCAGATGAAATTTGGGAGCTTGCAAAAGACCTAACTTCCACAAACAATGTCTCTGAAAATATTGTGAACCAAGCTTTGAAATTTTGTGATGTGCTTCCTTAGGATTTCTTCTTCGCTCCCTAAAAATTTCAGCTTCTGGGCCCTTGTAGAAACAAAGTTATAGCGAAAATTCCACGATGACCTGTTTAGGTTAAATTTAGGAGCCCACAAAAAGACCTAACTTCCACAGATCATATTTCCGAAAATATTTCGAACCAAGCTCTAAAATTTTGTGATGATGTTCCTCAGGATTTCGGCTTCGCACTCTTAATATTTCATCTTCAGAACCTTCGTAGAAAAAATGTTATAGAAAAAATTCCACAATGACCTATTTGGGGCAGCGAAACCCTAGAATCCAAAGCTTTCATACCAAATGTTGTGAAACCAGCTCCAAAAAGAGAAAAAAAGAGATATCAACACTTTAGAAATAATCCACTTCGAGGGGGAAACCTCTAATACATTACATGACTGAACAATTCTTAGATGATGCAAATGAAAAAACCTCCTCTCTATATATAGGAGTCCATGGGGCCACAATGTAATCCTAGCTAACCTAACAATAATAATGTAAGGGCACAATAGTAACAATATGGTGGCTACAGGGGTACAATAATAACAATAAGGGGGTTACACTAACAATAATAAGGGACTATACTAGTAATATAATTACCTAACAATGCATCAACAGTTGGAAGCTTGATGTATAATGGTCTGCACAAAGCTTGATATTGCACATGCAGTGGGAGTTGTAAGTAGGTACATGAAAAATCTAGGAAAAGAACATTAGATGGCAGTGAAATGGATTTTCAGATATTTTAGAGGTACCACAAATCAAGCATTATGCTTTGGTGGTTCAAACATATCTCTATAGGGATATTATGATGCAGATATAGCAGGTGACAGAGATAACAAATGGAGCACTACGGGATATGTATTTACTGTAGGTGGAACAATTTTTCATTGGGTTTCAAAAGTCCAAAGTGTTATTTCACTTTCAACAACAAAAGCAGAGTATGTTGTTGCTACAGAGGCTAGTAAAGAAATGATTTCGTTACAAAGGAATATGGATGAATTGGGTAAGAATCATGATATGGGCACGTTTTACAGCCATAGCCAAAGTGCCATTCACCTTGCAAAGAACTCAGCATTTAATTCTAGGAATAAACACATACAACTCAAGTACCATTTCATATGGTCAGTATTGGAAGATGGACAGTTTAAGCTGGAAAAGATACGCACTACCCAGAATCCTGCAGATATGCTAACAAAAGTTGTAACCAGGGAGAAACTGAGAATATTCTCAGTTTCAGTTGGTCTTCAAGGATGACGATAAAGATGAGAAACAACTAGGTCCAAATAGGAGTCATTGTCCAACAAAGGAAGCAACGATGGAGTTGCTAAAATCAGTCTCCAAGTGGGAGATTTTTGGGTGTGGAGCTTGATTTTCATCTTGATTCAGAAATCCTTGTTTTAGCCAGATGTATACCCCAAGAAAACTGTACACCCCTGCAGCAGGCGGGTGCGGAGGGGACTTGTACCCCCCACGAGATCTGGGGGTGCTAACCCCCAGGCTGGGGGCTCCGAGGGCCAGTGGTCCCTCGGTAAGGGTTTCAGGGGCAGTACCCCCGAAGATAAAAATAGATATAAAATTGCCTTGTAAAAGTATAGTAATTTCTAGTCAATCTGGGCCATTCATCAGGTGAATGATCTAACGATAGAAGTTATGTTTAGTTTATGGTTTTTTTTCCCTATATGTCAACCCCTCACTTTGTATGAGAGTATTGTATTGCGGATGTGTAATGTATGTGTATTCTCTGAGTGAGAAACTAATAGGGAGACTGTGAGAGAGAACATAGGATATTATAATGGATCTGCTGTAGGTTGTGTCTCTTCATTTTGCTAGATAATAGAAAGGAAGGATTGGTTGTTCGGGGTGGACATAGCCCAAACTGGGTGAACCACGCATATATGTGTCTCTTTGGTTTTATGTGTTTTGTGTGCTTGTGTTTTCTGCATATTTTATGTTTAGTATTGCTCTGTAATATATAATTTTATAAAAATTGAAAACTAAAGGACCAAGTCAAAGACCTCCAAGAGCAATTAGAATTGATCCAAGAGGAGCTGGAGAAGAAAGGATTAAGGATGACTGTGGTTAAAGAGCCCATAGCTCAACTCATCATTAATGAAGAGGAAACACCTCAAGAGTCTTGAGTTCGATTATGTTTTAGAATGCTTATGGCATTTTGAATACCAATTTTCTACAACTGGAGGTTACCTTTTTTTGAAAGGGTTAAAATCTATAAATTTCACAGTTTTTCACAGTTTTGTAGCATTTCCTAGGCTTAAAGCCAAGAAAATGCTACGAAAATTTATGTAACTTTATTTTTTCTTCTAAGTCCACTTTTTGCATCTTTCAAGAAGGGAAAATGGTTGTGATTATGTGTCATGTCATGATGAACACAATGCAATAGAAAATAAGCATAAATTTTGAGTGCAAAGGCCATTTTTTTGATGCTACAAAAGATCGCTACGAAATTGCCCTATTTTTGTAGCGAGTTGTTTTTGAAGGTTTCTAAGTAGTTTAAAATAATCTTTGGACAAGGGGATAAATCCAACAGGTCAAGGGACCTTACCACTAGACATTTATGACTTGAAGACAATGCAGTAAAGATAACTCATTAGCTAAAGTTTTTATTGAAGATAAGGATCGTGATTTCCTAAAAAATAGGGTTTGATTCCATATGTTTAGGAGGATATTTAATATGTAAAGTAGTGATGAATCAATTCATAGCCTATTCGAAAATGTGATGTTTAGTTTTAACTGATATGTAACTATTTTAAAGATAGGCTAGACTGATGTAATAAATAGGAGTTTGAGTCCTAATAGGAAAAGTTCATCTTTAGAGTGTAGCTTCCATTTTCTTATTAAAAGACATGTTTTCTTGTTATATTAGGTGTCATAGGAAGATTTCGATGAATCTAGCCAATAGGAAGATCATCCCTGCTGTAAAAATGTCTATTTAAAGCCAAATTATAGAAGTTGTAAAGGGTTGGAGATTTTTTGCACCTTATTGCTACTTTATGTAATTTGAATGATACCAGTAATACAGAGGAGTTCTTCTTGATAGACCTAAGATTCTCATGGAGTTTTGAATGTCTTTCTTATATATATCTTTTTGTACTACTTGCAGTAGATTTCATATTTATTACTCAGAATTCATATGTGTATGCTCTAACTTCATTTCTTTATGAAATGAATGTGGTGTCCTATGTTCTATGTGTGATTTTCCTTTGTTAAAGACTCTTATGTACCTCAAATTCCATGTCAAGAAACCTTTCGAATATATTGATTTGTTGACTCCATAAGCGTAATGGTTGCAAGCCTATATTCTTTTCAACCTACATACACAAAAATCAAGCTATTTTTCAAATAGAGTTAGCCATCTAATCCTATCATTATATAATGTCATAAGCCCCTTTGAGAGAGCCCTCTCAGACTAAAGAGGCTAAGATACAGTCAAAAGCTAGTTTGAAATAGTTACATAGAGTTGTCTGATCAGCAGCCAATCAAGTGCAATTTTGTGATAACATTTTCGTGTGTCTTTCGAGAGCCTGAAGATATACTTTTCCTGAAATTTTGAAGTTGAACTTGTTATCACCCAAAAATTTTCAAAACATCATTATGTCATGTTTGTTTTTTGTCATGGTTAAAATTAGGTTTAGAATTCAATTTAGGTTTTGATCATGGGTAGGTTAGATTGTCATAAGTTCAAAGCCCATCCATAAGTTCAAATAAAGTATTTTTTAAGGTCCATTCATTGTCAAAAATCCGTAATTTCCATTTGTGAGTCATTTCCTAAAGGCTCATGTCAAAATTGGTCAATTATCCAAGAAACCTTGTTTTCTTAGCGCCACTAGTTCAAAAATTTTGATTTGCGCTACGAAACTGCTGAAAGTTATGAAGCAAAAACTTTGTTTTCTAGTTTTGATCAATCAACTTCCAAGGTGGTTTATGAGCAACTGAAAATGAATTTAGGAAGACTGAAAGAGGTTTTTGTTACTAATAGACGTAACAATAAAATGTCTCTCCATTTCTTCAAATTCATTAGGATGTGGGAGAAATTGATCAATTACAATGCGCTATGAAACTGCTGTTACAAAATTGTCCTGTACATGACTGTTTAGCAGTAAACTTCAGGTTCAGTTTCTGGTAAAATGCAAAAGTATTTTGGAATTTTGAAAGATTTTTGTCTTCATCATAGCCCCAACTAAAATAAAATTTCTCACTGTTCTCACAAGTGTTATATGTTGGGAGATACAAGGCTTTCTTTGAAACCCTATTTTCAGAAAATAGAGTTTTCCTATTTTACACATCTTTTTCAAAGGCAGTTTCTGGATAGCGAGAGATGTATTTCAAAAAACAAAGAGAGGTTGTTATTCAAGAAATAATGGCCTACAAAACTTCCTTCAGTTTCTCAAACTACATCATGGATTAGGAGATATAGGCTTTATCTTAAGACCTATTTTTTAGGAAAAAACAAGAGAAATCTACAAGAAGTTAAGAAGTCATAAAGGATGGAATGATTGTGTTGTTCACTTGATATGTTTTTAAAATGATGGAATCAGGTTGATTTTAAGTTTTTGGCACATTTTCATTCTCCACTTTAGAAAATTTCAGACAAAACTGCTCACTCAACAGTTTTGTAGCACAAACAGTGTAAAAGAGTGAAAAGCGCTACGAAATTGCTGTAACAACTTTTTTCACTCTTTCTCATCAAATTTTGAAGGGAAAAAGTTTGAATTATGATCTGAAATTTCTAAGGAATATGTATTAAGAGATAATGAGGAAAATCCTTGAGGAAAGAAATCAAAATTTTGAAGAAACAAGGGTTGAAAAGTAGCGCTACAAAAGGCACTATGAAACTGTGTTGTTTTTGTAGCGCATTCTATTTCAGCTCATTTGAACAATTTAATGATGGTTTTTGGACACTTGGAGCTTAGGGAGGATTCTTGCAGGTGTTATTTCAGTTTCCAATAGAAAAGGAACTCAAAATAATTAGTTCATGGTGGTCAAAATGTTTCAAGAAGTGCAAGGAACCCCATGCATAGAAAACAAGAGACTATTCCTATTTGATAGAGGTTAGCATCATGGTCATGAAGAGTTGAAGTCAATCTTCTGGATTCGACCATGTGTTAGTATAGTTGGAAAAAGATGTAACTTAATTAAGATAAGGTGGTTATAGATAGGTGATTAGGATTTTGAATCCTATTTGTATTAGGATTGTTTAGTAGATTAGTTGTATTTTTGTAATAAATCCCATGTAATATGGTTATGCAAGGTGTCAAGAGTTAGGAATTCAAAGTATCTAGCAGAAGATGAGTTCATCTCATGTTGTTAAGGTCTATTTAAGACTAAGAAATCGAATTAGTGAGGAGTTGGACATTTTTAGCAAAAGACTGTGTTTATTGTAAGTGACTGGTTTTAAGCTTAATACATAGTTTTCTACTTAGAAAACTTGAGATTCATAAAGATTTATAGTGTGTTCTGGTTCTAATTGTATCTTTTTACTACCCTGTTGTAGTGATGTTTTCTTATGTTACTCAAAATTCATCATTGATTCTCCGACTTCCTTCATAGACAAACTGACTGTGTGTTTTATAGTTTCACATGTATATCTCTTGACTAGAACTCTGATATGCCTTGACTTCCATGCTAAGTAGATTGTTTGGTTTTATTGAAGCTATTTTGACACCATAAGCCCAATTTTCACTTGCTAATGTGATTTACAAACAGTAACTATAATTTATCTGCTTATTACCCCACATAGAGTTAGCTATCTATATTTCTTTCGAAAATCATTAATTGTTGAGAGAGCCCTCTCAGGTTGAGGAGGCTAAGCCTTAATCAAAATATTACTTTGAAACAATTACATGAGATTGATTTGATTGGAAGCCTATTAGGTCTGATTTTTTGATAACAAAACTCTTGAAGGTACCAGGAGCTCAAAAGTTGTTTGAGGTTGCATCTACCTTGGTGACTCCATTCAAAATTCTCATGTTAAAAGGTGGCTTTGAAAAAGAGATATACAAGGATTAATCCTGACCCAACTACACCTACAATTGTGGATAATCCAAACACAATTTCCAGAGGCATTCAAGGAAGTTCTGCAATATCAGGTACTCCATTACACAAAAAATCATTTTCATCTGAAGTTTTAAGAAGTCATGAAGATAAAATGTTTGATGATAAAATTCAGGAAGTCTTGTTTAGGTATGAAAATGAAAAAGAATTGACTAAAATTGTCTTAAACCTACATAGAAGAGGTATTGATACCTCAACATTAGTGACTCGAAAATATAAAGAAGATTTTTTGGAAGAAATCACTTCAGAGTTACTGTTAAAGAGGGAATATTTATATAGGTTCAAGGAATTAGACCCATTTCAAATATTCTTAAGAATTAAATCTAGTATCCCTCTACCTGATTGGAGTTTAACTGGACAATAAATAACAAACAACCCTCCTCCTAACAATTCCTCTTCCTGTATTGATGTTATCTCTAAAACTACCACAGTTCTAGTCATCATGGCAGGAAATGTACCACCTACTGCTACACCTGCTAGGTATGCCCCTCTTGTTCTTCCAACTGTCATAAATGCCCTTCCTAGTAAATATTTCGCTAGAATTGAAACTTGGGGAGGTGGTGAGGAAATTACAGCTAAAGAGCATGTAAACTAGTTCAGTGACTTTATAGACAAGGATGAGGTTGACCACGAGGATGTCAAGATGAGATTATTTTCTCAGAGCTTTACTGGTGAGGTTAGGAAGTGGTTCAAAGCCCTTACACCAGCAAGCCTACATAATTGGAATTAATTTGAAGATAGCTTCTTGAGAAAGTGGGGAAATAGAACCAACCCTGTTCAAGCCTTCATTGAGTATAATAGTTTAAAAAGAGTTGTTAATGAAACTATCCAAAATTTCTCCAAGAGATTTAACAAATTTTATGACTCCATCCCTGCCCATCTAAAGCCTCCTCCAGGAGTAGCTTAGCTGAGATATGTTGAGGCTTTTGACTACGAGATTTCTATCATGCTAAGAGAAAGAGAATCCCCTTCACTAGCTAAAATGCAAAATAATGCTATGAAGGTGGAGGTAAATATGATAGCAACAAAGAGTCCAAGATGGGAAAGAAAAAATTGAAAGAAGAAGATAAGCCTTCCATCTCAGAGGATAAATTTGACTCCATGATGAAGACAATGGAAAAAATGATGGACAGGCTTGCCCTTGGGAATGCCTCTGCTCCTCTTGCACACGTTTAGAAATCCTCAGTCTAGAAGACCTAAAAAGTAGCAGAGACCAAGGGAAAACATAAATCAGCTTGACGCTCAAGTAAGGCCTCCTTTTCAGCAAAATTTAGTTGATGAAGAATATCAACCTGAAATAAAAGAAGACACAATTAATTTCTTATATTAAAACATGTCAGGAATGTTTTTGTCAAAGGAAGAACATAATGATTCAGATCATGATGTAAACAAGGGTGAGGAACCATCTGATTATCTTAAAGGATATCAACATGAAATATTTGAGATGCGCCTACAATACAACCTAAAAAACAGAAATGTTCCAATTACTGAAAACAAAACACAACCTAAGAAAGATGCCCCTAAAGTTGTTGAGGTTAGGAAAGATACACCACCTACTGTTCCCATCAAAGAGACTAAAAAATCTTCTTCTTTTTTCAGTTTGGATAGTGTGATCTCTAAGATCAAAATCCTACTACCTTTTGGAGATATTATTAAGGTGAATGAATACATAAGTAAGATTGTAAAAATCTTGAATTCCCAACCAAGAGCTACTGATATCATAAATGTTCAAGAAGATCATCCAACCCTATACTTGGGACCAAGATTAGAGGATGAACAGAATGAAGAGGTGCTTCCTTTTTATGTCAGCCTTAGCATTCATGACATGGCATTGCATAACGCCATGTTGGATTCAGGGGCCTCTCACAATATTATGCCCAAAGTAATCATGGAAAGGATGGGATTGGAAATTACTAGGCCATATAAGTACTTGTTTTCTTTTGATTGAAAAAGAGTTCAGTGCATTGGTTTAGTAAAAGATGTTGTTGTTGGTCTTACACAAGTCCCTACCAAGACAATGGTAATGGAAATTGTGGTAGCATACATTCCACCTAAGTTTGGCTTGTTGTTATCAAGTTCATGGGTAGCAAAGATCAAAGGTACCATGCAGATGGACCTAACTTATTCCACCATTCCTATTTTTGGTGAGCAAAGAAGACTATATAAAGAAACAAGGATGGCTCATATGGTAAGTAGTAAGGAAAAACCTCATAATTTTCCAATATATGTTGTTGATACTGAATTAGGATATGTTATAATTTTCAATGAATTAACTGATGAATGAGAAGATGAAAAGAAAGCATAAAATCAACAAATTGAAATTCGAGAAATGGAAAATCAACGAATTAGTGAAGAGAAGGCAGAAGGTTGGTGGTTGTTACCCTTTGATGGACTAGCAGGAAGAGAGGGGGCTGGAGCAGGAATTTGGGTTACAAATCCAGAGGATGAAAGTAAGTTCTTTTCTTACAAACTGAACTTTGATTGCACAAATAATATGGCTGAGGATGAATCTTTATTTTTGGGTTTAGAAATTTTGAAAATAATGGGTGCCCAAAAGGTTTATGTTTTTAGATATTCTGAATTAGTTATTAAGCAATTTGAGGGTGTATATCAAACTAAGGATGTGAGAATGAGGGCATACATAAATTTGATCATGGAGATGTTAGAGAATTTTAAAGAATATTCATTTATTGTGAAGACTAGGGACCAAAACTTAGTAGCTGACTCCCTACCTATCTCTGCAAATTTATTTATTATCCCTGCACATTCACTGAAAGATATGAGGTTTAATTTCACCATAGACCTACTATCCCTAACGTTATTATCCATTGGTAAGTTTTTGAGGATGACCAACATGTCAAAAACTTCATAGAATTGAAAGAGGAGTTTGAAAGCACACAAATATATCAGCAAAACATGCTTTCCAAAACTAAAGGGAATTCTAAAGTGTTACAGTTGAAGAATAATTATATACCCAATGGTCTCATACCCCTTGAAAATATTTTTGGTCAAAATGATGTTTCAAATCTCTTAGGATACAAGTTGATGATGAAGAGGTAGAGACTTGTAACCTTGGTACAGTAGCAATGCCAAAAATGATTAAGCTTTCAAATTTTCTTTCAGTTGACATGAAGCAGAAATATCTTGAGATTTTGAAAAGGTTCATAGATGTTTTTGCATGGAGTTATGCTAATTTAAAGAAATATGATCCTACAATCATTCAACATACCATTCCTATTAAGGAAAATCAAAAGCCTTTCAAGTAGAATATGAGGAGGCTTAATCCACTTCTTATGCCTCTTATTGAGAAGGAAATCAAGAAGCTATCAGATTTCAAAATTATTGTTCCAATCAAATTATCAAAGTGACTTGAAAACTTGGTTCTAGTTAGGAAAAAGAGTGGAGAAATCCGAATCTACATTGACTTTAGAAACTTGAACAAAGCCTCTCTGAACGACAATTAACCTCTCCCAAAGATGGACCAAATTCTGCATAACATTGTTGGTTCCCAAAGGATTTCTATGCTAGATGGTTTTTCAGGGTACAATCAGATACTTGTGCATCTAGAAGAACAAGGGAAAACAACCTTTACCACACCATGGGGCACATTCATGTATGCTAAGATCCCTTTTGGTCTGTTGAATGCAGGATATACCTTTCAAAGAGCGATGGAAATTTCCTTTTTTGAGGAGAAGGATAAGTTGGTGGTTGTCTATCTAGATAACATAACAGTTTTCTCAAGGAGAGAAGAAGATCTCCTGAAGCACCTAGAAAATATTCTGCTGAAGTGTAGAAGGTTTGGAATTTCTCACATTCCCACTAAAATAATTTTTTCTTTGACATCATGAAAGTTACTTGGGAATATTTTTTCTAAATATGGGATTAATATTGATCCAAGTAGGGTCAATGCCATTCAGAAAGTAAATCTGCCTAGAAGTACAAAGGAAATTCAGTGTTTCCTTCGAAGGGTGAATTTTTTGAGGAGGTTTATTCCTAATTTTTTTGAGATTGTGAAAGACATAACTAAGATGCTGAAGAAGGGAGATGACATCAAGTGGACAGTAGAAGAAAATCACTCATTTAAGGAGATCAATAAAGCACTTACTCAAGAACTAGTGTTGATCAACCTAGATTTTTCAAAAAAAATTATGGTTTTTACATTTGCATCAGAAAATACAATTGCTGGAGTTTTCCTGCAGAAAGGAAAATAAGGAACTAAGCAACCCATTTCATTTTTTAGCAAGACCTTTTCTAATTAGGAGCTGAATTATAACATCTTAGAGAAGTAAGACTATGCTTTGGTCAAAGCCATTAAAGATTTCAGAATTTACATTCTGCATTCTCATGTTATAGCTTTTGTTCCTAATGTTGTTGTGAAGGACATCATTACTCAATTTGATCCTGATGGTAAGAGAGGGAAGTTGATAGATAACTTGATGGAATATGATGTAGGGATCATGCCCACAAAATTGGTCAAAGGTGAAGGGCTAGTTGATGGCACAGTCAAATTTTGATTGTCTTGATATGAATTTAATTGCAAAAATTTCAGAATTATTAGATGAAGATGAAGAGTTGATTCCCATTGAAGAGAAGTACATCCTTTCAGATGAGTACAAAGACATTATTTTTGTATTACATCATCATATGGCTCCTGCTAAATTGACAAAGTCTAAGGCAAGGTTTGTGAAGTTAAAATCCCTGAGGTACTGCATCATTGATAAAAAATTGTATTGGAAAGATACCAGTGGTATTCTTTTGAATTGTTTGCTGGAAGAAGAGGCTGAAAAGTGATTGAGGAGTTTCAAAAAGGAGATTTTGGAGGTTATCATTATTGGAAGGCCACAAAAAATAAGATTCTTAGAGCAAGGTACTACTGGATTACTATGTTCAAATATGTCTACAAAAAGATTGTTGCCTGCCATATTTTTTATGGTAAGAAAAAGTTTGTTCCTTTACCCTTGATGCCTATTTATGTTGAGGCACCATTCCAGCAGTAGGGGCTAGATTTTATTGGTGTGATTCATCCATCGTCTTTAGGACATCATTGGTGGATTTTGATAGCAACTGATTATTTCACCAACTGGATTGAAGTAATCCCAGCTAGGCAAGCAAGTGATTTAATTATCATTTCATTTTTGGAAAATAATATATTGTCTAGGTTTGGCTGCCCTATGATCACCATCACTGATAATGCATAAGAATTCAAATCCAAGAAGCTGATCAGTTTTTGTCATCAATATCACATTACACTTAAACATTCTACTGCATATTATTCACAAGGTAATGGTCTTGCTGAATCTTCTAACAAGGCATTGTCAGGATTATTAAGAAGGTGTTGTAGGAAAATAAGAATTCATGGAATTTGAAGCTGAAGTATGTTCTGTGGGCTGATAGAGTGTGCATAAAGAGATATTGGAACTTCACCTTATGAGTTGGTATATGGCACTGAAGCCATCTTTCCTACATCCTTGGGAGTTCCTGTTATGAAGTTGCTGCAAGAATTAGAGGAGGAGAAAAATGAAATTCAAAGGTGAATAAATCAGTTGATAACCTTGCAAGAGAAAAGGGAGGAACTCTATAACAACAATCAACAATCTCAAAACGGGATTAAGAAGACATTTGACAAGAAGGTCAAGGAGGAAAAATTTCAAATCCAAGATGTGGTTTTGAAGTTGGAGGCCATGATTGAAGAAAAGGGGAAACATGGTAAGTTTGAGAATATTTGTAAAGGTCCATTCAAAGTAGCTGCATTTCATGGGAACAATACTTACATTCTGCAAGAGATGGATGGAGAACCTTGTGCCAAAGGGCCTGTCAATGGTAGGTTTTTGAAACACCATTCCTCTTAAGGTCTACTGATTTCTCATTCCATTGTATATATTCCATTTCAGTATGTTTTTTTGCTAATAAAGACAAGTTGATATCAAGCTTGAGCTCAAGGTGAAGGCCATTAGAGTTTTAAGGAAATATTGGCAAATTTTAGAGCTTTTGTTTTCAAAGAAGATGGATAGCATTGGAGCTATGGGTTCTTTGGTGTACCACAGGGGTAGTGTCACATCTCCCTCTCTTACAATTTTTTTTTTTTCGACACCTCGGTATAATTTAACTGATTCCCCATTGAGCCTTCTATATCCATCTCCTGTCCTTGATAGAAATCTAAGTAATTAAATAAACCAAGTCTATATTTTAAAACATTACCAAGACCGTTATGTATATGTATATTTTTCCATCACCTATATTATTTAATCCTTGATTTATTTTATCATAGGATAGCTCTCATATAAAGTTACATTTGTAACCCATTTCTCCTCTACCCTTTTTACCCATGGGTCTACACTTAATTCTCTAACATTATACATAAATAATGTGAGGCCTTAATTCTTCGTTTTGTGTGCTCGAATCACTCTCACTGTTTTCGATTCAAATTTAAATTACTTACCTTAACTTATTGGACTAAATCCACCAACTGAATCGTCGGGGTCCCAGTACACATTACCCGAGTTCGGTATTTCATAATCCATATGTTAGTGAAATGTTCACGTTATTTTGGTTACAGGACAAGGTCCTTTTCTGCGCCAAATGTGCGAACTTCTTTTTCGTTCCACCCAATCATGTACTATTCCTACCCATAATTATTATGGATATTTGTCATATAGCCTCGGTGGTTGAATACCTATTGGCAAAGGGCATGCTCATCTCTATACATTAAATTTTTCGGTTCATCGATTCTCCTTTTTGCCTGCGTGTCACTACGATTCAGAGATATGAATATGGAACGCGTTAATGGTGGTACGATGGCTCCCTGATGAATTTAAAGCTACAATCCCTCTCGGGATTCTTGGCGTACTCTATCATTGAATTTTGATCTGGATCGATTTCATAACAGGCGCTTAGTCTCATAATCGCCCTACATGTGGATGACCATCTATCATTGGCGTTAGGGTTTCATACTCCATTAATATTTCCTGTTTATCATGCTACCATTTCATTTTGGCCGATTGTCATTCATCGTTCCCCTTTGGCTTTTGTCGCATAGTATTGTAACCACGATGGGTTTCGACCAGTGCGTGCCTGCATTCTACAGAGAATAGGTAAGCGGTTCCACTCTTATTGTTCTGGTTTGCGCACACTGTCTCGCTCAGTTTTGTTGTTGAGCAATTTTTGTAAACGTTTTTCTTTTCTATCTTCAATACTTCAGTTTGTTTGGCTTTAATAAAGATTGATGGATTTAACCGCGTCGCGGCTCTTCTCACTACGAGTTGTTCCTTGTTTTTTTTTATGGAAGGAATTTTTCTATCAACTCCGCCGAGGTATGTTTACCTACGAGTTTCGAAATGATGTACAAGTTTCTGAATCGATTGACTTGCACGTGTCTTAGCATGGCCTGATTTGTTTCAAGAGTCGCCGACAGGTTTGAAACGTAACCCAACCTTGTGAACTTTAGTTGGGTCTTCTCTTGACCTAACTCACTAAATATTTCACTCTACAATTTCTTTCAGGAGTTTGTGTCTCGCTCTCCGCTGCTAACACAGGTACAACAATTTTTTCCCTAGTTTCGTTTATTATCCACAATCTTTCTGTTTATGCCTTTTGTTATTGACCGAGAATTTTTATTTGATGAGTATTTGCCTTTCGTTTCAGGTATCACGATCTCTATCATGACGAAAATGGTTTTCGCCCTTTTTTTTTCTTCGCTTCTGATGACTACGGTCGACTCATTTGCGGTCATTTGTCATGTGTACAGGTTCTCTAAAATCTTCAAACGATTTTGTTTTCACCAGTTGCCTCTTCTCCGCTGTAGAAAGAAATAGTTTTGTTTTTTTTTTTTTTTCTACAGGATGGCTATGGCCATGTGGGTTGTATAGAGACATTTAAAACTTGGTTTTTCTCACGGAATGGTGCAAATAAGCCCGCTCTGTTTTCATCTCTCCTAAATGGTTGATTTCTATTCTAGCCAACTAAGAGAGCGAAACTGATATCTGAGAATGACCCGTGAAATACTCTTCATCTTTGGAAATCATTACTATTATTGTTATGCAGAATTCGTAGTTCAGGGTTAATTTGTAGTGATATGAATCATCTAAACTGGATCATATGGAATATGTGTTTTGTTCCATATTCTCTTGTTTTTGATTTCGGATTATAAGAACTGTAGTATTAATCGAAACGCACTATTTGTATCGGGATATTATTTATCTTTGGTCATATTACGCCTGTCTTTCCTTACGCACATTTTATGCAGGGAATTTTTCATATTACCCACTCATAATATACATTATTTTTTTTTCATGTCGACTTAGCATAGTCATATATATCTGAGCATTAATGTTTTCTTGAGTGGTGCTATTACCTAAAGATTTACTTGGCACCCACGAAAGTTTACTACAATTTCACAATACTCTAGTAGTTATAATTATGCCAATCGGGATGGTGTCTAAAGTTTTATTTTCCATCTCCTCATGATATATATATATTGAGCTAAAGTTTCTGTTTAAATTTCTATTGGAATTTCCTGGTAATTCCACTGTAGCTTGATTTTAATATTAATGAATTTCGTTACAACTATTTATTCTTTTATGACATGCCGAGAGTTTCCAAATACTTTCAGTGCTTTTAAATGGCCTCGAACTAGGCAGTTCCACAAAGAGTTAATTGTAAACTGGCTAGCAATTATTTTCTCTTACATACTGAATGTCCTAATAAACTGTCAAATTTATCCAGAATATAATTTTGGTTATAGTAACAGATCCAGTTTAGTTTCTTTTCCCTATGTTATGCTTCTTCCTTACGGAGATTGTATTGGTTACAACACACTAGTATTTTATATTCTGGAAATTCCTAAGTTAGCTCTCAGATATTAGAATGATCTAAATCAGGTAACGATCTATGAGCACTCTCTAGCAATTACATATTTTCTCCTTCCTGTTATAATATTAGCTGTTTGCATGCCCCAATGATTTGACCATTTAGATGCGGGGTATATATGAAGGATGTGTTAATTTTTTATATCAGTTTCTGAAATCTCTAGCTTCAGTTCTTAATGTACAGTGAAATTCTCAATTGATCTACTGCTATTTTCCACTATAGTACAGGGAATTTAGATTTTATTTCTCCTATGGATGTATATATTAGAATAATTTTATGAAACAGAAGCAGATTAAAGTTAACTCACCAATTTTTCCTGTGGAGATAAGTATCCTCAGATTTGAAACAGTCCTGGTTTAGAGATTCTGTAGGATTCTACTCTACAGGTTTATATTCTACAACTATGCAAAATTTCAAAGCTGAATTCCTTATGATTCATTCTGTTAAATGTATAATTTATAATAAAATGTACAATCAAATATATATATATATTTTATATGTAGCCAATTCATACTGATTGAAGTAAACACATCCATAAATTTAGAGACATACCACTCAAGCAGTTGACCAACCTCCCAACCTTAGAGTTCTTCTGTCTCCTAGAACTCACCCCCAAGCTGAGATCATCTCCCAGAACAGATCAACCTCTAAACTGTTTAGGAGCAGCTTATTTAAGCTATTGTTCCCCAAAGCATGTTTCTAATTCTGCGTCTAGAATAGCAGGATGCTTTTCTTCCTGTTTGCCTAGGCTTCCCATTTTAGGGACTTTTTAAAGTTGTTTTATAATTTTCCTCAGCTTTTCCAGTTTTTTACCTCTTCCCAACTACTTTCCTCATCATTGGGGAAATTCAGATTTTTCCCCAAAATCTAATTTAGAAATAATTTCTTTCAAGGATTTTTGAAATATTGTGGGGAATATTTGTTTTGTCCATCCTCATGGATTTAGCAAGTGATCTCATAAATCTCATTTTGGTCAATCTGCACAAAAATCATTTTATTCATTTCCTCAAATAAATTATTTAGTTACATTCACCACTTACTTGTCCTTTGGGGTCCACTCCCCTTAGGATTAAAGTCCAATGTCTAATTTTGAAATTCAAACACCTAAATTGGGGGTGTTACATATTCCCCCTCTGAAAATAAACACTGTCCTCAGTGTTGTTATTCAACTACTAGAGTTCTTTTTTTCAAACAAAAATGGATATCTTTCCATCATTTTAGCTTCTCTTTCCCAGGTAGCTTCTTCAGCAGTAAAGTGCTTCCACTGCACCTTTACTCTTGCTACTATTCGGTTCCTCAATTCAATTTCTTCCCGCTCCAATATTTGAAGCGGTTTTGGCAGAAACTCCCCTTCTGGTTCCACCTGTACAACATTCCAATCAACTATGTGAGAAGCATCATGCACATATTTCTTTAATAATGCAACATGAAATACATCATGAACTCTAACATGGGGTGGTAAGGCCAGTTTTTAAGCTATTGGTCCCACCCTTTCTAATATTTCAAAAGGACCACAATATCTAGGAGCCAGTTTTGCACAACTTCCAGCATAAAGTGTGCTCTTTTTAGGTTTAATACGCAAATACACATGCTCCCCCACTTTGAACTCTCGGTGTACCCTTTTCTTATCAGCATAGTTTTTCTGGAAATCTTGTGTTGTCTTGATGTTTCTTTGTATCTATTTCACAATTCTTTCCATCTCTTGTAAAGCATCTGGTCCCAACATTAGTTTATCTTCTGGCTGGCTCCAGCTCAAAGGAGTACGACACATTCTTCCATACAGTGCCTCAAACAGACTCATCTTGATGGAGGATTGATAACTGTTATTATAGGAAAATTCAGCTAAATGCAAGTAATCTTCCCACTTTGAGGGTCTATCCATCACATACATTCTCAGCATGTCCTCCAAAATTTGATTAGTTCTTTCTGTCTGACCATCTGTCTGAGGGTGGTAAGCAGTACTAAAATTCAATTTTGTACCCATCCCTCCAAACAATCCTTTCCAAAAAGCTGCTGTAAACTTAGCGTCTCGGTCAGAAACAATTACCTTTGGAACCCCATGGAGTCTTACTACCTCCTTTAAGAACACATTCGCTACTTGAGCTGTTCTGAAAGTAGATTTCACTGGTATGAAATGTGCAGCTTTTGTTAAAGTGTCTACTACAACCATTACTGAATCATGTTGGTGTTTGGTCTTGGGTAATCCTGTTATGAATTCCATGGAAACTGTGTCCCATTTCCATTCTGCAATCGGTAAATGGTTTAAAAGACCCGCCGGATGTTGATGCTCAACTTTGACTAGTTGACATTCCATGCACCTACTTAAATATTCTGCTACATCTCTCTTCATTCTTGGCCAGAACACTTTCTTTTTCAGGGTTGTTAAAATTTTCTGATATCCTGGATGTCCTACATATGGCTGTTTGTGATATTCATCCAAAATTTCCCTTTTTAAGGACTCTACATTGGGAATATACAATCTGTTCTTATAACAGATCAACCCTTTTTTATTTTGAGTGAAATCATCTTTCTCTTTTTTCTGAATTTTCATCAGGAGTGTTTCATAATTTGGATCTTGGTTTGCTGCCTTTTCCACCAAATCTTCTACATCGATCTGTGCACTACTCCCAAGGCTATTGATATTCTGACAAGCATTTCTGCTCAACGCATCAGCAATTTTATTTTCTTTCCCTCTGATATGTTTTATGTCCATATCAAATTCACTTAGAAAAGACAGCCATCTGGCTTGTCTAGCATTCAAATCAGTTTGTGAAAAGAAATATTTGAGACTAATATGATCAGTCATCAATGTAAACTTTTTTCCAAGAAGACAGTGCCGCCACATTCTCAAAGCATGGATAACAGCTGCTAATTCTAAATCCTAGGCACTATAATTCTGTTCATGTATTTTCAGTTTCCTATATTCATAGGCAATAACTGAATTTTCCTGCAAGAGGACTCCTCCCAACCCCTCTCTACAAGCATCTGTACATACAAAAAATTCTTTATCAGGATCTGCAATCTTTAGGATAGGGGCTGTAGTGAGTTTTAGTTTTAATTGGTCAAAACTGTTTTGGCATTTTTCCATCCATTCAAATTTGACACCCTTCCATTGTAAGGAAGTTATGGGATATGCTATGGCAGAAAATCTCTCCACAAATCTGCGATAATAGCCTGAAATTCCCATGAATGACCATACTTCTGAAACATTAGTTGGTACAGGCCATTCTTTAATAGCTTTTATCTTTTCAGGGTCAACAGCAAGGCCTTGTTCAGAAATAATATGGCCCAAGTATTGAATCTTATCTTTATAAAATTCACATTTGCTGAACTTGGCATATAACTGGTTTTCTTTTAGAGTTTGCAACACTATCCTCAAATGTTCTTTATGTTCCTCCTCATTTTTGGAGTAGACTAAAATATCATCTATGAACACCAGAACAAATTTATCCAAGTACTTATTTAACACACTGTTCATCAGACACATAAATGTGGCAGGGGCATTTGTCAACCCAAAAGGTAGGACTACAAATTCGTAGTGTCCATACCTGGTTCGGAAAGCTGTTTTGCTGATGTCTTCTTCCTTGATTCTGAGATGGTGATAACCAGTTCTTAAGTCAATTTTCGAAAATACTGAAGCTCCCCTCACCTGATCAAAAAGATCATCAATTCTAGGTAAAGGGTATCTATTCTTAATGGTCAACTTGTTCAGTTGGCGATAATCAATGCACATCCTAAAAGTTCCATCTTTCTTTTTCACAAATAGAACCGGTGCTCCCCAAGGAGACACACTCGGTCTGATATACCCTTTATCTAGCAATTCTTGCAACTGCATTTTCAGTTCCATAAGTTCAGGGGGAATCATTCAATAAGGGGCTCGGGAAATAGGTGTTCTCCCGGCACCAAATTGATTGAAAAGTAAATATCTCTTTTGGGGGGAAGATGAGGAATCTCATCTGGAAATACTTTCTTAAATTATTTTACCACTGGTAACTCATCCAACAGATTTTCTCCAGTTTTCTGTTCTACTTCCTCCACATGTACTGCATAAATTTGATAACCTTTCCTGGCTGTTCGTTTTAATTGCAGTGCTGATATTTGTCTTACTGAAATGGATTTTGGTTTTCCTTTGAGAGTAAAAGGTTTCCCTTCTTCATCCACACACTGCAGGGTTTTATCCCAGCAGTTCATCAGGGCTTTCTTCTTTTCCATCCAGTCCATTCCTATTAGCAAGTCATAAGAACCTAGAGGCAGTATGTTCAGATTTACTTCTGTTTGAAAATCATTTAATTTGATTGTTGTTCTGGGTAATTTATGTGTTACCTTTCTCTTAGTTCCAGTGGCCAGCTGTACCAACCATGACTGCTGAAATTCCAGGAGTAATGTAACTCAAAGAAGCACCCGGATCAATCAGAACAGTAACAGGTAGGTTAGAAATCTTACCCTTACATTTTTCTACAATTCCATGACTAATGTAACTCAAAGAAGCACCCGGATCAATCAGAACAGTAACAGGTAGGTTAGAAATCTTACCCTCCATTTCAACCATGGTAGCTTGATGTTCTGCTTGTCGATTCTCCAAGGCTGCACTGATGGTTGGTATATTTCTAGCTATGTCATTGACGGTGGTGGCTTATCTTTCTCTCATAATCATCTGAATATTCCGATGGGGACAATCCCTCAAAAGATGGGGTTCTCCGTAGCCCCAGTATTTCAAGGGTTCCTTCATTCTGACAGTACCCTCCTTTTTATTGTCTTCATCTATTTGTTTAGAAGCCACTTGAGATTGAGCAGTTTGAATTTCTTTTGGTTTATTAAACTTTTTCCGCTGATGATCCCTGCCAAAATTCTTCAAATAGGCTGGTTTCTGTTTCTTCCCTTTGAACTCAGTCTTATTTACCCAGTTTTTCCCATGTTCAGTTTTTCCTTTGAACTGTTGGTAACATAATCTAGCTTTTCTAACAGCTTCGTCCATTGTTTTTGGGTTATCAAACTCGATCTTCTCTTTGTATGCAGCCGGCAAACAGTTCAGAAACCTTTGCACCTTTGCCTTCTCTTCCCTAATATAAGGGACATATCTCAATATATTTGTAAACTTAGTGACAAACTCATCGTTAGTGAGTTGTCCCAGTCTCAGTTCATGAAATTCCTTGGCTTTATCATCATAGTAACATTCATTTAGATAACGATTTTTTAATTTAACCTGAAAATCCTCCCAAGTAACTGTCTTTTCATCAATGGCATGGACCATTTTCATCTCCTCCCACCACAAGGTAGCTTTACCTTGTAGCTGGTAAATAGCTAATCTAGCCTTCAGATTGATTTCATATTCATAGACTTGGAAGTACTTAATCATATTCAGCAACCAGGCTACAGCATCTTCCTCCTTCTCCCCATCATAGGAGGGAGGTTTGATCTTTCGGAATTCCCCCTGTAATTCCCTTTTCTATTTGTACTGATGCCTAATAGCATCATCATCATCAGACTCATCAATCTTCCTCTTTCTGTAACCTTCACCTTCTTGGCTGTTCCGTAAAGCTAGTTCTCTAATAAGCTTTTCCTACTCCTTACTGGTTGATGACAACTTGTCATTCTGGCTTCTCAATTCAGCCAATTCTCGTTGCAACTTGTGCAACATAGCCATCACTAGAGCGTTGGGATCTGGTGTAATATACTCATCACGCAGATCCACATAAATTTCTTCACCTTCCGTCATTTCAGCACCACTGTACACTACACAACACAGATCATTAAGATTTAAAAAGAAATTTTTCTGCAATATTCCTTTTTACAAAAAACACCCAACAACAGTGAGCACAATGACAACAGCCCAGTTTTTATAACTTGGGCTCCGATACCATTTGTCACATCTCCCTCTCTTACAATTTTTTTTTCTTTTCGACACCTCGGTATAATTTAACTGATTCCCCATTGAGGCTTCTATATCCATCTCCTGTCCTTGATAGAAATCTAAGTAATTAAATAAACCAAGTCTATATTTTAAAACATTACCAAGACCGTTATGTATATGTATATTTTTCCATCACCTATATTATTTAATCCTTGATTTATTTTATCATAGGATATCTCTCATATAAAGTTACATTTGTAACCCATTTCTCCTCTACCCTTTTTACCCATGGGTCTACACTTAATTCTCTAACATTATACATAAATAATGTGAGGCCTTAATTCTTCGTTTTGTGTGCTCGAATCACTCTCAATGTTTTCGATTCAACTTTAAATTACTTACCTTAACTTAATGGAATAAATCCACCAACTGAATCGTCGGGGTCCTGGTACACATTACCCGAGTTCGGTATTTCATAATCCATACGTTAGTGAAATGTTCACGTTATTTTGGTTACAGGACAAGGTCCTTTTATGCGCCAGATGTGCGAACTTCTTTTTCGTTCCACCTAATCATGTACTATTCCTACCCATAATTATTATGGATATTTGTCATATAGCCTCGGTGGTTGAATACCTATTGGCAAAGGGCACGGTCATCTCTATACATTAAATTTTTCGGTTCACCGATTCTCCTTTTTGCCTGCGTGTCACTACGATTCAGAGATATGAATATGGAATGCGTTAATGGTCGTACGATGGCTCCCTGACGAATTTAAAGCTACAATCCCTCTCGGGATTCTTGGCATACTCTATCATTGAATTTTGATCTGGATCGATTTCATAACGGGCGCTTAGTCTCATAATCGCCCTACACGTGGACGGCCATCTATCATTGGCGTTAGGGTTTCATACTCCATTAATATTTCCTGTTTATCATGCTACCATTTCATTTTGGCTGACTGTCATTCATCGTTCCCCTTTGGCTTTTCTCGCATAGTATTGTAACCACGATGGGTTTCGACCAGTGCGTGCCTACATTCTACATAGAATAGGTAAGCGGTTCCACTCTTATTGTTCTGGTTTGCGCACACTGTCTCGCTCAGTTTCGTTGTTGAGCAAGTTCTGTAAACTTTTTTATTTTCTATCTTCAATACTTCAGTTTGTTTGGCTTTAATAAAGATTGCTGGATTTAACCGCGTCGCGGCTCCTCTCACTACGAGTTGTTCCTTGTTTTTTTTTATGCAAGGAATTTTTCTATCAACTCCGCCGAGGTATGTTTACCTACGAGTTTCACAATGATGTACAGGTTTCTGAATCAATCGACCTGCATGTGTCTTAGCATGGCCTGATTTGTTTCAAGAGTCGTCGACAGGCTTGAAACGTAACCCAACCTTGTGAACTTTAGTTGGGTCTTCTCTTGACCTAACTCACTAAATATTTCTCTCTACAATTTCTTTCAGGAGTTTGGGTCTCGCTCTCCGTTGCTAACACAGGTACAACAATTTTTTCCCTAGTTTCGTTTATTATCTAAAATCTTTCTGTTTATGCCTTTCGTTATTGACCGAGAATTTTTATTTGATGAGTATTTGCCTTTCGTTTCAGGTATCATGATCTCTATCATGACGAAAATGGTTTTCGCCCTTTTCTTTTCTTCGCTTCTGATGACTACGGTCGACTCATTTGCGGTCATTCGTCATGTGTACAGGTTCTCTAAAATCTTCAAACGATTTTGTTTCACCAGTCACCTCTTCTTCGCTATAGAAAGAAATAGTTTCGTTTTTTTTTTTTCCTACAGGATGGCTATGGCCATGTGGGTTGTATAGAGACATTTAAAACTTGGTTTTTCTCACGGAATGGTGCAAATAAGCCCGCTCCGTTTTCATCTCTCCTAAATGGTTGATTTCTATTCTAGCCAACTAAGAGAGCGAAACCGATATCTGAGAATGACCCGTGAAATACTGTTCCTCTTTGGAAATCATTACTATTATTGTTATGCAGAATTCGTAGTTCAGGGTTAATTTGTAGTGATATGAATCGTCTGAACTGGATCATATGGATATATGCGTTTTGTTCCATATTATCTTGTTTTTGATTTCGGATTATAAGAACTATAGTATTAATCGGAACGCACTGTTTGTATCGGGAGATGATTTATCTTCGGTCATATTACGCCTGTCTTTCCTTACGCACATTTTATGCAGGGAATTTTTCATATTACCCACTCATAATATACATTAATTTTTTTTTCATGTTGACTTAGCATAGTCATATATATCTGAACATTAATGTTTTCTTGAGTGGTGCTATTACCTGAGGATTTACTTGGCACCCACGAAAGTTTACTATAATTTCACAATACTCTAGCAGTTATAATTATGCCAACCGGGATGGTGTCTAAAGTTTTATTTTCCATCTCCTCGTGATATATATATATTGAGCTAAAGATTTTGTTTAAATTTCTATTGGAAGTTCCTGGTAATTCCACTGTAGCTCGATTTTAATATTAATGAATTTCGTTACAGCTATTTATTCTTTTATTACATGCCGAGAGTTTCCAAATACTTTCAGTGCTTTTAAATGGCCTCGAACCAGGCAATTCCACAAAGAGTTAATTGTAAACTGGCTAGCAATGATTTTCTCTTACATGCTGAATGTCCTAATAAACTGTCAAATTTATCCAGAATATATTTTTGGTTATAGTAACAGATCCAGTTTAGCTTCTTTTCCCTATGTTATGCTTCTTCCTTACGGAGATTGTATTGGTTACAACACACTAGTATTTTACATTCCGGAAATTCCTAAGTTAGCTCTCAGATATTAGAATGATCTAAATCAAGTAACGATCTATGAGCACTCTCTAGCAATTACATATTTTCTCCTTCCTGTTATAATATTAGCTGTTTGCATGCCCCAATGATTTGACCATTTAGATGCGGGGTATATATGAAGGATGTGTTAATTTTTGATATCAGTTTCTGAAATCTCTAACTTCAGTTCTTAATGTACAGTGAAATTCTCAATTAATATACTGCTATTTTCCACTATAGTACAGGGACTTTATATTTTCTTTCTCCTATGGATGTATATATTAGAATAATTTTATGAAACAGAAGCAGATTAAAGTTAACTCACCAATTTTTCCTGTGGAGATAAGTATCCTCAGATTTGAACCAATCCTGGTTTAGAGATTCTGTAGGATTCTACTCTACAGGTTTATATTCTACAACTATGCAGAATTTCAAAGGTGAATTCCTTATGATTCATTCTATTAAATGTAGAATTTATAATAAAATGTACAATCAAATACATATATATATTTTTTATATGTAGCGTAATTCATATACTGATTGAAGTAAACACATCCATAAATTTAGAGACACACTACTCAAGTGCGCTGACCAACCTCCCAACCTAGAGTTCTTCTGTCTCCCTGCATCTACCCTTGCCGAGATTACCCTCTGTGTTTCTATCCACCCTAAACTCATGGTTAAATTTTTTATTTAAGCTATTGTTCCCCGAAGATGTATGAATTAAGGCCTGCATTAGGATATTGAATTTTTCTTCTGCATAGCAAGGGCTTCCTACTAGGGACTCTAACATCGTTTTATGCTTTTCCCTTTTCAAATTTTTCCAGCTTTTTACCTTCCAACTACTTCTCATCATTGGGGAAATTCAATTTTTCCTCCTCAAAATCTAATTTAGAAATAATTTCTTTCAAGGATTTTTGAAAGATTGTGGGGAATATTTGCTTTGTCCATCCTCATGGATTTAGCAAGTGATCTCATAAATCTCATTTTGGTCAATCTACACAAAAATCATTTTATTCATTTCCTCAAATATATTATTTAGTTACATTCACCACTTACTTGTCCTTTGGGGTCCACTCCCCTTAGGATTAAAGTCCAATGTCTAATTTTGAAATTCAAACACCTAAATTGGGGGTGTTACAGGTAGTCCATCCCAAGTGGAGCCACTGTTATCCCTTAGAGAAAGTGAAACATCATTTTACATACTCTTAGAGGTTCATATGTCAAAGGTATGGTAATAGAGTTCATTTGTCATTAGTTGGTAAAGGAAAAAATTTAATTTTTTCTTATTAGCCTATCCTAAGGTCCAAATCCACCCCCATTCAAGTATTTTCATGTCACATCAGTCATTATTTCCTGACATATTTCATTTCCAAAGCTTATAAATTAGAAAATGTCATTTTAGCCAAGATTACCTGTTTTGGTAGCAAATTGCAGAGTAAAAACACAGTTTTTTCTACGAAACTGTTAATAATTTCGTAGCAAAGCTACCAAGAAATACTGTTTAGTCAATTTAATGTCCTAAATTTTTGACATAAATTATCGACCAGGGCTAGTAAACTGATGAAGTGTAATGCACTGTATGTGCCTAAGTGTCCCTTTTTCCTACTTCGTTGTTTTAAGGTTTTGTTGATGTTTTTGGGAGTTTTTATATTTTGATCCTTAGAATTCTATTCTAGACTAAAAATATGAGATTAAATCTATTTAAAAAGGAAGGAAATGGAAATGTTGTAAAATGAATTAAAGCAGAGTTTTATTTACAAGTTTTTGGAGTCTATTTTCTAATTAAGAAATGATGAAAACTATAAATCCTAATCCATGGATTTTGCAACTTAATTGAGAATTCAAGAAATGAAAACAACTAATAACTCAAACATTACAGCTGAATCCAATTCATTCAATTAATATTTATTGGAAGAGCTTTTGAAAAAGATTAATTGTAGTGTAATGACGATCTCCTATGATATGAAATAAAATGATGGACAATTACTGTATCTATAAGTCACTAACCATTTTAATTTAAGATTTAAATGGTCTTTACTTGGTCGAGCACAGTAACTGTTGACTATGAAAGACAAGAAATGAAACCTAGGCAATCACTGTTCTTATAAGTCACTCGTTATTATTCAATAAATTGAACCCAGGGAAACAAAATGACTGTGAAATAAGAAAGCAATCTGGAAAGCAAGAAGTAAAGAAATATACTAAAACAGAAATTAAAATGACTTAGCTTGAAAACACATGAAACCTCCTTAGATAGCAGGGGCCCTCTGCTACCAATTCGGTGAAATTCCTTAGCTCCTTGAAGATGCGATCAAAACAACATCAAAGAATTGAACTTCTTTATTGATAAACTCACAAATCTACATCCCATTCCATCTTAAGCTTTGTTACAAGACACTCTATAATCCTTTCTCTTCTTCTCCTATTTTTCACCATTTTCACATGCCTTGATAGTAGAAATCTTCCCCTATTTATACAAAAATATGAGGAGTTATCTCATTAATGAGAGTCCATGAGTCTCTCCCTCTATCTCTAGAGTTACAATAAAAATAGGAAATGACAAGACACATGTCTTTTTAGAGTTTCAATACAAATAGGAAATGAGACACATATCCTCATGATCCCATGATTTTCTCCACTCAAATTCGAATTTGGTTTTGGTAGGCCACATAAAGGTCTTTTAGAAGCTTCCTTTTGACCTTCACATGGAAACAATCTCATCCCACTTGTTAGGTATAAGCATATGCACATTATTTTCTAATTTTTAACCACAAATTCACTTAAAAATGCTAAGAATTAGTAAAGTTTCGAAAAACAAAAATGTAACCTAATAGTGGTAATGGTAAGGTAAATGTAATGAAATGGATGTGGAGTGAAAGTGGTAATATGGAAATATAAGTGAAAATGTAATGGAAGTTAATGACAATTTCAAGACCCAACAAATACACTAAGTACGCTAGGAAAAGAGGTATTCCTGTTTGTCTTTTCAAATCACCTACTAGGTGTCAGTCAATGATTGAAAGGGTTAGGGTAGATGCCATTCGAGTCAATTAGGGTTAAATCAAGGTACAATGGTCATGGTTGAAGTCATTATTACTATTTTAAGCATGTACGAGTCATGATTATACAATGGGCTGTCATCGAAACTTTAAAATATGACCAATTTTAGTCACTTTTCATTATCTGCTCCATCTTTGCATGCTACTAAGATTTGGAGAGTTATTTCACTAAGCCCAAGTTGTGGCTGGCATTTTCAAGGCTTTGCAGGTATCACTAATCAAGCGAGGCAGAGAAGACATAAAAGAACCATGGATTCAAAGAGGAAGTCTTACATATGAGCCATTAGACATGAACTTGATTAATGAAGACCTAATAGCTTCAGAAGTTTTCAGAAGAACGGGGTCTTTGTAGTTTGGCCAAAGATTGCAAGGATGCCATGTGCAATTTTCTAAAGAGTTTTCCATCACTTTCAGTGGGAAAACTTCAAAGGTGGGGATGTTGAACCTCATAGTAACTCCAGAGACCATTGCAACAACAACATGAATTCCTAGGGGAGAAGAACAATGGTTAAAAGGTTTCAAATTCACCATGGAGGACTGTAAGGAATTTATCAAGCCATGACATAGTGAGATTGACCTTACAAATGCCATTCCAAGGAGCTACATGAAAGAAAACTTCTCAAAGTTGTTTCTTATCATTAAGAAGTACTTCACCTCTGAAGGGAGGTATCATATGATTTATTCTTACCACTTCAGGCTTCTGCTACATTTTTTTGGTAAGAAATCTCTTGATCTACCTTTTTACTTATACAAAATCTTAGCAAACATGGCAGCAAAAGGGTTACAAGAAGTCAAACAGTGGCTAAGGGAAACTTATAAGACAATTTACATGCTATTGATATTGAGTAAACTACCATAGTTCAAGTTGAAGATATAGACGACGGATGAGAGAAGCTTAAGAAATCCAAATGAGCTAAGAAGTTAGAGTTTGACGGTGAAGATGCAGGATTCATGTTTCAGGCTTGGAAACCAATGACAAGACATGCCAAAAAAGTCGTGGAAAGCAATAAAGAAGCTCATAAGGTCACTGACACTATCCAAACACCACCAAGCATCATTGGCCTCTCATCACCTGCAAAAGAAGATCTAGTCATGAAGCAAAAGAAAGGAAACGAGAAAATCATTAAAAAAACACAGATTGAGGTCCTTAAGGAGAAAATGAAGTTAGAAAATAATGAAATATGAGTCTTGAAGAAAGAGGCAAGGAGACATAATGTTCAGAAGGTGTATTTTGATAAAATTAAAGAAGTTTGGGAAGAGAAGGTTAATAGTGTGTCAAAGACCTTAGATGACACACAACAATTGATCAAATGGACTCAACCATTGAGAGGAGAGGTGACGCATATCAGAAAAATGAAATTTCACTTGAAATCTAAGAACATAAATCTAAAGTAATAATTCAAAGACCTCCAAGAGTAGTTAGAATTGATCCATGAGGAGCTAGAGAAGGGGGGCTTAAAGACGATTGTGGTTGAAGAGCGCATAGCTCAACTCATCATTAATGAAGAGGAAAGACCTCAAGAGTCTTAAGTTGAGTTTTATTATGTTATAGAAGGCTTATGGCATGTTGAAGACCAAGTTTATATAGCTAGAGGTTACCTTTTTGAGAGAGGGTTAAAATCTAGAAATTTCACAGTTTTTCACAGTTTCGTAGTGTTTCCTAGTATTAAAGCCAAGAAAACGCTACCAAAATTCCTGTAGCTGTATTTTTTGTTATAAATCCACCTTTTGTAACTTTCAAGAAGGGAAAATGGTGGTGATGATGTGTCATGTCATGATGGATAGAATGGAACAACAAAGAAGTAGAAATTTTGAGTGCAAAGGCCATTTTCTGGATGCTACAAAAGCTTGCTACGAAACTTCCTTGTTTTCGTAGTGAGCTGTTTTTGAAGGTTTCTGAGTAGTTTAAAATTAGTTAAGGATAGGGGGACACATCCAACAGGTCAAGGGACCTTACCACCAGAAATTTATGACTTGAAGAAAATGCAGTAAAGACAACTCATCAGCTAAAGTTTTTCGTTCAAGATAAAGATCCTGCTTTCCTAAAAAATAGGGTTTGGTTCCATATGTTTAGGAGGATCTTTAATATTTCAAGTAGTGATGAATCAGGTCATAGCCTATTCAAACATGTGATATTTATTTGTAACTAATATGTAACTATTTTAAAGATAAGCTAGACTGATGTAATAAATAAGAGTTTGAGTCCTAATAGGAAAAGGTCATATTTAGAGTGTAGCTGTCATTTTCTTATTAAAAGACATGTTTTTCTATTATATGAGGTGTCATAGGAAGAGTTTGATGAATCTAGCTAAGAGGCAGATCATGCCTACTGTAAAAATGTCTATTTAAAAGCAAATTATCAAAGTTGTAAAGGGATGGAGATTTTTTGCACCGTATTGTTGCTTTATGTAATTTGACTAATATCAGTAATACAGAGGACTTCTTCTTAACAGACCTAAGATTCTCATGAAGATTTTAATGTCTTTCTGATATATATATTTATGTGTACTACTTGCAGTAGATTTCATCTTTATTACTGATAATTCATATGTGTATGCTCTGACTTCCTTTATTGATGAAATGGCTATGTTATCCTATGTTCTATATGTGATTTTCCTTTGTTAAAGACTCTTATCTACCTCAACTTCCATGTCAAGAAACCTTGCGACTAAATCTACTGATTTGTTGACTCCATAAGCCCAATGGTTGTAAACCTCCATTCTTTTCAACCTGCATACACAAAAATCAAGTTATTTTTCAAATAGAGTTAGACATCTAATCCTATAATTATCTAATATCATAAACCCCTTTTGAGAGAGCCATCTCAGAATAAAGAGGCTAAGCTTCAGTCAAAAGTTGGTTTTAAATAGTTACATAGAGTTATCTGATCAACAGCCAATCAAGTGCAATTTTGTGATAACACAAGTAACAAAAACTGTGTAAATGACACGAAGTATTTTCTACACCAAAATGACCTGACACAAGAGAGGTATGTGCCTCTTTGATTACATGTAACCTTTCATTGGTTGGAATACAAATTTTATGAAGGTGGTAAAAAAAATTTCCCTACAACTGATAACTATCCACCTACGATCCATGAGTAAGATTTGCACAAATATCCTTAAAATAATCATTATCATCATATTGTTCAACATACATTTCAAAAGATAAAGAAGAAATTTGAAAAATATAAATTCGGAAATAATATGGTGAGAATGCATATATGCAACTTTGTTGTTGGTTCCGTTCTTGTATTTATTACCATGTGAAATTGTTGGAGAAATCCCATCCATCTGAAATGACGTGCTTGTTGCAGCTTGGTTTGCGACTGAAGGTATTGCAAGGGGCGGTGATCTGTGTGAATGATGGTCTCCTTCCTCATCAAGTAGTGCTTCCACTTCTTCAAGCTTTGAAACAAGGCATAGCTCTCCTTGTCATATGTAGGATAGTTCACAACAACTTGGGATAATGTCTCCGAATGGTAACATACAAGTTTCCTTTGTCGCATCAATAATTTTCCCATGGTGTATCCACTTGCATCTATCTCGATCTCAAAAGGTTGTTGGAGTTCAGGTAAGGACAAAATTGGTGTGGTATTGATATTCTCTTTCAGTGTATCAAAGTCTCTTTGCTACTTTCCTCTCCACACAAAGGTTTTCTTCACACTCGTCAGTGCATATAAGGGGGATACAATGATGAAGAAGTTGGCAATGAACCTTCTCCAATATTGTACTACAACCAAAAAGTTAGGAACCTCTATAACATTGGTGGGTTTAGGCCACTTTACAATCATATCAACTTTAGAAGGATCTATTTTCAATTGTCCAACAAGGACAATGTGACCCAAGTAAACAAAGAGGTCTTAGAATTTTCACACTTAGACATTTTGACATATAATTTTTAATTTTGTGAAATATCAAGAACATTTTTAACATGACTCACATGATCATCCCATATCCTACTCTAAACAAGAATTTCATCAATATACACACTTACAAAATCATCAAGAAAATTCCTGAAAATATCATTCATCACCCTCATGAATGTTATTGGATCATTCCATAGTCTGAATGGCATCACCAACCATTCAAAAAACCCTTGCTTGGTTTTGAATGCAGTATTCCACAAATCTTATTCTATAATCCTAACCTAATGATAGCCACTACGCAAATCCAATTTTGTGAAATAGAAAACATGTTAAGTGCCTATATTAATAGTGTAGTCCCTTATTATGCTAGTGTATCCCCCCTTATTGTTATTTTTGTACCCCTGTAAACCCCATATTGTTATTATTGTTCCCTTACATTATTATTGTTAGGTTGACTAGGGTTACATTGTGGCCCCACTAGGATTACATTGTGGCCCCATGGACTCCTATATATAGAAAGGAGGTTTTGTCATTTGTATCATCCAAGAATTGTTAATTCATGTAATGTATTGCATGTTGCACCCTAGAAGTGGCTTATTTATAAGGTGTTGATATCTCTTTTCTTCTATTTTTGAAGTTGGTTTCATAACATTTGGTATCAGAGATTTTGATTTTAGGGTTCCTCTGCTCCAAACGGGTCATCGTGACATTTTCACTATACCTTTTCTTCTACAAAGGTTTAAAAGCTGAAAATTTTAGACTGGGAAGCATAAATCCTGGAGAACATCATCACAAAATTTCAGAGCTTGGTTCACAATATTTTCAGAGATATGATCTATGGAAGTTAGAGCTTTTTTCAGGCTCCTGAATTTAACCTAAATAGGTCATCACAGAAGTTTTTATATAATTTTTTTCTACGAAGATTCAGAAGCTGAAATTTTTAGAGAATTAATCTGACATGCTGATGAACATTGTTGCAACATTTTAGAGTTTTTTTCACAATATTTTCAGAGATATGATCTGTGGAAGTTAGGTCTTTTTCAGGATCCTGAATCTCATCTCAAAGAGATGATCATGTGAAAATCTTCATAATTCTCTCTCTGAGCATCGGATTGGAATTCTGTAAATAGTGGCATGAAGTAAATGGACTATAGTTTCTTTTTAATCAATTTCGGAGCCAAAGGAGCAAACAGTGACACGTGGAAAGTCATAAAATTTCTCTCTACTAAACTAGTCGATAATTAGGTCATTGTGGGAGATTGGACATAAATTTTTCTTCAAGAATCCAAATCAGTTCAAACCTGTGGCATTTGAAAAAAGAATTCAAAGGGATACTGTATGGAAAATTTTCAGATATTGAAGGTCCAAAATCATAGAGATAATTCAGTTTCAATATAGAGCTCCTCAAAAGCAAGAAAAAGGTGTGTATTTGGTTTTTAAAATTGCATAACGTTTGTTTGAAAAAGAAATTTGAAGTGATTCCAAGGGCATATTTTATAATTTTTATCAGTATTGGGTTCTATAATGCCTCCAAAAAATAATTCCATACCCATTAAGCCCTCAAAAAGCTATACTATAACGCATGAAGAAGAAGAATTGCAGTATGAGATATCAAAATTATGGTACCAAGTGCAAAAAATTTTGATCTTAAGAAAAGCAACCGAAGATGACATAGATGGTTTAAAAGTATAAATGGAGACTAAGTTGGATGGTTTTAAGGATCAAATAATAGCTAATATGGATGATAAATTAGTGGAAGATCACATCGAGCGTCAACAACAAGTTCTCCAACTCTCAAAGGATAACCTAACATTGGTGTAGAATCTAATGAAACAACAAGAAGATCACCATCACATTGAAATAAGTTCTGAAGTAGTCATAGAAACAAGAAATCGACAAGTACGATCGATTTCAGAGTATCTCAGCAAGTGGAATAACTTTCCTGTAGAATATTCCACATGGGAGGATGAGAATTTTATACAGAAGCATCAAGAAATAATGAAGTGTTGAGGACACCACTTGTTTGAAGGAGAGGGGCATGTTAAGTCCCTATATTAATAGTGTAGTCACTTATTATGCTAGTGTATCCCCCCTTATTGTTATTTTTGTACCCCTGCAACCCCCATATTGTTATTATTATGCCCTTGCATTATTATTTTTAGGTCGGCTAGGGTTACATTGTGGCCCCACTAGGATTACATTGTGGCCCCATGGACTCCTATATATAGAAAGGAGGTTTTTTCATTTGTATCATCCGAGAGTTTTTCATTCATGTAATTTATTGGAGGTTGCCCCCTCGAAGTGGCTTATTTATAAGGCGTTGATATCTCTTTTCTTCTATTTTTGGAGCTGCTTTCACAACACAACATTTTTCAATTGATATAATAAATAATCAATACCTGGAAGATGGTACCAATTATTAAACGCTATTTTGTTGATTTCTATGTATTCCATGCACATCCTCCATGTTCCATACTTCTTTGGCACCAACACAATAAGTGAACCGCATGGAGAATAACTTGGTCTTATGACCCCTTGGTTCAGCCACTCCTGCACATGTCTCTTTATCTCCTCCGTCTTAATGGATGACAACCCATACATACCAATTTTGGATAAAGGATTATATTTTTGTAAGTGAATATCATGTTAGATCTCACATTTTGGAGGCAACCCACTTCGTTCCTAAAAAATCCCATCATAGTTAGAAACAATTTCGCACAATTCGTTTTTATGAGGGGTATCACAACCTTGGAAAGCATCACATGTCTCCACATATTTTTCTCTCACAACCGTGAGCATGCACCCTTTCCTGGAATTCACAAACCTCTTCATCTGACCTGCACTTACAATACTGGCATTGACTTTGGTATGATGAGCTCTAGCAATGTATTTAACCTCATACTTTGCGATATGATACGTATTTTCATCGCGAAAGAAAAACTATGTTACAATGAGGCTAGAAGGACTATTTATTGTTTAGAAACAATGTAAAACCCTAAACATCCAAAAACCTAACCCTAGGAGATGAAGCACCAAAACTGTGCATCCCATTTTGGTAAATTGGTGTTTCAACTTCCCGGGGATGTATCTTTGGCATCCAATCACTGTTTCACATGCTCAATAGCTCGTTAGAAAGATCTATCCAACTATAAATTTTGAGTGAGAAACATATGTCATATATCAAATTTTCTCCCTATTTTCCCAAAAAACGTCGTTTAGGGCCTCAAAACGGCTCCGGAAGTTGAGGACCTGAAAAACTACTAAAAATAGTAAGTTGTGGTGAAACTTACAAATTGAAACAACTGATGGTGGGGGATAAAATGGAATCGGTGGGTGGCCACCAATATCCACCTAGATTATTATGTCCCCAAAATGGCTTCGGGAGTGCAGGACCCAAAAACATGCTAAAAATAGTAAGTTGTGATGACAGTGAAGACTGAAAGAATTGATGTTGCAGGTCCAAATGGAATAGGTGGGTGGCCATCAATATCCACTTGGATCAATAGCCTTACATTTTTTATCTACATGTAATTTGGCTTTATCATTCACCCAGCGATGAGAGTAAGATTTCAGATGAGGCTTGGTTTCCAAGCCCAAGTTCTTAACCAAGGATTCTGAAATCAAATTTACTTGTTAGCCTAGATCAAACAAGGTTTCCACTTTAGTATGTTTCATTACGACTGTAATGTGGAATGACTCGATCCTATTTTCTTCATTAACAAGAGGCTCATTTGAAGAACTACTTGCATGTAATTCTGAATTTTGATTACAATGAAGAGAAAGGTTACCTTGCATGTCAACTATTGTGCTCTTTGTTTTGTCACCAGATTTAGATCCAAGGTCCCACTATATGGGTGCCACCATATTTTACTTGTTATTCCCACCAAATCTCATTGTTTTCAACTCCATATGCAACTTACAATAGTTTTCATCATCATGAAATTCCTTCTTGCAATGTGTGCAAGATGGCTTTTCTGATTCCTCGTTATTGGTTGTAGCTTTCATTTTGTCCTTTCCCTTTCCTTTTCTAGAACTTTACATTATGAGGTTTGAAAGATAATTTCTCTAATTGATATTCTTTGTCATTCTTTCCCCTACTTTCAAGGTGAATGGCCTTCACACTGGCAGCATCAATAGTAGTTGACTCAAACAATAACAAAGAATGTCTAATGTAACTATGTAAAGCACCAATATACTTTGTTATATTTTTAAGTGAATCAAGTGGAATGTTCAAATTCAAAGATTGTTTCCTAAACTATTCTATGAAGCTTTATACATTTTTTCCTTTCCTTGTCTTAAAATATTTCCATTCCATTAAAGCCTTTTGTCGATAAGAAAACTGATAAAAATGATCTTTTAATGCAGAAACAAAATTGGACCAAGAAGCAAGGAGATTACCCAAGTTTTTGTTGCCTTTCTACAACTTTCTCTCCCACAAAACGAGAGAAGTTCCACTCAGTTGAAGGGATTCTAACTAGACCTTTGCCTCATCCTCTTTGATTTTATGAATCCATAAATAAACCTTCATATGTATAATCCATTTTTTTAGTTTCACTATAGTACATTCTCAATTATATCTGGGAAAATCAAACTTTACATCTAGCTTTAAAAATGGCTTCTTAGATGTATTCCTATGATTCTTGTTAGAATGATAAGAAGAGGGAGAAGAATTAATCTCATTGGCGGATGGAGAGGGAGGATGCTCTTCTCCTCCACCTCCATGGTGTACCTATGAATGATCATCAAGTTCCTTTTTATTTTTCGTGATTGTTTTCTAATATTTTGCAAACAACTTGTTGAATGTTTCTTCTATGTTGAAGAATATATTGCGATAATTTCCCTCTTCTTCTTCTCGTGAATTCTCATATGCCATGTTTCCTCTTCGTGGTGCACACCCCGCTTCAATATCAAAGGATTTAAGTTTTCCTTCACCATTTTGGAGCCTATTCCTAGTTACAATTCACTCATGGAACTTGTAATAATAAGACCTACTCTAATACCAAACTTTATACATATCTTTTAACTTCAACGATACATTCAAAATTGCATATAAAAAAGCATATTATCCAAGTAACTTAACAGATGAAAAAGAAGGCGAAATCATAAAGAAAGCATGAGATGAAAAGCATAGAAACATATTGACTATGGAGTTCACCTAGTGTGAGCTATGTCTCTAGGACCTACTCAAAGTGGGGAAGCCTTATTTCATTAAGTGACATCCACGAAATTAGTTACAAGAAGCATTACAAAAATGGCCCTTATACCTCCGATTCAGGTCATGGTCTCAAAACCGAGTCCTCAGCTGGAGAAATGGATTGCACAGTTGGATTCCTATGGCGAAAACATACAAAATATACTATAAAGTTGTCAAATTTTGACATAGGCACCTATAGGAATCTAAAGGAATATTTTGAGAATCTTAATGATTCCCTCACTCATGGTTCCAAATCCCAAGCTATTCCTTTTTCTGCACTCGTTTTCCCTCCATCAGTCAGTGATTGAGAAATTGAAAGGTTTAATATATGTTTTCTGGGTGTAGTGTTCAAGTGCCAATCCATTGGATTGTTGGCAACGATTGATGGATTATGTGCGGGTGGGCTAGATTCAAACCCCGCCCACCCAAATTTTAAACAACAGTGTATATGTTATGATTTTTAGGTTACATAAGTTTTTGAGGTGCATTGTTTAGAGTCTCCTATTGGTGGGTTGGGTGGGTTCGACCCCCTCTGGCTCCTTATTGCGTAGTCAATGCAGTCATGCGAGGACTGTGGTATATGCAACCCCGACCCAGTACATATTTTATTGCATATATAATATGACATATGGTTATGTTGGAGGTGGCAGGGATCGCGACCTTGCCACCCCAAATTTCATTTTTATTTACCATATATAATAATTCTAACGAGTTTGGTTGGTCGGGTTGGATCATCACCCCACCAACCTTATATATATATATATATATATATACAAAAACAAAATCTTCAAAAAATTTCCACCAAAAAATAAGGGTTACTTGGAAAATTAAGTAGGCGGAAAATTCTCCCTTTCCAACTGCCATTCTACATGCACCAGGACTCTGACAAATTTTTTCCTCGTTAGTGACTGTGACTTGGCCAAGTTTGACTAGAACTTTAAAAACCTATAACTTGAGCATTTGAACTCGGATTTGAGTGTTGTTTGCACAATTACAATGAGGGAGACGAGAATTACGATATGATATTGGTTTCACTTCCATCTAATCAATTTTTCTTAATATATTCTCAAGGCCACTTCTATTTTTGGATCCTCTCGAATCATAAGTGGAGACAGAAAAATGGCAGAAAAATGGAGACAATGAGTTGAGGAAATGGCTATCTGAGGTAGAAAAGTTGAAAATTTTGACACTCATAGAACGAGCATGATACACCACATGGCTTTGAAAAAATTCTAGAGTAGAAAGAAATTGAATGTCCATTCACTAGTAAAATGCAACAAACACTTGTAAACTTGTGATGAAGAATCACTATTATATGATTCAACTCCCTAAGTATAGTTAAGGATGATTCAACTCCCTAAGTATATATGATATTCATTAAGGAAGACCCATATGTCCTCCCAATAGATGCATTTTTATCTATTAGTTCATTCATTCATTATTGTTTCATATAATAACCAATAGATGATGAGAAACTTACATCATAACTTCCATAAAACATGCTTATAACCATCTAATAACAATGGATATATCAACGAGGAAATGACCATTAAAGCCACATATGAACAAGTATATTTACCCATAAAATATACGAGGAAAATAACTCATTTTTATATGCAAGTTGCAACTAGGTCTAGGACTTCCACATACCACTTGACCATACATTGTGCTGAACCAAATATCTCTTTCATTTTTTCATCCGCATGCCATATTCCAAGCTTAAATGTGGGATATCCTAGAACAAATCAAACAAAACCAAGATAGGGCTTCTAAAGTGAAAACACCTCAACCCTTAACCAATGATTCCACCTCACAGTCGGACATCACTAACCATCACCAGATTGGTCTCTACCCAAGCTTTCTAGGGCTCCAATGTGCTTGTTCCACCCTGACTTCCAGGATTAGTAACTCAACTCATAGATGTAACAAAGATTCGAGAGAATTTTTCAAACCAAGGCTTACAAGACTAGTAACCCAACCCATAGTTGTCGTCAGGATTCCAGAGCATTTGTCCAACCAAGAATTCAAGGACTAGTAACTCAACCGACCAAGGAATTCTAGAGAATTTTCCCAAGGAAGGCTTCTAGGACTAGTATCTCAACCCAAGTTTTTATAGGGCTTCCGGATCGTTTGTCCAACCAAGGCTTCAAAGGGTAGTAACTCAACCCAAGTTCTTATATGGCTTCTAGAGCATTTGTCTAGGCAAGCCTATAGGGACGAATAACTCAACCCAAAACCGTAAGGAACATGAGGACCAACCAAAAACAAGGGTAAACCCACAACACCATGGTTATCCAGGAAATGGAAAGGATGGGAAAAACCACTGTCAATCAAGGAAATTATCCATTCTAATGACAAATCACTAAGAAACCACAATCTTGTGTCATGCATGCTGAAACTAGCAACAACACCATACATGAAACTTGACACCTTTAAATAAATCAAATTGTAGCTAGTGATCACGATGTACTCTTGCACTTTCCTACTTTCCCCTTGCCTTCTTGCTCCAAATACAAAGTATGAAACACTCATCCAAGAGTGCTCCAAGGAAACTCTAATTGTCCAATAGTATCAGAGAGAGAGAATAGAGAGAGCTCCAATCTAAAACTGACTTAAGTCTACAAACTGATCCTCATAAGCCTTTTTATTAATGAGGTATCTAATTTCTTCAATTTTCTATTATTTTCCTTCATCTTCCTCCTCGCATGGAACCTATGACCTTTCACATTCCTTTTCTCCTATTTTCCATTATTTTCATAAATAAATGCCAATTAATTCCTCTTTGCATTTCCAAAACCTTGACCATTTCCTTTGCTAATTTAATTTATCCATAATAAACCAAATGAACACCCACTACGATGTTTTTCACAACCTTTAGCCTTGAATTGGTGTCCCATGACCTTGATCTATTTTTTTTAAGATGCATTTTTGACAAAGGATGTTACACACAATGAATACAAAATTCAATGGAGAATTGACAAACACATGAACACCAACACGTAGCCAAGAACAAAAATAATTATTTATAACTTTTAAAAGAGATTCAATATAGGTGTTATAGAACGCTCAATAGTTTAATCAACAAAAAATACAAAAAACATTCAACCAAGATAATTTACCTCAATTGGTGTCGATTTAAAGGTACCTCAATTCTCGCTTCAAAAATGTTCCAAATAGGAATATCAACACAAGGCTTGAATGGAGACTAGAAATGAACTAACATACTCAAAGAATAAAGAGACAAAATTCTCCTTTGACCTTCAAAAATAAATTGTACCAAAACATCCTTTTGCACAAATAAATTATACCAAAATGAAATAGAATGTTATATATTTCACAACCTTTAATTCAATGTATGGATTAAATATTATAATAAGGTAAAACTTAAGCTACTCATCAATAATTTATGTGAAAATGGTAATAAGATAAGATAATTTTGTTGATGTCAAATGGATGACAACAAAGTTGATAAATGGGACTCAAAAGAATAACCAACATAAATTACACAAAAGCATCTAAAATCCCAAAATATGCAGGATGCAAAAAACAAGATTCTTTATTTCCTTTGAATAGGATGCAAGTACTTTTCCTTTGAATAGATGAAGCATAAACCAAGGTTGAGCATGCTTATTTATTTCAAAAAATGAAAAAAAAGTTATCAAACTAATTTATTCAAAACCATTTTACCTTTTAAATGAATGGAATATAACATGCCTCTCCTGAGTCAATATGATGGAGAAATTTATCTTGAAAGTCTCGACAAAGTTTCAATGCAATAACGCATGTTCCTTCAGAAGTTTGCACCAATTTCTCAACTAGCCCCGCTAACTCACCTTTAACAACTTGTGATATATCATCCAACCTGATATTTATAAAAAAAAATTAATAAAAAGGAAACATGTAGCAATTATTCATGAGTATGACTAGTAACAAAGATTTAGTTTGAAACATGTTCAGTTCCAATTTAAATGATGGACCATATTTCTCTATGCCAAAATTTCATATCAACTACAATTTTTATATTTTTTAACATAATGTATACTCTAAAATTACTGCATTTCATATTCTTAAAATAGGATACCTATCTACTTTTCTTCTAATAACTTTGAAGAGAGATCACATATATATGTTTCCAAATTGTTGTTTATAAGAAAATCATTTATATTGACACAAATATGATTTGAGGAATCCCAGTTATTATGACGTCTATATGGATATTTCATTAGTTGTGAATCTAAAACTACAATGTGTTATTGGAAATATTTTGGATTTTTAGCCTGCTATGTACTGTTGAATTTGATTTATTTGTATTATTATTGGTGAAATCAAATATTTTTTTTACAGTGTACATTCAATATCATCTTTGTTTGAAAAATTGAAGAAATTTAGAAATGTTGTTATATTGGTATAAAATACAATTTTTCCATGTTCTCTTTTCAACCATAAGGTTAATTTTCCAAAAAGAGATATTACCTCAAACCACACTTGGGCGGTCCAAAAGGTCAACATGGAAAATTTGAACGCAACTACTCTTGGAGAATATTCCTCAAACATGTAATTAAATAGAAAATACTTTTAGTTAGCTTCCTAATTAAATTTTTCAATATGCTATAATAATACTATTTGATACAACATATCTGCACTACGTATCCCTATGCACAATGACCACTGGTATCATCATACCAGAAATTTCATAGAGAAAATTGTCAAAATATATATGAGCAGTGAAATGTAATTTATTTTTAATCGAATATAAAACAAGAATGGTCCACCATAGAAAGAGATATCTTGGAGAAAATCATCAAGGATCATTTACAACTTATAAAAAGAAACTACATATTATCATAATACAGACTGCATATAAACAATTGACGGGGACCTAACTATGTCAGTGAGAGTGGATTTATCGATTAATCATTACAAAAAGATGACAAATGAAGAATGACATCATGAGGGTGGAGAAAGGCATGTAAACCCATTTCAAAAAAGTTCAAAAAAACATCGAAACCTAGGAAAACATTTGGTTGCATAATTCCTGGAAGGCTACAATCATTGCATGTTGAACTAAGTTTATCCTATCTACTAATGCAGTAACATCGAAGGGCTACAAAATGTGTCAATGTGCCATACAGTAAAACTAATAATGGAAATTTATAATGGGAACATAAAGAAAAAATAATGATAACATAGAACTTGCTAAATGATAGTAACACAGAGGCCGTGAAAATATTTTACTCATCGTAATTGTTACTGAAGGGGAATATCCCAACGTCATAAATATATATTACATTGTAAGTATAGTGGTGTAAATACATTACTATCGCAATTTCTTGTGGCCTTTCTTTCTTTTCACGAGTTGATAAAAGTAGGGAAAAAACATCAGTATTACAAGTTATTTGCCAATACCTATCTCATTATGCAAACTTAAAGTAGTATAAGATATCATAAGACCTAATTATCAAGCTAAAACATAAAAGCACTCTAATGAGAAGAGTATGCATACATTTTCATGCTCATTATCTTCTTCATCAGATTTATTTGCAGTTTATTTTTCCAAAAAATTCTTTAACTCTGGTTTTCAATCTCATACGTTTATCAATTATTGAAGAGGTCTTCGGATTTTCCACAGTGTTATAGAACATTTGTCTACATTTCGAATCCCACCGGGGATCCATACTCTTTAAGTCCTTTCCATATTTTCTCAGACCTTCGCCTTCTTCTTCATTACCCTCACGGTATCTTCATCATCCTGTAGTATCAAAAAGAGTAATAATTATAAATAGAAAATATAAACATGATTGCAATACCCTTTGTCCATGTCAGTTGGATTGGAATACATAAATATCTTGGAACAATAGTAAAGTAGTGGCAAAACAGTCATTTTCAAATATATATCCATATAAAAACACATTAGTCATAAAATCAATATAGACAGTCATTAATGAACCTCATTTTAACATCTTGAATGACATGGCCACATATACTATTGAAACAAGATTAATGGATATTTTCTACAAATTAGATTTCCTAAGACACATCTTAGAGGCCATGAAACATAATTCTAACAAACATTATTTATTCTTGGTTATTCCATATGAACCCTAAAATTAAATGGCACGGTATTCCCAATCCAAAGGAAGGTGCACATGTAATTGAAGTTAAGGAATCACACTATTTTTTCCAAGTCAGGCTATACTATAAACCTTTTCCAATTTGCGGTACAAAAATGTTGCATTGTACACTTTATGAGAAGATAGTCATAGTTATTATACTCATAATAATAATAATAATCTAGTTTAAGGTCACAGTGTAGCCATAGTTAAATTATATTTAAAAACTACATACAATCTTTCCCATAACATATTAAACCTAGAATTATCCGAGATCACTCAATGGCCTTAACACGATATCATTAATCAGAAATTCATGCAACAAAATTAATTACTATGCAAATTTCAATGGCGAATAATTGAGAGCATGTATTCAGCTAAGAGTTAGAAAAATAAAACTAGCGATGGTTCTTACCATTAAGGTGAGTTTCAATAGTAATAGAAAAACATGGAATCTCTTAACCAAGTTTTCTAGGTGTGAGACATCAACCTTAATACTGCTAAGTGTTGTGTAATCCAATTTTAAACAAAATCCATAAAATTTAAGAAAAAACATTTTAGAAATAACTAAACAATTAAATAGTTGGAATTTCTTATCAAAGACTAAAATTCTACCAAGAGGCTTAGATAAGGTCTTCATAAAAGGATTATAATTTCGTAAATAAGTATCATCTCATGGCCTTTACATGATATCCTTAATCATGTAGTACAACAAACATTTCAGTAAAAAAACTAATTAGTTCAAGAGTTTAAATTGCATATTGTAAATTGATGTTCTACCAAGAGGATTATAATATATATTTATAAAAATATCATACCTTGATACAACTAGGATCACCCAATGGAATTGACATGATATATTTCATCACGAAATCATACCACAAAATCAGTTACTATGCATAGTTAATTGAGGATCAATTGAGAGCATGTGTTCAACTAATAGTTGGAAAAATCGAAGTATCAATGGTTCTTTCAAGCAAGAAACAAATATTCACTCAATGTTAAGTAATAACCAAGTTTGAGTGGCTTAATTATTCTAATAAATGTGCATCCTCTCTAATCCACCTGGAAATTTCAACATTCCTACAAGAGAAAAGGATCTTCTGACCAAAGAAGAGCTAAAAGATAATAATAGATCCTCATTTTGACTCCAATTTTTCCATCAAGTGCAATATTTAACCCTCCATGTAATCAAAACTACTACTGCTATAAGTAGCATAGGATCTATGAACTCTATCAATGCATGGAGAAGGGATTGAATTTTATACCATCTGAAAGGCATGTATTACGTCTAGGGTAATGACCCAGTCGAACATGATCTTGATAAAATGTAAAATGGAATAATCTCCCCTCTAAGGGACTCCCATATATTCTGACCCAAACTTGCACCAATATCCATAAGGATTAACCTACCCTCCACATGCTCTGAAGATATGCTGAGAGGAAAAATGGACACAATTAGGATAACCTCCAAAATCATCCAAGAACAATTATGAAAGGAACTTTTTTAAGGCTTTCCAGGAAATTATCAAACTAATTCATACAATTCACAAGATTGATAGCGTTAAGCCCTTTAAAAACCATATTCAAGGAATCAACACTTGAATCTTTTAAAATCCTACAAATTTTGTATGGAAGTGAAGGAAACATCCTTCAACATAGTACAATTATTCACAAACCCGACAAACCCAATATTTGAGATGCATTCCTACGGTTGTTCAAGGTTCCTTAGTCATGAAGTAACTAGGTTTTTAAGAGATTAAAATTCCAATTAGAGATATTGGTCCTGCAACTGATCCATGCCATTACAAATATTTAAGTGTTTGACATGTTTGTAGTGAGAAACAAGAAAAGGAAGGAGTGCATGGGACCTGATTGTGAGATTTTGGGTTTCCTTTGTGAGCATTTTGTTCCATAATTTTCACACCGTGGATGCCAAGAAAATATTCCTCCTTGTAGCTTTGGTTTGGCCAATAAATCAAGTGATACATGATTCATCCAAAATAAAACCACCCAGGATCCTACCAACCACCTATGGCCAAAGAAGATAATACAATGACCATGACCTAAACTAGTTGAGGAGGAAGGTACTTCAAAGAAAACCGTCATTTCATGCCTCAACTCATTACCAACTACCTATGGTAAGGTAAATGGTCTAAACCAACTGAGGAGGAAGTGCCTTCAGAGAGAACTATCATTACATGCCTCACGCTCATTATTTTATTATATAAAACATTTTCTTGCTCATTCCTTTCATTATATAAATATTAATGAAAATAAATACAAAGTAGAAAAAAGGTAAGTTGAGACGAAACTATTTTTTTGTCTCAAATTAATGTCTCAAAAAAACTTATCGTGTAGTAGAGATTACAAGTGAGCATGGCTATGGTTTAATTCTAAATTCATGATGGTGGATGAAGCATCAATGGATTTAGATATGTCTCCTCAAGGAGTTTTTTATTTTTTAAATGTGTGGAATATTGCAAAAACTTGCGGGATCTGTAGTAGGTACAAGTATCAGCAGTCATGAAGCATCAAGGTCAGGTGCTTTGCTTATATTAGAAAAAGTACAAGTGAAGTGGAATCATCGAGAAGACATTTTACAACCTCAACATATTGCATACCATGGCCTAATAAAACCAACTATGGTGCAATCAGAATATCACTGTCCTTACTCTTGGTGGTGGGACAACCATGTGAGCCTTAAAAATTAAAAATAGATTCAAGAAATCTTGATTGATATGGATATCAAGATACAAGCCATGTTGACACTGATTGAAGAGGATACAGATTCATTTTCCAAGTGTGTGGGGATGTTCTACAAAAATGGACTACATGTTGTACATTTGGTCGAATATTTTTATATAGCATATCGAGCTTTAGGAGAAAAATGTGACCACATGTCTGGGGAACATTTCCAAATGCATGAAACCATTCCAAATGAGTTTCCAAACCAAATTCAACAACAAAACAAATTGAGTCCTATTGATGCTGATGAGATTATAAATAACACTTATGAAAAACAAAAGCAATCAAAAAGCTAGATTCATAATAGATTTTCACTATATTATGAAAAGACAAAGGGCGGAGGGGAAGCTAAAAATTACATGGTTCAGAACAGGTGAATGAAATAATTAAAAAATACATATCATTTGAGAAAAATGAATCACAATTGCAAGATGAGATGAATTGTGTGTGACAAGAAATCCATAAGATGAAAGAAGAGTCATCATCTCAAGCTGAACAAATCAGTGAGTTGAAGGAGAAAGTATTCTCCTTGAAGAAGAAGAATGCCTAACTTGATCAAGAAGGACATGTACTAACACTGAAATTAAAAGTTGAACTAGAGGAGCATAAAACAATTGAAACATAAATTCAAAATTTGGAAGAAGAATTGCAAAAGTTGAGGGGGAGCCTTGGGAAAGGTATCCAGTATGAATATGTGGGCCCAAAATATAAACCTAAGTATGAAAAAACAACAAGTATGCAATATAGGTAGGTTAGGATGGGTAATCAAGGCTTGGGAAAAGGAGAAGAATAAACTTAGAAAGTTGTTTCAAAGTTACATGCAAAACATGAAGCAATAATTCTTCAGTATCAAGATGTCCTCAATATTTATCAGAATTCTAGAAATAGGGCCAGGGATTGTTAGGTAAGGCTGACTCTTTCAAAAAAGGGATATATCAAGCTTAAATATGAGTTATCATCTAGAGCTCTACGATTGAAATTTTTAGAAGACAAAGCACATCACTTAGAAATGGACAAGAATCCCCTTAAACATGAGAGGGAACAATCAATCAGGAATACAAGCTTGCTAATGGAAGAACTGACTTATATTCTTCTACACATAATTAGGAACCAATTCTTAGAATAAGGCTGCAAGAAGATACAACCCTTAATAGGAGGATTGATACAACTCAGATAAGCTTCCAACAGGCCTTGAATCAATCACAGGAAAAAGAGATCCCCATTTTAGAGGGGGTTTCTCAAGGGTTGGGAGTATAATTACAAGCCAATGAAGAGAAAGAATAAAACCTAAGAAAATAAATTAAACATATGAAAAATTCTTTATCAAGTTCTCAAGATGCTCGTCTGATTTTGCAAAATGAGCATAAGAGAAATTTATAGGATTACAGTTTGTGAAAATGCCAAATGATGAATTACAATGAATTTTGTGTCTTATAGAGAGGAAAATAAAATACTTTTACTGAATCATTAACACACCTTATTCTTGTGACTACACTACAAGGTAGCATTACTCAAAGGGACAAGCATATAGAGAAGTTGATGGGGGAATTAAGAAAGCTTTATGAGGAAAATAAGGCAGTCTAAAATGAGATCCAAATGAGCGCTATAAATTTTATAATATTACAAGTTGAGGTGTTGAAATTTCAGGATTTCATACAAGGTTCAATGAGGAGAAAAAACATGTTGATGCACTGCAGGATGAGTTAAGTTTTGTTCAATAAAAGTGTCAACAAATGGATGTTCAATTTCAAACTATTATTGATCTGATAAAAAAAAAGGATTATATGCTTGAAAGACTCAGGAAATAGCTGCAAGAAGTCGAGGAAGAACACAAGATGTTGGTAATAGAGTTATATAGTGTCAAACATGAACATGCAATTGGTCAAATGACAATGAATGGACGTCAAGTGAAAGTGGCATCATTTATAGAGGAGATTATTGATCTCAAAGCTAGAATATCAGCTACATTTAAGGATAGGAAAACATTGAAAGTTGAATTTGATGGATGGAAATGGGAGAGATATTTTATGAGAAAAAAATTGTCTTCTACCTTTACGTGGGAAAATTTTTTACAAGAGGAATTTAAGCAGTTGCAAGAGGGAGGAAAGAATACAAGAAGAAAACTGAAAAAACAACATGAACATGCTACAATTATAGAATTATAAAGTGAGAATTTATATCAAGCCCTACAATCTACAGAGATAAAAAATACACCCTTGCAATATGAAAATCAAAATATGTATGAAGTAAACAAATTGCTTGAAACAAGAACTTGGGAGATTTAGGAAGAGCTACTTTCCCAAGAACATGAGAAGGATGGACAACCAACTGAGACAAAAATTAGAGTTGCACAAATAAAAGAACTTAAGATAATCATTTTTTATTTTGAAACAATAAAGAAAAGTGAAGGAGCTAAAGTTGCAACAATATTTTGCCTAATAGATCCTATAAAAGAAGAAGTATGCTTGTTGAAGGAGCAAGTTTTGGATCAAATGAATATTTTAAGAAGTGACACACACAAAATTAGGAATAATATTCTCGAGTTTTTTTAATATGTTTTGAAGAAATTTCAAGAAAGAAACATAGAACCATCTGTCTAAGGATAGAATCAAGCTCACATGGTTCAAACATTGCAGGAATGAATTGATGTGATTGAACACACTGTTATTGAACTGGAAAGAAATAATCAAACAATGAAATATGAATTACAGAGAAGCATCACATAATGGTGGGATGCAAAGGTTAGATTAGAGGAGATACACAAGAATAAATTCGTTTTAGAATCATAAAACAAATCACTGAAAGCAAAACTCCATGGACACTCAAAAAAATCCCTTCAACTATACATGGAGAGGAATACTGTTGAAAACTTGTATTCCAAGCTCAAGGAAGAAAAACGGCTTGAAATTTATGTTTCAAGGCTTCTTGAGATGGTCATTGGACCACAACTAAAAGAAATGTTAGAAATCATTGAAATATGCCAACTTGAAAAGGATAAAATTTTAAATTTTGTTAAAGAAATTGTTTTCTTAAAACATGAGAATGAGAAACTTAAATATTGTTCATTACATATGTCTATAGAGTTTGATAAACTTGAAGATGCGTCCATTTTAACATATAATGAAGGGATAAAATAAAATAATATTGCCATGGAGAATATTGAAATTAATATTAATTTATTCGAAGTGATTGAGCTTCTTAGAGATATGTGTAGAAGTTTAGAGATTCAAGTGAAAAAACTGAGTGAAAAGCTGAACATTTTTATACAATCTCAAGAAGAAAATAAATTTGCAATGAAGTTTGAGGGGTTGCAACCAGCACTAGTAGACATAATATGATGTCAAAAGAAAATATGTGCTCTCCAAGCTCGAGTTTAAGAAAATAAAAAAATAAAATATTCAACTCAAAGGTAAGTGCACCTCTAACAGATGACCAAAATTAAAACAGGTTTTTCACATTAAAGAAAGAGATTTTATCATATAGGAATCACTTTTATTACAAGAGAAAGAGGTGGTTATTGACAAATCTACAAGCCCAACAAGTAATAATGTTATTGGGCAATAGATTGATATATTACAGGATGAAAAAATAAAGTATTTGAACCAACTTATATTTTCTACCAAACAGACACAAAGCCTTCAAAATGGAGTCCAAGATTTGCAAAACAAAGTGAAAATTTTGAAGTAGAACAGAAATAAACTGAAGGATGACAAATATGTGGGAACATATTATAATTTGATTGAAGAGAAATTCAAATAAGCCTAAGGGCAAGTCATGAAGTTAGTGGAGCATAATAATAGAATGAAAAAGTATCTCAAGTCTAAATTTGTGTGGATTAACAAAATGCAGGAGGAGATGAGTGGAAATGAACACAAGTTTAAATTGGTCAAAGAGATCCAAATATAAAGTCAACAAAGCAAAAAAATAACAGAAAGATTGGAAAATGGTTCAAATAAAGTCTAAGTTTTTTAATTTAAGGTCCAAAGCATCCGCATTATTATCTCAAGTTTCAACAAAAAATGTTGGAATATGGGTGGAAGATCAAAGTTACATTACAGACATTCCCTGTTGGTGGTAGAAATGAACAACCTTCTAATAAACAAGCCTGTTGTGCTTGTATGAAACGTTTGATTTTTGAGTATACAAGACTAAAGTTGCAATGATGTCATGCTGGTAATCGAGGGAGATTGTAAATTTTGTAGAATCTCCTTCTAGTGGGTTGTTAATGTTATTCTGGGAAGGTATAGATTACTTCTTACATAAGATCAACACTCGATGACAATCAACTATGTGAACAATTAGATGTTAACTATTCTACACTCATTAATTGTTAGATACTAACTTCTAACCAGCAAGGAGAGTTCATGGCCCCTCCTAACAATGATGTGTAATCATATTTCATATTTCTAGTTTATATACATAACTCCAATATTTTCACAAATAGTAGAATGTGTACTCCATGCAATATTTTAAGGCCATCTCTTTTGAAATAAATGATAATATTTCATCTTGTAATTGTAAAATATGTGTACTCTATGCCAGACGTCAAGGCCATCTCTTTTGAAAGAAATTATATATTATTTGATCAGTTGTAAAAAAATGGCACATAGATGTCATTTCTTAAAAGACTAGTTCACATTAGAGGAAAGGAAAATTGGAACCATTTTGTTTTTATATGTATCTCTAATTTGGCCAATTTGTCATTGATGTAGAAAAAAAATAATGATAAATGATAATGGGAATTCGAGGGCAATAAGAGGTCAAAATACAAGGTGCTGGAGTGGGTTTCAGTGGTAGTCTCACAGGAAATTGGCCTTTTGTTGGCTGCATGTGACCTGTGAAAAGTGTTCATATAATAGTGTCTATTCATAATCCCCCTTTTACAAGGATCCTTCAGAAGGAGAGTTGCTCGACTTGGATATTTAAATATTGGTTTTATGTTAAGTCTATGTAAATATGGGTGTCATGTCTAATGATTTTTCAATGGATCAAACTTTGAGATCGACCTTCCAAAAGAAGTGTTGAACCAATAATAGGCGACAAAGAGCTATTACAGTGATCAAATCTCTAAATTGGATATCGAAAAGGGAAGATCACTGAACTCAGTATTATAGAGAGAATAGTACTAATGATGAAACAACTGAAAAGCATTTTCTTTGATCGAGTGTCAAAACATATATTTGGATCTACAAAAGGCTTGTTACATTTTTGGAAAATGGAAATTTCAGAAGGAATTAGAGAACTTTTGAGGTCTAAAATGGGACTCCTAAGAAAAATGTACAACCAAAATAAAAATTATAAGAACCAATAGGATTCAAGATGATGATGTCAACCATGGGGGATGATTCACCCTTTTTGGGGTAAAAAAGTAAAAGGATTAAAACTATTAAAATAATGAAACTATTTTCTCAACTTGTATTTTCAACTTATCTCCCTAACATTTTACTCAAATTTAGAGCAGAAGTACTCGTTGGATGAAACATTTAATTCCTCATCCATGGAGTACCTAAGTTTCATAATTTTGATGGGCCCTGGTACATAAAAAATGAGAAACATATGAAAAAATGTGATGGCAATCACACTTTTGATGTATTTCTCATTTTTCATATAGTAGGGTCCATCAAAAGTATGCAACATGGGTAATCCTTGCATGAGGAATTAATTTATGCATCCAATGAGTTCACGCTTGACATTTGAGTAAACCCATAGGGAGATAAGTTAAAAATATGAGTGAAAAAATAGGTTTTTCTTTTTTCCCTCTAAATTTTGATGATGTAAACTAATATTATTTTATTATTTCCAAAATTATTTTATAATTTCCTTAGGAGTTCATTTTAAACCTAAAAATTCCCCCGATGCTGATAATAGAGTGGAAGAATGAATACCCCAATGATAAAACTTAATCAGAGAAGGAAATACAAAGGGTCGTGCCCAAATTCCAGTGGAAATCACTACCATTAGAGGGTAATTCAAGAATGTTGAGGATCTTATGTATTGAGAACTTGTGTACAAGACTACAAACTGCGTACAAGGCTAGAAAGTGTAGTAAAGGTTTGAGAATGAGACAAAGTAGGTAAATTTAAAGATTTGTCTGTTATAAATAGGGCTAAGATTTTACAAACCTTAGTCAAGGCCTTAACACCTAAATCCTGCAAATTTTGTATGGAAATGGAAACATCATCCAAAAAAGTACATATATGCACAAACCTTAGAAACCATGCAATTGAAATATAATATGTAGTTAGTAGGGGTTACCTAACCAAGTTTTCAAGGTATTTGGAGGCGAACTGGAGATATTGGTCCTACAATTTATCCATACATTCTGAAATATTAAAGTTCTTGACATGTTTGAAGAGAAATAAATGAGAGAAATAAGGAGTGCACTGGACCTGATCTTTTTGTATTTTTGTGTGAGCACTTCATTTCAGAATCTGCACACCATGGATGCTGAGAGAAAATCTTGTAGCCACGTGAGCCACATCAAGATGAGGAGGGACAACATTTTATCTCCATTTTCCCCCCTTTGGTTATGGGCTCACACCTATTGAACCAATTGAGCGAGTATAAAGAATATGAAATCCAAAGGGGGTATGGGAAACTTGTGTGTATTGCACAAATTATTGAACAACTATAGGAAAATACATTTACACAACTTGAAAAAGAGTTTGAAACAAAGAAAATTTTGATCGTGTAAAATATATAAAAGAGTTACAATTGGTTCTCATTTAGAAGAATTAGATTTTTTCAGTTGCATTTTTCATATCCATTACTATTATGGAAAATTTTAATCCATATTTAATATTAATTTATCTATGTAAGGAGGGAAAATATTTTTAGACGAATGTATTACTCCCTTACTTGCATCACTAAAGTTTTGGGTGACAGAATACCCATAAGCATCAGTAAAGGAAATATATGAATTATCACATAGAAGTGAGAGAGATCAGGTTGGGATGATGATACTTTTGACAAAGGGTGTTGTGTGTATTATTTGGGATCATATTCTTGAATGGTCGCTCTAGGGGGATATTATTAATATCTTCACCTATGGAATGGCATGTTTATCTTTTTAGCACAAGAGAAACTAGATAAAGTGATGAGTGACATTGATTTTCATCATCTACAGTTCATGTAATATATCATAAGAAAATCCCTTTTCATGTCCACCCACTTATCTAATGATTTTTCATAGAAAAATATAAAATATTGACGATTATTTCTCATAATATATGTAAAGGATCTAATATACATGTAAATATGCAGGATATTTTTAAAGACCTAAATATATGGAAGAGCCCATATAACTTCACGCATAAGATATTTATTGCAGAAATTGTTGATATGGAGGGCCATGTCTATGGACTACTTCCATTTGGTACAAGATAAAATATCTACACTAGTGAAAATTTGGGTTTTAATTTAGTTTAGTCTATGTTGGGATACATGCTTCATCATATCATAGGTGAAACTCCTAAGAAAATGAGGATAGAAGGAAGAGATCTCACACCAAGTCCAAGGTTTGTTAATTTCATGGTCTCTCATTTGGATACCATTTCCATTCCTCAATTGCATATTCATATTAATAATGACAACCATTAAACTAATGTGATAATGTATATGGAATTTCCTTGCAAAAAAAAATAACTTCTTATTTTCCCCTTTTCAGTAGCGAAAGTAGATTTCTTTCTCTAAAATAGCTTGGCTTAACCAAAAAATAAATGTATAATTTCAATGCAAATATGATAATAATCAACCTCAATCTAATATTTTATTTTTATATGGTGTCACTTGTGTGATTTGAAATGATATATTAAATTTATTGAAGTGTATTTACTAATCTTAATAGGTAGAACTAGTTGACTTCAATTCCAATATGAAAAAATATCATTCCACTATGGAGATTTATATATTTAGAAGTCATGAATAAATTATAATTCTTGATATGCTTCTCAAGAAAGGAACAGATTAGACTAAATGGAAAAATGAAATGCATTGAGGTATAAAGGAATCTCCATGGAAACCATATAACTAAGCTACTTCAATAATATTTTTCCTCATCCCTTTCATAATTTTTTCCTTATTAACTAATTTATAATATGATTGTTAAGTAATTTGATAAATTGGAATATATCAACCACCAATTATATAAGTTTTTTTATCTTAATGTTTTTAATAATAAAGTGTCAAAGGTTTAGTTAAGAGCTAGTAGAAATAAGGATTAATTCAATTGGTAATCTCTCTTGCAAAAGAGTTCATAGAGCTCTCGATACAAAATATTATTAATTCCCTTAGGGTTACTAGTTGGTATTTTAGTTTCCAGTTACTATTGTGCTCCATCTGAAGACCAATAAAGGGGGTAAATCTACGGGGATTGAAAATGTACCACCAACCTCCCTTAGCACTTTTAATACATCGACGAGTGACAAAAAACGTTTTTTGAAAAATGAAACGAAAAATAGTTGATTTAGTAAGTAATAGGCAAATAACAATAATATATAGTATATATATGATAAAATATAATGGATCCATTTGTAACAACGACTCCCCAACCATTTTATGTTATGATTAGTTATTATCCTACCTACTAAAATATTGATTGCTTGTTAATTTCTTGTTGGTATTATTCGTATACATACAAGTTATGTGTATGCTATCTACATACCGATAACTCACATGGATACAGTAGTAGTCTATGGTATATTATGGTAGATGATAGATTAATGATTAAGATTATTATTAGATTTAACATTGATTAAGCTTGATTATGATTTTAAGTATAAACTTATGAATAATTTAATATAAATTAATTTTTTCCCTCTCATGTCTCTTTGACTTTTATTAAGTAACTATTTTATTATTATTATTTATCATGTATTGATTCTTATTTTTTGGTTTTTTTGGGGGAGGGGGGGGGGGGGTAGGGGTATGTCAATTACAGGACTTAAAGAATGGGTAGGTGACCCATTTATGGGGAATAAATATTTTTGTAAGGAGAGGGAATATGTCTTGGAAGAAGAGGATAACGAGAAGGAACTATGGTTATTTTTTCATATTTGGGTTTGTTGAAGTTTTGGGGAGAGAGGAGAGGAATACAGTTGAAGCAATTTGGAGAGTAAGAGTTCTCTAAGGAGGCTAAGATATGGGAAAGGAACTTGATGATTTGAGAACATGGTTTGAAAACACTATGAGTAGAAATTAGGGTTTCAGAAGAGAGGGTTAGGGAATTTGTTGAGGTTCCCTAGGGCTAGGATGTCAGAAAGGTTGCTCCTAGTTGGTTGGGTCACAAATTGAGTTAGATGGGATTGAAGGTAATGGGAAGGAAGGAACTTCATGGACCTCAAAATCTCCATGTGCACCTATTATTGTTGATGTTATCTAAATTAGTTTATGAATATTATGTGTGTGTGTACTATATATCTACATACCCATATTTACATGCTTGCAATATGTTGTTAATTCAAATGAATATATAAAACACAACATGAGCACATGGTAGTTCAAAATTATTAATGCAATGTCTTAGGAATCACACATCGTATCAAACCCCATATTGAAAATATATGCCCTAAACCCATTATAATATCCTTAAACACCCATGACCGATCGATAAAATTTCTTACCTGCATTATAGCAAACTAGGAGCATAGGCCTACATAAAATAAACCTTAGAAAATGGTGTATCTATCAAATGTCAAAATATAGACATCAAACCATTACAAAATAGGTCAAAACCCTAACATATAACCATGAATAAAACGACACAAGGCCACCAATAGTGTCGCCATGGAAGGACCTAGAGCATATATGATAGGAACCAAATGATTGGGAAGCCCCAACCATGTCCACCCCAATGCAAGCCAAAATTCCACACTAGCAGATAAGAAAAGAAAAAGGACCACAGGGCACATGGAATCATGACATCTGTTCCATCAATGAACCTCATCCATGATTGTCTCAATCATATCATTCCCTAGCCCCAGCTAACCAACAATACAACCCATTGAGGAGAAAATTTCATTTACAATGGCATCGAAAGGCACAAATCCATTTTATAGTGCCCCTTTTTGTTTATATCTATTTACAAAGAAGAGAAGTCTAATTTTCTCTTCCACAATGAAGAACATAATTCATTGTCCTCCCCAACCACTAGAATGAACCTCACAACCTTTAACATCTTCATCATGACCAAACCTACAATTGAATCCACCTCCTCTGACCACAATGCATTGGATAGCGTCTCCTCATGCCACCATTTTGATATAATATGAAAGCCTAGAAAACCTTGGCCCTTGCAGAAAAAATTTGTAAAGTCCTCTCCATGCACATCTCATTTGAAACACTGTAAAAAATTACTGCTAGCGTATAATATTCCCCTTCATGTGTTTGTTTGAACTCATAACATACTTTCAAGTGGTGAGATAAATAACCATATATGTGTTCACGATTCAGAATACTATTTTGTTTTTATTACTTAACTATCAATAATCCCCTAGTTTTACCAAATACTCATTTTTATACCTCCAAAGCCTTTAACCCTCTACCCAAAATCCCCACCCCAATATGTATAATATATTGGCTCTATTTTTCATAATTCTAAAACCCCCTTTTTGAATTAACATGATAATTAATAAATTGAATCCCCTATGTATTATGGATGTTCTAACGCAACAGAAAAACAAATAGAAATACTTAAGATTGGAAATGTTGACACCTGATATTTGGGATTAGCAAAACTTGTGTAAATATTGTAAATGGAAAAAAATAAAAGGAAGTTAGAATACAAAGAGACTTTGGGATATGAAACCCAATAATATCTCTCTCCTTGTATATACCCATATTCTCTCTTAATGAAAAAAACAATTTGATTATGAGTTACAAAACTCGACTGACATGGTATCAGAACAATAGGTCCCAATTCATTTCTCTGCTCTTGTACCTCCTATTCACTGCCATATTTCCTACCAATATTTCCTTCAATATTGCATCCCTCTGCTCTCTATGGTAAACATTGAGGTCAGAAAATCATCTGATCACTCACTTGTCATGAGTGCGATAGAAGAAGAAATAATTTTAAAGCTACAGGGAACCTCTGCTACTACACAAAAAGTTTCAATATAATTATAATTATGATGAAGGTAAACTTGCATAAAGTCTTTTATCACATGCTAGATTTGGACATATGAACTATGACAACCTTTGTTTGTTGAAGAAAAATGGTGTTACTAGTTTGCCAAGTATTCCTAGGAAATTTAAGCATTGTGATTTTTGTATCTTAGGAAAGCACAAAACACAATCATTTCATAATTCTCATTCTAGAGCACATAGAAAGCTTGAGCTCATTAATTCTAGTTTGTGTGGCTCTATGCTTGTTTCTTCTGTAAATGGAAATAAATATATGATGACATTTATTCATGACTACACTAGAATGTTTTGGGTTTATTTATTGAAGAACAAGCCTGAAGGATTTGAAACATTTAAGAAATTCCATAATTCTATTGAAAATTATGCACAATATCATACTAGCTCTAATTTTATTGATAATCGAAAAGAATATACTTTAGATGAATTTGAAAACTACATTCTCTAGTATGGGATCAAGCACCAAAAAATTGTGCCTTATAATTCCCAACAAAACAGAGTAGCTTAAAGAATGAACGATAATCTTAAATATGGTATGTTCAATGATGTTTTTCAAGAATTTTAAGCTGATATTTTGTGATGATGTAGTTCTATGTGTTATGTATATAAAGAATAGGTGTCAATCTCATGTTATCATAAAAAATAATCCCTATGAAATGTGGTATGGCCACATTCCTTCGACGAGGGATCTAAGGGTTTTTGGTTCCACTTTCTGTGCCTTCATACTTAAGGAACAGAGAAACAAAATTGGTGCAAGGAGTCACAAATGTATCTTCATGGGGTACTCAAATACTTCCAAAGCATATTGTCTCTATGACAAAGTGAATAAGAAATTTATAATATTTAGAGATGTGACCTTTATTGAATCGTGCATGAATCACAATTTTATTTAGAAACAAATTGATCAATTTGATATATTCAAACATGTAAAGTATTTTCAAGAGTTCGGTAATGAGATTCCACATCTTGAAGGGGGGTCCTTGTAGTGGATCAATCTATGGAAACTCCTTCTGATGCATTCTCTCCCTCACATGAATCTCAAGCCACTTATCAAGATGACACTTTGAGTGATGTGATTAACAGAATTGGGAGGCTAAATCCTGATTCCGCCCCATATCAATCAATTGAGTAGCTTGAGTCATCTTTGAAATTTCCTCCAAAATGTTCGGTAAAGAAACATGAAAGTGCTTGTCCTCATGAGGTTGGAAAGACAAGAACAATAAGCTCAACCAGATAGAATGGAGGTGTTGTAGATGATCTTGGTTCACCTGTTGATATGGATTTTCCTTATGATTGTGAACTAAATTTGTCTATAGATTTTTAACAAACTTCATTCAAAGAAGTCAATTCTCATGATTAAAGGAAATAAGCGATGCAAAAATAATATGATGCTTTGATGGAGCCTGGAAGATGTTTGATCGTCCATTTGGAACAAAGCCAATACATTGCAAGTGGGTCTTCAAGAACAAGTACAAATAAGATGGCTCACTTGAACATCATAAAGCCAGGCTTGTGGAAAAAAGAATTGTAGTGAAAGGAGGGGTTTATTATGAGGTGACTTGTTCCCCATAGAAAAATGAGCTACCATTCGGACACTCTTTTCCTTGGAAGCTTAGAAAAATTCAAAATTCCATTAAATAGATGTAAAATTTTATTTCTTCAATGGATATTTGAAAGAAAATGTTTTTGTGTCCAAGCAAGAAGGATTTTTTGTGAAGGGTTAGGAATACAAAGTATGAAAGATTATAAAATTCTTGTATGGCATTAAGCAAGCATCGTGAGCCTAGTATGAGAAGTTGACTGAGCATCTTCTGAAACTCAATTTCAAAGATTATGATTTTTTTGAAACTCAACTTTGTTTCTTAAGAAAGTTGGAAAACTAGTTTTGTATGTTGTGGTGTATGTAGATGATATTTTGATGATGGGGAACAATGAGAACTACATTTCATCCATAAAGAAATAACTAAGGAAAGGCTTTAAAATGATATATTTGGTCTATGTTCGCTACTATCTTGGTACTGAAGTAACACAACATCTGAATTTTATATTCCTCTCTTAGAATAACTACATTAGAGATTTGTTAAAAAAAAAATTCCATGTTTGAGTGCAATCCTTTAACTACCCCATTGGAAACGAATTTGAAGCTCACATCCATTGAAGGAAAATAATTTGAGGATGCAACAAATTATGGATAACTCATAGTAAGTCTCAACTGCCTAACTACTACAAGACCAAACATTTCATTTGTTGTTGTAATCCTCTCGGGGTTTATGAAAAATCCTTGTGAGGGTCATTGGTATGTTTCAAAAATAGTTCTAAAGTACTTGAATGGAACTCAAGACTTTGGACTCAAGTATATACAGTTGGGTGAATTCATCTTTATTGGATACTCTGATTCAGACTTTGATGGAGATAAAGAACCTGGAGTCTCTACTTCAAGTTATGTTATGAGTCTTCGATCAAGGTTTTTCTGCTAGAGGTCATGCAAAAAGTCAGTTCTAGTAGATTCCACAACTAAGGGAAAATATGTTGAAACAACTAAAGCGGAAAAGGAAATTGTGTGGATTAGGAAAATTCTAAAATATTTGTAGAAGAAACAAGTACATTCAACTCCACTTTTCATTGGAAACAATTCTACAATAAATTTCTCCAAGAACCCAAATTTCCACAATCGAATGAATCACATCGATACAAAATATCATCTGATTCGACATCATGTTGAGGCCAAAAATATGCACCTACCACATTTTTCCACAAATTAGTAGATAGTTGACGTATTCACCAAAGTTCTTGGAACAGAAAAGTTTGAAAGATTCAGAATGATGTTCAGACTCACCAACATCCCTTTAGATTATGGGGGGGAATGTTGACACCTAAAAGTTCGGATTAGGAAAACTAATGTAAATATAAAAAAATAAAGGAAGTTAGAAGATGAAGAGACATTACGAGATGAAACCCAATAGTCTCCCTCGACTTGTATATATTCATATTCTATCTTAATGCAAAACATAAATTAATTTGAATTTAAAAACCTTGACTGACAGTAAATACAATTATAATAAGAATATTATGTAAATGAGAGCAATAAACATATGATGGAATTATAACAAGCACAACCCTTAGACATCTTTTTTCATTTTTACGGAATGCAAAGCATGAAGGGGCTCACACAAGATGATTGAAAAAGTCTACTCTGAAGACAAGGGTAATGTGTAGAACATGGGTTTATGAATGAGGGTAGCATGCAAGCATGTAGAGAGGAACCCATTAGAATGAGTTTAATCAAGTAGAGTGGACATGGCGGGATGGCGCGTGAGCCAGGTGAGCACAAATGGCTATTGAGATGCGTTAGGCCAAACTATCATTTGGGAAAATTATGTAATATGGAACATTCACCCATTCTAAATGGAAGGATGCAACCTTCTTCAATTTGGAACAATTGTTTGTAAATGCGACAAGAGAGTTGGCTAAGGAGACAAGAATTTGACCAAGTAACATTTTGATTATAAGTTTTAATTTGAGATGAAGAGTTGGTTAAGGAGTTGGAGGGGCAATACATAAGTTTATATTGGTTTGGATAGTGTGAAATCACCCAATGTATAGCACGATTAGGTGGGTCATTGAAAAATTCATGACACAATTTTCTTACATGATAGAGTGTAGGGAGATAAGTTCTGGTTAGTCACAGGAAAATATAAGAATGCAAACACAAGACAGCTAAATACACAAGATTCTTCTTTAATAAATAATTTCAATTCATTAAATATTCTATCATATACATCCACGGAGCTATGATTGTTCTCTCTTATTTCTTCACATTATAATGGCCCAACCAAAGGTATATAAACTCCAAACATTTTAAATATGGAATCATGCAAACTCTAAATTTCCTTTCCTCATGCATATAAATACTTCATGCATTAAATAAACTTTTCTAACTTTCTATTAACTTAACTCAAAAAATTTCTTTTTCTTGACTCATCTTTTCTAGAAAAATCACTAACCCTCTAACTATGGCTCACTTGAATTTTAATATCTGACTCAAGTTTATTTACTTAGATTAGATCTACTCTTCATTCATTGCATGCATATGGGAGAAATTACTATTTCTAAAAATCCAGCTTAATTATGACCATATGACTCAACATTAACTTAATAGTGAATCAACTATGCATTCTATTTTTGAAATAAAAAAATGACTAAAAAAATTTTTTACAAGGAATTTTTTTTCTTTTTCATTTCTTCCATATTCTATACCCTTGAAGCTGCTTTATTTTCAGTCGCACTATGTTTATGCAAGCTCTAATTTTCTTCACTTGTTTCTACTACAATTTTTATTTCACTTCTTTTATATTTGTTCTAAAAAATAATTTAGGATTTCGTAACCTATCTTCTATAGCTTCCTCTTGAAAGATTCATTCACTCATCGACTACTACCACAACTCTTCAAACTATAAACTTTGCCATGCTTCTTCCGCTTCATATTCATGATCTTATTTCTACCTTATTTCTTGATAGCACGATTTGATCTCTTCTTGACTCCATTGTTGAAATATTATTTCAATGCTTTCTTCATCATATTCAGAAACTTCCATGCCCTTTCCTAAATATTTTTTCTTCATATTATATTTAAACTATAAATATAATTGGATTCTTATTCTGTCTACATGCACACTCAAAATTAATGTTAAAAAAATATTCATTATGATTTGAAGTGATAACTTTCTTTGTTTCTTCTTTCTTCTCTTCCTCTTAAACTGCATTGAGGCCATCTTCCACTGTTATGTTCTTAGTGGATATTCTTATCAAAAACTCATGAATCCCTTTATCCTCTTATTAATCATCAATTGGTGCTATATTGTTCACTTATTCTTGATAAATTCTAACTATTGCTTCATAAATTTCTATTATAGTGATAGCTTCAAGCTTCCATTCTTCATCGAACATGGCACTTTCCATATTTCCACAATTAGTCATTGTTTCAAAAAAGAACAAAAATTTTATCAACACAATTTTCATCCACTCTCTTGTGAGATATTTGAGCATGCATGCCCTCATTAACAATTTCAAATTCACCAAATTCATCATTTGTTGTCGAATTCATGAGAGATGTACTTTCAACTCTATACATCATTACTTCATATGAAAAAAAATATTTTTTATTTTGAAACCTAAATGCCTCAATCTATGATGCAAAGAGGTCATCATCAACTAAAATCATACCAAATGGATCACAAATTTTATTCACTTCTTTATTGGAAGCTTCACCATCATAAAAAAGGTCTATTGTTGGATTTATCGATTCACAACCCACTTTGCAGTCACCACCCACATGTGTCTTGTCACTGTGGGATTCACCATAATATTCACCATCCATGTTACAGTGGGGTTTTAGAGCATCTATATGATCTTTCACTACTTCACACATAGAGGCTTCAACTTCTCACTTTGCAATATTTTCAGTGCCTTCTTCATCTATATGCATGTATGGATTATGGATTTCACTTTTATAGTCTTTATGACCATCATCCACATTTGAGTGGGATTCTCCAAGCTATGTTTTCCTTCTAGAGTCTTTCTCATTAAGTCTTAGACCTGCAGTTGAATTTCTATTGATTCTTAACAAGACTATAACACAATTTTCTACTTTATGTCACTTTCCTTTATACCAAATTCTACTTCCACAGTCTTCCATGCTTCCTAGGAAGTTGTAGTTTTTTATATGTTGCACAAGTACTTCTCATCCCATGCAAGTTTTATAATATACAATAATAAGCCATCAAATACTTCATCATATGGGTTATTAGGCTGATACTCAATCAACTCTTTACATCAAAGAAAATTTTTCATTTTGATAGTTCTAAAAAATTAATTTTTTTACTAGTATATTTTGGAAGTGTTAGCAGATATATCCTCATCCATTCATCCTCAATTTTTTTTACTTCATCTACTTGTATATTAGATGCCCCAAATTTGGCGAGAACCTCTATGAGCTCTTTGAAATACTTTGGTTCTTCCTTTTGATTTCTTTTCTCAATTTTCTTCAATCTTACTTTGTGACCCATGACTTTTGTATTTATTTTTTCTTCTGTCTTATTTCCTTATTGTGCCAAACTTCTAGATATGAACATCGCATACACTTTATTATCTTTAAAACTAAACATTTTAACCTTCACTTAAACGTTGGCTCCCAACATATACTAGCAACTTTTCTAAGCTCTTCTATGTAGGTTCTATGGAGGCTCATGGATACAACTTACAGTGGAAAATCCTTACTTGGTTAGTGGTGGTGGCTCTTTCCTCTTGATATGGTGGTGGCTATGTAAGCTATTCACCCTAATATTTTAGTAGTCGGGTTTGCAAACTCTAAACGAATTGTAGTTTTTACTTAGGGACCAATGGATGCAAACTTCGATTTGAGGGCTACTCACAATAGACAAGCCTCTTAGTGGAAGTAGCTCATGGCCTTCTTAACTCATTTGGTTCTTTGAAAACTTACGAAACATTTCTATGATACGAATTGTTATTTAGTGGCAAAGATAAACATGTAAACAAAAGAGAAAAAAGTAGACAAGCTTGTACTTGAATAAATAAGTTCTATTCATTAATTATTCTCTAATATACATCCAGTGAGTTGCAGTTATTCCCTCTTCTTACTTTACAACGACCCAACAATGAGTATATAAGCAATAAACTTTCTAAATATGGAATCATTCAAACTCTAACTTTCTTTTCCTCATGCAAACTATGACTTGAGGATTTAATCAAAATTTTCTAACTTCACTTCAACATAAATCAACATTTTTCTTTTCCTTAACTTGGATTTTCTTGACAAGTAATTTAATTTTTAACTTTAACACACTTGACTTCTAATATTAGACTTAACTATTTTTCCTTCACTTAAGTTAAATTTTCATACATTGCATGCATACTAGAGTAATTACTATTTCTATCAAGTGAAACATTTTTTATATATGAAAAAGTTGTGATCATGACAATAAATCAAATAGGAAATTTGGGGATAGGTTTGTATGCATTGTGTGCTCTTATACATTTCAAATTGCTATACTTGTTAGAGTTCACTTAGTTGTACCACATTTGAATATTGACAATTGTTAATCCACTTGGGTTTTTGATTCTATAAGATTACTTTCATTCATATAATTTTCATATTGGTTATGTTATGGCATAATTTTACGGAATGATTATCTACATACTTCAATAAGTGTTAATAATGGTGAAATATAAAAAATGAGCCTTGGATGATGTGGGTGACTATAGGAGCATGACAATGACATTTAACATTAAAGGATGATGTGGGTGACTATAGGAGCATGACAATGGCATTTAACGTTAAATTAAGATTATGCTAGAGGTAATATTTTAACCCGCATCATAATTTGTTTATTTATATCCCTAAATGAGGAAGTTAAATCACATAGTCATTATTCCGTAGTTTCAATGACGTCAATTGCTAATATTAGTTGGTTTTTAATAATGCATTCATAGTTTTCTAATTACTAGATGAAAATATTTACCAAAATCTTAATACCTAACAATTCATTAATATAAAAAAATACTAGACTCCATTTTGTATAATATTTTTTTACAATATTAGTAGGTTTTTTTTTTACAATACTAAATAATTTAAATGCTAAAATTCTATCTAAGAAGTAATTAAATTATTTTTATTTATATCTTGGATATATTTCTTCAATATTGAAAAGAAAATTGAGATGTGAATAAGACATGCAAAAATCAATTTTTTGACTTTTCATTTTGAAATAAAAAAATAAAGTTTAAAATGCATATATTGATATTTTTTTTTTTTGGATATATATATATATATATATATATATATATATATATATATATATATATATATATATATATATATATATATATATATATATATATATATATATATATATATATATATATTCGAGTTTTTTTTTTTTAATCTTTATATTCTATGTAATTTCTTGAAAATTTATATCAAATTTTAGGTGAAGTAATTTAAAAATTTTCACATATTTAAAAGAATAAACAATTTTAGCTTAAGGAGTGTAACTCAATTGACAATCACCTTATTATGAAGTATTATCTATACTTGTGAGATTCAAAATTCAAATACTAATGAGTTAGGCCAGCGAAAAAATGATTCGTTTTTATCTATTTATTTATTATATTGTTAGAATTTGGTATGTATATTATAATTGTTTTGAAATCAAATTATCTTTAATTTATTAATTTTGTGTAATTTTTAATATAATTTTCAAATAAATATACAGTAAATCAAATACTTAAAATTAGTTTAAAATGTTTTAACTTTTCAAAATGTTAAATTTTAATTTGCTAATTAATTAAAAATCAAAAATATTATCATATTCTACTTGTATATTTAATTAAAAAATATTAATGGAAAACGAAAAATATAATATAAAAGAAAGAAATTGACATGATTAAATTTCATGTGGTTTGAATATATATATTCAAAAATAAAATATATAATTATTCTCTATTCAATTATGGAATCTTTGTGCAAACATCACGAAAACAATGACAGACAAGTTGTCTCTAATTGTATGACAAAAGAGATATTGATTTCTCTGAAATCTTGACATGAAAAGTTGTTCTGCTATTAAGAGTGGACTACCCCCACAAAACAAAGAGCCCAACAAATCCTTGATGAATGGTAAGTGAAATAACAGTCTCGCTATAAGCTTGAGACAGTAGTAGCCTTCAAGCTAGTAGACTTAAGGGGCACCGTGAGAGTTAATTTTGCAAGTGTTAGATAATATTGTCTTAAATCTATATGGTTTTTTTCTTAATTGTTAAGTGTTTTAAATCGTTTTTAATCTTAATTGTCATTGTCTCAATTGGCCATTGTCTTAAATATAATGTTTTGGTTTAAAATATTTCTCCCCCACAATATTTTTGTCTTAAATATAAAATTTTAAAGTTTTGTGTTAAAATATTTTTATCTCGAACAATTTTATCTTAAATATAAAATTTTGTGCAAGTTGTTTTTGTCTAAATATAATTTTTTTCTTAAAATATTTTTAGTAAATATAATATGGTGCAGCCATCGCCCTGATTCTTCTTTCCTTCAGTTATATGGTTGAAAGGTTTCATTATTTGTTCTTTGATATTGCAAATTCTATATATCCTGGTTGCCCCATTTTTTCTCATGTGACACTGCATTTTCATGGCTTCTAACGAGTTGGTGTTAGGCATATGCGTAAAAGTTTTACCCTTGAGAAAAACTCTGGGCTTCCGCGTGACATAGATGCGGCACGTGCTGAGGTCGATTGGAAATCGGAATGGCCCGCAAATGACTCACCATTAGCAGGACTATGAGCATAAAACACACAATGATTTGATGTAAACTGTAAACTCCTTCTTCATGTTCTTTCTTTCGTCAAACTTATTTTTGGGTTAGAGAAGAATACTTATATTCTTAAAAGCAAAATGCAAAAGCCACGAACCAAATGATTTACAATTTAATTAGATGATGACAGTATAATTACAAATGGGTTTTCTTAGCTATACTTCTAACACTGGGAACAATGAAGAAGGCTTCTTCATAATTGGTGGTTATGGCTAAATTCAGGTTGATTGTAGATTTTAAGAGTAATTAGAAATCTAGTAGTTAGGAGAGAGGTTAATTGTTTTACTTTTTAACTTTTACATTTCAAGATATTTTACAAATCTATATCAACATAAAACTAAGTTAATCGTTTTACTTCTTTTTGACGGTCACATTTCATAATATTCTAAAAATCTACAATCATCATAAAAATGCCCCAAGGAGAATAGTTTCCATCCAAGAATGGCAGCTAGGTTTAAAAATATTCTCCGTCGAAGAACGCCAGCTAGGTTTAAAAATATTAGAGATGGGACAATAAGAAATTCGTCTAAAATTTTATTTTTAAATTTCTTAGTGGCAGCGTGCGATTGGAATTTTGTAGATATTTTTATCATTCTCCGGATAATTACATGCAACAGCCAGTTAGGGCAGAGAAATTATTTGTTTTCTTTTTATTCAAATTTCCATAACATGACACTCTCAAGACAAATCAAGAAAGCCACACATTGCAACCTGGCAGTTCTGAATCGTTTGATAGCCTCTCAATTTTGGACAAGCAAGCCACACATTTCAACTCAGTAGCTCCGATTCCTTTGACAACCATGATTTCAAAAAGGAAAAATTTCATGGTTGGTGGGATTTGACATAAAACGCTAACGTAATGGCAAGCAACTTTGACTTAGCTCTATAGAAATGATTAAGATGAGATAAACAGTAGTATTATAATCATTTTAATGTGATATATTTTGGTTTTTCCTGACTTCTGCAAGTTTGAAAATAATCTATTTTTTTATAAATATTAAGAGTTCTGGTCAATCATGCAACCGTTTTATTAACATTGTATCCACATCAAATATTAAATTTGATTCCTTAGCTCTTTCTATGAGTGTACGTACTTACTTTCTGATTATTTTAAGGTTCCCATGATGCTCTTTTAATACTCAAGAAATTAGACCTAACTCTCTTGTCAAAAATATTAGATTAATATTATTTACATTTATTTTAAAGAAATTAGATAAGTTTCACTCTCGTAAAGGATATAAAGTAGATGAGCCTTATTATTAGAGAGCATTTCAAGTTTTCAATGAAGACTGCTTTCTAATTTGACGTACAGTTCGATGGATCCTAGGACATGTTGTCTTGTCGTGTCATCGTCAGGCATATTTTCACAATGTGCAACTACATATTCAATGAAGTGACAGGCTTTCAAGGGTTGGGTAAACGAGAATTTAAAGGTAATTGGCCACGAGAGGTTTCTCTATAGAATATTTATAAATTTGTTTTTATAATTTTTAACAATATATAATCGAAATACATAAATATGTATATCAATATGTTTTTATATATTTTTAATTAATATGCGTTTATATTTTATTATTATATAAAAAATTGCTTTCTTTTCCAAAAATATTTTTTTACAAATCTAGTTTTTATATTTTCATTTATTATGTAAAATTTAAAACATGTAGAAAAGATGTTAATTAATATATTTGTTAAAATATTTTTATAACATAATCCAGGTTATTTTGTGATAAAAGAATAGGATATTCATTCCTTAATGTGATAAAGCTAGAGGAGTAGGCTTCCTTTTGAATGTGATCCCAATATGAAAATGTCTTTGTGAATTTAGGACCTTGTAAATTACAATTTTTACTTAGAGTGTAAGTTGTGAAAATTAATTATATATTATTAAAACTTAATATAGTTATTAGAAGTTATTATATTAATATGCTTTTCAAATTAATAATGTTAATAAATATATTTATTTTGAGAAAATATTTTTAGAATTTTAATTTAATTAACAATAATTATTAGATAAATGATAGGATGAGGAGTTTTCATAGTGCATTATATTAGATACTTTTTTGGGATAAATTGCGTTAATTAATTCATTCATCTATGACCATTTTCATGAGAGGTAGTTCACTTAGAACTCATTGCATGAGGTTTTGGGATTCAATTGCATTAATTAAGTCATTCATCTATGACCATTTCTATGAGAGGTAGTCACAACTAAGTAATTTCTCATTATTTTTGAATAGTTCACTTAGCACTCATTGCATCGAGTGATGCTCACACGAGTGAAGAAGTGGGATTGAAACTAGTGAAATGAATCAGACAACATCAAACATCACTTCCAAGGGTTGCAACCTGGTAACCAGGACTTCCCAGGAGGTCACCCATCCCAGAACTCCTCTGGCTCAAGCATGCTTAGCTGTGGAGTTTCTCCCCACAATCAAGCCAACTTAGCTTGCTACCCCATTTGCATAAAACCTTAACAATTATTGTGCCTCATGAACCATTCAAGTAGAGCTCCCTTTACTCTTTGTATTTAAGTATGAGGGGTTTCCATAGTGCATTATATTAGATATATTTTGGGATTCAAATTTGTTAATTAAGTCATTCATCTATGACCATTTCCATGAGAGGTAGTCGTAACTAACTAATTTCTCATGATTTTTGGATACTTCACTTAGCACTCATTGCATCGGATGATTTTCACGGGGGCGAAGAAGTGGGATTGAAACTAGTGAAATGAATCACACGACTTCAAACATCACTTCTGAGGCTTGCACCGGGTAACTAGGACTTCCAAGGAGGTCACCCATCCCAGAAATCCTCTGGCTCAAGCGCGCTTAACCATGGATTTTTACCCGCAATCAAGCCCACTTAGCTTGTTACAAATCTGACACATAAACCCTCTGATAAACTTGCTATTTGACACAATAATTAAGCCACTTTTCTTTCATACTGATGAGGAAGTTAGCACATAAGAACTAGTTTGTCCATATTTAGATCATTCATTCACAATAAAATTCAATTTTTTAGGCCTTCACTCATACTTATAGCTCTTGCAATATCATTACATTCTACATAATCCAAAAATGTTATAATTCTGCTATGTTTGAGTGCATGAAAAAATTTTGTGACAAAATACTTTGTGTGTGCACATACACACCAGAGTTTGAGTTATTACATTATTTGAAACTTCATAAGAAAATATAATGTACTAGAATTTTATTAACATCCAAAAAGAGACCACAAAATTAGGTGAAAGGTAGTAAATATACATGAAATTATAATCTTTGCTGACAATTGAAAGTAGGAGAATTGTCCTAAAATGACTCAAGATAGGATTTTAGTAGATTATTATTAAGTGCACAATACATTCTTCATCTTAGGATCTACCTTTTACATTCCCAACCATTGTTACATGTGCGAAGTGAAGTGTTAGTGTCCTATAATAATAGGGATTATAATTTTGAATTGACTATGTTAAGTCTTGTAATATTGTACATACCTTTACTTTCTGAAAAAAAATTTCCCATATTAAAAAATGAAAAAAGGGTATGCCCTAAAAGAAAAATCAAACAACCAAAAGAGAGAAACATCAAAAAAGGATATAAAGTATGAACCCCACAAAAGGTAACAAAAATAAATTCTGAAAGTGTTGCACATTTAAATGCCACTACTCTTAGTTTACCTTTGCAAATAAAATTGTGTGCAGCTTGTCCAAAATGGCACAATTCATAACGATCATATAGTTTAATCTTGATTCATTGATCATTTAAATTTCATGTCATTATAGTTAGTCAATAAAGATTTGACCAAACCATTTAATCTTGGCAGATCAATAGTTAGGTAGAGAATAAAAATGAGCTCATAAGTTTAATCTGAGCCATTGCAGGATATAAGGTAGAAATAGGTTAATTTTCTTATCAAAAGAAAATAAAAGGGTCATAAAGCTTAAATGCACCCAATAAAGGAAGTAAAAATGTTAGGGTAAATAAAGGGTAGGTAGGATGATTTCAAAGATTATGGAAGCATCAACTAGTTTATCTCTTATCACTAACCATTCCCCCTTGCTAAAAACCCTATTTCCACTCTTGGAAGTCATTTCCCCTTGTAAAATCCTTTTCCTTTTGACAAGATCCCTTTCCCTTTATTCTAACCCTTTTCCCTTCCCAAGAACCCCTTTTCCATTCCTAAAACCCCTTTCCCTAGTTAAAAACCCATTTCCCTTTCAAAATTCCCTTCCCCTTTACTAATTTTTCCTTTACATAAAAAACATGAAAAAATCAACTATAAAAAGCTTACAACACTTAATTTATATCAGGTCCTATTTCATTTTAACCCCTCCCCCCACTTTATACCAACCCTTCCACATATATATTTACCAACAAACTTTATACCTAACCCCGCTTATTATATTCCATGACCTACTTATATTATAAATCCTTCACATATATATTATCCCCCTCTACATAAATAATCCTCGGGTCCCACCTATCAGAACCCCCAATGACTACCATCTGCTCGATCATCGTTCACTAAGATCCTATGACCAATAGACCTTTTCGCACCCCCACATGTTCGATGTTTAAAACCAATGGAGGCGGGGTGCAAAATTGGTGGTTTCACACCCTCGTTCCCTTCCCATCTGACACTCCCATATTTTATCGGACCCTCCAGTCCCAAAACCACCAAACCATTCTTCACGGTGCGATAATCCACTAATCTGCTTCCATGATATGCGATAAAACCACTGATGTTTGAAATCAAACCCCCACGCCATGTAATTGACTACTTCCGTTCAAAAGTAGTAAAACCCACCCTTTACATTTATGTTCATATTCTATGTTGAAATTGTGAAAAGACCAAAAAAACCTTTACCGACAAAGTTTGAAGCCATTTTTTACTGAAATTGAACCCTGCTACCACCTGGAATTTTGCAGAGAAAATCTAATCATTTTCCAGGTAATTCTAAAGCACCTAAAACCATTAATTAAGCATAGAAAGTAATAATTAAACACATTAATGGCTTCCTAGAGTATATCCGTAAATCCTCTGCAACCACCTATATTAGATGTTGACCACACCCCTCTGGCTGATAAGGACTTCAAAATCAGTGATATAGTGATTGATTTCAACCTTTTAGAGCTCCACTGTTGGAGCCATGACAAATTCATTGACCAAGAAAATGATGTCCATCTGTGCGATTCAAACTTACCGAAATGCATATTCCCACAGACCTTTCAATTTCCAGAACTCATTAGGCTCTGCCAAATCAACTATCTTCCTAACGAAAGAGCTTTAGTAACCCCAAACCAATAAATACTATTCACAATCACTGCTCAATCCATAAATCGTATGCTACATATTCAACCACAACCTGATGAAGTACCATTATCCATTGAAACCCTTACTAAACTATACCTGAAGATGGACTTTCCCAAAATATTCCAAATATTTCAGACTTTCCTCCCTCCATTAGTAGAAACCCCTAAAAGAAATCCTCCATACTCAGCTTCCATATTTTCAGAGAGAACTAGATATATTTTTAAGATGTTGTCATGTATTTTAGGGTATTTCACTGATGAACATGTAGATGCATCTATCCTTGGTTTGTTATCCATATTTTTCCCAGGTCAGCCTCCAGCTTCAACCTTCAATTTTTCCCAATACCTGTTACATGAAATCCATGATCAGTTGGTCAAATTACCATAAGAAGGAGTATTCAAATACTCAATTTTTTTTCATTTGTTCCTATATTTCTAATCAGAAAGGTTTGTAGTTAACCTCCAAAAAATCGACACAAAGGGTAATTCCCAGTCACTACAAGGAAAAGACCCTCTAGCGGATTTTTTTGAGGAACCCCATAGAAAAATACCCCATACATCTGTTTCTAGCGGAGGTTACTAGAGGAGGTTGGTGGGCGAAGGGTTTTGCGGATGTTTTTTTGCTCGGTGCGTTTATCATTAAATGTTGCCTCGGTGCTCTGGAATCGCGAAAGCACCAATGTGAACCAGAAAATTGGCACACCAGACACTGTGCACTCTGTACACACCCGCTCGGTGTGTCATATTATTCATAGCACCAGTGCATTACAACTCTTCCGCACCGGTGCATTATAAAACACCGCACCAAAACCGAAACCACCCAGTGCGGTAGAAAGAAATGCACCAGTGCATCATAAAACAACGTGCTAAAACACAAACCAACCAATGCTTTCGTAAGAAACATAACCGGTGCACCTATAAACCACGTGCACCAGTAAAGGGTTAAATAAAATAAAAATTACGACAAAAAACCCGGATTTTTTTATTTTTCCAGTGCTCTTGAGCTCTTAATTACGAGTGCACTCTACCATAGAACGCATCAGTGCACACAAAACATTTTCACACTGGACAGTGTGCACGACGTAGACACCCGCTCGGGGCATCCTATTATGGTAACACACTGTTGTTTCACTAATCTTCCACACTAGTGCATCATAAAACACCGCGCTAAAACAGAAACGTGGCAGTGCGTTCTTATCCAAGAGCACCGGTGTGCCCATGAAAATCATGCACCAGAATAGCGTTAAATAAAAAAAAATTAAGGCCAAAAAACCACTGCTTTATGACTATTCCGCACTGGTGCTTTACAAATATTCTGCCCTGGTGTATCATCAAAACATTGCGCCAAAACTGAAACATCTCGATGTGGTGTTAGGGAACATCCTCGGTGCATCATAAACAACACGCCAAATATAACACCGCGAGGTGTGGTTGTAAGTAAGCATACCGGTGCGCCTATAAAACCACGAGCACTGGAATAGGGTTAAACAAAAAAAAAATATGGCCAAAAAACCGCGTTTTTCACTTTCCTCAGTGCTACAGAGCTCTCAAGCATCAGTTCCATTTCCTCTTTTCTAATCCGTCGTAACATCGGTGCTCTCATTGCACCCATTGCATGCACTGTTGCGCTGCATTAGCCACCAATCTCCAACTCGCATTTTTAAAACTGGTGGGAATTTTTTCTTTTGCAAATTTTATAGCTAATATGCCTCCTCGACGGCCAAATGTACATGTATTTTTCTAGTTTTTCCATAATTAAGACTTTTAGTGGATTAGAATTTGAATTAACCTTAAAAATAACCATTAAAAAAAAAAATTGTCGCGCGGTGTGCCTAAGCCTTTTTGCTCGCACCGGATAGTGATGCCGCCTGTAAAATTTACAGGCCGCACTGCCACTGGTGCTAACAGTATCCGCACCGTTTCTAGGGTGGTACCAAAAGGTGCCCCACATAATTTTAAATTAAAAATAAGATAAAATGCGGTACGCTCATTCAGCCAGGCGCACCATTGACCATGGGAATCACAGTGCAGTGCTTTGACGGAATTATCTGCCCCATTGTATGTCAGCACACTGCATTCGTCATTCCAAGAGGGTCAATGGTGCGGCCGGGTAAATGACCGCACCATCAATTATGTAATTGTCATGAAGTTGGTGTGTTGACTCGACTATACGCTCAAGGGTGTATATTTCAGTTAGCGCACCACTATTCTCACCTTAGATATAGTCAACGATGCTTGAAAAAAAGATAGTGGCACCAAGGCCGGTGCGTTGAATTTTATTAGGGGCACTTCCTCCGGTGTGTTACAAACTTAAGCCACACCAAAATCGGTGCGTGACTGTTTTTGTGGCGCACCGACTGGTCTATTTTTTTTTTCAAAAAAAATATATATGTGTATTCCTAAATAATTGTATGTTTTGTTAAAAAAAATTATTTATTACGTCAATGATTCAGAGAGAAGAAGAGGAACAACGACAATAACAGGAAGAAAAATATGACATGATTCACCAATGGGAGGCCTGAGAGAGGGAGATAGATGCATACCCTCGCCCTACTACAGCAGATACCCAGGGGATTGTTATGCAGGTAGGCCTCCTCAAGTTCTATGAGGAGGCTACTTCCGTAAAGGCCCATAGTGTGTTTTTGAGATATCTTATCCACAGATGGAATGCCCACTGACAGGCTTTCCAGGTTGGTCCTCACTAGTGGTACACACCCACTGAGGAGGATATTTATTTTATTACAGGACTATTGAGAAGAGTGGTGGATTTTCCCTCATTCCCAGACGTGCTAGTTGGTTGTGTAATAGGGAGTTAGTTAGTTTACTCCCAGAGATACATTGGAGCACATGTACTGTCTCCTTAAGAGTTTCAGGTACTTGGAGGTCAGTTATGTATAGGTGCGCTTGGTAGACAGGATGTACAGTGCCTCTCACTTATCATTTCGAACATTTCGCACAAAACCAGTGACAGGCAACGCATTAGTTGCTTGCTTTTATGTTATGTTGATTATTTAGTACAATAGCCACGACTTGTTAGCTGGTCTGCCATTTTTTTGCGGATGTTTTTTACGGCCTTAGATAGATGTAATGCTCATGCACAAGGGAGGGTCAACTTCCCTTTTTCTTTAGAGCTGTCTTTTTTATTTTTTGAGAGGTTTCCAAAGATGAGACCTAGTTTTGTTCGATAGCCTCGTACATCGATGTTCGAGGCCCGAATGCACATGTGGGTGCAGATGATGCCCAAGAGGGGAGACACTATGTTTCCAGCCAGGATATCACATGATGCACTGGACTTACTGGTCATTGTTGACAAGTTGCATCCCTTCATTATGGTCCCATGTCCTTATGTTGGATTATATTAGCGAGGGCGTCCCAACATCCTCTTCATATATGATGAGCCACTAGATGATAGAGGTAATATTATTGTTTTATTTAAATATTTATTCTAACATGTTCTTTAACTTGTTTTTATTAAATTGTGTAATGAAATTGTCTAATTATTGTTGTGTACTTGTATATATTTTGCAGAAATTGGCTCTTTTGATGGCGAGGAGATGCCAGATCCACCACATGATCCAAATGTGGATCCTTATGACGATCAGGACATGGTCGATGCCAAGGATTATCATGATCAGGATGATACTGGTGCATCACAGAGACATGCTCCTGCTGGTGCACCAGTACTGCCTTTTTCTAGGTGTGACTGACTAGAGACTAGATATAGGATTGATTTGGGCAACCAACTCAGTGCATTGATTGTTGAGGCAGGCATCAGGCCCACTCATTACAGATACATACTAGCCGATGATAGGTTGTTATGGATGTGGAGACCTGATGCAGCATGTTGTAGGAGCTACGATAGTTGTTACACGACTGAGGAGGACTGTTCGTAGCTATAGGCGTAGTTGAGCCGTGACACGTGATGGACATTCCATGAGCAGCTACTCATCATCTCATGATCGTTCACCTCTCACCGCGCCTGATGAGGATGAGGCTCCATTAGCAGCATATAGCGGTCATCATGGAGATGAGGCTGGACCATTGGCCACGTCCAGTCACCAACCTACAACATCCATCAGTACTAGTCATGATCATCAGCAAGTTGGACCATCGACCGTCGAGGCTGCACTATTGACTGAGCATGCCTCCACTACTACTTCTTATATTGATGTTTTACTACCACCAACTGATGCATCCATCAGTACTAGTGATCATGATCATGAGCAGGCTCGACCATCGACCGTCGAGGCTACACCCTTTACTGATCAGACCTCCGCTTGTACTGTTATTGATGTTTTTATACTACCACCAGCTGATCCATGACATTTATATTACAGTTGTATATTTTTAACATTATTCAGTTATATATATATGGTCCATGTATTTTATGTTCATGTTTTAGTTGTACTTAATTTACATGTGGTGATCATCATGATGTGGCACATATTTTTAGGTCATGTTAGATATGTTCATTTAATGTTTAGCTTACAGATAGATGTGTATATGTGATAGCATGAGTTATTTGACATGAGATGTATATATGATGTTTGTTTCGTGATGATGTTAATATATAATGTTAATTTGATGTTTGAATGTGTTTTTTAGTCGAATATGAAGTTTGTACGATGGTTATCATGATCGTGATGATGTTTATTAATTAATTTAATATTAAATGACCATGATATTTATTAAATATTATGTTGTGATTGTAATTGTAATTTAAATTTTAATTGTATGTAAAATTGTAAAATTGTATTTGTATTTGTACTAATTCTAATTTTAACTGTAATTGTATGTAAAATATTTAATGTAAAATTTTAATTGTAACTGTAATATTTAATTTATTGTGAAATGATTGTAATTGTATATATGAAAAAGTGTAAAATTGTAATTGTAATTCTAATTGTATGTACAATTCTAAAATTGTAATTGTAATTTTAATTGAATTGTATGTAAAATATTTGTAAAATTGTAATTGTAATTGTAATTGTAATTGTAATTCTATGTAAAATTGTAAATGTAATTATATGTAAAATTAAAATTGTAATTGTAATTCTTATAGTAATTCATGTATGTGAAATTAATGTAAAATTGTAATTCTAATTCTAATTCTAATTGTAATTGTAATTTTAATTGTAATTTTATGTAAAATATTTGTAAAATTTTAATTCTATTAATGTGAGATGATCTTATTAAAATATTTAAATTTGTAAATTTGCAAATAATTGTAAAATAAAAAATCTAGAATAATATGAATTTTTGTAACATAATAAAGTTTAGAGAATAATGAAAATAAATTCATGTACTTTAGAATTATCATTATTTTACTATGATCTTACATACAAAAAAAACAACTTTATACGGTCAGGTGCGCTTATCATCATAACATGCACCGATGTGTTATATTATGAAGATGCACCGGTGCTTCACAACTCTTCCACACAGGTCACGAATAAACACAAATAAAATAAACGCAACCCTATTTTCTTTAAGTGAAAAAAAAAACAATTTGAAAGATGGTTGGGAAAATATTTTCTAAAATATAATTTCATAAAATAATTCCTTATATACTAAACGCTTTTAATTATTTCACTACTTTTGCTAAAATATTCAGCCAGATATTTGCAGGAGATAGACCTGGAGCAAGAGAGCATGAGGGCACTGTGGAGCAGCGAAATATGTTCGAACAGAAGTATTCAGACAATCAGAAACCAAAGCTCTGGTGGTTTAAACCCTGTATCATAGAATTTCAAACCATCTCGTGATTAAATTTGATTATTTTTTTAACTTTTTTCTGCAATTGTTTTACTTTTTCTGCAGTTTTATCCATTTTTACCCTAAACCCTTCATTTTTTTGTTTTTACCCTTTCTTCTCCCTGTTTTCTTTTATTTCAAAAATAGGGTTTTTCATTTTAGATTGACATCCAACCCATGGGATGACTTGCATAGTCGGATCCCAATCCATTTGGCCATTGCGTGAATTTTTGGAAAAAATGGATTTTTCTTTATCGGTGCACCCTGTGTACCCTACTCCATCGGTGCGCTGTATTATACAACGCACTGCACAAGTACTGTGTAATAAAATTTTTTTTTTTTTTTTTCTAAATTAGTGCGCCATATCTAAAATAGGGCACCAGTGCTCCATTTAACGAGGATAGCACCGTACGGTGTATTACACTGTTTTTGCAGTGTGTTTATAATACCCCACGCACCGTACAGTCTATTACACTATTTTTGTGGTTTGTTTATAATACCCAATGCACCGTGCAGTTTATTATACTGTTTTTCAGTGAGCTTTTAGTATCCGGACGCACCGGCTGCGGTGCGTACCTCATGAAAGGCGCACTGGTGTCTTGAGATTTATTTTATACTTGAAAAGTTGAGAATTTATTTATAAATATATTAATGAATGATATGGTACAAGTTTCAGATTGATAAAGAAATGAATGACAAGAGATCAAGTAACAAAAATACTGATAACACATCAAGAAAAGAAAGAAAGGAAAGAAAGGCAAGTTCTTTGTAAATTGTTTATAAAAAATATTGTTTTTGAGCTATATGTAAGTTTAACTAATATGTATTGTTTACTGTGTATCATGTAGAGCCACAAAATGATGAAGCTCGATATGATTATTTCTGATCTAGGACTAAAAGAGTGTAAAAGTTTAATGGAAAAATTGCAAAAGGATGAATCAGGTGAATGAAAAAATACTATCGATCCAATATGAGTTTCTTTTTTTAATTATCATTAATAATATACTTAAAATTATTATATAACATATGTCAAACAGTCGACTAATTCACATCTGTTTAATGTTCTATACGGACCAACAACTAAGAAAAGCAATGTTGCTTTAAGAAAAGAAAAGAAATAAAACATGCAAATGAAAATGAATTGCTTCTTAGCTCATCTGGAGTGGTGCTGGAAGTAAACGAAAGGGAGAAATTCTTTTACCAAAGTTTGAGGGATCTAGTGGAATGAATGTATAGACGTTCTTTCCACTTAGAATACAAAAATTAATCCAATGATTCCAAGAACCAAATTTTATCTCAACTATAGGAAGAGTTTCCATAGATTTGGTCAATGAGACATGTCAGACTTTTAATAGCAAAAATTTACCCAAAAAAAAAAGAATGAAAAAGTAATATTCCTTTAAATGTTTGTCTAGAATTATTTATAAATATCACTTTTGTTGTATTTACTATTCATATATCAATATAAAAATTAAATATTTTATTATCATGTTACATTTTCAGAAAGATTATGAAAATCTCAAAAGATGAACGAGCTGATATCAGAAATATTCCAATAGAGATGTCCAAAAAGGTGTACAAGGAGATGGTCAAAGAAATGGATAAAATTGCATCTTAGGAGGAGCCATCTCAACAACAACGTGCTTCAAATGTAATATGTAATCATTGATTTTTTCGATCATTAGCTACAATAAATAAACAATTTAGCATTAAATATTAATTTTCAAGAATTTTCTTGTGGAAAAGAAAAGAAGATGGAACCCATTCAACACATAAAACATGATGAAAAGGAAGAAAAAGGTTGATCTCTAAGTTTGTGAGTAATTGTTACTTCTTTATAACAACTTAACTAGTTTTCATTTTTGTATTTTTTAAGTTGTTTTACAAAAATCATCATTGAATGTATTCAAAAAGGTGCTAACATACAAAGAAGAACCATCAGACAAATTGATTGAAATTGGGTTAAATATGGGTTGTGAGTATATGTTGGCATACTAGAATTTAATTGTGGAATTTGTAAGCATCTATCGATCTTGTTTTACTTAGCTCTGTCTATAATTAATAGAGAAAATCATCTTTTATATTAAATATATGATTTGTTATGGGGTATAAAACTTGCAGGAAACAAAGTATGGAACTGCGCCAACAGATGAAAATTTGAAAGATGGCATGGTACATGGTTATGAAAGAATGTGTATAGTTTATGAGTCAATTGTTGCTATGGTACGTCATTTTTCTTTTCGATTTACATTTATGTATATTACTTAATATTTAAATTTTCATTATTCCCACCAATGTATATACACTCATTTCAGTTTATTTTTATATTTGTAGATGGAAGGTGAAGAAGAAGAAAACAATCAACGTCGTGAACATAATATTCCTGAAAATAACCCTAGTAATGGAAGTAGCTCTAGCAGTGATAGCATTTCAAGCGAAGAATGATGATCACTATGTTTGGATATCAAATCAAGGTATTTTATTTTTTGAAATATGTCTGTGAAATTAGACATTTGACATAGTGTCCCAATTGAAAGACAAAGGGATATGAATAATTGTCCCATTTTGTATGATAAAGACTGTCTTATATATATATATATATATATAATCATAAAATATGTTTTAAATTTTTCTATTGCGTTCTCCATTGTCATTCTCAAATGCACTAATAAAAATTTAATTCATATGAATATTGTTATAAGATAAATATGTGTTGACTTTTGATGAATAATGAATTTTAAAAAACCACAATAATTCTGATATGATATAACAAATTAATCCAAACAACACATTCAAATGCATTAATAAAAATGTAATTAATATGAATATTGTTATAAGATGTGTCAACTTTTGATGAATAATGAATTTAAAACAATCATAATAATTGGACGGTCACAAGTCGATGTTTCTAAAAAAACAAAATGAAAATCGATACGTGTCAGTAGTTCTCTACCGGTGCGTTTATGTGTCTATACAAACCGGTGTCGTTGTGTGATCTATGGGCACCGCACAAATACTGATACCAGTTATAAATATCGGTGCGTTTATGCATCTATAAGAACCGGTGCATTTTTATGATGAATGGGCACCGCAAGAATACCAATACCAATTATAAATCTCGGTGCCTTTCTGTGATATGACACACTGGTGCATCATAAAGGTATATGCACCGGTGCGTTGATACAACCTATGGGCACTGCATGAATCCCAAGACCAGAGTAGAACATCCTCATGCGTTGTATGACCAACACTACGCCTGGTGTGGTTTTACACCTAAATGCCCCGGTGCATTCGTTCGAATAAGATAGCCCCGTGGCATCCTCTTCATGTATGCACTAGTGCGTTAAATCTAGAGTAGCGCACCGATGAAAAAACATCCATAATAACCTCCGGCCGCCCAATTTTTTTTTTTAGTTGTGTTGAATTTCCATTAAAAGCTCTGCCAAAACATCTGTAACCATAAACGGATGTTGTAGGAATGTTTTTTTGACAATTTTGGCCAATTTTATAACCCTAAAAACCTCCTTGATAACCTCCGCTAGAGGGTCTTTTCCTTGTAGTGAATCTGTTGTCTTTTGGACATCCTTGATCAGAAAGGATTCCACTGATTTCAACTATGAATAATTAATTGATTCATTTGTTTATTTAGTAGTTAATTTGCTAAGCAGTAGCATTCAACCTAGAATCAGTGAAGAGATAAAGAAGTTGTTATAGTTGTAGATAAAATTAAAACAGGAGACTGGTATTTGTACCAAAATCATACAGAAATTAGAGCGTATGGAAGCCAGCTAACTCCATAAAAGCTTCCCAAATACCTCATAATGAGAATATTTGAATTAGAATACATTAGGAAAATCTTAAATTCAGATGAAGTCAATTTCCTTTCAGCAAAGAAGAAAACTCAATTCAAGATTAAGAACCAGTTAGGGCCTTTTATTTGCAATAGTAGGAATGTTGGTTAGCAAGCAGACAAATATTTTCAAGATTTCAAATTCAGTAGCAGTTTCAAATGGAAATATGACCCCTTGGGAGTTATAAGTAAGTTAAGAGTCAAATTCAACTTGACCCCTTTTATTCATGAGTCAAAGCCTGAGTTTGAAAGGTATTTCAGCCAGTCATAGTGGTTGGAAAACACTTTACAGGAGATGGAGAAGTAGGTTGATACTAGTTCCATCCTGCTTACTCCAGCCCCACAGGACATACATTCAAAGAGGGCAAGAGAGGAAGCCTCATATTCCGTAGAATCTACTTCTGACACTAAATTTAAGCTTATTTATAGGAAGAAGGAAAAACTGAATCTGGTGATATAACAGGAAGAAATAGTTGATACAGTTGAAGTCATTGAGATAGATATAGTGTTCAGAGATGATGCACCTCCTACAGTTTTAGAAGAAACAAAAGTGCCATCAACCTCCAGTGCACAAATAATTTAGAAACAACATAGTGCAGAGGTTTCATCATCTAGAAAACTAGTGGAGAAAGATAAACATATAATGGAAAATTACAGAGAAATCAAAATCAGGAATGGAGCATTGAAAGTTGTAACTTATGCCCAGTACTGGAAGCAAACTCCTAGTGACCAGAACAGATTTCTCTCAGTATTTGACTACAAAAAAAGAAAGATGCAAATGACATTTTTACAGCCAACAGTGCAAGCCCTAAAGTCACGAGAAGATTATAAGAAAAAAACCTTTGATGTTCTTGCTAAATATGTGCATCCAATAGATTAGATTGAGTTTCATAAACAATCTGGAGAAATGATCTATACCATAATCACACACAAGGCTTTAAGTGTCCAAAAACTACATAATTCTTTAGAAAATATAAGGACACAGTTAAAAATAGAGAAAGATTTTTCACAAGCAATGGATAACCAGATAAAATCACTTGAAGATTTGGTAATGGAGGTTGGATAGAATCCAAAGGATATCAAAGAAACATAAGAACTTATCAAGAAGAAGAATGCAGACATAGTTTCATTGAATAAACACCTTAAGTTACCAGCAACAGAACATCCAAAAAATAAAGAGGTTTTGGAAAATGAAAATCAGAAGGATGACAGCTTCACTAATAGAGATGGAAACTAAAATAGACAAATTAGTGTAGGAAAAGCAAGCCATCATGCAATCAGTTCCCATTATTTCCATTCTTATAGCTTCAACATCAACTCCATTGGCTACAACAGTTCCAACAACAACAGAAGTTCCAGCAACTACACTAGCAACAATATCAGCCCATCCCGCTGATGAGGCAATAAAACTGATCAAGGCAATGTAGGATATGTCAATTCAAAGTACTGAGATCAATAGGCTCAAAGAACAAGTGAAAATTCTAGAATAAAAAAAGAAATTGGCTCAAGTAATGCATAAAACTGAAACACAGAAATCCAAAGATTGAATCACAGGATCCAAAAATTAGAAAAGGAATTGACAGTAGCATAGCCTTTAGCCCAAGCAAAGCAAAAATTGTCGACCAATATCATTAAATTTGTTAATGATATTTGGCCTTCTATCCAAGTTATATTTGAGAAAAATGATTTGATAAAGAAGCTAGTAATGCAATTCTAAAGGTCAAAGAAGAGCTTGGAAAGAAACTAGAGGAAGCCACTGAGATAATCAAATTCCTTAATTCCAAAAATAAACATGAATTAGAATAATTAGGGATAAGTGATAGAATAGAAACCATCTTAGAGGTGAAGAAAGTGATTTTCAAGAGAAATCTGATGACACAGCTTGAGGAGAAATGTCAAACTATGGATCTTGCAGTGAACAAATTCATGAAAAAGTTTGATTTTTTGAGACAAAAAGGTCTGCCTAATCCATTATTAATCAGTGATAGACTAATGAGGCATGAATTCTATGATAAAAATATCAGGGAAATAGCTAAATAAAATTCCAACAGTTCCTCATTGAAAGGAATTCCTACAGGAAAAGTACTCTTTCAAATCTTTGAAAATATCTTTTACCTCTAGCATGAGGTAAATCATATTTTTGTAAACTAGCCTACATTTGCAGAATATATATAGGCAGATCAGATTTATCGAAGGATGGTGAAAATCAAACTTCCATATGAAGAAACCTGGGAAAAATGGTGTGATTTATTGTGACAGGTAAAAGAGTAGTTAGGTAAAAGAAAGACAAGTTTAAAGACCAAACAGAGTAGCTAGGTAAAATATTTCACAAGTTAAAGGAAAGTAAGATAAAAGACAGAGTAAAAAGGAAATTCAGATGACAAGCCAGCGTGAAAGACAACCAACGTGAAAGATAACAAATATCAAAGAAACAAACATCAAATCAAATAAAATAGGGACAGCTTGCAGTTAGTTAAATAGGTGTCTCTATCTTCTTTTATGAATATATTTTGTTTTCCTTGAATAAATCCTAAATCATTTAATAGGATATTTTGTAAATTTTGTATAAATACATCTTCAATACGAAGTATTGAGTGTGGATTCCTGAATATTTCTATAGTTGAATTGATCTACTGCTTGAGGATTTATTGTACCATTTCCAAGTTGACAAACAAGACAAGTAATAAAGGCATTTATTTACGATATTCATGTGTTGAGATACTTTAGTGAAGTATATTTCAATTGTTCATGTTATTTTCTTAATTATTCCAGAAAGTTTCTTGTTTTCCAAATTTGAATGTTATAATTGGAATTTTACTGCAGAATTTTTTTAAATACACTCTGCTTTGAACTATTATACATTTTAATTTTTTCCTATGATATATCGTTTAGAGAATCCTTAATTTCTCTATGATCCTTATTTACCTCTTTCAACTTCTCTCATTATCTGGTTTATGGAATCCTTAACTGCTCCTTGATCCCGATTGAAACCCACTTAACCATTCAGCCTTTAAGATCTGATTTTTCTCATCTACCCTGCACTGTAACACTTCCTTTATGACTTGATTTTGTTATGTTTTCTTGATATATTGACTCCATAGCCCTATGGGAAGTATAAAGACACCTATCCATCTAAATCAATAATTCCACCAACACATCAAAATCAAACCAAATCAATCATACATAACTAGCCAAAAATCAATTAAAACAACAAAGTTAAATCATTAAGAGAGAGCCGTCTCTGGGCATTAAGAAGGTTGGATCCTAATCTCCAAAAGTGGTTGATAGTTACCTCTAATATTTCTTTAAACACATATAACAACACTGGGAAATTTTGGAGAGATAACATACTGGTGACCACAGTGCGAGAATCGCTCTTGAGGTTAAATAAATCTTAAAGGAAACACTTTTCCTCATCTTTTCACCTTAAGTTTTATTTAGGGTTGCTAAATTTTTCATTGAAAGTTAAAATAATGGCTTCTAAAAGAACATATTATACCAGGTCTCATCGTGATCCATAGCATGCTACAATTGTTGATGATCCTGACATAATTTTAAGAAAACCTTAAAAAGTGGAAAGTCTAGGAAGTAGTAGTCAATTAATCAAGACAAATTCACTTCCTAAAGTTTTATCAAGCATACAGGATATTCGATTTGATTTATCATTTGAACATTATTTATTTAGAACCAAATCTCAAAATTCAATCTATGATATTGTAATAGACCATAATTTTATTCAATTTATTGAAGAAAAGAAGGAAACTATACAACTTGACTTAGATCAATGAGTTGTAGAGACTTTTGATAAACTTGATGTTTTGAACTCAACTTTGATTAAGGATATAGATGAAGCCTATTTTCAATAGTTTGTTGAATTAGCTGCCCTAACTGCTGCTACCCCTAAGCGTTCTACCATTCCTTGTGAAACTATAAATATAGTTTTATTTAGTACCACCTCATATATAATATCCACCATAGTTCACTCCATAGAACCATTCATCCCCAAGCTTCCTCTTCAACCTAAAGTTTCATTCTCATCTTCAAGTTTTCCAAGTACATCTTCTAGTGTTCCAAGCTCATCTCCAAGCACTTCAAGCTCATCTCCAAGAACTTCAATTTCATCTCCAAGAACCACTACTTTACCTCCCATTCAAGCTAGAATCTTAGCCATGGCAGCCAGATATGCTCCTTTGGTCATACAGGCCCCTTTACATGCCATGCCACAGGATTACTAGAGAATTTTTTTTTATTTTGATAGTACATGTCAATATACTGCTCAAGAAGATGTAAATAAAATGACTGATTACTTTGAATTACATGAAATTGACGAGGCCAATGTACACATGAGATTATTTGTGCAAACATTAGCAGGAGATGCTAAGAAATGGTTTAAATATTTACTTGCAAGTCATATTGCTGATTTAGTTGTTTTACATCAATTGTTCATTAATAGATGGGAAAGAAAGAAAAATTCTTTACAGATATTATTTGAATACAAAAACATTAGGAGATCTACTAATGAATTTGTTCAGGATTATTATACTAGGTTTAACAACATTCATAATAAAATTCCAGTGAATATCAGACCCCCACCATACTTGGCCCTAATTAAATTTCCTGATGGTTTTGATGCTGGCATGTCCTATAAATTAAGAGAAATAAATCCCACAACTTTAGAACAGATGCAAAGTGATGCAATTAGTGTAGAAGCTAACTTATTAGCTAAAAGAGCAAGGATGAGGAATGAAAGAAGAGTGACCATTAAGGAAGAACCATCCACTTCAAACATTAAGATAGATAGTTTAGCTAAAATTATGGAAAGACTAATGGATAGATTAGAAAAAATGGAAAGAAAACCTCAGTGGGAGTATCAACAAGGTCCCCAAATTAGAAATCCAAACTTTAGTAAAAATCCTAATACTGGTAAATCAAGAGAAGTAGTACTTGATCAACATATTAGACCACCTTTCCAAGAAAAATATGTTGATAGTTCTCAACAAAATGATGAAGACCAGGATATCCAGATAAACTTGATGGGAGTAAATTATGAAAATACTAATTTCTTACCCAAGAAGAACAATAATTATACATGTTACAACAATTATCGTTAGAATCTGTAGAGTCCTTTGACTATAAACAAGGCTATGAATCTACTATCTATGAATTTCATAAAAAATATAGCCTTAGAAGCAAGAAGAACACAGACGCCCCTACTAAGGAAACAATGTAAACTCAGAATAAGAAAAAAATAGAAGCTCCTATGACCAAAACTCTACAAATTATCCCTAGAGAAACCCACAATACTTCAAGCCCAAATATTGTAGACATCACATCTACTGCTACTCAAACATCAACTGCTGCTAAAATTTCAATTGCAACTCAAATTTCTCCAAACAAGAAAATTGAAAATAAAATAGTGGAAACACAAACTGAAATACCAACTGTTGATAAAAAAGACAAAAATACACAAATTACGATTTGTAAAGATGAAATCATTTAGTTAGAAAAAATTCAAGTACCATTCAATATTCAAATTGAGATAGCCAAACTGAAGATACCAATTCTTTTAACAAAGCTGGTAAAAAATGATTCATACAAAGCCCAAATCACTGAAACACTGAACATAAGTGAAGGAGAAGATGTTGTTAACCTCAATGATGATCAACCTGAGTTAATATTTTGTCCTGGAGTTACTGGTACACATCAACAAGGAGGTGTCCCTCCATTCTACATTAGCTTGAACATTCATGATAAAATCTTACACAATGCTATGTTGGATTTAGGAGCATCTCATAACTTAATGCGTAAAGAAGTCATGGAAAATTTGAATTTAGATATCACTAGACCATAGAAAGACATGTTTTCCTTTGATTCTAGTCAAGTTAAATGCCTTGGTCTGATAAAATACCTATGTGTAACTCTAGTCTAGTGCCCAATAAAGAGTATTTTTATGGATATTGTAGTTGCTGATATCCCTCCAAAATATGGAATGTTATTATCTTGCTCATGGGGAGAAAAAATTAGGGTAATTTTGAGGTCTAAAATGGGCCTCCTAAGGAAATTATAAAATAAAAGTGTAAATAATAAAATAATATTATATTACAACATCATATTTTAGAGAGAAAAAATAAAAAACTACTTTTTCAACTCGTATTTTCAACTTATCCCCCTATGGGTTTACTCAAATTTCGAGCGGGAACAATTTTTTGATGCATAATTTGATTCCTCATCCATGGAATACCCATGTTTCATACTTTCGATCGAACTTTCTACACAGAAAATGAGAAATACATGAAAAATGTGACTGAAATCATTTTTTTTCATGTATTTCTCATTTTTCATGTAGGAGGTTCCATCGAAAGTATGCAACATGGGTACTACTTGGATGAGGAATTAAATTTTACATCCAATGAGTACTCCCACTTTAAATTTGAGTAAAACCTTAGGGACATAAGTTGAAAATATGAGTTGAAAAAACTATTTTATTATTTTATTATTTTTTAATCTTTTTACCTTTTTACTCCAAAAATGGTGAATCATCCCCCATGGTTGACATCATCATATTAAATCTTATTGGTTCTTATAAAGTTTATTTTGGTTGTACATTTTTCTTAGGAGGCCCATTTTCTACCTCAAAATTCCCCTAATGATTACAGGGATCACTGCAATTAGATATGTCATATGCCACCATTTTTGTATTTGGTCGGAAAAGAAAGATTTAAAGAAAAAATTTTGATGAAATACATGGTCATCAGTGTAGAAAAACCATAGAATTATCCTATCTATTCGTTGCATTATGGTATGGAATCTTTTATCCAATGAAATTCAGGCACTGGTAAAGATAAAATCACAGTTGTAGAACAAAAACACAAAGAAATTGACAGTGACAATATAGCTCATGAGTCTATGTTGCATTTAGATTTCGATGGTTATGTAAACAGATTAGGATCAGGAGCTGGAGTATGGAGTTATGATTTAGAGAATGATCATTCATAAGGAAATGCTTTCAGGTTAAGTTTTAAATGCACTAATAACATGGCAGAATACAGAGCATTAGTGTTAGGACTCAAAATTGTAAGAAAACTTGGAGCCAAAAGAATTTATGTCATGGGAGACTCAGAAATTATTGTAAAACAAATTAAAGGAGAGTATCCCATGAATAATCCTATACTTAGCCAATACAGAGAAACCATTCTAGACTTGATAAATTGTTTTCTTGAAACTGACTTTGTTGTTATTCCAAGAAAGCAGAATATGCAAGCACATAGTTTGGTCACTTTTGCCAGCACATGCAGGTTACCTTTTCAACGAAATCATCAGTGCACTGCTGAGGTAAGACATAGGCCAACCATACCTGATAATTTGAAGTATTGGCAAATCTTTTCACAAGACTCACAAATTTATAATTTTATGAATTGTGAGGGAGAATTTCAAAACCATAATATAGATATTGATTGTACATTAGATTATACTATAAATAACGAGATAGATGTAAATGATGTAGATAAAATAGAACCAACTAAATTCACTAAAGTAGAAATAAAAAAATTAGAAACAATAGAAATAGAGGAACTAACCAATGGTGAATCAGAAATTTTAAACCTTAAAGAAAACATTTTTCCTAAAGGATTAGCCCCATTAGAAGATCTTTTTGACTCAAATGACGTAGCTAGAAAACCAAAAATTGAGCCTTTAAGGTCAGATATAGAAGAATGTAACATAGGAACAGAAGAAAATCCTAAGCTTGTCAAGGTATCCAAAGCATTACCTCCAGCTGAAAAGTTGAAGTACATTAGTTTATTTAAAGAGTTCCAATATATATTTTCTTGGAGCTATGAAGACCTCAAGTCTTGTTATGTCGGCATTATCCAACATAAAATACCAATCAAAGAAAATCAGAAGCCCTTTAAACAAAAGCTTAGGAGAATTAACCCTGTTCTTATGCCATTGATAGAAAAATTAGTTAAAAGGATGTATGAGGCTCAAATCAATGCACCCATTAGATATTCTCATTGGGTCTCTAATTTAGTCCCTATTAGAAAGAAAACAGGAGATGTCAGACTCTGTGTTGATTTCAGAAACTTAAACAAAGTCTCATTAAAGGATAAATATCCCCTCCCTAAAATGGACCACCTTCTACAAAGGGTAGTAGGGTCATCCAAAATGTCCTTACTTGATGGATTTTCTTGATACAAAAAAATCCTTGTTGAACCTGAAGATCAAGAAAAGATTGCATTTACCAATCCCTCGGGAACTTTCATGTACTTGAAAATTCCCTTTGGACTAACGAATTTTGGAGCTACATTCCAAACAGTTATGGAAATAGATTTTGCAAAGGAAATCCATGAATTTTTAGTCACTTATCTAGATGATATCATAGTATTTTATAAAATAGATAATGAACATCTGGATCATTTGAGAAGGGTATTCCTAAAATGTAGAAAATTTGGCATTTCCTTGAATCCTAAAAAGACACTTTCTGGATTAGAAGGTAAGATCTTGGGACACATAATTTTGAAAAAAGGAATTAGAATTGATCCAGCTAGAATAGAATAAATTTTAAACATCAGTCATCCTAGAAACATCAGATAATTACAATCATTTCTAGGAAAAATAATTTTTCTTAGAAGATTCATCCCTAACTTAGCAGAACTCATTAGGAACTTAAACAACATGTTAAAGAAGGATTCATCACTTAAATGGACAGTAGAGGCTAATCAGTCTTTTGAAGCAGTCAAAGAAGTAGTTACTAAAACACTTGTCCTCATAAGTCATAATTTTAGCAAAGATTTCATAATCTTGAACAACCCATTTCTTTTTTCAGTAAAACCTTGAGAGATGCAACACTAAAGTACAATATTATGGAAAAGAAAGAACTTTCTTTAGTGAAATCTATAAAATATTTCAAAGTGTACATTCTATACTCTCACATAATTTCATATGTTCTAAATTCAGTTGTAAAGGAGATTCTAACTCAGAATGGGCCTGATGGAAAAAGAGGCAAATGGATTGCCACAATATTGGAATATGACATTGAAATTAAGCCTACAAAATTGATCAAAGGCCAAGTTTTAGCCAAAATCATGGCTGAATGAAACTTTCAAGCCTTAGATATAAATTTCATTGCTGCCCTATATGATCAAGAAGAGATGGCGAATCCACAAATAAGTGAAGCTTTTATTGATTCACCTTGGTATGCAGACATAATATTTTTTTACTCAACCTACAAGCTCCTCCTGGTTTCTCTAGAACTAAAAGTAGATTATTGAAAATTAAAGCAATGAAATATTGTATCATAGATAATTCTTTATTTCGAAAATATCAAGGTGACATCCTATTCAATTTTTTATTAAAAGATGAAGCTGACAAAGTCATGCAGGAATTTCATGCAGGAGATTGTGGAGGACACTTCTACTGGAAAACAACTACTAATAAAATTTTGAGGGCAGGCTTTTACTGGCCCACCCTTTTTGTAGATGTCATAAAGTATATGACCTTCTATCACAAATGTCAGATATTTGAGGGGAAGAAGAAACTCTTACCATTACCCCTCAAACCTCTCTCTGTAGAAATTCCATTTCAACAATGGGGTTTAGACTTCATTGGTGAAATTCACCCACCCTCCTCATCTCAACATAAATGGATATTGACAGCTACTAATTACTTTACCAAGTGGACAGAAGCCATCCCTTCTAGACAAGCGACAAAATCTGTCATTATCTCATTTCTTGAAAACAACATCCTTTCTAGATTTGGATGCCCACAAAAGCTCATTGTTGATAATGCTATTGCCTTCAAATCCAAGAAAATGATAGAATTTTGTTACAGATACCATATCAACCTTGGCCATTCCACTGCTTATTACCCTCAAGGTAATGGACTTGCAGAATCCCTAGATAAAAGCCTAGTCAACATCATCAAAAAGTTGTTGGAAGATAACAAGAAAACCTAAAATAAAAGGTTGGTTAATGCCCTATGGGCAGACAGACTAACTACCAAAACATCTATCGGTACATCTCCCTATCAATTGGTATATGGGATGGATTCTGTTTTTCAATCCTCATTGGGAGTGTCAGTGATGAAAATGATTCAAGAGCTGCAAGTAGAACAAAATGACATCCAAAGGAGGATAAATCAAAAAATTCATTTGCAGCAAACCAGGGAAGAAGTTTATATCAAATCCCATGTGATTCAAGACAAAATCAAAAATATATTTGATAAGAAAACTAAAGAAGATGATTTCTTCATAGGTGATAAAGTACTCAAATGGGATTCCATAAGAGAAGAAAAAACAAAACATGGAAAATTTTAATTTCTCTAGAAAGGCCCATACATCATTTATGGTTACAGAGGCAACAATGAATTTTTTTTTAAAGAGTTATATGGAACAGATCTACCAGGTGCACTAGTCAATGGTACAATGCTGAAGCACTATTTTTCACCAGATTAACCAATAGTTCATTTGTTTTACTTTTCTCATTGTAAATGCCATAGAAAATTTTAGATTGGGTTGGATGATTATCTTCTAGAATTTGAAGCCCAAGGAGAAGGCTCTAAGCTTTAAAAGATATAACATCATATGTTTAAATAAAGAAGATAACAAAAAGCAGTTCCAAGGAAAACAAAATCAAAGCTCTAAGGCCACTCATCAAAAATTTCTTCACATCTCACCAGGAGATGCCATCCCCAAGTGGATCCACTGTTAGAGTCCAATAATAAAGTAGATCATAATTTTGAATTGAATATGTTAAGTCTTGTGATATTGTACATACCTTTTCTTTCTGCAAATGTTTTCCCATATTAAAAAATGAAAAGAGGGTATGTCTTAAAAGAAAAACCAAATGACCAAAACAAAGAAATATTAAAAAAGGATATAAAGTATGAGCCCCACAAAAATAAACAAAAATAAATTCTGAAATTATTGCACATTTAAATGCCACTACCCTTAGTTTACCTTTGAAAATAAAATTGTGTGCAGCTTGTCCAAAATGCCAGAATTCATGATGATCATACAGTTTAATCTTGATTCATTCATTCCTTTAAATTTCATGTCATGATAGCTAGTCAATAAAGATCTGACCAAACCATTTAATCTTGGCAGATAAGTAGTTAGGTAGAGAATAAAAATGATCTCATAAGTTTAATTTTCACCATTAGAGGATATAAGGTAGAAATATGTTAGTTTTCTTATCAAAATAAAATAAAAGGGTCAGCAAGCTCAAATGCACCCAATAAAGGAAGTAAAAATGTTAGGGTAAATAAAGTGTAGGTAGGATGATTTCAAAGATTATGGAAGCATCAATTGGTTTATCTCTTGTCGCTAACCATTCCCCTTAGCTAAAAACGCTATCTCCACTCTGATAAGTCATTTCCCCTTGTAAAATCCCTTTTCTTTTGACAATATTCCTTTCCCCTTATTCTAACCCTTTTCCCTTCTTGAAAACCCCTTTTCCCTTCCTAAAACCCCTTTCCCTAGTTAAAAACTCATTTCCATTTCAAAATTCCCTTCCCCTTTACTAACTTCTCCTTTTCATAAAAACCATGAAAAATCCACTTATCCAAAGTTTACAGCGCTTAATTTATATCAAGTCCTATTTCATTTTAACTCCTCCCCCCACTTTATACTAAACCTTTCACATATATATTTCCCAACACATGTTATATCTAACCCTACTTATTATATTCCACAACCCACTTATATTATAAATCCTTCACATATATATTATACCCTCTGCATAAATAATCCCCGTATCCCACCTATCAGAACCCCAAACTACTACCATCCGCCTGATCATCATTCACTAAGGTGATACGACCAATAGAACTTTTCGCACCCCTGCATGTCCGATGTTTAAAACCAATGGTAGGGGGTGCGAAATGGGTGGTTTTACACCCCGGTTCCCTTTCCATGTGGCACTTCCATATTTTTTTGCACCCCCTAGTCCCAAAACTGCCAAACCATTCTTCATGGTGAAATAATCCACTAATCTTCTTATGTGCTATGAGATAAAACCACTGATTTTTGAAATCAAACCCTTGCGCCATGTAATTAACTACTTCCATTCAAAAGTAGTAAAACTTTCCCTTTACATTGATTTTCCTATTCTATGTTGAAATTGTGAAAATACTAAAAAAACATTAACCAAACAAGTTTGAAGCCATTGCTGACTGGAATTGAACCCTGCTACCACCTGGAATTCTGCAGACCAAATCCAATCATTTTCCAGGTAATTCTAAAGCACCTCAAACCATTAATTAAGCATATAAAGTAATAATTGAACAAATTGATGGCTTCCTAGGGTATTATGTCTGTAAATCCTTGGAAACCACCTATATTAGACATTGACCACACCCCTATCGTTGATAAGGACTTCAAAGCCATGATACAGTGACTTATTTCAACCTTTTAGAGCTCCATTACTGGAGCCATGAGAAATTCATTTACTAAGCATATGATATCCATATGTGGGATTAGAACCTACCGAAATACATATTCCCACAGACCTTTCAATTTCCATAACTCATTAGGCTCTGATAGATCAAAAATTTGGCTAATGAAAGAGATTTAGTAACCCCACACCAATAAATACTATTCACAAGCACTGCCCAATCCATAAATCAGAAACTACATATTCAACCAAAACCTAATGAAGTGCCATTATCCATTGAAAACCTTACTGAACTCTACTTGAAGCTGGACTTTCCCAAAAGATTACAAATATTTCAGACTTTCCTGCCTCCATCAGTAGAAAACCCTAAAAGCAATCCTCCATACTCAGCTTCCATATTTTCAGAGAGAACCAGATAGATTAATAGCATGATGTCATGTATTTTGGGGTATTTCACTGATGAATATGTAGATGCATCTATCCTTGGTTTCTTATCCATATTTTTCCCAGGTCAGCCTCCAGCTTCAACCTTCAATTTTTCCCAATACCTATCAGATGAAATCCATGATCAGTTGGTCAAATTACCAGAAGGAGTATTAAAATACTCCTCACTTATGTTTCATTTTTTCCTATATTTCCATTCAGAAAGGTTTGCAGTTAGCCTCCAAAAACTAGACACAGAGGGTAATCCCCAATATGTTGTCTTTTGGACATCCTTGATAAAAAAGGATTCCAATCAATTCAGCTATAAAGACTTCATTGATTCATTTGTTTATCCAATATTTAATATTCTAAGTAGTAGCATTCAGCCTAGAATCAGTGAAGAGATAAATAAGGTGTTAGAGTTGTCAGATCAAAGTAAAATAGGAGACTAGTATTTATACTAGAATCATACAGAAATTAGAGTGTATGGAACTCAGCTAACTCCATACAAGATTCCCAAATACCTCCCAATGAGGATATTTTCATTAGAATACATCAGAAAAATCTTAAATTCAGATGAAGTCAATTTCCTTTCAGCAAAGAAGAAAACTCAATTCAAGATTAAGAACTAATTAGGGCCTTTTATTTGCAATAGTAGGAATGTTGGTTAGTAAAAAGACAAATATTTACAAGATTTCAAATTCAGTAGCAGTTTCAAATAGCAGTATGACCCCTTGGGAGTCATAAGTAAGTTAAGAGTGAAATTCAAACTAACCGCTTTTATTCATGAGTCAAAGCCTGAGGTTGAAAAGTATTCCAACCAGTCAGAGTGGTTGGAAAACACTTTACAGGTGATCGAGAAGCAGGTTGATACTAGTTCCATCCTTCTTACTCCGGTCCCACAGGACAAAAATTCAAACAGGGCAAGAGAGCAAGGCTCATATTCTATAGAAACTACTTCTGACACTAAATTTAAGTTTATGTATAGGAAGAAGGAAAAAATGAATACGGTGATAGAACATGAAGAAATAGTTGATACCATTGAATTCATTGAGATAGATATAGTGGTCAGAGATGATGCACATCCAACAGTTTCAGAAGAGACACAACTTCCATCAACCTCCAGTGCAAAAATCATTCAGAAACAACATAGTGCAAAGGTTTCATCATCTAGCAAACCAGTGGAGAAAGAGAAAGATATAATGTAAAAATACAAAGAAATAAAAATCAAGAATGAAGCATTGAAATCTGTAACTTATGACCAGTACTAGAAGCAAACTCCGAGTTACCAGAACATATTGATATCAGTATTTGACTAAAAAACAAGAAAGATGCAAATGACATTTTTACATCCAACAGTGGAGACCCCAAAATCATCAGAAGATTATAAGAAAACAACCTTTCAAGTTCTTGCTAAAGTGGTGCATCCAATAGATCATATTGAGTTTCATAAACAAGATGGAGAATTGATCTATTCCACTATGACACACAAGGATTTAAGTGTCGAAAAGCTACAGAAATCTCTAGAAAATATAAGGACATAGTTAAAACTAGAGAAATATTCTTCACAAGCAAAGGATAACCGAATAAAATCACTTGAAGATTTGATAATGGAGTTTCGATATAATCCAAAGGATATCAAAGCAGCAGAAGAACTTATCAAGGAGAATAATGCAGACATAGTTGCATTGAAGGAACAACTTAAGTTACAAAAAACAGAACATCCACAAACTAAAAAAGTTTTGGAAAATGAAAATCAGAAGGATGAAATGATGAATCTCATCATTCAGTTGACAACTCAACTAAAAGAGATATAAACTTGAATGGACAAATTAGAGAAAGAAAAGCAATCCAACATGGAAGTAGTTCCCATTACTGCCATTCCTATAGCTTCAACATCATCTCCATTGGCTATAGCAGCTCTAGTAAAAACAGAAGTTCCAAAAACTACACTAGCTACTACACCAGCAACAACATTAGCCCATCCCACTGATGAGGCTAGAAAATTGATCAAGGAAATGCATGATATGTCAATTCAAACTACTGAGCTCAATAGGCTAAAAAAAAAAGTGAATAGTTGAGAAGATGAAAAGAAATTGGCTCAAGTAATGCATAAAGTTGAAACACATAAATCCAACAAATTGAATGACAGGATCCAAAAATTAGAAAAGGAATTGATATTAGCAGATCCTTTAGCCCAAGAAAAGCAACAACTGTGGGTCAATATCATTAACTCTATTAATGATAATTGGCCTTCTATCCAAGTTATATTTAAGAAAAATGATTTGATAAAAGAAACAAAAATGAAATTCAAAAGGTCAAAGAAGAGCTTGGAAAGGAACCAGAGGAATCCACTAAGATAATAAAATTCCTTATTTCCAAAAACAAACATGAATTAGAAGAACTTGGGTTAAGTGACAGAACATAAACCATCTTAGAGGTGAAGAAATTTATTTCCAAGATAAATGTGATGACATAGCTTGAGGAAAAATGTCAAACTATGGAGCTTGCAGTGAACATATTCATCAAAAAGTTTGATGTTTTGAGACAAAAAGGTTTGCCTACTCCATTAGTAGTCAATGATAAACTAATGAGGCATGAAGATTATGATAAAAATATTAGGGAAATAGCTAAATAAAATTCCAACAGTTCCTCATTGAAAGGAATTCCTACACGCATAGTACTCTTTCAAATATTTGAAAATCTCTTTTACCTCCAGCATGAGGTAAATAATCTTTTTGTAAACAAGCCTACATTTGAAAAATATACAGAGGCAGATGAGATTTACCATAGTATGGTGAAAATCAAACTTCTAGATGAAGAAACTTGGGAATAATGGTGTGACTTACTGTTACAAGTAAAAGAGCAGTCAGGTAAAAGAAAGACAAGATTAAAGAGCAAACAAAGCACTCAGGTAAAATAATTCACATGTTAAAGAGAAGTCAGATAAAAGACAAGAGTAAAAAGGAAAGTTAGATGACAAGCTAGCATGAAAGACAAGCCAACGTGAAAGATAACCAATGTGATAGACAACAAATATCAAAGAAACAAACATAAAATCAAATAAAACAGGGACAACTTGAATTGAGTTAAATAAGTATCGCTATCTGCTTGCATGAAGGTATTTTATTTTCCTTGAATAAATCCTAAATCAGTTGATAGGATATTTTGTAAAGTTTGTATAAATACTTCTTCAATTCGAAGTATTGAGTTTGGATTCCTGAATATTTCTATAGTTGAATTGATCTACTACTTAAGGGTTTATTGTACCATTTCCAAGTTGACAAACAAGACAAGTAATAAAGGAATTTCTTTACAGGATTGATGTATTGAGCTACTTCAGTGAGTATATTTCAATTGTTCATGTTATTTTCTTAAGTATTTCATAAACTTTCATGTTTTCCAAATTTGAATGTTATAATTGGAATTTTACTGCAGAATTTGTTTAAATACACTCTGCTTGAAATATTATACATTTTAATGTTTTCCTCTGATATGTCATTTAGAGAATCCTTAATTTCTCTCTGATATTGATTGACCTCTTTCAACTTCTCTCATTATCTGGTTTGAGGAATCCTTAACTTCTCCTTGATCCTGATTGAAAACCACTTCACCATTAAGCCTTTAGGATCTGATTTTTCTCAGCTACTGTGCCCTGTAACACTTTCTTTATGAATTGATTCTATTTTTTTTTCTTGATATATTGACTCCATAGCTTAATGGAAAGTATAAAGACACATGTCCATCTAAATCAGTAATTCCACCAAAACATCAAAATCAAACCAAATCAATCATACATAACTATCCTAAAATCAATTAAAACAAAAAATTTAAATCATTAAGAGAGATCCCTCTCTGGGCATTAGGAAGGCTAGATCCTAATCTCCAAAAGTGGTTGATATTTACCTCTAATATTTCTTTAAACACATATAACAACCCTGGGAAATTTTGGAGAGAGAACATGAAGGAAATTAAGAATCATAATTTCCCTAATATTATATGAAATCCTTGTTAATGTTTGCTGGAATATGAATTCCAAGAACCTCCCCGAATTTCTTAAAAAGATATAGAATTAATTGTTCTTTCTTATTTTGGGGAGGAATACAAGATACAAACAATGTCCATCCATAATAGACCTCATCTTTTATACATTGTATCGATTTCTCTTTCATGATATCCATCTACAACAGATTGGGAAACTTCCTTGAACAAATTTATGGTATTTTATGGATCCTTCTCTATATTTGTATCAATGTTGAATAAATAAAATATTTGGATATATCCTTCTCACTTTTGAGTATTGATTGATCATCCAATAAGAGACCACAAAATTAGGTGAAAGATAATTGCAAAGATACATAAAATTATAATCTCTAGTGATAATTGATTGTAGTAGAATTGTCCTGGAATGAATCAAGAGAGGATTCTAGCATACTACTGTTAATTGAACGATGCACTCTTCCTTTTAAGAGTTTCCTTTTCATTCCGAGACATTTCTCTCTATGCAAAGTGAAGGAAATTAACAATCATAATTTCCCTAATATTGCACAAAAGCCCTGTCAGTGCTTTGTGGAATATAAATTTCAAGAAACTCCCTAGATTTCTTAAAATGAGATAAAAGTAATATCACTTTATTTTTTATGGAGGAATGCAAGCTACAAACAATGTGCATTGTGCCTTTCAGTTCCCTTTTTTACTTCTTTGGACCAAATTTCCTTAAGTATGGCTTACACTTTCAAGATGTTTGGATGAATTTGAGCCTATGTCTGGCTACACTACATATGTGTGAGTTCCTATAGGTTTTCTATGTCGGACACTGATGTCGATACCCTTAGACTCGCAGTGTTTATCAGAAGTTTCATTACCTCTCTTTTATGCATTATCATTGGAGTGATGGCCATCATATGATTCTTTCTTTTTATCTTTTCCTTGTGGCAAAGCTCCACCAAAGGAGCCTACCTTTGTTTCCATAGAAAAATATGGTTCGATACATATGAGACTCTATTATGAAATATTCCAACTAAGGTGACACTCCTCTAAGGCCTTATGTGGAACAAATGTCATAAATCTCATTGTTAGGCATGTTAATTGGATTACCATCTAATAAATGTTGGTCCTATCCTTTCTTGAGAGAAGGAAACTTCCTTTCAAGAGATGATGCCTCTGGATTACCATCATTCAATAAAGGTTGATGGGTCATATAAATCTGGTTCTATCCCCATAATTCCAGTAAAAGAAGAATTCACACACACAAAATATCCAAAAAAATTATTATTATCATAAGAATTTTTCTTGCCTGAACTTGTTGATATAGAAATGATAGCAGCTGAAGATCCACCCCTTGTACCAGTTCCCATCCCCACTAAAAATATTCTTGGAATTTCTATTGAAATATTCAATTTTGAGAGGCTCTGTCATCAAAAGCACAACAATCAAAGCCACTTTTTAATTATTGTCTTTGAGACTTAGCTAAAAAAACCCAAACAAAAGCATACCCCTAAATTTTATTATTCTAACAACAAAAAATAATTCATGTATCTATTAATGAATGTTTTATAAAGTTATACAATACACATAGTAATGAAAAATGCAACTAATTATTTGTCTCTTAATGCGTGAAAATCATCGACAACAATCTTGTTTGTCCCATGCTCCAGTGGGCTCATGACCCATTTTAAACAAAAACCACACTCCTCAAAGATTTTAGACCTGGTATCCCCTATACACATCGCAATTCCAATAGTAGAATTTAAGGACAAATCACGCACTTGAAATCAATTATAGAATAGGTGTGGTTGTTCTAGGCCCCCATTAGTCATTCTAAGCAACCCAAGGTGTATTTGCAGTTTAAAGATGATTAATGATCACTCTGCCAAGGTATAGATTTTTCACACCTCATTTAACAGGAACGACAGATGGAAAATCAAAATTCTCGTAAGAAGGAAATCATGAATCATGTATAGCCCATAAATGAGTATTTACACACCTTTCTTGTCCACATGGAAGATAAATAAGACCATTTATGCTATCAAAACCAGGTGCAACAACATTATTATACATTGTTTGGCTTCATATTTTATGGTGTCCATCCAAAATAGAATGGTAAAAGAATGCATATCCATGAAAAACTTTATGGTATTTTATCGATCCTTCCCTATGTGTGTAAAAATGTTGTATCCCTATACTTTTTTTATATCTCCTTCTCACTATCCAATACTAGCTGATCATCACTAGGAGGCCTAGCCCTCTTTTTGCAAATACCTCTTAAATATTCACCTTGTGTAAAATATGGAGAGTCAATAATTTTCTTGTGTGTGTAGGTTTGTTCATCATATTCATCGTTACTTCTCTCTTTCTCATCATATTAAAAAAAGCACCAATACTATAATAGGAAGTCTCTAATTATGAAAGAAGGAACTTATACCTACAGAGTCACGAGGAAAAATATTAGTAGCGGCATCTACAAGATTCCTACATTCTATATCAACCACAAATTCTAGAAGTGTGTTATATTCATGTGCATGAAACATTTTTGTGAGAAAATACTTGATGTATACACATACACACCAAAATTTGAGTTCTTATCTCATTTGAAACTTCAAAAGAAAAGATAATGTACTGGAATTTATTAGCATCCAACAAGAGACAACAAAATTAGGTGAAAGGTACTAAAATAACTCAAGAGAGGATTTTAGTAGATTACTGTTAAGTGCAGAATACACTATTCCTCTTAAAAGTTACCTTTTGCATTCCTAGCCATTGGTCTATGTTTCAAGTTAAGAAAATTAACAATCATAATATCTTACTAGCCCATAGTTCACTATGCCGCAATTCCCATTTTAAAATTTCAATTGAATCATCATGCTTAAAACTGTAAAATAACTTATGAATTCTAATAACCTATACGAAAAGAAGCGGCTAAAAGAGAGCTTCATTGACTTGTTACTAGTTTCTAAAAACTAAATTTAAGTAACAGGTTGATGATTGAACTCATATACAAAATATTACTTAAGGGTTCAATAGACAAAACACTATTTTAATTCTTGATTGAAATGAAGGTTTCTATTTAAAACTCAGAAAATCTATAAATTCATCAAATTTTTATGCTTAAAGTGAAGTAGGGAATGCAAAAGGAAAAAACCTTTGTACAAAGACTTTTCACGCTATTTGAGTCATAATTTTTTTTTTCAAAAACTCTATAAATATATATATAGCCAATGCAAATATTTCAAGTCTAAAATTTCAGATATAACTTCAGAAATTCTAATTAAATAATAACCACAAAAATGTTAAAAACTTAGAGAGAAAAACATATAATAGAGCAACTATTTCCAAGGAACTCATGAAATTGAGTAACGAAGATCTTTTGCAACTCCACCACATAATTTGCCACCAATGGAGGATGTGCTTCTATCCTAGCATTCCACAAAGAGATATAAGTTTCATGGACACTTTTGGCATCGATTCCTAACATGAATGATGTAAAATATGGAAATGTGAGAAAAAAATACAATACATCCTTTACAATCAAGAAGAAAAATTGGCGATAAACTAAAGAGAATAAAATATTTTAGTACAAGAAAATATTAAAATAATGATATACCTGTAATACTATGGTTTCTGATTCCCAGTTCAGTAATGTATATTCAAAATATTGAAAGTTTAATAATGTATATTCAAGATATTAAAAATAACTGGTATAATTGAACATATGAACAAAAAATCCAATCTAAATCCTGGTTTGGTCACTCACTGGATCGAGCGCATCCATGTTTTGAAGAATAATTTCACTTTGATCTCTTTTTTCCATGTCTACAGGCAGAAAAATGAGGTAGCTGACCATTTATCAAAAAGAGGATTGGAGGGCACATTCGGTTATATGAATTATGAAATCATTCATGCTCATGGAATAGGTGCAGAGGGCATGATCAAATAGCTTAATTGCTGGTGTATTTCTAAATGTTTCCCTATTTTTGTTTAACTTAATGTCGGACTGAAAGGGCGGTAGTCAACCTGGCTATGTTTTCTTTCGAAATTTTTGCACCATATCATTTTTGTTAATGATATTTGCAATACAAGATGTCTCGATGGAATTGTTACATGTTATGATTTTTTTTTTAAGACGGCTGGAAAACTACTGTACAGTCTTCATTACAGTTATCTGCTAGCTATTTGAATTGTCTGTAAAGAAACTTGGTATTGTTGAACTTTTGTTTTCGAAGAACTTTGTTTTTCCCATGTGTAATGATTGTAAGAGGCTTGCTTCAAACTTTGTCTACGGACAGAAGATGTCTCATATAGACGTCTTTGCCATATAGTTTTTCTCTGGTACATAATATAAACCAAAAGTATTTTCATGCTTGAAAAAAAATTGCCATATAGTCGCCTCATTCCCAAACTCTAACAGGAATGTACAACCCACCATCAATTGTTAGGGATGATTTTGGGTATTTCTTTTAGATACATATATTTTCATTTTGGCCATGGAATTGCAGAGATTTTTAGTAGTAATGCTACGAAAATGCGAGAGTACCCTCGCATTTCCACAAACCATGAGAGGCACCCATCATAAGGAGTACTTGGTTTGATAGAACCCGACTACTGAGGGGAAGAGAAGCTGGAGGAGAAGGAAGTGGGGCAGTGTCTAAGGAGATGACATAGAACTATCCGAGGCGAGGAGAGGTGGAGGACCTTTCACCAAAGGAGAGGGAGATCCTTCGTTCTAATCGTGGTTGATCATAAAATGTCCCTTTAAGCTCTATATATGTACACATGATCTGTTTAGGTTACAACATAGGTGGGTGAATGGCCGGCCTCCAGATTTTGGCTCTGCATCTGTGTTTTTCTCCACTATTGACGGTCAATGTTTTGAGTTGAGAGAATATGAATGGTGTCCTTATTTCTGTGTTAATTGGCCTTGCAAGAGTTTGAAGGATAGGATGTGCAAAAGGTGGTGGAGCCTGGGAGGTAGCATGATGTGTTGTTGAGAAGGCAATTAAGAGTCATTAGTTTTTCTTCTTATCAACCTGTTATTCCATTTTTGTTTAGAGATCCCTTGCGGTTTTTTAGGTAGGGGGAATCTTTCGAGTTGAAATATGATATCTTAGGAATGATATGTCTCGATTTTGCAGACATTTTTCTAGTGTGATATTGAAGGTGGAGTAAAGGATTTATGGGTGCTAAGGCATCGGTGGATTAGGATGTTATCATTGATTTCTATTTGGCCGTTTTGATGATACCTGGTGTCCCATTACTAGTTTTCAGGATATCCTGAACTCCTTGGAGCAGGATCGATTATTGTTGGGATGGCATCCCTCGACTTTTCTAGCAGTTTTCTTGTCTGCTTCTTGAATCAGCTTTTTCAAATTTAGTTTTCTGGGATGTTGATTAACTTTCGACGTTGTAAGGAGTGGTTGATAGGGTACTTGTTCTTTTAAGGATGTACAATCTCCTTATTCGTATCACGTCCTCAGTTGGTTACAACCTTTCTCATTAATCCTGGGCGGCGATTTCGTCTATACTGGGATGTGGTGGCTATTTCTCTAATATTTTTCCAGACTTTTGGAGGTCACGTCCAGGTATGGATTGATGGGGGTACTGAGGTGGCTTTTACTCCTGGTACGGGGAAGGGTCTTTTGGCGGTTGGCTCAGTGATAGGGAGTAAAGTATCTGATGATTATGTCTTGTGATTTGATTCCCATTAAGTTCAGACATTTCTTGAATGCCTACTGGGGATCGAGCGGGAGATTAAAGTGACAAGGCAGTCTATGTGGAGTGGTGACCAAGTGTGGTCGTATGGCAGAGTTGAGTGAATACATTGAGGATTGTGACTCGGTATTACTAGATGAGTCATTCCTGCATGTCATCAAGGTGGTAGAGGAAGGACACATCTGGCGTACAAGTGGTGTAGGGTCCAATCTTCCACCTTCTCGAACGATAGAGCAGTCTCTGAATCTAGAAATTCATCTGGCCACCACTACGGCGGTGGCTGTGGGTGAAGAGAATGGGAAGAAGAAGGGAAATCAACCATTCAAAGCTTTACTAGATTGTTGCTTGATGAGCTTTGGTGAGGACGTTATGTGGGAGAATGTGGAGGGCCTCTCGAAGAGAGCCATAGTGGGGCGTTAGAAGTTTGAGAAGTGTGGAGGATCCGATATGCTGGAGTGGTTGCTGAAAATGTGGGAGAAGTTACTGGGATACTCGCCTAGGGTCAGTAGATTGGAAGCGGGGTGGTTCCATATGTAGTAGAAAGCATATGTGGTTGCGGTTATGCGCAGAACATGGGTGAATGGTGAATGCTTCCTTGCTCTGAATAGGTCAGATGCGAGCTTCCACCCTCGGGACAATTCCCTGGTCAATCACTTGATTTGGGTTATGCTTCATGGGCTCCCGTTACTTTTCTGGAACCATAATGTTCTGTGCGACATTGGAGACAGTATCGGTAAGTGCCATTTCGTAAATCCAAAATGTTGCGAGGAATTTGATAAGAGAACCGCCTGGATTCTAGTGGAAGCACCTTTCTCTAGCGGTTTACCTGCCTCCATCGACCTGCGGTGGAACAGAGAGGTGTATAGGTAGGAGATTGATTTTTGGAAAATCCCTTTTCGATGTCATTCGTGCTATGGAATGGGGCATCTATGGAGATAGTGTTCCCATACACAGAGACCTAAGAAGAAGGATAAGAAATTTTTGGACAACAGGAAGACTGTGGAGAAAAGGCCGCCACAAAACCAGTTACCTGTGCACGCTAAGAAGGTTACATGTAAGAAAATTAGTTCCTTTGATTCTATTTTACTTGGAATGGTTGATAAGGATCGTTCTAGGACTGGTTCTGTGTCGAGTGTGAAAAATTATATTGAGGTTTTTTCTCCTTTGGGTCCGGATGATAGAGATAAGGTTTTGGGGGGAGATTGTGCTGGGGGGGTAGCTCGGTTTTAATCACTCCGCCTCCGCCATCTCGAGAGATGGTGAGCGAGAATATTCCCAAGCAAGGTCGTATAATTTCAGTCCCAGCCCGTCCCATGCTAGCTTCAACTGTTTCCCCCTCTCAGGCCTTGTTGCCTCTTTCGTCTATTTTAGGAATTGGTGGTGGGTTGCCACCTGAAAACTATGTTATTTTGGCCGATATTCCTGTTCCATCTCTGCCGCCTCTCGCGACTCCTTATAGTTCAGTCCAGCCTGATGAATTTCTCTCTCCCCACAATTTGGTAGGGAGTGATGTAGAATTCCTTATGATTAATCAGGAAGCAATTATTGATCCTTTACTGGTAGATACGGGCCCATTGTCTCCCTATGTTTTGATTAGCCCTTCTTCCAAATCCAATGTTACAGTCCAAATGGGGAGTACTAGGCAAAGGAGAAAAAAAAAAGTGGCATCTATTGCAGGACTTGCCGACTCCCCACTGGAGGGCTCGTTCCACGACGTTCTTGTTTCCCTGGCATTAGGCCGGGTCCTTGGAGCACTGACCCATGATACAAGGGTTGCTCCATGAAAGTAATCTCTATCAATCTTCAGGGTTTGGGAGGCCAGGAGAATTTTTTGTCTTTGAGGGATTTTATTTTAGTTCCAAACCTTTTTTTAGTTTTAATTCAAGAAACAATGCAGTCTGCGGAATGCTCAATATTTTTTTTCACGAAAATGTTCCCAGAATGGAACATTTCAACCAAGCACGCTTCGGGTCAATCTGGGGGGCTCGCGGTGATGTGGGATCCACGCTGGTATTCTCTAAAAGAATTCAGGTTTTTCGGAGCTATCCTGCTCACTGGTTTTTATAGGAGTTTTCGTAAGTGCATTCATATTATAAATTTATATGCTCCTTATTCAAACAAACTTCAATTCTGGGAGAGGCTGGATAGATGCGGTTTCCTCGACCTTAGGAATACTATTCTGGCAGGGGACTTTAATGTAGCTCTCAAGGCAGACAATATTTTGGGGCTTAAAGGCAGACCAGACCCAAACATGGAAGAGATCGGTAAAATTCTTATTCAGGCAGATATGATGGACATCAAGTTGGCGAAGAACTCACTCACCCGGTTTAATGGCAGGAAGGGTTCCAAATTTATTGGTAAGAGATTAGACATATTTTCTATCAGTATTGGGCTCAAGTCTCAGATGGGGGTGATATTGGCAAAGGAAGAAGACCTGGTGATTTCTGACCATAGGCCGATCTCGATGGAATGGGATTTTGAGAACAAGCCGAGTAGTTATGCCTTTAAATTTAATAGATTATGGTTGGAAGACAAGGGATTTAATAGGATCATCAAATATTATCCGAAAAATCATCAGCGAGAGGTGGGGGCGACAGCAATGGAACATCTTACAACTACTCTAAGGGGTTTGAAGCAGTTGGTTCAGCAGTGGGAGAAGGTTAAGAAATAGGAAATTAACGCCAGAATCAGGATTATTCAGAAAGAAAAATCCAGAATTTTAAGGGAAGTGGCTAAAGGGAGGTCGACTGATGATTTTTTGGGCAACTTAAAAGGTATTGAAGAGGAATTAAGCTCTTATGTGTATAGGGGAGAGATGACTTGGAGGCTGAAAATCCGGGCCACATGGCTAGAGGCCGGTGATAAAAACATAAAATATTTCCATAAATTCACATCTGGGAGGAGGAGTGAAAACACCATGTGGGAGATTGAAGTTGGGGAAAGTATGTTTTGCACCATTGATGATATTAAAAAGGTGGAAGTTGGTTTTTTTGGAAATATCTACAAAAAAAGGGACGTGATGGTCACCGATGAGCAACTGAAAATGTTGCAACATTTTTCGGTTATGATCGAAGAGGAAGATATCATATATTTTAAGAGGAAGGTTACTCCAGAGGAGGTCAATGTTGTTCTGAAATATTTGGGAGTCGATAAAAATCTGGGTCCTGATGGGTGGATGCTGGACTTTTTCATTCATTTTCTAAAGGAATTTATCAGAGATCTGACTGATATTGTGGAAGAGGCTAGGGTAAAGGGGAGGATTAAGGGTGCCATTAACTCTAATTTTATCTTCTTAATCCCTAAGAAAAAGGGACCGCAGTCCTTTAATGAGTATAGGCATATCTCTCTATGTAATACTCTCTATAAAATCATTTCAAAGGTTCTTGATGAAAGATTGAAGGGGGTTCTATCCAAGTTCATTTCGCTCGAACAATCAGGTTTTCTGAAGCAGAGAAGTATTCACAATGCTGTTGCATCCACACAAGAGATCATTAATTCCATTCAGTCGAGGAAGCTGGAGGTCGTGGTGCTTAAGATTGAGCTCAATAAGGCATACGATAGAACGGATTGGGTCTTTATGAGCTTGGTTTTATATAAAATTGGACTGGATAAGGAAGCTGTTCACTGGGTGATGGGGTGTATTTCTCACACTTCTATGGCAGTGATCATTAATGGGTTGGCTTCTGATTTCTTCTATCCTGGCAGGGGGCTTCGTTAGGGATTCGCCCTTTCCCCACTTCTTTTCATCTTAATGATGGACTCTATGAGTTTGCATCTGAAACGAGTGGTAGACGAAGGAAGTTTTAAAGGGATTGATATTGGAACAAATGTGTAGGATTCACATATCCTCTTTGTGGATGACATTCTGATTTTCGGATTGGCACAGTTGCAAAGCTGGATGAGTTTTCACGATATATTTAAGATGTTCCGTGAGGCTACCGATATGATGTTTAGTGAAGGAAAATCATGTCTATATTTTCTGACAAGGGAGCATGAGTTCCAGGAACAAATTTTCTCAATGTTCAAATGTGGTCGGCTTCCCCTATCAGGAGGTCTGACATACCTTGGTTTCAGGATGAAATCCATGAATTACATAGTAGCGGACTGGATGTGGATTTCGGAGAAGTACAGGAAGAAGATTAAAATCTGGTCTGTTAAATGGCTTTCTCGAGGGGCCAGATTGATATTAGCGCAGGCAGTTTTACAGCAGCTAACAGTATTTTCGGCCCATTTGTATGTAATCCCCAATAAGGTTCTAAAATAAATTATGAAGCTCATGTCTAGATTTATTTGGGGAGGTGCGGCTAATAAGAGTCGAATACACTTACTGGGATGGGATTCCATAGCATGTCCAAAGGACAAAGGGGGTTGGGGTATTTTGGATTTGGAGGCTTTCGGAAGATCGTTGTTGACAAAATCACTATGGAGATGCCTAAATTATAAGGGCAAACGGAAAGAAATCATTAAAATTAAATTGCTGGGAAAAAGAGATATGGAGGGTATATACATCATGGGATGGCCAGAGCAGAGGAAAAAATCCAATATTTGGAAAGGTTTCAGGATTATCTGGCATGAACTTCAACAAAACTTGAACTAGTGCTTTGGAGGGGGTCAGAAAATTCTCATAGGTTGTAATCACATGCTGGGTTTCAGAGAACAACAGGTATATAATAAATATATGGTTTCTGCTCTAAATATAAGAGGCATCTTTTATATGAACTACCTCATCTATGGGTGGAATAATGATGTCCTGAGCTGGGTGACATTCAAGGAAACTGGACTCAATGTGAGATGGGTACAGGAGTGGAGTGAGCTTATGTCTGATTTTAGGCAGTTAGGCATGTGCAGAAACATCCGGGGAGACAGGCTTATATGGAGCGACAAAACTGCTGAGGGAGGGCCGAAGGTACAAGAAATATATTTGATGTATATTAATACTAAATTAGCAAATGGAGCCGACTGTTGGTTCAAGTCTCTGTGGGAGGTAAAATGTAAAATTAAAATGATCATATTATTTTGGTTAGTATGGAGGGACGAAAACCTTACGTGGAAGAATTTAGAAAGGAAGGGCTGGAAGGGCCCTGCTTTATGATTTTTATGCGGTGAAGATTCTGAAGATAACTCACATCTGTTTTATTTCTGTTTCTTTGCAAGAAAAACTCTTGAACTGCTTTGTGAATTATGGAAATTTGTTAATCCAGAATACTTGAATCCTAAGGAATGTTTTAGATGGTGGCATAATAAAGGTAAAAGTTTCGAGGCTATCCCCATCTTATTCCACTGGTTTATTTGGATCAACAGAAATAGGAAAATATTTGAAGGGAAACCATGTTCCCCAGCAAGGACGGCACAACAGATTTATACTCACTGGGTGAAGATTAAACAGGAACAGAAAAATCCTCTAGATCTCTCTAGGAGTCTGAGACCACATGAATCCCATTTTCCTGTAGGATACTTTGATGGGGCTGCACAAAATTGTATCTGCGGTTGTGGAACATGGCTTATGATCACTCCCACATGCCATTACAAATTCCACTGGAACTTAATGAAAGAACTACAATAGTAAAATCGTAGAATTTGCACATTCATCCAACAGATGATGATCGTTCAATCATTTAACACCGCGATCTAATAGCCCCAGAAAAAACACGAACATATGAGAGTTTTTCTAATAAAGAAGATTATTAAAATCTATCTATATTTATCAATCATTTAATTTATATATATTAATAATAAATAAATAATAAATGTGATATATTTATATATTTTTTATTTTTTATTAAATTAATTAATTGAATAAATATATATTTTATCTAAATTATGAATCACAAAAATCCTAAATTTAAAATATATATTATATTAATTTGAGAAATATGTAAGATAAAAATGAAATATAAATTATTTATATAATTTGATTATTATATCGGAAAAACGTTTTTCCCAAAGGCTTATTTATTATCATATGGGAAGAAAAGTGTTTTCCAAATACTTATTAGAGGCTTAAATACTTTGACGTATCACTCCAACTAGAGGTAGATATATCGTTTGTTTTCACCAGTGATCTTTATGGTAAGTGATATTTAGCGTAAGTAATTAAATGTAATTTATCATTTTATATATATATATTAATAGCTTTTATTAATTATAATTATATGTATTTTAATAGTTTTTATTAATTATAATAAAAAAATTATTAATTAAAAAAATTTTACTGTGATATTATTTTTGTACGTGTAGTTATATATATATGCTGGGTTATTTGGAGTACCAATAAAATTAATAATATTAATTTAATTTAATGTTATAATTTAATTAATGTCAAATTAACATTTAAGATTTCATTATTTGAGGAGCAAGGATTTTTTTTATACAATAGTTTGACTATTTTTTTGGTATGGGCTAAACCCATTATGAAAGAGGCTTACTACTGTCATGTTTTATAATGTAATAATTTTGGTTTGGTTAAACAATATTATATAAAAAAAAAAAAAATTAAAATAAACTAAAATAGTAAAATTAATAATTAAAATAAAATTGAAGTAAATTAATTAATTTACTATTTTTTGTATTTGGGGCTTGAAAGCTCATAGTTTTTTTTATGGTATATTTATGTGATTTTTTTATATAAACAATTAGATCTATTATAACTTCAGATTTACCAAGTGTCTAGAGAGGTCAAATTTCTTTTCACTCTAAAAGAGTTTTTCACCTAGAGAGATTTGTGTAACACCTCCTAATCATGTAAATAATTGTCATTTACTTTTTACTGTGTAAGACTTGCTAATTCTGGATTAAGTAGAGATTGGTAAAAGAACCTTGAATATAGACGTTTATTTATTCTTTTAAAAAAGTTATGCTAAAGTGGGGGGGATTATGGGAGAAGACCCCATAAGAGGAAATCTCCTCTTCGTTTCTAGGTAGTTAGACAGTTACTTTGTCTTCCTTCAAAGATTAATAAAAGTATCTTAGTTGCAAAAAGCTATGAATAGCTAGAGAGAGGGAAGTTAGAGGCAACAAAGGAAAATAAAAAACTTTAGACAAGAAGTTTTCAAGGTGATCAAGTAAATTGCCGAAAAGTGTTCTTGAGCTGGTTACAAACCAGAACCCATCAAATAAAATTATAAACTTGACTAGAGGTCTTGAGGTCCTAGAATAGATACTCTCTTGAACATCTCTAGAAACTAAAGTGGCTTTGGTGGAGACTTATATGTAATCGCCATTCTCACAGGTTGGGTGGAAAAGGAATCTTGTAAATGTACCATTTATCTATTGGGCTAACTAAGAAATATAAGTATCGTTAATTGATCCAATCCTTTCATGGTTGCTTAAATGTTTCTGTTTTTGAAAATTTGGAAAAAAAAATTATTTTCCTTTTGAAATGCCGAAAAGGGAGTCTTAATGTTACCTGAATTTTTTGTTATGAAATGTTGTAAAAGGAAAGCTTATTTATTAAGGATGGTAAGAGAAATTATTTTGGTGAAAATAAAATTATTATTGTATATTAAATATTAAGTGATTATTATTTTATTTTGTAGCTATGGGGATGTACAAGAATGATAGCAAATATTTCAGAAATTGTAAATATTTCTTATATTATAAATTAATAGCATAACCAATAAAAGAGGGAAGGGTTACTATTGGAAATATTTTCATTGATGGTAGAGGACCATATTGGGATCAACAAAGGTATAAAGGATCAACAACAAAGACAAATATAAGCAACAAGGTATGCAAGAGAAGCAACGTGGCAGAGGAGAAACTCAAGGAAAAACAAGCAAAAGGGCAGCAAGATATGCTAAAGGGCAGCAAGATATGTAGCAGTAGGGGAAAAAGGAGTAGCAAATACATTGGTGGTTTAGTAGAACATTGATGTTGGCATCTTGAGTGAGCTGAATTGTTGTGATGCAAAAGCAAGATGCCAAGGCAAAGGCAAAGATGTCACAAAGAGTGTTGTGATACATTAATGATAAATGTTGTTATTTGATATTGGCATTAGGATGGTGCATTTAATAATTACATATGGATGAAATTATTATTGCATGAATTATCTATTTTTCTTCTAATATTCAAGATATGAAGAGTTTAGAAATGGATGAATGGAAGGCAAAGATTCAAGCCTATTCACTTCATATTCCTATGTGGGATATAAACAACCAACAAACAATCTTTATAAGATATGTGATTTTGGAAAGCAAAAGAGGTCAGAGAGTTGGGGAATGTGAGAGAGTTGATTGAGATGTTATGCATTAATTCCCTAGCACATATGGAGCTTATCTAAAGCAGTTTGAAGGGGAGAAGAGGAAGAAATGAATATGGAGAGATGTCGAATTTATGACTATGTAAACTAGCACATTATTGTTTCCTATTTCCATCAAGGGATTGTAGTCTCCTCTAAAGTTGTGGCTTGATAAGTGTCCAGTTGGAGTTGGTTGAGGTAGGATCCTCTTGTGGGTTTTAGCCTGTAGAAAAAAAATGGGAGTTGGAGCTTCCTTGCATGTTGTAGCTTGCAGAAATTTAAGTTAGCAACCTCCTATAGGTTAGAGCCTATAGAAAATCAGATGTTATAAGGAGTAGGAGTTTTCCTTTGCATCACACCAATAAGAGAATCGTGGTTTTATCCCTTATGGGTTTCCAATTATATATGGTGTCCATATACATTTTTATTATGTGTTTATGTTATGTATTGGTCCAATTATTACTTGTTATTCACATATTCAATTTGCTGGTCATTATTTGTTAAGCTCCACATGTAATGTTTCAATTAATGAATTTAATGAAAATAATTTTAATGTCCATGAATGGAATACAATGATTAATCCCCCCTCTTATTTTAGTCAAGGTTTCATCAATTTGTATGAGTAGATTCCTTCAATGTGAGCCTAATAACTTGTAGGTAGATCTGGTTGAGTCAGACTACCAAAGTGAACTTGTGCTTAGTGCATCAAACTTTCATGAATGGAGCGATAAGGTAAAATATGAATTGATAGCTTATGGATTTGGTGTATGGAAACTAGTATGTGATGGCTACTACAAATATTCTCCCTCTTTGCAAGAACAACAGTAGAATGCTAAGGCAAAATGTGTAATGTATAACAATCTTAATAACAAGGATCTTGATATATTAATAGATTTAACTTATGTAAAATAAACATGGAGTAGATTTCATCTCATGCATGAAGGAGACACTAGTGGTTGCACTGTCAAGAAGGAGAAGATAGATGGGAAGAAGAAAAATCGATTTCAAAAGGAAATGGTTTAGTCAAATGAGGTCTCTCATAGTGTGAATGGACGTGATTTTCATGAAGAAAATATAGTTGAAGAACAAGCAAAACTTGACATTGTATTGACTGAAATAGAAATATTGAAGAATAAAAACAAAGATCTGAAGGCACTCGTGAAAATATGTGATGAGAGAGAATATGAATATAAGAAAGAAATTGTTGGCATGAAGGCACATCACGAAGAAGAAAGGAGATTAGGAAAGGTTATGAATAACCAACTAAAGAAGAAAGAGACACAATATGAAAAGTTACAGGTTGAGACTAATTCAGCTATAACCAAGTTAGAACAAAAGAACAGATTGTGTCAACATCTAGAAGAAGAGAACGTATCCATGAAGAACTCATAAAAATTAGCTAATAAAGAGGACATAACAACCGTGAAGAGACATGTAGTATAAGGAAAGAAGTAGAATGAAAATGAAAAGAATCAGTCGAAGAAAATGCATTCTGCAAAAAGGCCATTTTCTCATGCTGATGAATTGAGAAAGTTTGGAAGATCTCAAAGGTGATTATTTTTTCATGTGAAAGATATGAAGTGTTGTTATTGCCATGGGCCCGGACATGTAGCTACAAAATGTAAGATAAATCGAATCAAATCCTATCAGCAATGGATGCAGCAAATCAGAAGGCTCATTCAAGCATGCAAACAGAGAAGAAAATCATACACCAGGTACAAAAATATTTTTATGGATATTTAGATCTTTGCAACTAATTTATACATAGATCCATTGAATGTAAATTATATTCAAAGAAGAGAACAAGAGTACACACACAATTTCTGCCATATCTTGGTCAAAAAAGGTGCAATATATGTAGCAATATTGGACACAAATAAATACTATAAAAAACTATAGACCTGGGTGATGAAAGATAATCAAATAAGATCAAAAAATGGATCAAAAAAAACTACAGAGAGTAGAAACTAGTCTACTCAAGTGTGGAAGAGAAAGAATAAAAAAAAGCTAGTGACCTAGCTTGATCTCGGGGGCAGCTCCTCAAGAAAGCAAAAGATGAATCCATTGAATGCTAAGAGGAACACCATCTTAGAGGGAAAATAGCCCCAAAGACCACCTTTGTTTCCTTTGTTGCATAAATGAGTTTGATCAGATAATTCTAGAGAAGTATGTTACATTTAATCTACTAAAAATAAAATGAACAAATTTATTAACACCTTGCAAAACATATTGGATATATGAACCACAATTTCATATTTAAACTATGCAAGAAAACTCATACATCTCAAGAGGATAATGTACATGGATAGGAGAGCCAACCTTCCTATCAGTAGTAATAATCATGCCTAAAAAAAGCAAAGTAGAAGAAAAAAAATGGGGGAAGGAAAGAGAAAAAAGAGGAAGGAGGATATCTGGAAACTTTGGGAACATTTGTAGATCTAATCTCATGAAATTCAAGGATAGCCACAAGTAATGAAGAGATGACTGTAGAGTTTTGAAATGGAATTTGGTTTCACACGCTAGGCCTTAGATTTTATTAGAGTTGATTCTATACCGCTTTCTTTCCCATGGAGACATTAGCTTTACCTCCCAGTGTTATGCTCAATCCCTCAAACAAAGAACTTATCTCTTATTATCTCAAGGTTAAACTCAATCATAGCGTAAAATTATTAACGAAATACATGGAGGTGACACTGGAATTGCTGCATAGCTAAATTATTCAGGAGTGAAGAATAATCGTAGAGGAATTAAGAACCAAATCCACTAGACTACGAAAATAACACAATAGAAATTCTTAGAGGAGGCCCTCCGCGTCCCATATGAAATATTATGAGATGAAAATTGTCATTGAAAAGGAACCCATTGTCTTTCGTAGCCAGAGAAATTTTTGGGCTTACGCTTTCGCATAATCGTATATAATTATGGAGCGCAGTAGAGACTGTTGCGAGATAATACGATCCATCCTTGACACCATGTTGTACAATGGGCTCCATGACTCCCATGCAGTTGTGTAGGAAATCACACTTAAATTAAATAGTGATATGAATCTCGACTGTAAGTAACAACATTAAATGTCTTTCTGGTGCTGATGCAAGGAGAGTCCTCCAAACCATCGTGAATCAACAAACATTGTGTTATGGATGGACTGTGTTATACCCATGCTTTAACCACGGGGGGGATAAAGATACAATCGATGCAAGGCAAAATATGTGAGGGAGAAATATCGAGTCATGCTGTGAAGGAGGTTGGTAAAGACTAGGAAAATATTCGAAGAGACAGGAATGCAAGGGACACAGATTCAGGTTAGGTCTATGTAATCAACGTCTCTATCGAAGCCATAGAAAAACCGGTTGAATTGTGCGTTATTGGCAGTATTCAATGGATAGATTAATATAATGCATGGTGCAGTGGAAGTGTTAATACTATAATGGTATTGCAAAATGGTGTAGTGGTGCAACGATAACAGTGGTACAGTGGTGTCAAAATAGTGGTATCGATTATTTGCGGCATGGTAGCGAGTACAATTGTCTAGCCACGAGATATTCCAGTGGATGTTTATGTTGAATTTTTAAATTTAACTACAACAGTGTAGGAAGACCAGAAGGACATGAACTCATAAATATTTTGTGTTTGCCTGTATTGTGTATTAAAACCATCATTTAAAACCTTGCAAGTTTATTATTTGTATCATGGTCATAGGCCTGTTTTGATTTGTAATATCGTGGGTTGCCCATGCAATCCTCTGCTTCATAAATCTTTTGGAGCGACCATTTAAATCATGTCCTCTGTACCATTGAACGCATTCACCAACCAACATAACTCTTTCCATTTTGATTTGATTTGAATACACCACGTCATAGTGGTGAAACCCATCTCCGCCAACACCACAACCGCGGGCCAATCAACGCCTTATCACATAAGAATGGAGCTGATATGGATAGCCCCAAAATGGACCCTATAAAAAGCTATAACACAACTAAGTCTTTATCGCACGTCTGGAAGTTGATGTCACACCAGCCAAAAATGGATGCAAAAAGAATTCATTAAATCTGCTTGAAGATTTTTTGAGGTTCCCCAAGGTCCACCATCAGCCAATAGTGCATTGTCACACCTGTAAACCTTCACCCATATCAACAGGCACGATTATCATTGATCTTTGATCAACGGTAACCCACGGGCACAAATAGCTCGTTGTTTAAACCAAAGAGTGCCTCCACAGTTGACGTCTGCCATCGTACTTTGACCAAAGTTCGACGGTGGATATTCACTGCGGGAGCACAACGTCGATGGTCAGTCCAGACCATGAGGTGCCTCTGCAGTGACGTACGAAGAAGAGCCAACATGGCTTGTATGCCGCTTAATGGAAGTATGGGTCAGTCTGATGACCCAAGTACAAAAGTTGTTGAGCAACAGCATTGAATTAGATTAGGTTTTACAGGTCATGAAAAAATTTCATATATGTAATGTAATTTTTTTTTTTACGTAGACTTGAAGACTGTTAGACTGTCTGTGTATTGTTTTGTAATTCTCGAAGGTAGAAAGAGAGATAGAGAGAAAGAATTGTAACGTTGTGTTTGTAGTAGCTAATCCTTTTGAAAATCCAGAACTTTGTTCTGAAGACAAAATCTTCATTTTGTAATAGATTTCTATGTTTAATGAAATAGAAATCTTTAAAGCATCTCTATCCATATCTTTTACACTATGTGTTTGAGTTGAGGAATTTTATATCCTTTGTGTGTTTGGAATCATTTAAAAATTTCAACATGGTATCAGAGGTAGTCGAGGCTCTTTGAAGTTGCAAAATAAGATAAAGGAAGGAGTTTTTTGCACCTTTTTACCAACAGAGTAAAATTTCAGCAAGCAAGGTATTTACCTAAAAATAGAGTTTTGGTTTTTTTTAAAGAGTGCAGTCCTCAGAGACATTTTGTTTAAAAAAACAGTCAAGTTTAAAGGCATAGTTTAGAAAGCTAGCCATGGCAGGAGCCAGAACAAACACGAATATAGGAGATACTGAACTCCCACAGTTTAATGGAAATAACTCTGACTATTGGGCAATCACAATGAGAGCCTTCTTTGCCTCTCAATATTTATAGGAGCTAGTTGAAGATGGTTTGGAAGAACCAGCAAATGAAAATGCATTTAATGCCTTAACACAGGCAGATAAGTATTTACTGAAGAGAAATTGGAAGAAGGACTCAAAATCCCTTTTCTATCTCTATCAAGCAGTGCATGAAAGTGTATTTCCAAGGATTGTAGCAGCCAAGAGGTCTAAGGATGCATGGGATACCCTCCAGAAATCCTACCAAGGAATGGAGAAGGTAAAGACTACAAATATTCAATTAATGAGAAGGGATTTTGAAGTTATTTTCATGAAGGAGTATGATACAATATACTCATTCTTTACTCTAACGATTGGGTTGGTTACCTAAATGAGATCTCATGGAGAGACAATGAAAGAAAGAAGAATAGTGGAGAAAGTATTGAGGAGATTACCCTTAAAGTTTGATGTGATATTCACAACCATTGAAGGGACAAAATATCTCTCAAATTTTATAGTTGATGAGCTTCACGCATCACTGATGACACATGAACAAAGATTGGGTAGAAAAATAAACTCATATTTAGAGAATGCCTTCAAAACCCAAATGTCCTTAGAAGAAGAGGTCAAGGCGGAGGAAACTATAGAGGGAAAGGAAGAGGCAGAAGCCAAAACAGAGGAAGAAGCAGCCCTGCAAATACTAGTGGAAGGGGCAGCCACCAAAATCAGAAGCAAGGCGAAGGTAGCAACCAGCATGGTGGACAAAATCAATCACATGGACAAAGGTATGATAAATCCCAAGTCCAATGTCATTACTATAAGAAGTATGGGCACTACTCTAATGAATGTAGGAAGAAACAGAGTGACATGGGTAATAGACCCAGTGCTAATTTTACAAAAGAAAATATCAGTCAAGAGAAGTTTTTTTTAGCATGTGATATCGCTGAAGAAAAGAATGAATATATATTATTTCTAGGTTCAGGTTGTAGCAACCATATGACTAGAAACATTTCCATTTTTCCCATGTTATATGAAAATGTAAAGTCTCAAGTAACATTAGGGATAGAGATTTAGGTCTCTGTCATGGGAAAAGATAGAGTAAGTGTTTTGAAAAAGAAAGGAGAAGGAAGATCCATATCAGATGTATACTATGTGCCTAGTATGAGGTGTAGCCTTTTGAGATTGGACAACTCATTAAAAAGGGGTACAATGTTTTCTTTGAAGATGATGTATGCACCATCATGAATAAACCAACAAGCAAGAAATGCATTACACAAGTGAAGATGACAAGGAACAAAATGTTCCCTCTCAAGCTGAGAACAGATTTGAAGAATGGAGCTGAAATGGAAGCAGTGACACAAGAGACATTCCAAAGAGAAGAAAACGATGAAAATTGGTTATTGCACTTGATATTTGGACATATCAAATTTAGAGGTCTGAATTTGCTGCATAGGAAATGAATGGTAAAAGGATTACCATTGATTGAGAAACTGGACAGCCTATGTGAAGGCTACATCTTAGGCAAACAGCACAGAGAAAGCTTTCCATTAGGAAAGAGCATAATGGCAAAGGAACCCTTAGAAATTGTTTATTAACATTTGTGTGGACCAATGTAAACACCATCATTAGAAAACAACCACTAGATGCTGATATTCATTAATGATTTCACAAGAAAAACATGGGTTTATTTTTAAAATTTAAAAGTGAAGTGTTTGAGAAATTATGCCACTTTAAAGCTCTTGTAGAGAATCAAAGTGGGCAACATATTAAGGTCTTAAGGACTGACAGAGGAGGTGAATATATCTCCTAATAATTTTTTCTTTTTTGCAGAGAAAATGGGATACACAAGCAATTTACAACAAGGTATACACCACACCAAAATGGAGTTGCTAAAAGGAAACACTGAACCATCATGGACATGGTAAGAAGTATGTTGAAGGCAAAACATTTTCCAAATGAATATTGGGCTGAAGCTGTACATTGTGCAACATACATCTTGAATATATGCCACCCCAAAGCTGTCATGAACAGAGTTCCGGAAGAAGCATGGAGTGGCATAAAGGAGTTTGTCACCCACATGAGAGTTTTCGATTGTGTGGCTTATGCACACATTCCAGATTAGCTAAGGAATAAGTTGGACAGTAAGGGGGAGAAGTGCATATTTATTGGATACAGTGAAGAATACAAGGCATATAGATTGTATAACCCATCCACCAAGAAGTTTTTTATAAGGAGATGTGTACAGTTCATTGAGGAAGAAGCTTGGGATGGAGGCATTGAGAAAATAGTGAATGTAAAAACTTGTTTGTCTCATGATGATAATAAGGAAGAGATGGCTTAAATACATCCCTCATTAGCGGCACCACATCCACCAACACAAGGACAGCAAGGGACACCACAAGCAGGTATGAGAACAGCCTTGGGAAGTGATGTCAGTGCTTCTCCAAGCACACCACAAGGAGCAGATTTGAGTGCTTCAACAAGTACAAGTACACCAAGTGAAAGAGGAATGAGATTTAAAAGTCTGAATGAAATTTATGAGCAAGAAGAAGGTATGAACTCTTTAATTGCATTGTATTGTCATGTAGAATATCCTATTCATTTTGAATAAGTAGTAAAAGATAAGAAATGGATAGATGCTATGGATGAAAAAATGAATGCCATAGAGAAAAATAAGACATTGGAACTAGTTGATCTCCCAAAAGGCAAGAAAGTTGTTGGAGTAAAATGGTTCTACAAGACCAAAAGAAATGCTAAAGGTAAGATTGAAAGGCACATGGCCAAACTTGTTGTCAAAGGCTACAAGCATCAACAAAGAAGAAACTATGAGGAAACTTTTTCACGATTTGCAAGAATGGAAATAGTAAGAGCAGTGTTGTCCATAGCAGAACAATACAAGTGAAAGGTTTACCAAATGGATGTGAAATCATAATTCCTAAATGGATTATTGATGGAAGAGGTTTATGTTGAACAACCTCTGGGCTATGAGAAATAAGTCAAAGAAAACAAAGTATGCAGATTGAATAAGGCTCTATATGGGATGAAATAAGCACCAAGAGCATGGTACAGTAGGATAGATTCCTATATACTAGAAAATGGGTTTGAGAAATGTGAAGGAGAACCCACATTATACATCAAGGAGAAATATGGTAAGATGCTCATTGTTATTTTGTATGTTGATGATGTGATATTTACATGTAATGATGCTTACCTCATTGAGAATTTTAAGACAAACATGAAGGATGAATTTGAGATGACTGATATGGGATTGCTGAGATACTTCTTAGGAATAGAAGTAGAGAAAAATGAAAACAAAATTTTTATTTCTCAAGCTAAATATGTAATGAAGTTTTGGATAGATTTAATATGTAGGATTGCAAGGCATCAATTACTCCTATAGTGATGGGATTGAACTTAAGCAAATAAGACATCAGCAAGGATTTTGATCCAAGTTTGTACAAGATCATAGTTGGCAGCCTCATGTATTTGACTGCAATTAGGCCTAATATTATGCATGCTATGAGTTTAATTTTCAGATTTATGGAAAGGCCAAAGGAGGCACATTGGCAAGAAGCAAAAATAATTATGAGGTATGTGAAAGGAACAAAGAGTTATCATATTTCATACACCACTTCAGAAAATTCTGAATTAATTAGATATACTAACAGTGATTAGGCTGGAAGTATATATGACAGGAAAAACACCTCTAGATATGTTTTCCATATGGGATCAAGAGCCATTTCATGGGCTTCAAAGAAACAGCCAATTGTGGCTTTATCTACAACAGAGGCAGAGTATGTGGCGGCTACAATACCAGCATGTCAAGCAGTATGGATGAGAAGAATGTTGAGGAGTTTGTGTCATGAACAGGTAAAAGGCACAACAATTTATTGTGATAATATCTCAGCAATAGCATTATCAAAGAATTCAATGTTTCATAAGAGAACGAAATACATTAATGCCAAGTATCACTACATCAGAAAGTTAGTGAGCAATGGGGAAATTGTTCTGAAACATTGCAGAACTGAAGAGAAATTTGCTGATATACTGACAAAACCATTGGGGCAGAAAAGTTTTTGATTATTTGAGAAAATGTCTTGGTATGGAAGAGAATCCATCAGTTGAATTTAAGGGAGGGTGTTGAATTTTTAAATTCAACTACAACAGTGCAGGAAGACCAGAAGGATGTGAACTCAGAAATATTTTGTGTTTGCCTGCATGCTACTGTGTATTAAAACCAACATTTAAAACCCTGCAAGTTTATATTTTTTTATCCTGTCCGTAGGCTTGTTTTGATTTGTAATATCATGGGTTTCCCACACAATCCTCTGCTCCATAAATCTTCTACAGCCACCATTTAAATCATGTCCTCCGTGCCATTGAACGCATTCACCAACCAAAATAACTCCCGCCATTTTGATTTGATTTGAATACACCACGTCATAGTGGTGGAACCCATCTTCGCCAACGCTGCAACTGCAAGCCAATCAACACCCTATTGCATAAGAATGGAGCTGATGTGGACAATCCCCAAACAGACCCGATAAAAAGTTATAACGCAATTAAGTCTTTCTCGCACGACTGGAAGCTAACGTCACACTAGCCAAAAATGGATGCGATAAGCATTCATCAAATCAGCTTGAATATTTTTTGAAGTACGTCGGGGCCCACCATCAGCGAATAGCACATTGTCGCACCTGTTAACATTTTCCCATATCAACAGGTGCAATTATCGTTCATCTTAGACCAACAGTACCCGCGGGCACAAATAGCTCGTTTTTTAAACCAAAGAGTGCCTCCGTAGTTGACTTCGGCTATCGTACTTTGACCGAATATCGACATTAGATATTCACTTCGGGAGCACAATGCTGATGGTCAGTCTAGACCATGAGGTGCCTCCATAGTGACACAGGGCGAAGAGCCAACATGGCTTGTATGTCGCTTAATGGAAGTATGGGTAGTCTGATGACACAAGTATAGAAGTTGTTGAGCAACAACATTGAATTATATTAGGTTTTCCAGGTCACGTCAAATTTTCATATATGTAATGTAATTTTTTGTTTTTACATAAACTTGAAGACTATTAGACTGTGTGTGTATTGTTTTGTAATGTCTGAAGGCAGCGAGAGAGATAAAGAGAAAAAATTGTAACGTTCTGTTTGTAGCAGCTAATCCTTTTAAAAATCTAGAACTTTGTTCTGAAGAGAGAATCTTCATTTTGTAATAGATTTCTATGTTTAATGAATAGAAATCCTTAAAGCATCTCTGTCCAGATCTTTTGCGTTGAATCTTTGTGTTTGAGTTGATGAATTTTATATCCTCTATGTGTTTGGAATCATTCATAAATTTCAACGTATTTTCCTTTGGTCAGGGTTGGTGCACCAAGTAACTATAACGTATAGCATAGTGCTATCATTATGGCACTGATGATTTAATTTTGGGGAAGTCGTTATATAGCATGGCACAGTGCAGAATGGTGGAGTCGGGCAGTGATATCGTTATATAGATATAGTTATATAAAATGGCACAGTGCAAAATGGTTATATATCATGGCGCAGTGCAAAACGATTATATAGCATGGCACAGTACCAAAAATATTTACCCTACAACAACCCTAAACCACAGTTGAACACCGAATTAAATTATCATTATTATCTAATTTGTATGGTACGTTTATAGCTCATGCAGGAACTAAAGCAGTTTTTATCATGGTCGTTGCTGGAGTTGGGAACAATATGAAGCGAGGTTGTTGCACCTCCAAGAGATGTCGACAACCAGTCGCACAGAACCAGATGAAACGCGAAAGAAGATGTTAAATCTCGGGGTAGGTCACTGCACCAACTTAGTTTCCACATACCTTAATGTCAACCCACATTCGATCTTGGATTACGATTCCTCTCCACACCAATTCCACTAGAATCTCATTGAATTCGAAAAAAACCATTTTATGACGAGAACGAGCAGTAGCTGAGTCTAGTCAAATGGAAACAATCCAATGAGAGGAACCAGATATATTAATTACATTAATTTATCACTTGTTCGAAAATGGGTACATTAATTATCTCATAACGTATCCATTTGAATTCGATAATGAGGAGCTAGTGCCTTACTACATCTCTTTTTTAAGAACAATAAGTGGAAAGCTAGATAGAAACATAATTTCTCTTCTTGTTAAGACTCAACATGATATTGTAGTTTCCTTCCGATTGTATAGTGAGGCTATTAAATTCGCTCATTACAAAGACACAATGGTCTGCACAGTTGTACGTGCTTTGACACTTGCTATATATATAATAGGTGACGAAAGTGTCAACAAGTTTATCACAAGCCAAACAATGTTGTCATACTTCTCAAATTTGGTTAAATTCCTCAAGGAGAAAAGAATAAAATTAGATGTTCTCGTTGTTCGTGCAGTATAGGTTGATGATTCTTCTGAGATTACAGCAAAATTATTTTCGATAGTTGAAGAAATCGGAGGTGACATTTATTACTGCATTTACATAATTCGTGATGGTTTTTCTGATTTGAACAGATTGATGACACATGATATTAGTCATTTATTAGTTTTGGATGCTTTTCTACCATCCCTTAATTTATCTCATCCCAATATGACCACTATTACATCCTTGTATTTAACAGAAAAGCTACATGATCCACAAACACTACAACAAACGATCATCAAAGACTGGTTGGTCCACGATTATTTAAAGAGGCTTCTTGGATAAAAAAAGGTATTACAATTTAACATTTTGTATACTCGGATGAAAATAAATGGATATCAGTTGGTAAGGAATTTTCTAAGACATAAATTTCAAGAAAGTTGTCAGAACAGGGCAAAGCCTCCGAAACAGTTAATCAGGTAATGGTGTGAATATATGTGCTGTTTTCATTTGTTGAGCTTAGAAGATCATTCTATAATCTAGTATGAGGGACATGTGTAAATATGTCATTTTCTCAAAAAAAAAAAAAAAAAAAAAATTGCTCATGTCCACTAAATAAAATAACAAAAATTAAATAACCATATAAATAAGCAATTAAAAATCTATAACGAAAAACATCCAATATGAATTATGATTAAAATATTTTAATATGAATTAATTACGCTAATAGGCATTCTCCCGGTTGGAAATGGCTACTTTAATCATTTTCTTAATTGAATCGTGTGAATTGAAAGATTCAAGTATATTCTTTTTGTTGCCAATCAATCAATGAATGAAATTAAAAGCAATAATCTCTTTGCATGTCTAAATCAAGTGTTTAAACCCTACTTAAATTAATTTTTTACCAAATTATCATTAAAAAATTATTGTGCGTATTATTTATCTCCACGTATGAGGCATTAGAGAATTAGAGAAAAACTTTGAAACAAACGTCTGTTTGCATTCTGAAAACGTATGAATGCTCAAACTTCTAGGAATAACGACACGTTTTTGTGCACTATGTTTCTAATAATTGTGACCAGGCTATGCGAATTATGTTAATATTTACTTTGTAATTAATATGGTGTGGTTATGTGTAACCACTATTCTTGTATGAATGTTGAAACTCGAAGAATAATGACACGTTTTCGTGCACCATCTTTCTCATACTGTTACGAGTCTATGCGAATTATGTTAATATTTTCGTTTGAAATTAATATGGCGTGGTTATGTGTAACCGCTCCCAGTTCATATTCTCTTTATGCCACAGGTTCTTTTTCACTACATAAAGTAAGTTTCAATTCCTGATATTTCATTTCTGCACAAATTTGCGAATTTTGTTATGGATCCCCAAAACTCTGTATTTGTAGATTTCATTGCTCACTAGTAAATTACAATGGCGATGGTGATGAGATCATATAGAAAAAAAAAGGTATACACTGCTCTCTTGGTCTGTTTCTGATATAGCGTTCCACAGATTTTATTGTTCATTTATTTTCTTTGCAAAGAATCCATTTTATCACAGGCTAGAAGTATAAATGGCCGAATTAACATTGAAAAATTTATGAGTAATATACTTTTTTAACTTTGTGCACAAGATATTATCAGTTTTAGTGTTAGAGTTTCATATTAACTAAGCCTACTCATGCTTATGCTTATGCTTCTCAGTGCTTGCTAGTTGGATATACTATTGCAGCAATTGTTGAAATACTTTCATAAAAATAATAGTAGATTGAGCAAATTCGGAAAAGGATTTCTAGGAAATAAAGGACTAAGGACAAATCTAATCATCTCATAGGAACAAGCATGGTGCAAATTTTTCTCTAGTTTCTGAATTTCGTTTTCTGATGAACACTTAGATTAACATTTTGCTTTTTTTATTTAATTTCGCTTGATTTTTTTGGTCCAAAATGCCTAGTCACTTTGAATTGTTTGTAAAACCCTAAGACACCGTAATTATAAATAAATTAATAGAATAAATAAAGGAAATTGTTTCGATTTATTTTTTTAATTGTACGAGAAGAATTCTGGTTACTTTAATTATGAGAGTTTTAGCTTATTCCTTTGCTTTTTGGGGTGGATTTTATTGATTGTGGTTTGATTCTATTCTATACTAGCTCCACTGCTTTGATTATTTTTTTGTGTTGTTTCCAGTCAAATTGGTCCATCTTTTCTATATTTTGTCAAATTTCACACAAAAAATCTACACATTTGTTTAAATTACTTTCTTTTCTATTTCAATTGAAAATTTAAATTTAATGGAAAAATAAAATAAAATGTTTTGGAATAATATATCTAGTTAAGCTAATTAAAATATTCAAAACAGCACAAGGCCCACAAGATAATGTTAATCTTTTTTTATTAGTTTTTTGTACATATTAATTTATTTTATTTATATAGATAGTATTGATATCTTGTATATAGGGCGTGGGAAATACCTGGTTACTTCTATTCAAAATAACAAGTCATTTAACAAAAAATAAATTTAAATTAGGTTTAATGTTTATATTATTACAATATTTAATGTTCTTAATGTTACAATATTAGATTAAAGTTAAACTAGATTTAAAGTTTATATTGTTACAACAATTTAAGGTGTATACTATTACAATATTGGTTTTATAGTAAAGTTTATGTTAGACTTAAAAATAACATTTAAATGTATATTATTATTATTATTATTAAAATAAGAATTGAAATTTATATTTAAAGCAATATTATTACTAATATCATTAAATGTAATATTAATCATGTTTAAAAAATAACATTTTTAAAATTAACTGTTTTAAAGTTAAATTAGGTATAATGTTTATAATAGTAGAATGTTGGGTTTATAATAAAGTTTATATTAAATTAAAAAATAATAATAAAATTTATATTATTATTATTAAAATAAAATTGAAAGTAATATTAAAAAAATAATAATACTTTTAAATACAATATTAATAATGTTTAAAAAAGAATATGTGTAATATTAACCATCTTAATAAAATTTTAAATTTTGAATTTTTTAATATTTAGTATTATTAAGATAATAACATTTACATTATAATATTAATACAATTAAGAATGTGAATATTGTTAAAAAAAAGTGAACATTAATATTGATAAATAAGAATAAGAATATTCACTTTTTAATAATTAACAATATAATTATTAATAATAATAAAATTTAATTCACTCTAATAATATGAATCTGGATAAAAGTATTAATGATATCCACTCTACTAATGTAAAGCCTCATTTCTGCGGCATCCAATATGAGGAGCGAGGTTCAAAGCTGAACCACCAAAGAAGGTGACGTCATCTTTCTCCAGACCAATCAAATAGCTCCGTGGGGCAAAGAACGAGCTTTGGCATAAAAATTGAACCCCACGGAATATGGAATGTATAAAGGTTTAATGTTTTTTTATTTAGTTTTTATTTTCAGCGATATATATTAGTTTTGACATATGTATTATAAACATGACATGTAATGTTTATAATACATATATATTTTGTAATAAGTTTGTTATGTTTTATTTTTTTTAAATGTTTTTACATGGCTTATTGTAAAAGTCAACCATATATATATATATATATATATATATATATATATATGTTGCAAAAAATTCACTCGTAAAAAAGTAATTATTTGTTTTACTCTGTTTTAATGTTTTTTTATTAATCGATAAATTGATTATTAAAATATACCAAATTATGTTTACTTCTTTAAATGTTGCAGGGAAATGTTAAAGTTATATTAGTTAGTTAGAGAAAAATAATTCCATAAAAAGTAAGACAATTATATTTCAAATATGGAGTAAGGAGGGATAAGAGATAGAGTAAGTTTTTATTTTTTATTTATAATGAGAAATATATGAATATCATAAAATGTATATAATAAAGAACTTTAAAAAGATTAAAAAATCTAAATGTTGAGAAATATTCTTAAAATGTAAAAGAAATAATTAAGTAATAAATATTGTTAAAATAATTTGTTTTTATATAAAATATAAAAAAATGAAAATTTGTGTTGTTACATTTTTAATTTCATTAGTTTCTCCAAACAAATATAGAACATGTTAATATGTCATTTCTTAAATTTCAAATTTAAAACATGGTGACTTTATTGACATACCCAAGCATATCACAATGCCAATGACATGTTGGCACTGAAAAACTATTCATTTTACTTTCAACATTGAATTTATACATGTCAAATTTATAAAAATTTATAATAAAACTAGTTATTTGTTGAATTGTAAATTTGTGCATATCATATAATTAAATTATTAATTTTAATAATAAATAAAATTAGTTGGGGCACATATCAAAAGTTTACTTTAATATTAACTATTTATTTATCTATATTTTGTATTTATTAATATTGTTATTGTTAATATAACATAATTACTACAATTAATATAATTATTATTAATATAAAATACAAATATTGTAAATATATTGATACTTTAACATAATACAATTAATATAGTTTATATTATATTAGTAAATATGTATTTAATATAATTAATTCCATTCTCATGGAACCAACCTAAGTTGAAGTGCCGATAACATTTCCAATGGATATTTTTCCTTGAAGAAAATCAGCTTGCTAATTGAGTACATGAAAGGAGAACCCCTGCAAAAGTCAGAAGTATGTATGGTCCAAGTAATTGGAAAATTATATACTTGAATAAGCTCAAAATAAAGGTGGTCCAAGAATGTAATAACTCCAAATTCATTTGTGCAAAAAAGTAATAACTAATTATTTTTCTTGTACTTCTACAATGACGAATTTTTTACCCAATTTTCATGGCCATTGTTTTTTTATAATGAATACAACATGGGTGACCAACGATATAAAAATGGGCATCACAAACATGGGATAAGCATTATAGTATGATCTTATCATCTTATTTCTATAAAAAGATGCTAGTTATCTTGAAGTTCTCTTAAGGTTCCATCATAACCATTGCAAGATTTCAAAAATTCTAGCCAAAAGTTAAAAATTATGTTACATAAGTTTCAACATTTGGCTACAATTGGTGAAATGTTGAGTTATAAAAATGAAAAAAAGGCATCGATAATGTTCAAATGTAAGTGATGTTTGTTTTGGTACTAGTAAATAGTGTGCTCCTAATAGTTCATGCTTCATTCTTCATATCATAAAGATTGAGAGACAAAATGAACCAACATTTTATTGTAGATTTCATGTCAACTATCATCTGACCTTGAAAAAAATATAAAGGAAATTTTTTTCCTAATTATTTTTCTCTTTGTTGCTAATTTCACTCTTTCTATATGTATTATATTCGAAAGCATGTGACATAAGCACTTAGAATCTTCCTATACCAATTCTTTAGTTTTTAATGTTATGCATACACTGCGCTTAGATTTAAAAGAAAATTCCTTTAATGGTAGTGGGAGTGATATATTATGGAATACTACCTTTAATTGTTAAATTTTTTCTATGAGTTTTAGTGAAACTGATTATGGTTTGATACTATCATACGACCTTTATCAAGTTACATGCACCCTCATTAGAAAAAACAAGAGAATTTTTCTTGGCATAACTATCTTTCTTTGTCATTGTTGACTTAACAAAGTCTTTTAGTTAAGAAACTAGTTTCAAGGTTATGGCATAACTTGTCATATAAATTGAACAAAAGTTATATCAAAAATGTTAACATGTAAACTACTTAGTTGGTTTTATTCTTTCCATTTAAAATCAAGTCTAGTTTGAACTTTGAACGAGTTTTTCCATAGACTTGAATATTAAGAGATTTTGGTGTAAGGATTATTCATTTATTTTATATGAATATAAAATTTACTACTAACTTAGAACCACTTGGCACAAATACGTCATAGATCAAGATCATACTTTGTAGTGTGTCGTATAGTAAAAATAGGAGCAAGGACACTGAATTATTTCGGTTTTCTTGGTTCTTACTGCCACCCCTTACAGTACCTCCACAAGTTTCAAATGGAAGTTCCAAAATATTTGGTATCTATTATCATCATGGAATTTATGGTATATGTTTATGCGAAATGCCTTGGCTGTTGGGAATCACGATTTATTTTGGTATGGTTTTGTTATTGAGTTCCATTTTGGTTTTGAATATTGTACTCCATATTTATAAGATTAAAGTGAAATTTGTGAATTACCGATCTCTTTTCATGATTACTTGACTCTAAAAATTTATAGTAGGCACTCGTACAAAATATCATGCAGAGTAATGGTATTAAATTTTACAAAACATATGGCTTATCCCTCCTGTGCATATTCATAATTACATATTTAATGAAAGAAGAAAGAAAACTTACTTATGGAAAATAAGAAATGATTGTGACTCATTCATCACCTTGGTTTTCCAGTGCATATGGGAACAAAATGAGCTAAATTCTAAGACTAACTAAATACTTAAAAAACATCCTTATATTGTAATAGGTACTGTGAACAAGATTTGAAGTACAGGGTGGTATCTGCAAAGCTAGGCATGTCAATGAGGAGAACGGTAGTGTATCTTACTATGTTTTATGGCAACCATCAATCAATAATTTGTCTATGGCATGCCTGGTGGTGCTGTCTATAGATATATTTCTATAGAGTTCTAGAAAAATTATGTGACATTATGCACTTTGTATACATTGCGGTGGGATAATATGAAATTTTTTTTAATATCCAAAGGTGATAGAAAACAAGTACATTCTATTGCCAAATAATCTAAAGATGAGTGCTTGATATCAATGAATACTGGTAAAGTGCACTCTTAGAAATTAGAATAAATAATATAATTGTTAGCACTGGAAAGTTGAGCCATGCAAGTTTATTTTAGGAATGAGATCTTTTCCATATGTTCCAGGATTTCTATGGGATAATGATTAGTTGGGATGTGGCAAGGTCATTTTTATAGCTTACATACGCTAATATGTGCCCATTATGGACTTCAAATTTCAATGCAGTGTGGCCAACCTTAACACAGGTTCATACCCTATTTCACTATAAATATCACTCCAAATTTTATTGCTCATCTTATGTTATTATATAATTTCTTTAGTGACGTAAACTTACTTCATCGAAGTCAATAGATGTTAGGAGCTTCATTAGTTAGATCCTGTATATTTTAGCAATTCAGCATTTGTGGTTGACATTAATTGTGTTCCTTCCATTCCTATATTACCATTATCAGAATGGTGAAGTTTGTTAGTGTTATTTTTTGAGTGAACTTAAAGGAAGAACTATGAAAAAAGTCCCGAATGCAAGGATTTAGGGAAGACAACTTATACAAAGAAACGACCAAAAAAAGTGACTCCTGTAGTTTTGGAGTGGTGATCTTGGAGCTGGTGATAGGAAGAAAACCAATAGATCAATAAATTGGAGAAGATGAAGTTTTTTTGAAGTGGGTGTGCAATAAAATAGAGAAAAATATTGGATTTCTTGAAGTGTTGTATCTTGAGTTTGTGAACTGCTTCAAGGAGGAAATGACCATGGTTCTAAAAGTATGAATCCTTTTCATAAGCACCTTGCCCATCAATTGGCCAACAATGAAGAGAGTCGTACATTTTTTATAGGAAGCCAATACCGATCATAAGGCCAAGGAAACTGCCAAGGATGAAAAATTCTCTTCACTAGTACGTGGAACCCACAATTTGCATTGTTTAGCCATGATGGTAATTGTATTTGGCCTGGAATTTTATTCTTTAAATGGCCTCCATATTTATTTCCACTTTGTAGCTTCTAAGTTTGTTTAGGTTTCTTCATGTATAACCTTTTGAACCTAACCTAATACTAATACCCAAAATAGAAGCTTGCCTCTGTAACTCTTTAGGCATCATTCCCTATGACAATCCAATGGTTATAGGGTGCATCTATCTACCCAGTCATGGGCCATTGTCTTGTTGTGTTTTTTCTAAATCTACCCTCCAAGTTAATAATTGTGGTGGGTTGGCTAAGACATGGAATTTGCTCCCTATTAAACACCATAAGGAAAGCACAAATCGATGCCATTTTCATCCTTATCCATGATAATGTCTTATTATTGATCTCCTCTTGCTCTACTATCCTTGGGCACAAGAATTTAATTGTAAACCAAAACACTGAAGCTTTCAATGTAATATAGGTGGAAATCAAGATGATTTTAGTGGTTGCTGCCTGAGATTCTCATTATCTTGTTGTCATAAATGGTTATTTCGTAGAAGTTTAATTATGGCCTCCGGCCATTTTAAAATCGTATTGTAACACGAAAATGTTCATTTCTAAGATTTACATGTTTTTTAACACTCCTTGGATTAAATCCCAATCAGTTTATTTAACCATTCTTTTTATTAAATCATGACATGACACGACAAAAAAAATGTAACAGAAAAATCATTTTCCTTCCTGAAATTATAAATGTATTTAATCATTAGTAGTTTTGGTAAATATTAAGTATTTAATCATGAATAGTTTTGGTAAATATTAGGTATCATAGAGGAAATTAATCAATTGAGTTATTGTCTTATGTATTTTGAATATCATATTTATTCCTATTGTTTTTTTATTATGTATATTGAACATGTTATTTCTAGCAACATTTAATATTCCTAGATCTTCTATTCCTTTAGTGTATATTTGCACCTTTAGGGGAAATTGCTAGTTTAAAGTCTAATTGTTTAAAGGTTGATAGCTCAACAGAAGAGCACTTGCTTTACAAGCAGGAGGTTGGCGGTTCGATTCCATCCTGCCCTGATATCCATAGGGAATGGAGACAATCAGTTTTTGGTGAAGGATGCTCTTTTGACCATCACCAATAAGCTTATGATGAGATTTTTTTACCCTCACCAAAATATGAAATGGTGATGGTCAACAAACACCACCATATATATGCATCAATAGTGACGACCATGAAAGGTCCATCACCATAAATCATTGTTGCTAATATGAAATGGTGAGGGTCACTGTTTGTCATTATAGTCATTATTCGTGATGGAACTTGATATCACCAATGTGCTTATCATGACATTTTTCAACCCTCACCAAATATGAAATGGTGACGGTCAACGAACGTCACCATATATATGCACCAATATTGACGAACATGAAACGTTCATCACAAAAAATCGTTGTTGTTTATATGAAATGGTCGCGGTCACTATCCGTCATTATAATCAATATTCATGACAAACTTTGAATGTCACCACAACACATACTTTGGGCGATGCCACCTTTGGTGACGTTCAGTTTTTTGGTGATGGAGGCTATTGTCCATCACCATTGCTCATATGAAATGGTGACGGTCACTATCTGTCATTATAAATCATTATTGGTGACGGACCTTGAATGTCACCACAACACTTATACTTTTGGCGACATTCAGTTTCTGGTGACGAAGGCTCTTTTGACCCTCACCAATGAGCTTATGGTGACATTTTTCTCCCCTCACTAATGTCATTTTTTCTTGTAGTGTTTATTGAGGGATTTTGTAGAATAACCTATTATATAACTTCTCTGTAGAAGAAGGAGAATGCTTTCAAGTGGACAATTTAATGTCAATGTAGCTTTGAGAAACTAAAAAAATTGTGGACCACAACCTCAATATTAAAAATTATGGATCAAGTGAAGGGATTCTTCATTTCAACTAATGCGTGTCAGGAGGGAGTGGGAGGTGTATTGATACAAGAAGGCAAGGTAATCACCTATGAATCCCAAAAATTAAAAGATCGTGAGCATAGATACTCTGCTTATGATCTAGAGTTAGTTGTGGTGATACACACCTTGAGGGTTTGGAGGCATTATTTACTAGGAAAAAAGTTTGTGTTAATTAACAACCATGATAGTTTAACCAATTTCTCAGAGCAGCCTAGTCTCAGTGCACCACAAGCTAGGTGGAAAACCTTTTTAAGTGAATTTTATTTTGATATTAAGCACTTAAAAGGGAAATAAAACTGTGTAGTTGTTGCATTAAGTAGAAAACCACATCACATATACAAAATCACATGTAGTCAAGTAGAATTTAATTTTTTAGATATGATTAAGGAGGTTGCAAATAAGAATCCATAATATATGATTTTGTGAAAAAAACTAAGAAAATAAAAAAGTATGATTGACAAACTAAATATGGCATAAATAAAGAAAATTTATTGACCTTTAGATGAATAATATATCTTCCTAATAAAATGAATGTTAGGCAATTAATGTTGGATGAATTTCACATAATACCTTATGTTTCCCATCCCAGATATGAGGATATATTATTTTCCATAAAGAAAAATGATTTCTAGCCCGAAATGAAAAAAAAAAACATCGCAAAATATTTCCCCAAGTGCCTAGAGTGTCAGTAAGTCAAGGTTGAATATCACCATCTAGCTAGATCGCTTCACCCGCTACCCATTCCAAAATTGAAATAGGAAGTAATTATTCTAGATTTTATAATAGGTTTTCCTAGAACTAATAAGAAGAATGGCTCAATCATGGTGGTAGTAGAAATACTAACTAAAGTGGCTTATTTCATCCTTGTGCAATCTACATACACAACTACACAAGTTTCAAACATATTTATCCATGAAATATTCAAATTACATAGGATGCGAATGGTAATGATTCGTGATACGGATGTTAAGTTCACTTTCACATTTTGGAAAACTATTTTGGTTTTTTTGGGAACATAAGTTCAATTTAGTACTTCCTATCACTCTCAAATAATTGGGAAAACGAAGCAGGTAAAACTGATACTAGAGGATACGTTAAGAATGTATGTAATACTGCAACTGACTAAGTGGGAAGTGTATATTCATTTAGTTGAACAATAGTTAGAATGAATCATTAAAAATGATCCCTTTCGAAGTCTTATACAAGAGGAAGTGAAAAACAACAATTAATTGGAACAAGACAGAAGATAAGTTGTTGATGGGACCTGATCTGTTAGCATAAATAGAACTAAGTTTGAAAAAATTCCAACATAATTTGAAAGCTTCCCAAGACAAAAATAAAGCATACAGAAATAAGAAAAGGACTTATAAGAAATTTCAAGTAGAGTACCACATGTGTGTTTGAGTGAAACCCAAGAAAAGCACTTTTCAGTGGAAGGGATGTGCAAAACTAGACCCCAGATATTGTGTACCCTACCAAATTCTAGAAAGAGTTATACCTATTCCATACCAACCTCCATTACCTAGCCACAAGCAAGTCCATAATGTTTTTCACGTATATTTATTAAAGAAATATGTGTATGAATCTAGACATATTATTAATTGGCATGATGTGTAGTTAAGGAATTAATAAATAATCTCTCTTTTCATAATTAATAAATGTTTACGAGATATGATATTTTTATGACGTGGAACATGTAGTACCAGACAGAAAGTTTTTGGTATAGCCTCTACGTATTTTCGATTAGAGAGAAATAATGTTATAGAGGTGAGCTATCACCCAAGTTCAAGTGCAGTGGAGGCACTTTAGCACAGAAGAGGCCACCCATGAGGATGACAGCTTTATGCGGGAATCATACCTTGACTTGTTCCAAGGGAAATAATAAACATTGAGGACGGTCTTTCACTCAAGGCGAGGGAGATGTAACATCCCCTTGTCATGTAAAGAATTGTTATTTTCTATTTACTCTGCAAGACTTAGTCATTCTAGATTAGGTAAAGGTTGGTAAAGATTGATCTTAAAATATTTCAATGTTAACTACGTAAATATTTCTATATTTTGGCCCTTTCTCATGTAAATCTTTGCTTAATTGTGTTTGAAGTCTAATAAAGATTTATCGGAATAGCAAATGTACATTTATAATGCAAGTCTTTTAAGCTATGTAGTCTACACAATCTATAGGGCCAACAATTTTTTCAATGTTTAAAATCTACTTATGCATTAAAAATACAATGTAAAGAATAAAAAAATTATACATCTTCTCTTTTTATATAAAAAAATTACCATAAATCTATTTTAATAATTAATCTATCAATCATTAAAAAAAAAAAAATGTGTTAAAATGTAAACCTTTTTCAAGTTTTAAACTCTTAGAAAAGTCTGTAGATTTAATTATTGATTAAAATAAAACTATACTCAATAATATATCCAAAAAAATTAGATTTTTTCTTTTTAATAATAAAAATATATCCCTCCCCTTAGACTCGACTCCTAACGGGCGTGACACTTCCGCTATCATGACATATGCGTGTCACGAGTTGCTCCTCATTCCGAATCGAACAGGATAAAGTGGATTTATCGAAGTGGACAATTCCATCGCCAATTAAAAAAACTCATATTTTTATATGGAAATATTATTTGTTTATATGTATTGCATAATCAGTTACCACACCTCCAAGGATCAGTAGGATGCCTCCAAGAACAACTACGAAACTATTGAGTAATCTTATTTTTTATGAAAACAAATTCTGTAGCACGGGAGGAGAGTGGTTACTCGCCACTCGCACATTATGAAGAGAGGCTGAGGGAAGATGATCGATGTTAAAAGTTTTTAGTATTGGTTGATTTCAAAGGTTTATTTTACCATTTTGTTTTTGTATTTGAGTTCAGAAGTATTTTTTACAATTCAGTATGAGGAACATGTGTAAGTATGCTATGTTCTCAAAAAATAATAATAATATATTTTTTTGTTTATATGGACTAAACAAACAAATAAAAATTAAAGAATTATATAAATAAATAAATAAAAAATCTATTAACAAAAAACATCCACTACCAATTATGACTAAAATATTTAAATATGAATTAATATAAAATGGTTCAATACAGATGTTATGTAATATTTATAACATTCAAAAATGCAATTTAAACAGTGAAATATTGCACATTATTTTTTACACTTTAAAATAAATTTGCAATAATTTTTTTTTGACTTAAATCCTTAGCTCAGATAGATCTATAGTGGTTTTAATTTCATATTAAAGAACCATATATAACGACGCTAGCAACTATAAACCACATTTCGTTATCACCATCTACTCGTGCAGTACCGTTTAGATCTCTTCCACGAGACAAATTTGATATATTAACACGTGTGGATGTACTCGGGTAACAGTGGGAAAGCACTATTCCTCTATGGCACCATATAGTCAATGAAAATATTCGTGAGGATGCTAAGCTATATAGAGAACCCATTGTATGCCTCAGAAAGAAATGCGAAAGATTTTATTTTGCGTTTGCAAGAGTTTGATTTCGGAGAATTGTTGGATGAGGGTTCATTTCAATGATTACTCCAAGATTGAGGACGTTGACGTTGGGGAGACACCGCTATTGACATCGATAGGCGACGATGCCAAGGTTTCACTCTGTTGAAGTCTGTATCTAGGGAAGAAACTGTACTGAAAAAGATAAGTACTATGATAATCTCTTGAAAAGAAAAGAATATGTGTGTATTTTGTTAGTTCTTAGAAGATAATAATTGGTAGTAACATAATAGTTATAATTTGTTGAATGTAACTAATTGTTTTCTCTAAGAAAAATAACATGATATATTTTTGAAGCATATATTTCTTTCCAAAAAAAACTAATTTAATGGAAAAAAAACATTTTCAAATGTATAACCGAACTTCTTTAATGCGTGCAAATCAACATTTTTCTCTTACCAAAAGATCTTATCCAATTACTATATATAATCTTCTTAAAAAAAAAATTATTACCATAGCTAATATTTTCTTGCATGTGAACCCATGTTTCTTTCTTAAGAAGATAAAAAATCTTCTTTAAATTTTTGTAATGTGTTTAAGTACTTGTTCTTTTTTAAGAATATATTTCGTAGAAGCCCTGCAAATAAAATAATCTAGTTATCTATATGTAATTCCCTGCAGGGTTTCTTTATTATTTTTTTTACAAAATTCAAAAGCATACGTTTCAAGTAAATAAGTATAATAATCACATATTCTTACTTAAAATAAAATAGCCAAACAAGCATTGTCTTTGCGCAGATAATGCTATGTTCTTTTCCAGTAAAATAGCTATTATAATTGCACATATAATCACAGGCCCATTTAAGTGACAATGGGGAAATTTTGAAAAAACAAGTGTTTTGGAAAGTACAACTATTTTTCTAAAAATAAAATGCCCAAATATTGTGTTGCTGTCGAATTTGTAAAACATCCTCTGCCAAAAGGAACAGACAACCAACCAGAAGATCAAATCAAGACATTTTTTAGTTAATTTGTGATGAGAGGTTGATATATATGCAATTAGATCTAAGCTCATCCTTTGAAACAATATCAAAGAAAAATGAATTTTCTATAACATTTTTGAATAAACAGTTTTGATCTGGCAAAACGTGTTTTTATCCACTCGTATTCTGCTTTTATAAATACATAGCGGTAGGTTAGAGGAGGAGGAATTACAATTTTGGAAAATAGACTCTACTTTCTTTGAAAGCCTGACAGGTTATAATTTTTATAATTTTTCATAAATAAGAAAGATTCACTCGATTCATCTCGTATATAAATAATCCCTATTTCCATTCTATTTTCGATAAGTTCCTTTTAATTCCATGTATGTTCTGTTCCATGCAATCTCAGTTAGCAACTTCACAATGCGGTACCACATAGATTTTTAATGAATATGCTTTTCATATCTTATTTGAGTGTAAAATATTTACACATCAACAAGACTAACAGTGAAAGGATTTCAGTCATGATTGTTTCCCTTATTTTTACACATATTCAATTGGTGGTGGCTAAGATCAAATTGAATGTACCGATAATAATTTGTACTCAATATATGCCATCTATTTTATTGTTGGAATCCTTTTCTCTGTCATACGCAAAGGCTGTCTACTTTAGCTCACTATTTGTAACTACATTACTCCCCATGCACATCTTAGGCTAGCTATAAAACCTGATGTGGAGATTTGGAAATGGGTCAACCCAGATAACAACGAACATGCTTATGTTTTTAAGAATGTATGCGTGTTTCTAAAATTTTTCATGTGTATGCTCGACTCACAACATAATTGTGTAGCATCTACGTTCACATAATCCCTAGTGTGAATAATTTCAAAAAACTATAAATATTCATTAAAAAACTCATGATACCATGTTCGAATAAGACAAACAAGGTAACCAAAAAAATATTCACATAATCTCTCGTGTGAATAATTTAAAAAAATTATAAACATTCCTTAAAAAAACTCATGAACCCATGTTCGAATACGACAAACAAGCTAACCAAAATAAATATTGACATATAAGAAATTATTATGATGAGAAAATTTGAATAAAAATAACTATCACTAACCTCAAAATGAAATGTAACTCTTGACAACACCTAAACTATCTCATGAAAACAACGTAGGACTAAATAATGTGTGAAAAATGTGGTATGAATAAACTAGATGATGCATATTACTTTTTATTGAATTCACTAATGTGCATTAACATTAGACTTAATTTCCCCTGGATGCGGGTGTTCCAAGGCCGAATTAATGTGATGGGTTGGAGGGCTGCAACTCTCTGCCGCCATCTGCCCTCTGGGTACGACGTGTTAAATGGCTTAGTGCCCAACGCAAAGCACCATTTATCATCCCCTCATTCCAAAGCTGTTCGCTCTGCAAACTTTGGTTCTCGCTCGACTCCGGCTGTCGTGAGACATTCCTCCGCATGCTTGAGCGGGATTCAAACCATGATAGCAGTTACGTTTTCTGATAGGTTTCGCTTGGGAAGGACGGCTTGGGAGCATGCTGCGGTTTGGCGTGCTGTGGGTGGCATTCACTCGCAACATGTTATTAACCACCTGCTCCCGGCACCCACTCTTTATCATTCTGATGCCAAAGATTGCAACGTCTGCAGGAGGGAGAGAGTCGACCAGCGCTTGATGCGTTTACTGAGAAGAGAGGTTGGTGGTTTGTTAAGCGCCTGGTGGAGTGTCGGGCAGCTGTTGCGACCCCATTTGTTTTCTCTTCAGGGCTACCTTGCGCAGGTTTTCTCTATGGTTTGGGAGGTTTTCAGGAATCCGCTTCATCTCAGCATGCCCAGGATTCGTCATCGTATGAGGAGCAGAAGGGGTAGCTCACGGAGCCACCCTCCCCATGCCCCTTCCAGTCCTTCTCCGGACTCATCATCCTTTGGGGAAGGCTCGAGCCATTATCCCAGCACTCGTTCTGGTTGGGGGCGCTCTCATGACTATCGTTTGTTTTGGGGTCCTCACTCGCACCGGCCTCCTGCTTCCTCTGCCCCAACCACTGGCACGGCTCGGTTCACTTTCAACAGCAGTCTCAACCGCCCTCGCATTACTGCCATTCTTTCGGTGGTCTTCCTTGAAGATAGCGTCCCTGGGGATGTCAGCTCGCTTCCAACTGCTCCTGCGGCGACTGTTATTGCCCCGGACACTCAGTTCTCAGCTTTCAATCTCGATGAACGCAATTTCCAGGCACCGCCTCCGCCTCGCCCTGCTGAACCGGTTCTGGATGAGGAAAAGCTTTCTGCTGATCATGTAACCCAGGCGACTCATGACGAACCTGCTTCTGACATGCACGCCACCGGCTGGTGCAGGATCGAGGAGGAGCCCCCGAAAGATTAAATGGGTTCGTTGCCTGGTCACTTCTTTGTCTCTGTTTCTCAAACCCCTGGGTTTTTTCTGTTATGGAAGTTTTGCTGTGTTTCTGGCCCTCTTTTGTATCTTTGGGGTCAAAGTATTCTTCAGAAAACTATGGTTCTGAACCCCTGCGTGGGCATCGACAGTTTACCACACTGTTTTTTCTGAATTTTCTGCCTCCAGGGCAGCAGTTTCTGACTACGGTCTTGATGTAATTTTACCCGCCTGTTAATAGATAATTTTACTTAGAAAAAAAAAAACATTAGACTTAATTTTCATAATATTTATAAAATTTAATAAAATCACATAATTCCATTATCTATTTCTCCAATACCTACTAAATTTGATATTGTATACTATATGAGAATGATTTTACTAATTAAATGAAATCACATAACTTCAACATCCATTTTAAATTTGATATTGTATGCTATATGATGGTGATTTTCTATTTCACTTTATTTTACCAAAGATACATCACGAATTTCTCCATATTAATTGATCTCCACATTAATGTAGTATGTAACTAACCCTTATGTGTAATTTTATGACATTATTCATCTTGTTTTTTATATTATTTGTAAATTTTTATTTAATTAATACTTAAATGCATTTTAGTTATCAATTTGTTAAATCACTATTAAAAATTGGAGAGAGCAGAGATACACACACAAATAAGCAATTTCTATATTCAAATAATTAGAGATACATCAAATATATATAGGTGAACTAATCCTAATCTTAGAGAGAGAAGTTGAGAGAATCTCTCAACTTCCTCAACAACCCAATCCAAACTAAGTAAGCCTAATAATGGAGGCATTATCTCAAACACCCCCCTTTAATGCCTACATTACAAAAATGGAGAACACACTAATTTAATACAAACATTTGTCTGCCCTGGTCTTCATTAACATTTGTACCCACTCTGAGATCTCATAGGAAATGCTCTTTTCTCCACCATTTTCGAGCTACCATTCAACCCATTTAAAATACATTTGTTTCTGACCAGCAATAATGAACTTTACAAGATCAACAGTATTGACAACTCGGCTCGTCGGGGCTTCCGCAATAGAGTTGACAAGTGATGAACCATCCTATGGACCAATCACCATTTGTCGGATATTTTTCTTTCCGCTATCCATCAGTAGCTAGGCAAATGGTCTGAATACTGAATGTGTTCAAGAGCTAATCTAACAACTTGACCTACTTCACATCATACTATAACCTGTAACTGATGCTCCTTGGCCCGTAGCACAACAAGATCAGCATATAACAAATTCACACAATCAAATTAGCCAATTGTTCTCTCGTCCCTGTAGAACGTCAAGAACGACTAATTTAAATAATGCTAATTTGTTCAATAATTGTTTCTCTACTACACAAATCTCATAGCAATAAATATAAGCTTAAACTCCACACTATATTCCACACACATACAAATCACTTGCAAAGCCCAGCAATAGCCAGTACCATATATGAGCCACCCTTGAAATGGAATGCAAATTCAGGCCACACAATATTCTTTACACCAGACACATTGTAAAACAGTCCCATGCCAGTGCTAGCTTCAACATCACCAGCTCTTGTGTATCCAATCTGAGAAGCAAACTCACCTGCAATCTGAATCTATTATGGCTCCTCCATTGCCTTTAAATAAGCAGCATACAAATTATATCTCACAGTAACCTATAACCTGCGATCCATGTATGATGGAGATAACTTCGAGAAGAAGTTATGTATTGCGATGGCTGTCTACATTCGCGAAACTACAAAACGTATGCACATTTACATTCGAACTTCTTGGCAGCAATCACATCAATCCCTCTGGACCATTCAGAACCCATTTACTTTGAAGTGCGATCAATCCCTCTGATTCCATTCTCTGTTCGTGAATACCATTACGTAGGAATTGACAGGAAGAAGAATATGGATTTAACAGGCACGTGAAGATCATCACTGTGCTGGGATATGGAGAGTTGTCCCCTGCCTCCTCCTTTCGATCTTCTATTCGATCCTTACACAGTAACTTGCATGGACTCTGCTTTACTTCACACATTTAACATTATTGATGTTAATGCAACGTGCCATGGCTTCACATCCCTTAATAACTACCAATTCTCTGTCTATGCATTTTTCTCTCCGGCCGAGACAGATCTTTATCAGACTCTGATTAACTCTGGAATCCGACTACATCAACTCCCTCTAGGTCAGTATTAATATACACCATATTGAGAAGAAAGAGGTGCTCATGTTTCCGAATTCAAATCCCGTGTCCGTGATTCGAATACAATGCAAAAGATGTTCTGGACGAAAACGATTTCCTCACTGTGCTGAAACGGATCAAGGCGATGCACAGGTACTGCGTCAGGACTAGTAATGACCTTAAATGCCAAGACCCTGCATTAAAATGCGTTAAAGCCATTTCATTCAACGCGTCTCGGCGCCTGTCTTTTGAGTGGGAGGATTTCTCAAATGACTAATCAACAATCTGAACACCATAGGAGATCGACAAAAACGTATGTGACTTGGCTGGAATGCACGGAAAAGGTTAGGCGGTGCACTGGCCTTCTGTTCACAACATTAATGAAGCGAAGGAGCGAAGCTCCTTTATAATAAAATTGGTCAAAAAAAAAAAAAACAAATACCACACATACATTCACACAGTAATCTATACACGAATCCTATTCTCACAATTTTCTCTTCATCTTTCTGAGCACTCCCGTGAGGGATTAAGCTTAGCTTGGCTCTGATACCAGATTAAAAATTGGAGAGCGCAGAGATACACACACAAATAAGTAATTTCTATATTCAAATAATCAAAGATACATCAAATATATATAGGTGAAATAATCCTAATCTTAGAGAGAGAAGTTGAGAGAATCTCTCAACTTCCTCGACAACCCAATCCAAACTAAGTAAGCCTAATAATGGAGGCATTATCTCAAACAATCACACACACTATAAATAAGATATTTTCATTAAATTCATACTAGACTATATAATATAAAAATCCTTTTGTAATGACTTGTTAAATTGGAAACCAAACTAATGATAAAAGTTAAAGCATTTCATCGAGAATGTCTATATAGAAATCATACATAGACATCTATTGACGGATATTTCATTATGGAATACAATATGTCATAGTATTAATAAATTACATGTGAAGTAGAAAAAGAATATGTTAATTGAACCCATCAAGAGGACATGGAAATAACAATACTGCTTAGAATGGTTGGATTGAATGGAGGTACAAGGTTTGGTTTTTTTGTGGAGTTTCTTCTTAATTGTAGCCATTCATTCATGTTCTCCCGCCACCAATGGGGTTTCTTCATATTTTTTTATTATATTGATAAGTCCCATTCTCCAGACCTCACATAAGTGACTATTCAAGCTTTCCAAAAGATGAAGGTGAATGTCATTGCATCCCTAGTTGGGAATAATGTATTCTAACTTATTTATTACTGTATTACTCATGTCATATGGATCCTATAGTTAAAATGTGATATATTTTTCCATTTTCTAGTTGTGGATTTTTTTTTAGGGAGAAGCTCCATTGATTAATGTATTTCCTATTCAGGTGACCATATAAGAATCACCCTCTACAATTGTAACATCGCTCTAATTTTACTTGGAATTCTATATTATTTACCAGTGGTTATATATATATATATATATATATATATATATATATATATATATTAGAGAGAGAGAGAGAGAGAGAGATGATATTTACTTTAAATATTAAAAGCTTGCAACTTTCCTTATTAATATAATGGTCTTGTTCCACACTTTTCCTTCTCAAAGAATAATATTTCCCTACAATTCCTCTTTCTGAATTGAAATATGACATAACACCATTCTAAGTAACTTATTATGGCTTAATATCATCTACCTCTTACTTAAATTGTTTTTACTTTAAGAGTTGGTCTAACCAACCTTTCCAAAAAAACAATGATTATGTTATGCTTCCATATAATCCACAAATACAACACCAACACCAACAATCAGGACTATGTCATACTTGCATATAATCTACGAAAACCACACCAACACTCGAGGACTGTGTTATTATTTCATATAATCTACAAAAACCACACCAACACTCAAGGACTATGTTATGCTTGCATATAATATATAAACACCACAAAAATTGAATGCTGCAATACATGAATAAGTGTTTATGTTTACCCCCACTCTATTTAAACCATGTTCTTGAACTTAGGGTTTTTTATCAATAATTTACAACATTCCAAGAACTTTGTGTCCTTCCCCTTGAGTTAGACATCAATTCATTTTCACTTGAATTTTTACAAATGTGAAAAAATTACATAGGGATATATTTTAATGATAGGGTGTAGCAAAAAGGGTTTTTACACGATGTGTCACATGAAAAGAAGCTTCATTAGGATGCAATAAAAGGAGATCAAAAAATGTATAGATTTAGGGAAGTGTGTAATATTACAACAAAAATAATTTTTTTTTAATATCCAAAATGCCTCAATTAAGAAAAATTTCATTCTTTACAATATGCCATGTAAGTGGAAAAACTTTGGTCCATGTGTTACATTGTAGGTAGAAAAATGTTTCCTTGAAATGAATTGTTATAATGAAAATTATTAATAGGTGAAATCATTAGAGGGAAATAAAAATTCAATGGATGTAAAGGAAAGGAGAATGAAAAAGTGTTATATTTAAAAATTTCCCATTGACACAATGGAGGAAATTTCGTAGTAGTGGGATATCATGTTACAAGAAAATCCGTTGAGGTGCAATACATTCTACATCATATGCAATGGTATTTTAGGTGTAATAAATCATAAGGAAGAAAATTTCAATATGTTATGTGGAAATAGTTTTTATATGTTTTGGAAGTTTCTTAAGGGGAAGAACAAGTTAATCAAAGGATGTGGAAAATGTAAGGGAAGCCTTTCATGATCTTAGTGAGCTTGAAATGAAAAAGAAGTAGGACATGAATCTCATGGGAAATTTTAAGGGTATAAAATTATCTTGAAGTTTAAAAAATTGGCGAATATCACTAGTCCCTAATATGTAAACTATAAAATGTTTATTGTTGTATTTATAAAATAATTCAAATTTATAATGATTCTATATATATTCTCTATATAATGTTAGCGATTTTTAACATAAAACAATTTTATATTGTAAAATTTGGGCGAATCATTTTCATAAAAAATGGAAATTGGCGAATATTTTTTTGGAAAAATCATGGAAAATTTGGCCACCTGCAAATATTAGCCACTAAAATTTTCCATGGACATGATTCACACAAAAAATATTCAATGTAGAGGAAGAAAATGTACAATAATAAAGGTCAAGAAACATCGACACAAAGTAGGGCCCCCATGCTATTTTTTCTTCCTTTAGATATCAAAGTAAAAAATAATATGAGTCATTGTTGCTAGCTCAAAAAATCCCTAGTTGTATTACATAAAAAGTAAATCTCATGCACTACAAGTTAAATGGTAGCCCCCATGTCTAAATGTCAATATTAGGGTCTTTGTCCTCATGCCAACTCTTAGCCTCTTTAATCACCAAAAGCACCAAAACCTCCATAAAATTTTCAACAATAGAATCAAATAGTTTTATTCTAAGAAAATCGTTACACTAGGCCCTAGAGTAATGAAGCAAAGCATATCCATGATCTTTCCCCATCCTCCATGTACTACTAAAGGATAATGTTACACCATTAATGAACGTGTTAGCTCTATAACAAAAACAATTGATTCGTCTAGCATCGTCATCCTCTCTAGGTGGTATTTACACAATTCACTCCCTAGTTTCTTATAGAAGCAAACATAAACATCTCATAACAGAAAACTCTCTAGGATCATCCAACATGTGTCTCTCTTCTTCATGTGTTCTCCCAAGGTTTAGGTCACAATCCCTAGTGTCTTACTCCATACAACACTTATCCAAGACAATTAAAAAGATGATATTGAGTATAATTATACTATGTATTGATGAAGCCACTCTCCACCTTTTATATGTAAATTAGTTGATGGACGATATCATAAAATGAAATCTTATGTCCGTAAAAGCAAACAACAAAGTGACCTTTTGTGGAAATCTCTACAATAAAGTGTCGAACCATTTTTGTAATGGGTTTTATCTAAACACTAATGTGAAACAACCCTTGAGCATGATTCTCCTAGGAATCAACACCCCTCTTCTAAGATGATGCACTTCCGAACAACTTCCTAATCCAACATTATATCTCTTGCATATTGTTTCCCAAGTGTCATTCACCAAAGCATTATCTCTAAAAATATGTACCATGTGCCCAATGGTTATCCATTTGAACCAATATGATTACTAAAATATTTGTTTGAGTTCACAACCAACCCTGACCATAAAGTATGCTCCTAAAAAAAGGCTTCATAAACTCAAATGTCCAACCTCGAAGGTATATGCCACATGGCCACATAGCCCTAAAAATAAGTGCCCTCCTCTGAAGTAGGTATATTCTCTTTCAAGCATATAATACTTAGAATACCTTCGTAAACAAAAGATTCTCATTATCACAAACTCCTCTCACGAGAGTGATACACTTCCCGTGATCCAGTAAAAGTCATTAATGAAAGGAAAATGATCGGGAAGCAAACCAAACATGAGTATAATTTTGTGGTGAGAAACCCACTTCAAGAGGAGATTTATTGATCCATTTTCACTACACATTACTAAAGGTTAGTATTCATTGAGTCTAATCATGAGTCCTTAAGAACTCACAAATATAATTATTTTGTAACCCAAACTACTCATGATAAACCATTGACCTAAAGTTAATGTTATGCAATACCACAAAACTAGATGTCTCTTACACATGTAGCGAATAGTATTTTTGACAGAGAACTTTATCACTTTATCCATGAGTGCTGTTACATGCCTCGTGATTGGCCAACGTCAATGTCTTACAACTGGATCACTAGAGTGCTATAGGCGAACGTTAATGTCTTACCAGAGTGCTATTTGCATTTCTCTGTCACAATATCAGTAAAGTATTGGATCTCAATACACGAGCGAGCTTTTCTCTGTTGGATCGTGATTTATCAGTAAAGTATTGGATCTCAATACACGAGCCAGTTTTTCTCTCTTTGATCGTGATTCATCAGTAAAGTATGTTGGTTGAGAAAATGAAATCTTTGCTATCACGTACATGATGAAAAAAGATGTTTTGATAGAAACGGCACTCCATAAAATTTATTTGTTGGTGACAATTACATTGCTGCAGATGCATCAGCGGAGATGGTTGAGCTGTACTTACAGTTGCTTATTTGGATACGCACCTCAACATCCAATTTTCAAAAAGACATTCCCAACTTAATTTGTCTTTGTACAGGGGAATATTCTTCTTTCCTCCCAATACTATATTATACTTAGTGATATGTTTTCAATCAATTGCGGAGGGCTGTTCTCTGTCGTAATAAAATGATTGATCGATGCCTCTTCCCTGACTTCAAAGTACAAATACTATTTACAACCCTTTTTCCACTTACATTCATACGGAAGGGCAACAGTGTGACGAATATTGCGTGGCAGGTAATAAACGTAAAGAATGAGCACATGGACCATGGGATAGAGCACAGAGTTGCAGATGGATAAGAGGAAGTACCCAGCGCGGGAAAAGTATATGTGGATCGAGATTCGGCGTAGAGATTATGAGAGCCAGAGACATATGGATGATTATGCACGAGCGGGCGAAAGATATGGATGACATGCACCAGTGGGTCCTTAGGGTTTATGCAGTTCATTATGTATGCCTCATCCAGCAGTGGGTCCTTAGGGTTTATACATTTCATTATGTATGCCTCATCCACCAGTGGGTCCTTAGGGTTTATGCAGTTCATTATTTGTGACTTTCTTAGTGCAAAGATACAGCTATTTAATCTTACGTACATAAAAATAAATAGAACTCTTCCATTAATTTGAATTAATAATTGGTTCAGTGTACATTTGATTTTTAAATTTTTTCTTATTCTTCATAGTACGAGATGACATTTGTATAAGATGTCATAGAGTAGCAATTTATAATAGTTTTTTAATTGGAATTTGATTATCTAATTTCAGGTTAGAATGTAATTTTTAGTGGTTTAAAATATATTTTTCAATGTATAGTATTTTGAAAAGAAAATAAGGTAAATGAATAAATAGATTCAATATCTTGAAATTTTTTTGAAATATTTAAATTTTACAGATTAAACAACTTATACTCAAATTTTTATCAAATTTTAATTAAAATTAATAAAAATAAATAAATAAATCCTTAAAAAACATTTCCATTTCCACTCTAAATCAGAATCCACTCCATTATTTTTATATATAAATAATTATAATTATAATTATAACTATAATTATAATAAGTAAATTGATATTTGCTAGCATGTTCCCTGATTGGCATTTTATGTAATGGAAAACTAATGAGCTAGCCACATTATACAGGTCAGGATTACGACTGATGCTACTAACGAACGATTAAATACATGTGATGTAATATCAATTAAAAAAATTGAAATTTAATAGCGTTAAAAATATAAAAAATATTTAACACGGTATCAGTCTCACGGTTCAGTTTCCCCGATCACTTTTCATTCTATATATATATATATATATTATCATTATTGTTATAAATATGTTGCTAAGTTTGCAAATGAAAATGATAAAATTAAATGAAAGTGCAAAACAGTATTTATTTCAGGAAAATAGAATCCATAATAGATACATTAAAAATAAAGTGATTTTAATTACCAGTTATTGATAATATATGTTAATTTTTTTTATTAAAAATAATATATATATATATATATATAAAATTATTACCGAATTAATATATTAGTATTTTTTTTTTTAATTTATTGAATGGAAAATGATCTACTCACTAATAAGATTGTGGGAAGATTGTGGGAAGGTAGATTGATTAATACCTTAATTGTGCGGTTTGAATTAGAAAAGTGGTAAGAAAACCAACTTATCTAAACTTTATGAGTAATGGTTATGGAACTTAATTCCATTATTTTCTGGAAACATTTTACTAATATTAACTAAACTTGTATTTTTTTCACATACACTTAATTCATAGATTTTCTCTTCCTCATTCTACTATCTTTTCTTCCTTATTTGCAACCCAACTTTCTATTATTATGACCTCTTTCTATCATACTCTTAGCCTTTGCCATCATTACATATATGAAAAGACAATAGTCCACTTAGCACTTATTGCATAGGGTGATGCTCACAGTGGTGAAAAAGTGGGATTGAAACTAGTGAAATGAATCACATACCATCAGTCATCACTTACAGGACTTGCACACGGTAACTAGGCCTTCCTGGGAGGTCACCCATCCTAGATCACCTCTAGCTCAAGCGCGATTAACTACACAGCTTTCCCCACAATCAAGTCCACTTAGCTAGCTACCACATTTGCAACACCTTACCAAGTATTGTGCCTAATGAAAAATTCAAGTAGAGCTCCCTTCACTCTTTGTATTTAATTATTAAGGGGTTTTCGGAGTGCATTATATTAGATATCATTTGCTGGGATTCAACTGCGTTAAGTAAGTCATCCATCTATGACCATTTCCATTAGAGGTAGCCATAACTCAATAATTTCTCATGATTTTTGAATAGTCCACTTAGCACTCATTACATCGGGTCATGCTCACAGGGGTCAAGAAGTGGGACTGAAACTAGTGAAATGAATCACATAAAATCAATCATCACTTACGTGGCTTGCACATGGTAACCAAGACTTCTCGGAAGGTCACCCATCCTAGATCACCTCTGGCTCAAGCACGCTTAACTACACAGCTTTCCCCACAATCAAGGCCACTTAGCTTGCTATGCTATTTGCAACAGCTTACCAAGTATTGTGCGTAATGAACTATTCAAGTAGAGCTCCCTTCACTCGTTGTATTTAAGTATTAAGGGGTTTTCTCCGTGCATTATATTATATATCATTTTTTGGGATTCAACTATGTTAAGTAGGTGATTCATCTATGACCATTTCCATTAGAGTTAGTCGCAACTGACTAGTTTATCATGATTTTCAATAGTACACTTAACACTCATTGCATCCGGTGATGCTCACATGGGTGAAGAAGTGGTATTGAAACTGGTTAAATGAATCACATAGTTTCAATTATTACTTCAGGGGCTTGCGCCCAGTAACTAGAACTTCCCAGAAGGTCACCAATCCTGGGTCACCTCCAGCTCAAGCATGCTTAACTATGGAGATTTCCCCACAATCGAGCCCACATATATTTCTACCCTATTTGAAAGACCTTAGCAAGTATTTTTCCTCAAGAACCATTCAAGTAGAGCTCCCTTCACTCTTTGTATTTAAGTATTAAGGTCTTTTCACAGTGCATTATATTAGATGTCACTTTTTTGGATTCAACTGCATTAAGTAAGTCATTTATCTATGACTATTTCCACGAGATGTAGTCGTATTTGACTAATTTCTCATGATTTTTGAATAGTCCACTTAACACTCATGACTTCGAGCGATGCTCATAGGGGTGAAGAAGTGGGATTGACTGGCGAAATGAATCACATAGCATCAATCATCACTTCTGAGGCTTGCACCCGGTAACCAGGACTTCCTGGGAGGTCACCCATTCTAGGTCGCGTTTGGCTCACGTGCGCTTAACTGTGGAGCATTCCCCAAAATCAAGCCCACTTACCTTGCTACCTTATTTGGAAAACCTTACCAAGTATTGTGCCTCATGAACCATTCAAGTAGAGCACCCTTTACTCTTTATATTTAAGTCTTAAGGGGTGTTCGCACTGTATTATTTGAGATATCAGTTTTTGGGATTCAACTGTGTTACGTAAGTCATTCAACTATGACCATTTCCATGAGACCTAGTAGTAACTAACTAATTTCTAATGATTTTTTAATAGTACACTTAGCACTCATTGCATTGGGTGAGGATAACATCGGTGAAGAAGTGGGATTGAAACTGGTGAAATGAATCACATAGTGTCAATCATCACTTCCGGGGCTTGCACTAGGTAACCAGGACTTCCTGGGAGGTCACCCATCCTAGATTACCTCTTGCTCAAGCGTGCTTAACTCCAAAGCTTTCCCCATAATCAAGCCCACTTGGCTTGCTATCCCATTTGAAAAACCTTACCAAGTATTGTGCCTCATGAACCATTCAATTAAAACTCCCTTCACTCTTTGTATTCAAGTATTAAGTGCTTTTCGAAGTGCTTTATATCAAACATAATTTTTTTGGATTCAACTGTGTTAACTAAGAAATTAATCTATGACCATTTCCATGAGAGGTACTTGTAACTGACTTTTTTCTCATGATTTTTGAATAGTCCACTTAGAAATCATTGCATCAGGTGACGCTCACAGGGGTGAAGAATTGGGATTGAAACTGGTGAAATGAATCACATAGCGTTAATCATTCTTTCTAGGGCTTCAACTAGGTAACCAAGACTTCCCGGGAGGTCACCCATCCCTGATTGCCTCTGGCTCAAGCGCGCTTAACTATGGATTTTTCCCCACAATCAAGCCCACTTAGCTTGCTACCCCATTTTACAAACCTTAGCAAATATTGTGCCTTGTGAACGATTTAAGTAGATCACCCTTCGCTCATTGTATTTAATTATTAAGGGGTTTTCTCAGTGCATTATATCAGATATCATTTTATTGGATTTAACTGGGTTAAGTAACTCATTCATCTATGACCATTTCCATGGGAGGTAGACATAACGAACAAATTTATCATGATCTTTGAATAGTCCACTTAGCAGCCATTGCATCGGGTGATGCTCACTTGGGTGAAGAAGTGGGATTAAAAATGGTGAAATGAATCACATAGCATCACTCACCACTTTTGGGGCTTGCACCTGGTAACTAGGACTTCTTGAGAGCTCACCCATCCCAGATCGTCTCTAGATCAAGCCCGCTTAACTACGTAGCTTTCCCCACAATCAATCCCACTTAGCTTGCTACCCCATTTGCAAAACCTTATCAAGTATTGCGCCTTATGAACCATTCAAGTGGAGCTCCCTTCACTCTTTGTCTTTAAGTATTAAGGCATTTTTGTAGTGCGTTATATTAGATATCATTTTAATTACTACAAACTTAAAATACCTTAAATTTAATAATTGTTTCTTGGTAGTAATGTTATATGTCAACCTAAACATTATGACTTGGTAAAAAATAAAAAAAAATAATAACAGAGAAATTTCCAGATAATTCAAATTCTTAAAATAAATTAAATTAATAATTATAACTTTAACTCTAAAAGTCTAAAATTAAATTAAATTAATTCTTTGAAGCAATCCATTATGAAATTCAAGAGTACGATCCTAGATCCATTTAACAAAAAAAAGTTTGACCGTTCTTGGCATTTAGTAGATCTATATTTAGAATGAATATAGACTAGCTTATTAAAAAATCGATATTGTGACATGTAACATGTCACCATACTAGATTGCTGATGTGTAAGTTTTTCACATGTCCAATCAATAAAAATGATAAAAATATTTTTCTCTAAAGAAATTAATGTCAACCTAAACAAAAATCTTCAAATAAAAATAATTTTCCCTTTCTTCCTTTCAAATATACACACACCAACACAATATCTTTTCTCATGACAGACAGAAGGTCATGGCATAGAGAAACTCAACATGCCCCATGTTGGACATTTCATTGTTGTGTTATTGTTGACATTGTAATGATAAAAATGAAGTTGTGGCTTCGAGCAGTTGCAGCATGAAGTATGTTTGGAACAAATTTTCACCAGTCTTGTCAATGGTGTTTTGGACTCATGGTTATGGTTAAACTAGGGTTGTGATATTTCTCACCAAAAAAAAAAACGATACAGACATGTTTATATTACATGATTCCATTTTTATTTTCTCTGCAGAATGGAGAATGGTACATGGATACCTGCAAGTAAGAATGGATATGTTATCCAAGATAACCATTAGGTTTGTTTTGACTCATGAGTCAATTAGGTAATAAGCTAGTTAGGGTTGAATAGGATCTTTTAAATTTGTAATTTAAAAGAAAAATTGCATATATGTGGGGGGTATTGAAGGTCATAATTAATGTAAGAGGTGTCATTGTCAAAGAAAAGTACAAAAAATATTTGTGCATGAATTAATCTAGTCATTAGAGTGAATTTGACACTTCTACCACCTTCCACAGCAAATTCAGTGTAAACAGGTCAGGATTTGCTACGAAAGTTCATAATACTATTTTTTTTCTAGTGTCATGCATTTTTTGATATTTTTGGGTAGTCAACGCAATAAAGAGGTGACTGAGTCATGAAATGAGATCAAGAAAATAATTAGGCCAGTTGTTTAAGGGGGCATCTCAGCAATCAACTCCTTGTGGCTGACATGGCTAATAACTCATCAAGTCAACAAAGCATGCCAACTCATCAATACAATTCACGATCTCAAGTCAAGCTGAAGAAGTCTTAACTCTAGTGCATAAGATAGCCAACACCTCAGCATGTTAGTTTGGTCTGATAAAAATCATACAAGTTGAACTGAAGAAAAAGGGTCTTAAAATTATTGTGCAAGATGATGATGTTACTCCATGAAACATGGTAAGGCAACAATTTTTTTATCAAATTTTGTTTTATGCTATCGTAATCACACATATATAAGCTTTAGAAGTGTTTTTGAGGTAAAAAAAAAAGGAGCAAAATGTCAGTGAACTAGGTACTTTCGTAGCGCATTCCAGGCTTAAAAGTGAGTTTTCGCTACGAAAGTGCCATAGGTTTATTTGAGGGAAAACTTCTTAAAAAGTCTCATAATGGGGGTGACTTAGAGCATGTGATTACCTCATCAGCATAAAGGAAGACCCTCTAATAGTCAAACAGGTCAAATATTATGCAAATATTTTGGAGTTTGCTACTAAAGTGCGCTACAAAAGTTCATGTATATGATTGTTTTAGGAGTTAACTTCCAGCTCACTTTCTAACCAAATGAAAAGGAATTTTGGAAAGGATATTTTTTCTTGAGTATGAGTGCATATACAAAAGCCTCTCTTAGTTTTTTCACAGCCAACAGGGTTTTTAAAATATGCAATCATCTTGAGGCCTATTTTTCAGAACTTGTACTAGCTAGATTTGTGTAAAAAAATTAAAATTCGACTTGATGGAGGTGGAGCCCAACATCCATGTGGCATTATGACACATTAGCAGTCTATTACACTCAAGAAATTAGTTGGTTTCATTTGATAAGGGTTGTTAAAACAAATTTTTGAGCTATTTAATGAAGAAGAGTCATTTTTGTATTCAAACTCTAACAAATAGAAATATCCCTAGAAAGCATCCAAGTTATGTAATTCTATTAGAAATAGGTCTCTTCGGTAGGAATTCAATGATAGACCAGGTGGAAATACATTCTATGAGACCTCACTCTATAAATGAGGATTTTTTTATGATTGAAAAGGATGATGATTGTTATGAAGAAATTGTTATGTAAATTTTCTCTATCAAGCTAATGCAAAGTTGCAGCAATTGTTGTTCAGACATAGGATTTATTTTCAGCTTATGTGTTTGTGTTTTGACATTTATCATATTATCATCAAATTCATAGTATCATGATTACTTGGAATTAATAGAATTATGCTCCAATTTCCTTCATGTATTATGTTTTTGTTGTAAAAAGTTATTTTTTAAGCTTAATAAATCTATAGTGGTTTTAATTTCGTATTGAAGAACCATATGTAACGACGCTAGCAACTATAAACCACATTTCGTTATCACCATCTACTGGTGCAGTACCGTTTAGATCTCTTCCACGAGACAAATTTGATACATTAACACGTGTGGATGTACTCGGGTTAACAGTGGGAAAGCACTATTCCCCTATGTCACCATATAGTCAATGAAAATATTCGTGAGGATGCTAAGCTATATAGAGAACCCATTGTATGCCTCTTCAGAAGGAAATGGGAATCAAAGAGAAGTTATTGTAGATCAGATGCGAAAGATTTTATTTTGCGTTTGCAACAGTTCGATTTCGGAGAATCGTTGGATGAGGGTTCATTTCAATGATTACTCCATGATTGAGGACGTCGACGTTGTGGAGACACCGCTATTGACATCGATAGGCAACGATGGCAAGGTTTCACTCTGTTGAAGTCTGTATCTAGGGAAGAAACTGTACCGAAAAAGATAACTACTATGATAATTTCTTGAAAAGAAAAGAATATGTGTGTATTTTGTTAGTTCTTAGAAGATAATAATTGATAGTAACATAATAGTTATAATTTGTTGAATGTAATTAATTGTTTTCTCCAACAAATTTGTTGAATGTAACTAATTCTTTTCTCCAACAAAAAAAATAACATGATATCTTATTCTTCTTCCATGATATCTTATTCTTCTTCCCTGTAAAGCAAATATTTCCTTCCAAAAAAACTAAACTAATTCCATTTGAAGCATATATTTCCTTCCCAAAAAAACTAACTAAATAGAAAAAAATACTTTCTTTTCAAGGAATCAATTGCATAACCTCAATTATTTAATGCATGTAAATCAACATTTTCCTCTTACCAAAATATCTTACCCAATTACTATATATATAATCTTCTCTCTCAAAAAAAATATTACCATAGCTAATATTTTCTTTCATGTGAACCCATGTTTCTTTCTTAAGAAGATAAAAAATCTTCTTTAAATTTCTGTAATGTGTTTAAGTACTTGTTATTTTTTAAGAATATATTTCATAGAAGCCCTGCAAATAAAATAATCTAGTTATCTATATCTAATTCCCTGCAGGGTTTCTTTATTTTATTTTTACAAAATTCAAATTCATACTTTTCAAGTAAATAAGTATAATAATCACATATTCTTACTTGAAATAAAATAGCCAAACAAGCATTGTGTTTGCGCAGATAATGCTATGTTGTTTCCAGTAAAATAGCTATTATAATTGCACATATAATCACAGGCCCATTTGAGTGAAAATTGGGAAATTTTGAAAAAATAAGTGTTTTGGAAAGTACAACTATTTTTCTAAACATAAAATGCCCAAATATTGTGTTGCTGTCGAATTTGTAAAACATCGTCTGCCAAAAGGAACACCCAACCAACTAGAAGATAAAATCAAGACATTTTTTTGTTAATTTGTGATGCGAGGTTGATATGCAATTAGATCTAAGCTCATCCTTTGAAACAATATGAAAGAAAAATGAATTTTCTATAATATTTTTGAATAAACAGTTTTGATCTGGCAAAATGTGTTTTTATCCACTCGTATTCTGCTTTTATAAATACATAGCGGTAGATTAGAGGAGGAGGAATTACAATTTTGGAAAATAGACTCTACTTTCTTTGAAAGCTTGAAAGGTTATAATTTTTATAAATTTTCATAAATAAGAAAGATTCACTCGATTCATCTCGTATATAAATAATCCCTATTTCCATTATATTTTCAATAAGTTCCTTTTAATTCCATGTATGTTCTGTTCCATGCAATCTCAGTTAGCAACTTCACAATGCGGTACCACATAAATTTTTAATGGATATGTTTTTCATATCTTATTGAGTGTAAAATATTTACGCATCAACAAGACTAACAGTGAAAAGATTTCAGTCATGATTGTTTCCCTTAATTTTTACACATATTCAATTGGTGGTGGCTAAGATCAAATTGAATGTACGGATAATAATTTGTATTCCATATATGGCATCTATTTTATTGTTGGAATCATTTTCTCCATCATACGCAAAGGGTGTCTACTTTAGCTCACTATTTGTAACTACATTACTCCCCATGCACATTTTAGGCTATATATAAAACCTGATGTGGAGGTTTGGAAATGGGTAAACCCAGATAACAACGAACATGCTTATGTTTTTAAGAATGTATGCGTGTTTCTAAAAAATTTCATGTGTATGCTCGACCCACAACATAATTGTGTAGCATCTACGTTCACATAATCCCGAGTGTGAATAATTTAAAAAAAATTATAAACATTCATTAAAAAAACTCATGATCCCATGTTAGAATAAGACAAACAAGCTAACCAGAATAAATATTGAAGCTGGAGAAATTATTATGATGAGAAAATTTGAATAAAAATAACTATCGCTACCCTTAAAATGAAATGTCACTCTGGATAACACCTAAACTATCTCAGGAAAACAACGTAGGACTAAATAATGTGTGAAAAATGTGGTATGAATAAACTAGATGATGCATATTACTTTTTGTTGAATTCACTAATGTGCATTAACATTAGACTCAATTTTCATAATATTTATAAAATTCAATAAAATCACATAATTCCAATATCCATTTTTCCAATATCTATTTTAAATTTGATGTTGTATACTATATTTTAGTGATTTTCTAATTAAAAGAAATCACATAACTTCAACATCCATTTTAAATTTGATATTGTATGCTATATGATGGTGATTTTCTATTTCACTTTATTTTACGAAAAATACATCATGAATTGATCTCCATATTAATTGATCTCCACATTAATGTAGGACATAACTAATTCTTATGTGTAATTTTATGAGATTATTCATCTTATTTTTTATATTATTGGTAAATTTTTATTTAATTAATACTTAAATGCGTTTTAGTTATCAATTTGTGAAATCACACACTATAAATAAGATATTTTCATTAAATTCATACTAGATTATATAATATAAAGATCCTTTTGCAATGACTTGTTAAATTGGAAACCAAACTAATGATAAAAGTTAAAGCATTTTATCACAAATTTTTATATAGAAATCATACATAGACATCTATTGACTAATATTTCATTATGGAAGACATTATTTCATAGTATTAATAAATTACATGTGAAGTAGAAAAGGAATATGTTAATTGAACCAATCAAGAGGACATGGAAATAACAATAGTGCTTAGAATGGTTGGATTGAATGAAGGTGCAAGGTTTGGTTTTTTTGTCGAGTTTCTTCTTAATTGTAGCCATTTCTTCATGTTCTCCTGCCGCCAATGGGGTTTCCTCATATTTTTTTACTATATTGATAAGTCCCATTCTCCAGACCTCACATAAGTGACTATTCAAGCTTGCCAAAAGATGAAGGCGAATGTCATTGCATCCCCGGTTGGGAATAATGTATTCTAACCTATTTCCTATTGTCTTTACATGAGAGGGAATAATTACTCGTGCCATATGGATCCTATAGTTAAAATGTGATATATTTTTCCATTTTCTAGTTGTGGATTTTGTTTTTTTAGGGAGAAGCTCCATTGATTAATGTATTTCCTATTGAGATGACCATATAAGAATCACCCTCCACAATTGTAACATCCCTCTAATTTTACTTGGCATTATATATATATATATATATATATATATATATATATATATATAGAGAGAGAGAGAGAGAGAGAGAGAGAGAGAGTTACTTTAAATATTACAACTTTGCAACTTTTCTTATTAATATAGTGGTCTTGTTCCATACTTTTCCTTCTCGAAGAAGGATATTTCCCTACAATTCCTCTTTCTAAATTGAAATATGATATAACACCATTCCAAGGAACTTATTATGGCTTAATATCATCTATCTCTTGCTTAAAATGTTTTTACTTTAAGAGTTGGTCTAACCAACCTTTCCAACAAACAATGATTATGTTATGCTTCCACATAATCCACAAATACAACAACAAAAATGATTAGATTATGCTTCCATATAATCCACAAATACAACACCAACAATCAGGAGTATGTCATACTTGCATATAATATACGAAAACCACACCAACACACGAGAGGACTGTGTTATTGTTGCATATAATCTAGAAAAACCACACCAACACTCAAGGATTATGTTATGGTTGCATATCATATACAAACACCACATCAATAGAATAATGCAATACATGAATAAGTGTTTATGTTTACCCTCACTTTATTTAAACCATGTTCTTGAACTTAGGGGTTTTTATCAATAATTCACAACATTTCAAGAACTTTGTGTCCTTCCCCTTGAGTTAGACATCAATTCATTTTCACTTGAATTTTTACAAATGTGAAAAAATTACATAGGGGTATTTTCAATGATAGGGTGCAGCAAAAAAGGTTTTTACATGATGTGTCACATGAAAAGAGACTTCATTAGGATGCAATAAAGGGAGATCAAAAAATGTATAAATTTAAGGAAGTGTGTAATATTACAAAAAAAAAAAGAAAAAATATCCAAAATGCCTCAATTAAGAAAAACTTCATTCTTTAAAATATGCCATGTACGTGGAAAAACTTTGATCCATGTGTTACATTGTAGGTAGAAAAATGTTTCCTTGAAATGAATTGTGATAAAGAAAATTGTTAATAGCTAAATCATTAGAAGGAAATAAAAATTTAATGGATGCAAAGGAAAGGAGAATGAAAAAGTGTTATATTTAAAATTTTCCCAATGACACAATGGAGGAAATTTCGTAGTAGTGGGATATGATGTTATAGGAACATTCGTTGAGGTGCAATACGTTCTACATCGTATGCAATGGTATTTTAGGTGTAATACATCATAAGGAAGAAAATTTCAATATGTTATGTGGAAATAGTTTTTATATGTTTTGAAGTTTCTTATGGGGAAAAACAAGTTAATCAAAGTATGTGGAAAATGTAAGGGAAGCATTTCATGACCTTAGTGAGTTTGAAATGAAAAAGTAGGACATGAATCTCAGGGGAAATTTTAAGGGTAGAAAATTATCTTGAAGTTTAAAAAATTGGCGAATATCACTAGTCCCTAATATGTAAACTATAAAATGGTTATTGATGTATTTATAAAATAATTCAAACTTATAATGATTTTATATATATTCTCTATATAATGTTGGTGATTTTTACCATAAAAAAATTTTATATTGTAAAATTTGGGCGAATCATTTTCATAAAAAATGGAAATTGGCGAAAAACATGGAAAATTTGGCCACCTACGAATATTAGCCCCTAAAAGTTTCCATGGAAATGATTCCCGCAAAAAATATTCAATGTAGAGGAAGACAATGTACAATAATGAAGGTCAAGAAACATCGACATAAAGTAGGGGCCCCATGCTATTTTTTATCCCATTAGATATCAAAGTCGAAAATAATATGACTGATTGTTGCTAGCTCAAAAAACACCTAGTTGTATTACATAAAAAGTAAATCTCATGGACTGCAAGTTAAGTGGTAGCCCCCATGTGTACATGTCAATATTAGGGTCTTTGTCCTCATGCCAGATCTTCAACTCTTTTATCACCAAAAGCACCAAGACCTCCATAAAATTGTCAATAATAGAATCAAATAGTTTTATTCTAAGAAAATCATCACACTAGGCTCTAGACTCATCATATCCATGATCTTTCCCCATCCTCCATGTACTACTAAAGGATAATGTTACACCATCAATGAATGTGTTAGCTCTATAACACAAACAATTGATTCGTCTAGCATTGTCATCCTCTCTAGGTGTTATTTACACAATTCATTCCCTAGCTTCTCATAGAAGCAAACATAAAAATCTCATAACAGAAAACTCTCTAGGATCATCCAACATGTGTCTCTCTTCTTCATGCGTTCTCCCAAGGTTTAGGTCGCAATCCCTAGTGTCTTACTCCATACAACACTTATCCAGGACAATTAAAAAGATGATATTGACTATTATTATATTTTGTATTGATGAAGATCCTCTCCACCTTTTATATGTAAAGTAGTTGATGGAGGATATCATAAAATGAAATCTTATGTCTGAAAAAGCAACCAACAAAGTGATCTTTTGTGGAAATCTCTACAATAAAGTGTTGAACCGTTTTCGTAATGGGTTTTATCCAAACACTAATGTGAAACAACCCTTGAACACGATTCTTCTAGGACTCAACACCCCTCTTCTATGATGATGCACTTCCGAACAACTTCCTAATCCAACATTATCTCTTATATATTGTTTCCCAAGTGTCATTCACCAAAGCATTATCTCTAAAAATATGTACCATGTCTTCTAATGTGCCCAATGGTTATCCATTTGAACCAATATGATTACCAACATATTTGTTTGAGTTCACAACCAACCCTGACCATAAAGTATGCTAAAAAAAAAGGCTTCATAAACTCAAATGTCCAACCTCGAAGGTATATGCCACATGACCACATAGCCCTAAAAATAAGGCCCTCCTCTAAAAAAAAAAAAGCCGAGTACTTCTCTTTTGAAGGAGGTATATTCTCTTTCAAGAATATAATACTTAGAATACCTTCGTAAACAAAAGATTCTCATTATCACAAACTCTTCTCACGAGAGTGATACACTTCCCGTGATCTAGTAAAAGTCATTAATGAAAGGAACAAGATCGGGAGGCAAACCAAAGATGAGTATAGTTTTGTAGTGAGAAACCCACTTCAAGAGAAGATTTATTGATCCATTTTCACGACACATTACTAATGGTTAGTTTGCATTGAGTCTAATAATGAGTACTTAAGAACTCACAAATATAATTATTTTGTAACCCAAACTACTCATGATAAACCATTGACCTAAAGCTAATGTTATGCAATACCACAAAACTAGATGTCTCTTACACATGTAGCGAACAGTATTTTTGACAGATAACTTTTATCACTTTATCCATGAGTGCTGTTACATGCCTCGTGATTGGCCAACGTCAATGTCTTACAACTGGATCACCAGAGTACTATTTGCATTTCGTTGCAGCTCTTCTGTCACAATATCAGGAAAGTATTGGATCTCAATACACGAGCGAGCTTTTCTTTCTCTTGGATCGTGATTTATCAGTAACGTATTGGATCTCAATACACGAGCCAGTTTTTCTCTCTTTGATCGTGATTCATCAGTAAAGTATGTTGGTTGAGATAATGAAATCTTTGCTATCACGTACATGATGAAAAAAGAGGTTTTGATAGAAACGGCACTCCATAAAATTTATTTGTTGGTGACAATTACATTGCTGCAGATACATCAGCGGAGATGGTTGAGATGGTTGGATACGCACCTCAACATCCAATTTTCAAAAAGACATTCCCAACTTAATTTGTTGTTGTACAGGGGAATATTCTTCTTTCCTCCCAATACTATATTATACTTAGTGATATGTTTTCAATTAATTGCGGAGGGCTGTTCTCTGTCGTAATAAAATGATTGACCGATGCCTCTTCCCTGACTTCAAAGTACAAATACTATTTACAACCCTTTTTCCACTTACATTCATACGGAAGGGCAACAGTGTGACGAATATTGCGTGGCAGGTAATAAACGTAAAGAATGATCACATGGACCATGGGATAGAGGACAGAGTTGCAGATGGATAAGAGGAAGTACCCAGCACGGGAAAAGTATATGTGGATCGAGATTCGGCGTAGAGATTATGAGAGGCAGCGACATGGAAGACATAGTGATGATTATGCACGAGCGGGCGAAAGATATGGATGACATGCACCAGTGGGTCCTTATGGTTTATGCAGTTCATTATGTATGCCTCATCCAGCAGTGGGTCCTTAGGGTTTATACATTTCATTATGTATGCCTCATCCACCAGTGGGTCCTTAGGGTTTATGCAGTTCATTATTTGTGACTTTCTTAGTGCAAAGATACGGCTGTTTAATCCTACGTAAATAAAAATAAATAGAACTCTTCGATTAATTTGAATTCATAATTGGTTCAGTGTACATTTGATTTTTTTAATTTTTCTTATTCTTCATAGTACGAGATGACATTTGTATAAGATGTTATAGAGTAACAATTTATAATAGTTTTTTAATTGGAATTTGATTATCTAATTTCAGGTTAGAATGTAATTTTTAGTGGTTTAAAATACATTTTTGAATGTATAGTATTTTGAAAAGAAAATAAGGTAAATGAATAAATAGATTCAATATTTTGAAAAATCTTTAAAATATTTAAATTTTACAGACTAAATAACTTAAACTCAAATTTCTATCAAATTTTAATGAAAATTAACAAAAATAAATAAATAAATCCTTAAAAAGCATTTCCATTTCCACTATAAATTAGAATCCACTCCATTTTTTTATATATAAATAATTATAGTTATAATTATAATAAGTAAATTGATATTTTCTAGCATGTTCCCTTGGGATTGGCATTTTATGTAATGGAAAACTAATGAGCTACACATTGTGCAGGTCAGGATTACGACTGCTGCTACTAACGAACGATTAAATACATGTGATGTAATATCAATATTGAAATTTAATAGCGTTAAAAATATAAAAAATATTTAACACGGTATCAGTCTCACGGTTAAGTTTCCCCGATCACTTTTCATAATTAATATATATATATATATATATATATATATTATATTTTGATATTATCATTATTGTTATAAATATGTTGCTAAGTTTGCAAATGAAACTGATAAAATTAAATGAAAGTGCAAAACAGTATTTATTTCAGGAAAATAGAATCCATAATAAATACATTAAAAATAAAGTGATTTTAATTACACGTTTATATTTATATATATATATATATATAGATATATAGATATTAAAAATTATTATTAACAAATTAATATATTAGTGTTTTTTTTTAATTTATTGAATGGAAAATGATCTATTCACTAGTAAGATTGTGGAAGGTAGATTGATTAATACCTTAATTGTGAGGTTTGAATTAAAAAAGTGGTAAGAAAACCAACTTATCTAAACCTTATGAGTAATGGTTATGGAACTTAATTCCATTATTTTTTGGAAACCTTTTACTAATATTAACTAAATTTGTATTTTTTTCATGTACACTTAATTCATAGATTTTCTCTTCCTCATTCTACTATCTTTTCTTCCTTATTTGCAACCCAACTTTATATTATTATGACCTCTTTCTATCATACTCTTAGCCTTTTCCATCATTACATATATGAAAAGACAATATACTTGATTTGAATAGAAAATTAATAACGTCATTTTTATTAGATATCATTTTTTGGGATTCAACTGCGTTATGTAAGTCATTCAGCTATGACCACTTCCATGAGAGGTAGTCCTAACTGACTAATTTCTTATGATTTTTGAATAGTCCACTTAGCACTTATTGCATATGGTGATTCTCACACGGGTGAAAAAGTGGGATTCAAACTAGTGAAATGAATCACATACCGTCAATCATCACTTACAGGGCTTGCACGCGGTAACTAGGACTTCCCAGGAGGTCACCCATCCTAGATCACCTTTGGATCAAGCGTGATTAACTACATAGCTTTCCCCACAATCAAGTCCACCTAGCTAGCTACCATATTTGCAAAACCTTACCAATTATTGCGCCTAATGAAAAATTCAAGTAGAGCTCCCTTCACTCCTTGTATTTAAGTATTAAGGGGTTTTCAGAGTGCATTATATTAGATATAATTTTTTGGGAATCAACTGCATTAAGTAAGTCATCCATATATGACCATTTCCATTAGAGGTAGCAATAAATCAATAATTTCTCATGATTTTTGAATACTCCACTTAGCACTCATTGCATCGGGTGATGCTCACGGGGTTCAAGAAGTGGGATTCAAACTAGTGAAATGAACCACATAAAATCAATCATCACTTACGTCGCTTGCACATGGTCACCAGGACTTCTTGAAAGGTCACCCATCCCAGATCACCTCTGGCTCAAGCACGCTTAACTGCACATATTTCCCCACAATCAAGTCCACTTAGCTTGCTATGCTATTTGCAACAGCTTACCAAGTATTGTGCCTAATGAACTATTCAAGTAGAGCTCCCTTCACTCGTTGTATTTAAGTATTAAGGGGTTTTATCAGTGCATTATATTATATATCATTAGTTGGGATTCAACTACGTTAAGTAGGTGATTCATCTATGACCATTTCCATTAGAGTTAGTCGCAAATGACTAGTTTATCATGATTTTCAATAGTACACTTAACGCTCATTGAATCAGGTGATGCTCACTTGGGTGAAGAAGTGGTATTGAAACTCGTTAAATGAATCACATAGTGTCAATTATTACTTCAGGGGCTTGCTCCCAGTAACTAGAACTTCCCAGGAGGTCACCAATCCCGGGTCGCCTCCAGCTCAAGCATGCTTAACTGTGGAGATTTCCCCACAATCAAGCCCACATACATTTCTACCATATTTGAAAGACCTTAGCATGTATTTTGACTCAAGAACCATTCAAGTAGAGCTCCCTTCACTCTTTGTATTTAAGTATTAAGGTCTTTTCATAGTGGATTATATTAGATGTCACTTTTTTGGATTCAACTGCGTTAAGTAAGTCATTTATCTATGACCATTTCCATGAGATGTAGTCGTAGCTAACTAATTTCTCATGATTTTTTAATAGTCCACTTAACACTCATTACATCGGGTGATGCTCGCAGGGGTGAAGAAGTGGGATTGAACTGGCGAAATGAATCACATAGCATCAATCATCACTTCTGAGGCTTGCACCTGGTAACCAGGACTTCCCAGGAGGTCACCCATTCTAGGTCACCTTTGGCTCACATGTGCTTAAATGTGGAGCTTTCCCCACAATCAAGCCCACCTACCTTGCTACCTTATTTGCAAAACCTTACCAAGTATTGTGCCTCATGAACCATTTAAGTAGAGCACCCTTTACTCTTTATATTTAAGTATTAAGGGGTCTTCGCACTGCATTATTTGAGATATCATTTTTTGGGATTCAACTGTGTAACGTAAGTCATTCAACTATGACCATTTCCATGAGACCTAGTAGTAACTAACTAATTTCTCATGATTTTTTAATAGTCCACTTAGCACTCAGTGCATTGGTTGAGGCTAACATAAGTGAAGAAGTGGGATTGAAATTGGTGAAATGAATCACATAGTGTCAATCATCACTTCTGGGGCTTGCACTAGGTAACCAGGACTTCCTGGGAGGTCACCCATCCTATATTGCCTCTTTCTCAAGCGTGCTTAACTCCGAAGTTTTCCCCATAATCAAGCCCACTTAGCTTGCTACCCCATTTGAAAAACCTTACCAGGTATTGTGCCTCATGAACCATTCATGTAAAACTCCCTTCACTCTTTGTATTCAAGTATTAAGTGCTTTTCGAAGTGCGTTATATCAGACATAATTTTTTGGGATTCAACTATGTTAAGTAAGAAATTAATCTATGACCATTTCCATGAGAGGTACTTATAACTGACTATTTTCTCATGATTTTTGAATAGTCCACTTACAACTCATTGCATCAGGTGATGCTCACAGGGGTGAAGAATTGGGATTGAAACTGGTGAAATGAATCACATAGCGTCAATCATCACTTCTAGGGCTTGCACTAGGTAACCAAGACTTCCCAGGAGGTCACCCATCCATGATTGCCTCTCGCTCAAGCGCACTTAACTGTGGATTTTTCCCCACAATCAAGCCCACTTAGCTTGCTACCCCATTTTACAGACCTTAGCAAATATTGTGCCTTGTAAACCATTCAAGTAGATCTCCCTTCGCTCATTGTATTTAATTATTAAGGGGTTTTTGTAGTGCATTATATTAGATATGATTTTATTGGATTTAACTGGGTTAAGTAAGTCATTTATATATGACCATTTCCATGGGAGGTAGACATAATGAACAAATTTCTCATGATTTTTGAATAGTTCACTTAGCAATCATTGCATCGGGTGATGCTCACTTGGGTGAAGAAGTGGGATTGAAACTGGTGAAATGAATCGCATAGCATCACTCACCAATTTTGGGGCTTGCACCTAGTAACTAAGACTTCTTGAGAGCACACCCATCCCAGATCTTCTCTGGATCAAGCCCGCTTAATTACGTAGCTTTCCTCACAATCAATCCCACTTAGCTTGCTACCCCATTTGAAAAACCTTATCAAGTATTATGCCTCATGAACCATTCAAGTGGAGCTCCCTTCACTCTTTGTATTTAAGTATTAAGGGTTTTTTGTAGTGCATTATATTAGATATCATTTTAATTAATACAAACTTAAAATACCTTAAATTTAATAATTGTTTCTTGGCATTAATGTTATATGTCAACCTAAACATTATGACTTGGTCAAAAATAAAACAAAATAATAAGAGAGAAATTTCCAGATAATTCAAATTCTTAAAATAAAATAAATTAATAATTATAACTTTAACTATAAAATTCTAAAATTAAATTAAACTATAAGCTTACCATGTTTTAGAAGCCTATGGTATTGCATATCCCATGGTACTTGTTACGATAAATCCTATTTTAATGCTTTGAAGCAATCCACTATGAAATTCAAGAGTACGATCCTAGATCCATTTAACAAAAAAAACCTTGACCCTTCTTGGCATTATTAGATCTATATTTAGAACGAATATAGACTAGCTTATTAAAAAATTGATATTGTGACATGTAACATGTCACCATACTTGATTGGTGATGTGTAAGTTTTTCACATGTCTAATCAATAAAAATGATAAAAATAGTTTTCTCTAAAGAAATTAATGTCGACCTAAACAAAAATCTTCAAATAAAAATAATGTTCCCTTCCTTCCTTTCAAATATACACACACCAAGACAATATCTTCTCTCATGATAGACAGAAGTTCATGGCATAGAGAAACTCAACATGCCCCACGTTGGACATTTCATTGTTGTGTTATTGTTGACATTGTAATTATAAAAATGAAGTTTTGGCTTCGAGTAGTTGCAGGATGAAGTATGTTTGGAAGAAATTTTCACCAATCTTGTCAATGGTGTTTTGGACTCATGGTTATGGTTAATCTAGGGTTGTGATATTTCTCACAAAAAAAAAAAAAACGATATAGACATGTTTATATTAAATGATTCCATTTTTATTTTCTCTGCAGAATGGAGAATGGTACATGGATACCTACAAGTAAGAATGGATATGTTATCCAAGATAACCATTAGGTTTGTTTTGACTCATGAGTCAATTAGGTAATAAGCTAGTTAGGGTTGAATAGGATCTTTTAAATTTGTAATTTAAAAGAAAAATTGCATATATGTGGGGGGTATTGAAGGTCATAATTAATGTCAGAGGTGTCATTGTCAAAGAAAAGTACAAAAAATATTTTTGCATGAGTTAATTTGATCATTAGACTGAATTTGACACTTCTACCAACTTCCACAGCAAATTCAGTGTAAACAGGTCAAGATTTGCTACGAAAATTCCTAATACTATTTTTTTTCTAGTGTTATGCATATTTTGATCTTTTTGGGTAGTCAGCACAGTAAGGAGGTGGCTAAGTCATGAAATGAGATCAAGAAAATAATTAGGCTAGTTGTTTAAGGGGGCATCTCAGTAATCAACTCCATGTGGCTGACATGGCTGACAACTCATCAAGTCAACAAAGCATGCCAACTCATCAATACAATTCACCATCTCAACTAGAGTTGATGAAGTCTTAACTCCAGTGCATAAGATAGCCAACACCTCAGCATGTCAGTTTGGTCTGATAAAAATCATACAAGTTGAACTGAAGAAAAAGGGTCTTAAAATTATTGTGCAAGATGATGATGTTACTCCATGAAACATGGTAAGGAAACAAATTTTTATCACATTTTGTCTTATGTTATCGTAATCATATATATATATATATGCTTTAGAAGTGTTTTTGAGGTAAAAAAAAAGGAGAAAAATGTCAGTGAACTAGGTACTTTCGTAGCGTATTCCAGGCTTAAAATTGAGTTTTCGCTACGAAAGTGTCGTAGGTTTATTTGAGGGAAAAAATCTTAAAAAGTCTCAAAACGGGGGTGACTTATAGCATGTGATTACCTCATCAGCATAAATAAAGACCCTCTAATAGTCAAACAGGTCAAATATTATGCAAAAGGTTGATTTTTGAGTTTGCTACTAAAGTGCACTACAAAAGTTCCTGTACATGATTGTTTTAGCAGTTAACTTCCAACTCACTTTCTAACCAAATGAAAAGGAATTTTTGAAATCTAAAGGAGATTTTTTCTTGAGTATGAGTGCTTATACAAAAACCTCTCTTAGTTTTTGAATAGCCATCAGGGTTTTTAAAATATGCAATCATCTTTGAGGCCTATTTTCAGAACTTGTACTAGCCAGATTTGTTTAAAAATATTAACATTCGACTTGATGGAGGTGGAGCCCAATATCCACATGGCATTATGACACATTAGTAGTCTATTACACTTAAGAAATTAGTTGGTTTCATTTGATAAGGGTTATTAAAATAAATTTTTGAGATATTAAATGAAGAAGAGTCATTTTTGTATTCAAACTCTACCAAATAGATATATCCCTAGAAAGCATCCAAGTTATGTAATTCTATTAGAAATAGGTCTCTTAGGTAGGAATTCAAGGCTGGACCAGGTGGAAATACATTCTATGATACCTCGCTCTATAAATGAGGGTTTTTTTATGTTTGAAAGGGATGATGATTGTTATGAAGAAAATGTTATGCAAATTTTCTCTATCAAGCTAATAAAAAGTTGCAGCAATTGTCGTTCAGAGCTGAGATTTATTTTCAGCTTATGTTTTTGTGTTTTGACATTTATCATATTAGCATCAGATTCATAGTATCATGATTACTTGGAATTAATATAATTATGCTCCAATTTCCTTCATGTATTATGTTTTTGTTGTAAAAAGTTATTTTTTAAGCTTAATCGCCTCAGCTTCCATGAAGTACATTTTCTTGTGATTGAATTCCCATAGCTAAATCCATGCTCAATGGTAACCTTCATACACTCTTCCACTTGAAAATCAGTTAAAAAAAAATAGTACAGATTTATCCATCTGAAAATTGATTTCATCTTGAATATTGCATGTTTTTTCCTCGAGAGAGCCCTCTCTACTTGGAAGGGATAACTTACCATCCAAGTTGTATGAAATAGTTACACTAGGTTGAGAATTGAGTAGCTCATTTAGTTGAAATTTGGTGATAACATTTTGGTCTGTCTGTCGGGAGTTAGAAGTTTCATTATCTTGGGTAATGAATTCCAATCAAATTAACTGAGCTCTTGAGGGTAGTAGGAGATCGGACATTTCAAGGATGTACTTCTGCTTTGGTGACTCTATTCTTGAAGAATTTAGAAATTCATAGCTTCATGGTGACTCCACTACTTGAAAATATTTAGCTTGAAGACATTCCAAGATGATTTATACTACAATAATAAAGCTCAGGTATGCTCCTATGGATCAACCTCACATATATGGTTTTCCAAATCCTATGCCTTGTGTTGATTGGTCAACCCATCTTCCCATGTTCAAAGATGAAAATAAAGATGATACTGGTTTGCATTTGGTTAAATTTTATATACATGTATGTAGATTGAGGCTTGAATTTCCTAAGGATTGTCTCATGAAGATGTTTATGGCTACCCTAGAAGACAAGTCTAGTGTATGGTATGAAGGGTTGAAATAAGGAAGCTTGTGCTCTCTTAAAGATTTCCATACATTACGTTTTGAACATTATGGGAAGTCTCATCCTTCATCACCATTGTTTCAAGACTATTGTAATATTTGGAAAGTTTTCATTAAATATGTTAAAAGTATTGATGATGATGTAGAATGTATGGATGATGAGGAGATATTAGAGGCACTTTATGAATTTTCTTCACAAGATAGTTTTGATGATGATCAAGAAATTTTCCAACAAACATATGTATCTTCCTTAGTTGAAGATGAAATGGATCAAAAATTTGACATTCAAGTCATATTATATGAAATTTATGAGTATTTTCAACATTGTCAATATATATGTAGTCAAAGGTATGCGCCAAATCATTCAAATTGTTCTTCAGCTAATTCATTTTCTGAGATTTTATTTCAAGAAGAAAATCCTCAAGATCACGTTGTTGAAAATATGAAAATTCTGAACAGTGAGGTAACATGTGATGATATTTCACTTTTAGGTAAACCCGAGATATATGAAGAGATGAATATATAGCTTTTACCTATTCTATTTGGAGATCATGAAAATGACATGGAGGATATGCATTAAGTTATTTTTATAGCATTTGTTAGTGTTGAGAATCAAGATGACAGTCCTCAAGCAAAACTATCGAAGATTATATCTTATTTGTTTGATAAGGAAAAGTGTAGTTCTGATACACACAATATGGATGTCATGTTTTAAGTTGTTGAAGGATGCATGGATGGTTTTGTTGATTTAAATGAAAGGGAAGACACATTTATTGTTGCCTTTTTATTTGATTATGTTCTTGGAATTGAAGCCATAGGACAAAAGAAGCCATCAATTATTGATGAATTCAGCTCTCATCGTTTTACTCACTAAGAAAGCATGACTTTTCATGGTTTGCAAGATCCAATGGTAAGTCTAATGCAGTCACAGTCAAGGAAATTTTTGTGTTTCTTATGGAGTAAGGATTCAATTTTCATTCCTAGTTTACAATAGATGATTCATTTCTGATGTTGTTCAAGCACAATCAAGAAGCTCGGGTGTTGGATCAGCTCTTTAAATGGCTATACATTAAATTTCATATTGCTTGAATTGAAACTTTGGTTTTGAACATTCAGAGTAGGTTTATTGGTACATAAATACGCTTTTTGGGGAAGCATCACTTTCAACATTTTGTTTGAATATTTTGGTTGTATTTCTTGGTTTGTATGGTGTTTTTCTTCAAGATCATGTTAAGGGATGAATGTAGGATAAATAATATGACAAGAGGTTGGGATCAACCCAATGGATAAGGCACCTAGTCTCCTGGTTCTTTGTTGCACCATATGGGTGCAACATCCCCATTGGATCCAATGTTATCTAAGATAACCATTTGGTTTGTTTTTAGTCATGAGTAAATTAGGTTAAGTTAGTTAGGGTTAAATAGGATCTTTTAAATTTATAATTTAAAGAAAAAATGCATATATGTGGGGTATTGAAGGCCATCATTAATGTAATAGGTTTCATTGTAAAATAAAAATCCAAAAAATCCTTTGTGCATGATTTAATCTGGTCATTATAGTGAATTTGACACTTCTACCAACTTCCACAGCAAATTCAGTGTAAACAAGTCTGTATTTGCTACGAAATTCACTAATACTCTATTTTTCCTAGTGTTATGAATTTTTTGATATTTTTGGGTAGTCAACACAGTAAATAAGTGGCGGAGTCATCAAATTAGATCAGGAAAATCATTAGGCCACTTGTTCAAGGGTGTAGCTCAGCAATCAACTCCACATTGCTGACATGACTGACAACTCATAAAGTCAACAGATCATGCCAACTCACCATCTCAAATCAAGATCATGAAGTCATAAATCTAGTGCATAAAATAGCAAACACCTCAGCATGTGAGTTTGGTTCGATAAAAATGATACAATTTTAATTGAAGAAAAAGGGTCTTAAAATGATTGTGCAAGATGATGATGTTACTCCATGAAACATGGTAAGGCACCACATTTTTAATCACATTTTGTCCTATGCTATCATAATCAGGAATATACAGAATTAAGTGTTTTGAGGTAAAAAAAGAAGAATAAAGAGAAAATGTGAGTGAACTAGGTACTTTCGTAGCGCATACCAGGCTTAATGGTGAGTTTTCACTATGAAAGTGTTGTAGGTTTCTTTGAGGGAAAATTCCTTAGAAAATATCAGAATAGGGGTGAATTAGACAATGTGTCTATCTCATTAGCATCAAGGAAGACACTCCAATAGTCAGAAAGGTCAAATATTATGCAAATGGTGGATCTTGGAGTTTTCTACGAAAGTGTGTTGCGAAAGTTCCTCTACATGATTGTTTTAGAGGTCCACTTCGAGCTCATTTTATGACTAAATGGAAATGAATTTTGGAAATTGGAAGGAGGTTTTGCTTCAGTATGAGCCAATATAAAAACATCGCTCTAAGTTTTTTCACAACGATCAGGGTTTGGAAAGTATGCAATCACCTTTGAGGCCTATTTTCAAAAATTTTACTAGCGAGATTTGTGTAAAAATGTTAAAATTTGACTTGCTGGAGGTCCAACTTAGCGTCCACATGACATGGTGACACATCAGAATTCCATTAGACTCAGAAAATCAGTTGATTGAAATTTCTAAGGGTTATTAAAAGAATTTCTTGAGCTATTTAATGAAAAAAGAGTCCTTTTTGTATTCAAACTCTACCGAACATAATTTCCCTAAAAATTCTCCAAGTGATGTAATTCAATTAGAAATAGGTCACTTAGGTAGGAATTCGAGGCTGGCCCAGGTGGAAAGCCATTGTATTTACTCGATAAATTAGGGTGTTTTTGAGTTTGAAATGGTTGATGATTGTTATGAAGAAGCTACTACGTAAATTTTCTCTATCAATCTAATACATAGTTGCAGCAATTGTCTTTCATACATGAGATTTATTTTGATCTTATGTGTTTGTGTTTTTCTGTTTCTCATATTATCATCAACTTCATAGTATCATGATTTCTTGGAATTCATAGTATTATGCTCCAATTTTCTTCATGTATTATGTTTTTTCTATAATTTTTTTTGTTTTGTTTTAAGATTAATGTCCTCAGCTTCCATGAACTACATTTTCTTGTGATTGAAGTCCCATAGCTAGCTCGATGCCCAATGGTAGCCTTCATACACTCTTCAACTTGTAAAATCACTTAAAAATAAAATAGTATGGAGTTATTCATCTGCATATTTATTTCACCTTGAATATTTCATTATTTTCATTTAGAGAGCCCTCTCTCATTGGAAGGGCTAACTTCCATTCCAAGTTTTTTGAAATAGTTACATTAGGTTGAAAATTGAGCAACCCAATTGGCCCCAACTTAGTGATAACACGATACAATCTCTTCAATGTATTTTCTCCCTACATAACCTAGGTTGCCAATCCATTGCATGCCTTATTTTTTGTGTACATTATTATAGCTTTTCAGATTGTATCATTACAAATAATTATAAAATGTTAATATTTCCACTGTGTTATTTTTGTTTCCATAGCTACTTCAGCTAATAAGATGACTGCTATGTTATATTGTTTCAATAGGTATATCCATAGTCATGGATTTCTATTCCTCTAAATTTTGATACACGAGAATAGGGAACCTGAGGTCAGAGATATGGGAATGTGAATACCTAGGTCAACAAACATATGTGTGAGTGGGTTTTGTTGTGTGATCACTCATAGATGAATTTAATATTCCTCATAGTGATTTTTATTGTGGGAATGTTAGAGGTCATCCACGTGTCCCTAAGTAGAGATTTAAATAATAAGAAAGTGAGTGTGTAAGATGATATGAAATGGAGCTTATATATGATCGCAATAAATTATAGGAAATTGCCACTTTTTGTAATGTATCCTCCTATATTTACCCAAATTCACCACCTCGCGAGGGTAAACATGAGACCAATGTCACTATTTCATGACCTGACCTCCAAGTTCTAGTTATGGAAGTGGGGTCAATAGACTGAAACTTACATACATCTTACAGGGACTATAGATCACCAAGGAACTAAAGAAACCACTCTGGTGTTCAATCACTGAGCTTGACCCTTTTTCCACTAATCTAGCACCCCAACTACATACATAATAAGGAAAGGGTGTGACTATAGGCCTCCAAATGCACGCATATGCTTTCTTCCACACATTTATGGCCTAAATTCGTAAGTTATGAGCAGGCGGTCATGGGATCTATTCCACCTTTTGAGGCTAGCCTCCAAAACTTTTCCTATAATTTCCTAAAACTTTAAAAAATAATAATTTACATGACGACAATGTTAAATATTCAAACTTGAAGCAAAAAAATTGACCTATTTCCTAATCCATAACATACATTTCTTCAGACATATAGAAAATATGTAAACTACAGGTCATAAATGCATATATGATCATAAACAAATATAATTCATCTAAGAATTAGCAAGAGGGCTCTAAACCATCTCTAGCTAGCTGCTATAGCACTTGTTAGTACATACATCCATAAATCATTCAATAACTTATCAAAACATGTCAAGAGCCATAGATAGATTACATCATATAGATGGCATATAACCAGCAAATAAATCACAAAGAAACCATGATAAACGAGCCATAACATCAACATCATAATCAATACATATGTTGATAGATAAAAATACTAAAATACCTCATACCAACATATGGAAATACCAACGAAGTCAAGGACTTCCACATAACACCCGACCATATATTGAGCTTAAAAAAATATTTCTTTCAACCAATCATCCATGTGTCATATTCCAAGCCATAATGTGGGATCTCATGGAATAAACAAACACAAAATTGACCAGGGCTTCTCGAGGGAAAACTACCTCAACCCTCAACCACAGTGATTCCACCTCCATGGTCCAAAAATCACTAACACCAACTAGATAGGTCTCTACCCAAGTTTTTCAAGGCTCTAGGAACTAGTGACTCAATCCATAATTTTCCAGGGATCTAGAGAATTTGTTCCAATTGTGGCTCCAAACACTAGTAACTTAACCCACCACGGGCTCCAGAGTGTCTATCCCAATCGGGCTCCAAGAACTAGTAACTCAACCCAAGTTATTCCAAGGATTCCATAGTGTTTTTTCCAACCCATAGCCCTCTGGAACTCAAGCACCAATCAACAAAAAAAATGGGAAAACCCACAACTCCATGGCTATCTAGGAAATTTCAAAGCAAGGTCGAAACCACTATCAATCTAGGAAAAATTTGATGTCAATGACAACACATAACCAAGGAATCACATGCATATACCATGCATCCAAAAATCAAAAAGGAAATCACAAATTCAACATGTTACCTACAAAGTATGTGTGTTCTAGTTGTTGATCCAATGGTTCCCTTGTGCTTCCCTACTTTCCTTTACCTTCTTTCTCCAAATCTAAGTGTATAAGAGTATGAGAGAATGAAAGAATGAAATGAGAGCCCAAAATTGAACTAAAAAAATATCAACTAAAAACATATTAACTCACAAATGTTATGAACTAATTATCAAAATCCTTTTTATCATTTAGGCCTCTATTTTATTCATTTTCCTTAGTTTTTCCTCTATTTTCCTTAGCATGCAAATATGTGTCTTTTCACCATCTTTTTCTCGTCTTTCTTTTTATTTCTCATAAATAAATGCCAAATAATTCCACTTTTCCTTTGCCAATTTCCATAGTCATTAATTAATCACAAGTGATGCACATCACTATATTTTGGCCAACATTTAGCTTGGAATACATATCTCATGACCTTGATTTTATTTCATTTACATAGAAAATCAATGAAAACCTCTTACACTTTGTGTCTATCTCAATTCAGAAAACATCTTTTCAAAAATGATCATAAAATGCCAGGATATAAACTCCACATAAAAAAAACCTAAAACAAGCTCACTTCCTAGATTCACTACATGAAAATTAGTTATAAACATTTCCATGGAAATATTCTAATTATAATTATACATACGGTTGACTCAAGAAAATAATTAAATCATATGTGACGAAATTTCGAGAAGACATAGAAAAATAGAAACAAGAAATAATAGGAGTCAAAAATATTTTCTTCCACGAACACTTTTGATGGTCTGTATGATTCAAACAGAAAAATTTAGTATATTCCACAATATTAAGAGAACATGTATATTAAATATAATTCAAATTGAAATATTTTGGGAGGACATTAAATTAATTTACTATATTATGTTTAATTATTATCTTTGCTCTAAATTAGTGGATATTGGATATTGTATTGGCTTTTAGTCAAATTTATATTTTTTTATGTTTGACAAGAAAGAAAAAAAATAACAAAAATTTCTATAATATAATATTGCACATTGAAATATATGATTTTTTAAAAATAATTTAAATGATTTATATTTAACATGATTAACTATTAAATTGTACATTTTCTTTTCTCATTTTTTCCCATTATCTCTATTCATTAATTAGAAGTACACTGGTCACATGAGGGTGCAGGTTGGGCATTTATAATGCATAATGACACCTCATCATCCAAAAGTTTAAATTCATCTCAACTTAAGCGAGAATTTCATGAAATACTATAAACACTCGGTTTCTAGTATTTTTGTTGTACTTGTGTGGTTGATTGTGTTATCTCTCAAGTTAATGTAATGTGCGCATGGACCCCATACCATGTAACTTATTATGCGTTACTACCTTAGAAATAATTATGTGTCAAGTATATTAACTAGCAATAACTTTAATAACTAGAAATAATGTAACACTTGAATTTAATGTCATTTAACTTAAAGACATTTTTAATTAGATATTGGAGTTATTTTAAATTAATAGGATTAACAAGCATGTTAATAAAGTTATGAACCAAATATTTCTTTTCTTAATAAATATTTAGCTATGGTATGTTTCCATAAGTCTGATGGTAAAATTTTTCCAAGACTCCAAAGTAATTGATTAAGTAGTTAGTGGTAGTTACCTTTTCTCTAGGGATATAAGGAAAATCCTAGAGGAGGAAAGGGATTTTGTGCAGGTGATGAGGAATAGCTAAGGAGATGAAAGGAGAGAGAATATAGAGCTTGTGGAAACTAGCGGAACTCTGCTACCTCTTATACGAAATGAGACAAGACAAGAGTCCTGAGGTCTACCTCCTTGAAACAATGCTGTGAAATATTACTTTGGGGAGGAGCATGAAGGGAGTTGAGAATTTCATTGCCTTGCTCAAGGTTGTGCGGATGCCATCAGCTTTAATTATTTGAGATAAGTAAACTAGAATGGAAAGAAATAAAAATAAATCTTCTTAATATGTTCAGTCTTATAAATAGAATTTCTAAGACTGTGAATATTTGTTGCAGACGTAGAAATAGAATTTTGAGTATGTGATTATCTGAATTACAGGAGTAGTAAAGATTCTGTGAATATGTATTCAAACTATTTTTATTCTCTTGAAAACTATTACTGTAAAATGAGGTTTCTGAGAGAATGAGTATTAGGAAGTTTCTAGTTAGTATTTGACATAAATCGGTAACTATTAACTGGTTGGATAGTTAGTCCCCTTGGGAAAAGCACCCAAAATGGATAGTTTGTCCTATAGATAAAAAATAATAATACATGGATAGAGGGTAAACCCTCTAGAGTTAGTCTGGGCACCTATGTAGAGTATTCTTATTACAAAGAACGGATAACATAGTTTTCCAAGAAAATATATGACATGGAAAGAAAGAACTGTCATGGAAAGAAATCACTAAGAAACTAATATACCAACATTTAAATAGAATTATTTACAAGTTATATTATTATTCTTTTAAAGAGGAATTTGTATAAAAATAGAATAAATTTTCTCATGATATAGACAACCAAAACAGAGAACTGTAATTTCTAAAAAATAAACTCTAGTTATAACACTCTTCTCAATGAAAGAGAAAACCCGGATTAAAATAAATATCTAGAACTGAAAATACATGATCTATAACATGAACAAAGAAACGGAGGCATGCAACCCCAAAGATATAGCTAAGAAATAAATAAATTCTAGAATCTTTAATAGCTATAATGGGTCTTCTTGAATAACCATGAACACGTCCATAAACCAAAGAAAGAAATGATGGTCGAGTTGGATATATATATATATATATATATATATATATATATATATATATATATATATCAAACAAAAACCTTAAAACCCTTACATCCCAAATCTTGGTGTGGTGAAAGTGTCGACACACAGGAAGGCCATGGCTGTGAGGGAAAAGTACAAGCGTTCGACAAATAACTTAAATACAAAAGTATTAGACTGTGAAAACCCTTACGGCTATTTGAGAAATAATGAAATACTAAAGAAATCATGTCCTACGCAGGACATAATTGGAAATATTAAATTATATGTTAGTCTCATTATATAACCAAACCCTTGTAAGGCGTGGGTTAAATACTTAACAAGTACATTGGCATTGCAACCTTGCTAATAAACCCATAATATAAATTTTTGAAAGGTAGAAGGGAGGCTACCCTACATTGAAAAAGTGCACTTGTATGGAAGCAAGAATTATCAATCGAGTATGGTGCAGAGAACCTGAGATATTGTGGGTGCAGAGAGTCAGGTTTTAACTTACATATCAATAAAAATTCCGTTAGCATGAAGCTAAGAAAATTTTGACACAATGCAGGACAAACATAAATGGTTTTACTAGTAAATATACCATTTACCTCAGGATGATTGGGTAGCGAGCTCCTTGCACTTGTCCATCATACAAACCATTAAAATAAAACTAAAAGGAGGAAACTGGAAATAAACAACTAAGGAACTCTGAAGTTGCGAGAGAAAATCACCATTGTTGAACTTATGGATCAAACTCTTCTGGTCTTGCAAACAGTGCGGAAGATCCATCGTGACTGCAGTTCTCATGGTTATGCTGTCGAGGAGCAGGTTAACTACATAACGGTCCCAAACAAACATATATTAAACCCTTAGTAACCAGTGCAGAAGTGGGGCATAGAGTAGAATCCATTAAGTGCAGAGAATATCCTAAAGGAGTAGAGAAATATGCGAAGCAAAGAAGAGGCATGGTCTTACCATAGCCAGAACATCGAGAAATTGACATAGGAACTGCCGGAGTTGTAGAGCACGTTGGCCGAAGCAACACAACCAAATGAGAAATGCAGTTAGGGTTCAAGGTTTAGGCTATTATCCTAACCCACCCAGGAACCTTATTATCCATTGATCGATAAATTAATCAATGGTGGATGGTTTCCCACTTGTCCCCACCAACCAATGCGATCTCAAATCAAAGATACGATAGATACGGGTGGAGATAAACTTATATAAAATCATTTATTAAATTATGCCAACATTTGAATAAATCAAACCCATCTTAATTATATGTACAACGAAAAATATAATTTAAATATGATTGTTGATCAACCTTGGAGTGGGTGGAAAGATTAATAAAGAGGCTATAAGCCATATAAATATTTAATGTTTATATTATAAGGAAAGATGGTTAATTTAATTGTCAGTTATGAAATAAACATGTATAGTATGAATGTATATATAGTATAGGTCTTAAATATTGTAAGAACATTGCTATTGTTTGGATGCATATGGAAAATCTAATCCTTAGCATAGTCTTTAGGTCATTCTCTAAAGTGGATCATGAGAAGTATTATGGACTTGACTGCTATGAGTAATTTTTTTTTTTATTGTGAAAGGTAAATATTATGAATGAACATTACAGATGGTATCAGAGCAATGTTCAAACGCTGGGACCTAAAGGGGGTCACCTAAATAAGAATTGATGTGTGTAAAAAAGTGCACAAAATTGGAAAGAAGAGTTGATCGAGTATGATGAGGAGGGGTATGTACATCAAACACCAAGGACTACAGGAGAAATTTACCCCTGATGCAACCAAGAAATTAATCTAGAAATGTGGGTGGAATAGAAAGTAGACCAACATCAGCAAACCGGTAGATTGTTGGAGGAACTGAAATGGAAAACCAACATGCTTTTGGATATGGTACAACAGTTACAAGAAGAAATGGTGGGAGTAAGAAGTGATAATGAGATATTTATGCAGGAGTAGGCGAAGATCCTTAAAATCCTCTCAGATAAACAAAATCAAGGGATAATTAAACCAAGTCCGAAACAAAACACCCAAGAAGAAGGTGAATAGTAACAGACAACAAATGACAAGATGGAAGGCAACCAAATCCAATGGAGCAATAAAAATAAGTCTTATAATAAGGCATAGTCGGGAAATGTATCTGACCAACAAGATATAAAGAAACATAAAGTAGAATTGCGAGGTGAATTCCGAAAGATTAAACCTCCCACATTCGATGGAGAAGCTAAAGAAGTAGCAGAAGCATGGATAATAAAAATGAAAACATATTTTCAAGTCTACGAGTATAGTAGCAAACTAAAGGCTCATTTAGCCATCTATGAATTGTGGTAAAAAACCACCTTATGGTGGGAAGAAGTTAAAAATGTGCAAGGTATTGGGGATCAGAATGTGACCCGGGACAAATTCGAGTAGTACTTTAAAGATAAATATCTAACAGAGCGTTTTTATGATGAAAAATCTCGGGAGTTTCATGACTTGAGGTTGGGATAACTATCCATGGATTAATTTGTAACCAAATTTAGTTCCTTGTTGTGATATGTGTGATATTTGAGGGATGAAAAAGGAGAAATTACATCAATTCCTGAGAAGTCTACCTGTTCATATGAAGGAGAAAATCGAATTTGTAAAACCAAATACCATGGATGAAGTAATTATAAAATCATGTATGTGCTATCAGCAATCCAAGGTAAAAGGAGAAGCTGGATGGAGCTGGCCAGCTAACAAAGGGCAAAGAAGTAATTCAAATATTAAAAATAGTAGACCTGGTAATTTTAACGGTGCAGCCACAAATTCAGTGAATAGACAGCCAGTAAGAAACAAATAGAGAATGAATTGGCTAGCAGAAAAATGACCCACTAAAGCATCCAGTAGACCAGATCATGGACAGACCTAGAAACTGCCATTACAATGTTGGGGATGTGGTGAGGCATATTATTATAAGAATTTCCCTCAGAGTGGAAGAAACGAAACTGCAGCTAATGTGCAAGAAGTATCCACTATGGGGGATGTGGCGCAAAATATACCCAGAATCAACGCTACACTTGAAGATCAGTAAGAGGATTACTAGCCAACCATGATAGAACTGGAAAGTAAGATGTATTCCCACCCTGTATCCATTTTTTTGATCTTGGTGGTAGTTTAAGTTATGTAAATCCTAGGATTGTGGAAAAATGTGACTTACAGAGCCAAAATTTTAGAAATCCTTGGCTAGTACGGTTGGCAACTGGAGAAAAAAGAAGAGTTAATGCCAAAATTTGCAACTGTCGCCTGGAAGTTGGAAACCAACATATAAAGGTTGAATTAAATATTCTACCTTTAGGCTCCTATGATATACTACTGGGAATGGATTGGTTGGAAGTGTTTTGGTCACTAGTGGACTGCAAGGATAAAATCATTTATTATAAGGCTGAAGACAGAACACGTCAAGAGTTGCAAGGAATTAAAAAACCACTTCAGTTGCATCCTATTACAACATCTCAATTGAGAAAATTCATTAGATAGTGAAAATGTGAAGTTGGGAAACACTTTTTGCCCTTTTTTGACGTTGAAAATTGTAATTTTCTATGTTTTTCAACTTCAACTCCACTAAACTCATATTTTTATTGCAAATTATGCTTTGACATAAAAACAAGAATTGTAGAGAATTGTCTTACCTCCATACCAATATTTAAAAAAAAAAAAATATTGACATATAGAGGGGTAAATTTCTTGTTTACTAACTGCATATACTTGAAATTTTCAGGCAAACATAAATAGTCACTTTATGATCCTTAATTTTTTTTAGGGAAGATTATTCATTTTTTGGAAAAAAAACCATAGCATCATAATCTGCATATATTTCACTAGTGCCCAGACTATTTTTCGGTAATTTTCGGATTAAATCACTATTTTTTATTATTTTTTGAAATGGACGAAGACAAAAAAACAGTGATGTTTCAGTACATTTTCTGATCCTTAGATTTTCTTTTCAATGTGATCGTCAATAAGAAAAATGAGAGTACCCTTTTGAAGTAGACAGGGAGAGGAAATGCAATATGATTTTTTTGAATTTTTTGGTGTCCTCATTGGAAAGTTATTGAATTTTCATTCAGTGCAATTTTTCGAACAATGAAATTCCACAGTGACATAGTTTAGTAAAAAATTAATAAAAAATTGAATTTTTTAATGAAACTCCATATATATCGCATCATCAAAAACTAGATTTAGAGATGAATCTAATGGTACTTGGTCCGACATATAACATTTTGTTTTTGTAGGTGTTCTGTCCCTCCAAAGTTGCAGGTTCCTGAAAACTGCAGAATTTTTAGAGTTTTTCGTTGACCAGAAACTCTCAGCTGAGATAATGTCTCGGAGGAGAAATTTCTAAAACTCTCGACCGAGAAATTTAGAACTCTCGACCAAGAGTTTAACCCACCTAAAGTTACATTCAACCGCGCGGGCAAACTCTTGGCTGAAAGTTTAAAAAACTCTCAGTCGAGAGTTTGTGCCCGAGATTTTGTCCAATAAAACTCTCGGCTGAGAGTTCATAGTGGAAAATGGTGTGTAGATAATAAATTATTTCAGTATACAATCACCAATATTTTTCTAACCTCTCGGTCGAGAGTTCATAAAACTCTCGGCCTAGAGTTTAGAAAACTCTCGGTGATTGTATACTGAAACAATTTACTACCTACACATCATTTTCCACTATTTTATCTTGGAATATAATCAAACAAGAGCCAAATGAGAATCGTGGTAAGCAGCACTCCCAATCTAATGAGGCATTGTTGTTTAAACTGAGATACAACCCAACGTTTACGTTGAAACTTAAATCTAACATGCACTGCAGGAACCGAACTCTCGAAAAAAGATCTATCTGAAATGGGGTTTAGGCAAGATGTATATTAAAAAAGTCAAACCAAAAATATCCCTGATAGGTATGGTCAGAAATTTATTGAATGCAATGTCCTTGTACCACTTGGCTAATGCTTAGGGCTCCTGACATTCTGTACCTTGCAACTAAATCTCGGTTAGCCGTAATGTTATTTTTTAACTTTTCATTGTGTGGCCATGTATAGGAGATTTGTAGCTATAAGCTTCAGATAACACAAACCCATGACTAAGGATAAATCCACACAATCTCAATATGAAAGTGTCAGAAGAATCACCTAATTTATATCTGATTTTTATGGCTCGACGATTCTTTTTCCGATTTTTCATTGCTGGGCCATTTTCAACACTTTATTTTTTTTACTTTTTGCTGAATTTTTTTAATCTTTGGACGCTTGCCGTACTCCCCACATGAATTTTGTGACTTTCTGAAAACCTAACTACACACACACATCCCAAATGCACCTAGATGGTATCTAGAACTGCCACTTTTGGCACATTGGCATTACAACCTACTAGAATGAAAACGCTAACTATAGTAGTTGACGCATTACCAAAGACATGGGTTTTGGCTTTTTGTTATAGATCCACATAAAGCTTTTGAGTTTCTTACTGGTCAGAGTTCAAATCTGATATAGATCACAAATAACCCATGCATTATTATCGACAAGAACCAAAACAAAAAAAATCAGAAAGAAAAAAAAAGGCCCGTCGTCTTTGCACCAAATAACAAACCTCCAAAATATCATGACCACATCATTTTCTCATTTTCTCCACATAGGTCAGATCACAACGATCTATTTTCATATGAAACCCAGCTCCAAATTAACCGTGAGCAAGATATATGAAATGCTATTTTGAACATTGGATGCAGCAGTAAAAATACAAAAATTAAAGAAAATTTAGCTAAAGGAAGCATCATCATAAAGATTTACAGGGATTGGGGTGAAAAACGCAAGGTAAATGGTAATATAAATATCAAAAAAGATATATACATACCGTAATCTTTGGCCTGAAATTTAGAAGAACCACCACGCTTGTTCGTTAAGCCCAAATTCATTCTCTTTTCCATGCATATATTTCGTGATCCCCACAATGAACATTTCAAACCAACTGCAAAACTCTCGGATGAGAGTTGAAAAACTTTCAGAAAAGAGTTTAAAAACTCTCGTCCAAGAGTTTTTTTAACTCTCGTCCGAAAGTTTTCTTGAGAGTTTATGTGACCACAACTCTCGGACGAGAAAATGCATAACTCTCGTCCGAGACAATTTTAACTCATGTTAAACTCGAGCAAACTCTCGTTCGAAATATTTAAAATCTCTCGGACAAGAGTTTTGAAAACTCTCGACCGAGAAATTTAGTTGACTTTTTTCTCGGCTGAGAGATTAAAAATTTCTCCCGAATTCTAACCATCCACCAAAAATTGTTTCCCAACTTCGGGATTTCACCCTACAAATAGGTGTCATATATATGCGATTCATGTAGGATTTTCTAACACTAAAAATAAGGCTCCTATGATGGAAAATATACCTGTGGTGCAATATTTTATGGATGTATTTCTAGAAAACATGCTCGGACTGCCACCAAATCAGGACATATATTTCACCATCAAACTCATGCCTGGGGCAACACTTGTTTCATGAGCACCATACTGAATGAGTGTGTCTAAATTGACAAAACTAAAAATTCAATTACAAGAATTGCTAGACAAAGGATATATTCATCCTAGTGTGTTTTCACTGGGGGCACCAGTGTTGTTTGTGAAGAATAAGGATGGTAGAATGTGAATGTGTATGGACTATAAATAGCTTAATAAGTTAACTATTAATAAAAAATACCCATTACCTCAGATCAATGATCTTTTCGACCAAGTAAAAGGGGAAACTGTCTTTTCAAAAATAGATCTAAGATCTAGGTATCATCGAATACGAATAAAGGATGAAGATATTTATAAAACAGATTTATGACCCATATATGGGCATTATGAATTTGTGGTTTTACCATTTGGATTTACCAATGCACCAACAATATTCATGAATTTGATGCATGGCACATGTCATCCATATCAAGCTAAATTTGTTCTGATTTTTATAGATGATATATTAATCTATTCAAAGAATATGGAGGAACAGAAGGAAAATTTTCATATAGTGCTAAAAATGTTGAGATATTATCGGTTATATTCCAAACTCAGCAAGTGTGACTTCTATAAAGAAAAAATACAATATTTAGGCCATGTCATTTCAACTGAAGGAATACCAGTAGACCCTAAAAAGATAAAGACTATTATGGAATGCAGGGTACCTAAAAATGTAGCAGACATACTATCCTCTATGGGACTGAATGGTTACTACTGGTGTTTTATAGAAGTCTTTTAAAAAATTGCATTTCCCATAACCTCCTTCCAGCGAAAGGGGCGAGTGTTTAATTTGACCAGTGAATGCCAATCTTGTTTTAAAAAGTTAAAACAACTGCTAACCATAGGTCCTCTTTTGAAAGTGGTAGATCCAAATTTATAATTTGAAGTTTGCACTGATGCTAGCAAGGAAGGAGTAGGAGAGGAGTTGTAATAACGATACTCTGCATATGATCTGGATTTGACTGCAGTGGTGCATGCATTTAAAATATGGAGGCACTACTTATTGGGAAAAAAGGTTTGTGCTGAAAATTGACCATAGCAGTTTGAATAGTTATTTTAAACAAGCTTATTTGAATGCTCGCCAAGCTAGGTGGAATGCCTTCGTAAGTGAATTTAACTTTGAATTGAATCATGTTAAAGTAATATAAAATTGAGTTGCCGATGAGTTAAGTAGAAAACTTCATTATGTGTATGAATTATACATTAATCATGAGGAATTCAAGTTCCAGGAACAGGTGAAGGAGGCTACAAAAAAATATCTTGAATACCAGTTTCTGTGGCAGCAAACACAAGATACAGAAGATCAAGGAAAACAAAACAATCAGACTATACCAACAACAATGAACAACTACTGATATTCTAAGGAAGGATATATATTCTTAATCAAATAAGTTTAAAAGAGTTAATTCTAGATAAGTATCATAGAAGTTCATATTCTGGGCACCTTGGCTATCAAAAAATGTTAACAACCATCATAGAATATTATTTTTGGCCTGGTATGTGCAAATACATCACTGAATATTTGACTAAATGTTTGGAATGTCAACAGGTTAAATTTGAGAATCAACACCCAGATGGCTTATTGCAACCCATACCAGTACAAGAATGGAAGTGGGAAGTTATATCGTTGGATTTTATTATTGGCTTAGCAAGATCAAAGAGACACAATGACTCTATAATTGTAGTTTGTTGATCGGTTGAGAAAATAAGCGCATTTTATTCCTATACAGTCTAGTTTTAAAATTACACAGATTGCCGACATCTTCATGAGGGAGATATTCATATTACATGCTATTCCAAAAATAATCATCTAAGACAAAGATGTGAATTTTACCTCAACCTTTTTGAAGGCACTGTTTACCAGAGTAGGCACACAAATCCAGTTTAGCGTGGCATATCATCCTCAGAGAGATGGGAAAATGGAATACGTAGACCAGATACTGGAGGACATGCAACGAATGTATGTAATTCATCAACCCACAAAATGGAAAGATTATCTACATCCGGTGGAATCTTCCTAGAGCAACAGGTATTAGTAATCTCTCAAGATGAGTCTTTTTGAAGCTCTATACAGTAGAAAGTGCCAAACACCCATTAATTGAAGTAATAGAGAAACAAAAATAATGCTTGGACCAAAAATGCTGGCTGATATGGAGCGAGAAGTGAAGAAGATCCGACAAAATTTAAAGACTACCCAGGATAGACAGAAAGTGTATATGGATTGAAAGAGGACATATCAAGAGTTTGAAGTGGGTGTTCCATAGCGGTGTCACTAAATTAACCTATGACATAGCACGTGTGTTCGTGGCATACTAAATAATACCCTTAGTTTGAGTACATATTCGAAAATACCTCTAAAAATTACTTTATTTAACCCCCTACCAATACTAACCCAATACATTTTCCCAATTTAAAAAACCACTACTTTCACTAGATATTGTAGGTATTCATTTTTTCATTAACATTTTTGATATCCTTTTATATTTATATCCCTAACATAATGACATGATGCCTCAACATGTGCAAACATCGATTGAGTTGAAGGGCCTCCGGATATCAAGCTCACAAATGACAAACTGATTAATGGAGATTTGTGTCAAAAGGAGAGCCTGAGTTTTTAGGTGTCATATGTCAAGCGCCGAGATGGAGAAAGGATGTGGAGGTGTTTTCCGTATGTCATAACCCAAGGAATCTATAGACGTTAGGAATTCTCCACAAGTGCTGAGGATGAGGAGCTGAAGCTCATTGTGGAATCCAGAAAAAGTGTTAGGGAACTATGCCTAAAACATGAGGAAGACAATCAAGGCCGAGAAAATTGTGGCCAATTTAGATTCGTTAGAAAAAAAAAAAGGATTGGAGATGCAATTGAGAAGGAAATCCAGTGGTTGGATAATAACCAACTAGCTAAGGTTGGTGAATTTGATGAGAAACTAAAAGAGAAGGATTCCACTTACAATCCTATGATTTCAAAAATATATCCAGGATTTAGAATTATTGATGGGTGTTGTCAGTGTGAATTATCTCATAGATGCTAGTGATGGCTTGGTGTTGAATGTACAAATCACTCATTTGTTTGTTGTTCTTGACCTACTGATTAAATTTTTCATGTTCTACTACATAAAATTTATGGGCATACATGAATCAGGGAAAAGTGTTATAAGTGAGATCACAGTAAGATCACAATTAAATCGTCACAAACATTGGAGGCAGGATTGGCTTGAATACCAACATTTTCCTCTTTATATGCAGTCAATGAAACAAACTCCCTTGCAACATATTTCAATATAAATTTTCATGTCTGAGCCCAAAAGGAATATCGGATTCATACTTATTTTCAAGCATAGATCCCCTGAGTTATGTGGTTCATTCTTCTTGAAGAATACTCCCGTCATTGACATTTGAAACCTAGGTTACATATCTGGTGAAATTCTGACAGGAAGGCTCTTGTTTCCAGAGAAATATATTTCATATAAAAATATCTCATGAAATAAATGCTTTGCACTCCATCTTTACACACAATTGTCAAGATTAAGAATGACTAGGTCATAAGGTACTGAAGTAGAAAGGTTATAACTCCAAAACTGGAGAATAATGATCAATCTCTACAACAGACTCTAATGTTGAAGCCTAGGATGGTTTAAAACAAGAGGATTCTTTACAAAAATAAGTCGTTCAACAAATTCTGAGGTCTGATGTGTTGACTTCAAAGACAAGAATCCATGCAAAGACATTCTACTCCACAATACCTCCACAATTTCATACACTTATTTAGCAGTAGCAAAGCACATAAGGAGTCACATTGAAAGTAAAGAAGAATATATGGCATAACAAGTTACTTTTCTCCATTAAGACAATTCAGTAGAAAATTATAGTAGCAAGATACATTAATATCTTTACAACTATATGATACAAATTAATTTACAACTAGATGATAGATTATTCACTTCTTTGACATTTTCGGCATCGATAAAATGAATATCAAATGTATTGGGATCGATTTGCCACACATTCAATGCTGCATACTCTTCCCAGCACTTGTTTAGTTGAGCTCTAGTGTAAGCCTACATGCAAGAGACCGAATTAGATGCATTTAAACCAATGTTGATTAGGAAATTTGAACTAATGATGTTTATCATGCTCTATAGAGTTTGTGGAGAGTACCATTCAAGAAATATAGTTTTGAGCATTAGAATAGAAGAAATCCATTGTATTCATTCATGAAGCCTCGTCCAGGTATGTTTCATAATCTATGTGGTATACTTTCAATTATTTTCAAGATATTTTCAGAGGTACTTCTAGTAGTATAACCTCATAAGGAGATATTTCCTTTCAAGATCCTTGCATTGACTCTAAAGTGCCACTCTAACATAAAATATATGACCTTGAGAATTGTGAAAAATGAAGTGATCCTTTGGGTGGAATTTGGTTGAAGAATATGGCAATGAATATTGAGAGCCTCATGCATATATAATGCTATACATCTTTGTTTACAGTACCTGAAGAAATTGGATAGCGAATGTGTCACTCTAAAGAGATGATGGAGCCATCCTAAGATATTGTAGTACAAGGGGTAGAAAAATATGTCACGTCCCTTGTTAGAGGCTTGCTTGATAGTATAATTCAAATAAATTTAATGATTTTCATATAAAGAAGTCAACCCAGAATTTACATTCAGTATTATGGAAGATTAGCTGACTTGAGAAGTATTGCTGCAATTATTCTTGAAAATAAATTTTGATGTATCGAGGGCATTGAAATCACAAATCTTATATCTAGCAAGTTTGTTTTTGTGAAGCTCCATTTGAGCATTATAAGGTCATTGATCTCTGCTACGTTGAGCTCGAAGATTCACCATCTTTTGGGATCTTCATCCCCGAATAGCGAGATCTTTTGGTAAAATTGTCCTAGCTTCAAGACACCTCATGTCAATGAAAGCTCAGACTCAGATCTTGTTTTTAAGACCTTCGTTCTTCCAGCCCTCTTAGGGAACCACTCCAAAAAATTCTCTGCAATTTTTCTGTGACTAAAGTGGTACAAGAATATCAAAAGTTTCAAGAAATAAGAGGACATTGAAGCTGATTAGAACCTTGGTTCCTTCATTACATCGGAGACCTTCTCTTTCTATGCAGTCTTGTGCATCTCCATTTAAATGGAATCGTGATCGCAGTTCTAGACTAAGCCTAAAGCAGCTACTGAAGTCAACAATTTATAACCTTTTTAATAAGTATTAGCCTTGAAGCTTGAACTATGAAAGTATGATATCTAGCATATCGCTGTGTGAAAATTCAAGGTGTAAAAGTGATAGTGATAGCCCTTGTCATATACATACATCAATTACAACATTTTCCTACAAGCCAACCTATATAAAATTTCGATCTTGATGAGAAGCACCGTGTGAGCATCCCTATTCATTATAAATATTGAATAAATTGAGAAGCCTATCAAGGATATCTATATTTGATGTAGTGACAGTGATATCTAGCATATCACTGTGTGAAAATTCAACGTGTAAAAGTGACAATGATAGCCCTTGTCATACACATACATCAATTACAACATTTTCCTATAAGCCGACCAATATAACATTTCGAACTCGGTGACAAGCACTATGTAAGCATCCCTATTCATTAGAAATCTGGAATAACTTCAGAAGCCTATGGAGGATATCTATATTTGATGCAGTGAAGTCTTAACCTTATCGAAGATATTATGAACAATTTTATATGTGTTGCTACATTCATCTCCGTAATCATCCATTGATCCAGTGACCAAGAATCTGACCTGGAGTATACTCTTAGTATGATTTTCATACTAATCGTGATAAGACCCATGTGATATGTTGATCATATATCTGGTTGATGATTTTTCCACAACGCATCTTGAATAGTTGTACATGATGATGGTAGCAAAATAATTGAAGTAAAACATACCTTTTTTGTGCTTAGGATTATGTCTGTAGAGATGTATCTATAAGAAATAGTTGGGATTTATCGTTATATTGTTGTTGGAATGTCAGCATGGTTATCTGTCTATGAAAATTTTTAGGACCAGTAAACAGAATAATAACACTGCATGACTAACTAAGTTTATATATATCAATGTTGGAGTATATTGGGGATGACAATCAGAGTCTTGATATCTATGTCATGATAATGTAGTACTTTTGTATTAATTCCTGGAAGGATAGATCCTTATCATCTTGAGGAGGATCTACCAGCATCAACGAGAAAATATCTCAGTTAGGAGATATGGGCAGAGACAGTTTCAGATACTCCAAGGGATTCCTAGTTTGAATCATAGGAAAAAATATAAGTTTGAAATTCGGAGTTGTTCTAGATATAATAAAATCCATGTCTTGAAGACCTTAGTATGTTCCTTAGTGATTTAAATCAAAAACATTAGTTGAATATTTTGTAAAATGCTATGTTGCAAATCTAACTTAAGCACCAATTCAAGATCCTAAATAGGAGAAAAATTAAGGTCACTAGGATCTTTGTACAAGTCAATATAGCAGTTTAAAAAGGTTTCAAATTTTTCTATCCTCTAATGTACCCTAATGGTTTATAGGTCCAAAAATGAAAATATATCTCTAAATTTATGAGGTATACTTTTGAAGTAGTTTCAAGATATTCTCAGAGGCAGATTTAGTAGGATAAATTTAGGAGGAGATATTTCCTTTTAGGATCCTTTAATTGACTCTAAAGTGCCACTGTAACATAAAATATATGACCTGGAGCATTTTTAAAAAATAAGTGATCCTTTGGGTGGAAGTTGGTTGAAGAATATGGAAATGAAGCTTGAGAGCCTCGTGCATATATAAGGCTATACATATTTGTTTATGTTACCTAAAGAAATTAGATAGGGATTGTGTCACTCTAAAGAGATAATGGCACTAGGAGATATAAATTAATTTCCAATTCAAGTTCCTTAATAGGACAAAAATTAAGGGCACTACGATATTTGTACAAGTCAACATAGGATTTTAAAAAGGTTTCAAATTTATCCATCCTCTAATGTATCCTAATGGTTTACAACTCCAAAAATGAAAACATATCTCGAAATTTATGAGGTATACATTCAAGTAGTTTCAAGATATTTTCAGAGGTACATTTAGTAGTATAACTTTAGGAGGAGATATTTCCTTTTAAGATCCTTTCATTGACTCAAAATTTCCATTGTAACATAAAATATATGACCTGGAGCATGTTGAAAAAGGAAGTGATCCTTTGGGTGGAAGTTGGATGAACAATATGGAAATGAAGCTTGAGAACCTCATGCATATATAAGGATATACATCTTTGTTTATGGTACTTGAAGAAGTTGGATAGGGAATGTGTCACTCTAAAGAGATAATGGAGCCATCCTCAAATATTGTAGTAGAAGGGGTAGAAAAACATGTCGTGTTCCTTTGTTAGAGGCTTGCTTGATAGTATAATTCAAATAAATATAATTATTTTCATCTAAACAAGTCAACCCAGAATTTACTATCAGTATTGTGGAAGATTGACTCACTTGAGAAGTATTGCTACAATTATTTTTCAGAAAAACATTTGATGTATGGAGGGAATTCAAATCACAAGCCTTATATCTAGCAATTTGAGTTTTGTGGAGCTCCATTTGAACGTTATAAGGTCATTGATCTCTGCTAGGAAGAGCTCTAAGATTCACCATATTTTGTGTTTTTCATCCCAGAATAGTGAAATATTTTGTTAAAATTGGCCTAGCTTTAAGATACCTCATGTCAAAGAAAGTTTAGACTGAAATATTGTTTTTATGACCTTCATTGTTGTGACCCTCTTAGGGAACCACTCCAAAAAATTCTCTGCAATTTTTCGGTGACTAAAGTGGTACAATAATATCGAAAGTTTCAGGAAATAAGAGGACATTGAACTTTATTAGAACCTCGGTACCTTCATTACATCGGAGACCTTATCTTCCTATGTAGTCTTATGCATCTCCATTTAAAGGAAGGTTGATATCAATTCTAGACTAAGCCTAAAGAAGGTATTGAAGTCAACAATTTATTACCTTTTTAAGAAGTATTATCCTTGAAGCTTGAAGTATGGAAGTCAGATATCTAGCAAATCACTCTGTGCAAATTGAAGGCAGAAAGTGACAGTGATATCCCTTGTCATATACATACATACATTACAAAATTTTCCTACAAACTGACAGATATAACATTTTGAACTTGGTGACAAGCACTATGTAAGCATCTCTAGTCATTAGAAGTATGGAATAACTTGAGAAGCCTGGGAGGATATCTATATTTGATCCAGTGAAGTTTTAACCTTATTGAAGATATTCTGAACAATTTTATATGTGTCACTACATTCATCTCTGTAATCGTCCATCAATCAAGTGACTAAGAATCTGACCTAGAGTATAGTACTCTTAGTATGATTTTGAATACTAGTTATGATAAGATCCATGTGATATGTTGATCATATGTTTGGGCCTTCATTTTTCCACAATGCAGCCTGAAAAGTTGTACATGTTGATGGAAGCAAAATAATTGAAGTACAAAATCCCTTCTATGTGCTTAGGATTGTGTCTGTAGACATTTTCTCTATAAGAAAGACTTTGTATTGGTTATTATATTGTTGTTGAAATGTCTGCATGGTGATCTGTGTATGAACATCATGACATTCAAAAACTCATATTCACGGTAGGACCTCATATGAATCTACCTTCAAGCTAAATAATAATAGCAGTAGTGGTATCCAGAATAACATCTTTTCATTTGGAGAGGTTGTTACGCCCACATTTGCAATGGTGACACTTTGTTTCTCCATCACTTCATGAATAAAAGTAAAATCTCTCTCATCCATAACATCACACCTAATTCATCACATATAAGATCCATTACTTTTGTCACTACTCCGAAGGTGTCGAAAGATATATGTTGGTGAAGCCTCTGATGCATTCAGTCTAAAATAAAACAATTTCCAACTCCAAAGAAACCAGTAACTTAAACATTGGAAAGAATAAATCTTAAAAAAATACATGGGCTTTGCCTTCAAGTACAATTTCGTTGGTGACTGGACCCCTTTGAATAACAGCTATCAGACCAACACCACAACTTCCTTGACCTGCGGTGTAAATTCCTTGAGGTGCCACACTGATCATGTTTTCCAACAACTAACTCTTTGAAACACCAAGATCTCCCGTCAAACAAGCATGCAAATCACCTATTTTTGTAAGTAAAACAAAAATTTGAGCAATAAATATAAATTTTCCTTTGTATACATACTCCAGACACAAGATAAGGGAGAATAAAAAGACATTTTTCTCAGACAGTCACCAATGGGATAGTTAAATTTCTTTGTAAAAAATATTCAGTAAAATAATTATACCTTCATTCCATCCTTTCATTTTCGATTTGGGGCACCAACAAGAAGAATAAGCAAGGCTTTTTTGACATCCTTGTCACCAAATATTTCTCGAGCTAAAGAACATGCAAGCTTGTTATAGATGTCCACATCCTTAGCATGTAGTTCTATTTGTTCTTCTTGTTCATCACCTTGTAAAAATGTACCTACAACTGTTTGGAATTCATGAATAAAATAAGAAATATAGAGAAAACATGGATCAAATAAAAAATTCACTAAATGACACATTTTAAAAATTTCATATGCTAGACATGTGCAACCAAAGCAAAATTTCTAATCTACCTACGCTAGATGTGGAACTTTACATATCTATATAACACATACCTAATGGTATATTAACTTTTAAAACTGGCTTTTGGTGGAAGGGTCCATCATATTGGTAAACCCACTTATTAAAGAACTATATGCATGATGTGGACTGAATGTATTGATGACTAATGTCCTGTAGAAGGAATTTCTAAACTTTCCTTCTGAATTCATATTAGAGAAATAGATGTTTCTCTATTTCTTCTGCTTCCTGGCATAATGCACAACGAGTGGGGCCAATTTTCCCATGCTTCCTTAAATTATTTGTAGTAGGGACTTAGGAGCTTGTTATGCACTAATAGGTAGCAGAAGGAAATTACCTTAGGAAAATATGCCTATGGAAAGGAAGGGATGATATTTGATGGAGATACTGCTGCTTAACAGAATAAGAAGATTCCCCCTAGCCCCTCTAGTTGCTCCTGGATTTGGAGATAGGATCACATCTGGAAAGGTTCAATCTTGCAAAAGAGTGGTTTGGGACTGGGCTGAAGTTCTATTCAACCCATTTCCTTGCTTCATTCCATGTAGAAATGTCATAGAAGGTAATCAAAGAGTGTTGAGATGGCCAATCAAAAAATTCATGAACTAGCCAGATCAAATTGTAGAGGTGGATTGCCCAAAATGTTATCACTGGTAAAGGAGATTTGTATTCTATTTCATGGTACCCAAGTGAGCTTCTCAAGGAGAATGGGTTGATTTTTCTTGAGTAATATCAATATCTGGGATCCATTTAGAGAATGAAGAGGACCCATTGAAGTATTTCTATTGAATTACTTTCTTCCTGTGATAAATTCCCACAAGAGATCTTTCCCCAGTGCTAGATTCATTAGGGAGGGCCAGAGTGCTAATCACATTTGAGAACAAGTTATAAACCAAAAATATCCAACCCACTCCACGAATAGAACAAACCTACCAACCTATTTCACACCATATCAATGTCATATAATAGGCAATTGACGCCATTGTGAACTTCTCAGCCTCCTTTTTCATATCTCTGAACTCCCTACTAACAAAAAATCCAACTATGCATACCAAAATAGTAACTATGGATGTGAAAATTTTCTTCTTCAGAACCATTTCAAAGATATCCTTCTTTATAACCCTATTGAATACAAGCTGCACCAATGGAAGAAGCAGCCCATAGATTGCAGAAGCTACAACAGCGCAAAGGGAGCCTACTATGTACTTGGGAGTATTCACTCCCTTAGGCATGTCACCATCTGAATGAACCACAAGAAAAATTTCACCCAAAGTTAGAAAAACCAAAGAATTTAGGATATATTGAGTAATTTTCTACTTCTTCAATATCAATGCAAATACAACATTGAAGGCTAGTTGGCTTGAACAAAGAAGTCAATAGGTAGAAAAATAAATATAAGAGATACCCCATGAATAAATAAGATTATAACTCCATGCACATGAAGTTGCATGCACAATCAACTACCTGACCCAGGTTATCTAGATTGTGGACAAACTCAATGAAATCTAGAAGTCCTTTCTTAACAGTATAAAAAAACATGAGGTTGTTTGAACATTGTACATGGTGTAACCTTGTGTCACTCTTGTAATTAACACATGGAAATGTACCTGAGAAAGCTTGAGTAACCCTTCTTGAAATTTTTCTTTTAAGTTATGGTTCATGGGAAAGAGAGACCATCACATTGTTTTAAAGTAGACCGAAGGAAATTTCATAGCACAACCTTTAGATTTCAAATGAAGGTTTCCGAAATAGCTATGTGAGATCTTATATATATATACACACACACACACACACACACACAAAAACACAAAGTATACTTCACTTATGTTTGAGGACAACTCCAATGAATTTATATGAAGGCAAATTATTTGCATAATAAGATCTATGTTATAGACTAACCTCCTTGCCCCGAGGAACCCTCTATTTTACATACATAGGAAGAAAAATATTTTTTATTATGATAGAAATTAAAGAAGCTTCCACATAATAAGAATGTCCACCTCATCTAGTGGTCTATTAACTATCAGAACAGAAAATGTCTTAGACATGATTTTTGATCCTAAACTATTGATTGTGTATAAGTTCTAACATGGGATTAATGTCTGAAACCGTACCTCGCTTTAGACCTTCAAGGTTGTAAAACATATGGATACTTAGACTGAGGGATAAGTTTTAGGAATTTGAAACCACCACTTACACCCTTGTATATGTCTAGGAGAGTGATGACTGTGGCCCAAAAAAGTCATCATGCAATTGTACCTTAAACCCTCAGTAGAAAATAATAATAATAATAATGAAAATATGTAAGAAAAATAAGGGGGGAGTGAGTTAACTATACTTTGCTTGAAATGATTCTAGCCACAACAACATTTTAGTAACAAGTTATGCCACAAGCTCCAGGTTTCGAGATTAAAATTTATATGACATCATTAAATGTCCTATTTTAGAGACTGGGGGATTATTTTACGCCAGAGGAAAGGTCATAAAGATTAAAAGGTTGGTCTAGATGCAGTTTAGTCTAAATGGTATAATATTTGGTGCAGGAACTTTTTTCTACATGTATGCAGGGAATATTCCTAAAAATGTGGACGCCCATCATGGAAGGACATACAACCAATCCTTAGGGATCAAATTTAGCGAGCCCTAAAGGGTAGCAATAAATGTACTTCAATCAATATCCCATCTCATAATTCTTTTTTTGCCCTAGGAATCAACCCAAGAGGATAAAAAATCTAAAATAACTCTTACATGATGATAATCGTTGAGGTCACAAGACCAATCTGCATTTATTGTTGGAGAGAGACCTTTGGTCAATGAAGGTAATATATTGTAATATATGAGAAATTAATGTTAAAATCAAGAAAGTACTCTTACACAATAAGGTATGTATTTAATCACATGATACTCTTATGTTTCAAGAAAAAAAAGTTATAGTCTTATGATAGAAACCCTACTCAAAAACTTTTGGAAAAAGGTCAAATTGATAACCACAAATTTGAAAGGCATGGTTGGTGACATTGTCATTATTTGTAATCTAAACATGATTCTGCTTCAAAATTTATTTTCCATAGAAATAATTTTAATCGCTTAGTTTTACCTCATGATCCTCATAAAATTCATGCATCACTAATGTATATGGTGTGCATCTTCTTCTAGAAACATACAAATTCTTGCAGAGCCTTGCCAACTTTGTACATCTCAATGGAAATTCTCATTGGATTCTAAGACGGGATTTCAACCTTATTTCTTCCTTAAAGTAAAAAAAAAAAGTAAAAATTTGCAAACATGATCAAGATAATAAATAATTCAACACCTTTATTACTGATATGAGACTGATTGATGTGGAAACCATCAATGGGCTCCATGCTTATAACAATAACTATGGGGGATCAAAAAATGTAGTTTCCAATTGGAATATTTCTTGATTTTAGAATCCTTATTGCTTTGTGGTCAAGGTATACACGCCAATATTATCCCTTCAACTAGATTATATCAGTGGCCCATATTCTGTCACTCTCAATAAATCAAGTATCCCCACCAAAAATCCCTTTAGATTTGAAATTTTTTGGATTTCCTGCCTATACATTTATAAGAATATCAATCAATGTTGGAATCAAGGTGTCATACACAAAAGGACTCTAATTTATCATTTCCAACAAAGACATAAAAACCTCAAACAACATCTCAAGACATGGAACATGATAGTCTTTGTAGACATTTTCCAAACCCAAAAGATCTAGAATCAAGAATGGCATGCATTCAAAAAAAAATATTCATGGAAGAGATGAATCCCTTGCTGGCCAAGAGAAACATTTTTTCACCCACCCTAGTGAGTGACATCAACAAGAAAAAATACTTTGCTGGTAGAAATCACAAGTGCAATGACTCAAGAAGTAGAACACAACTCGAAATGTTTCCACAAATTGATGATTTGACATTGGAATTGTAACAGAATTACTCATCTCAAGAAAAATCAAGGTAATAAGCTAACTTATCATCAACATATTGATCACAAACCAAAAAAAAATTCAGGTCTCCCCTCTCAAAACTCAAATAGGACGATTTCACTGCCATTCACATGATCACCGAACACATTCCCTAATTAGTCTTAAAAGAACATGCTTCCAGTCCCATGAGACCCATCACTTTAATAGATGTTAAATTGAATTTCATGGATATGCCTTACAAAAAATCTCCAAGTCCTAATGTTTTCACCACAAATTTCTTCCACCACATTTGGTTCACCATTAAAAATGAGGTCTACTTATTAAAATAAAAGTTACACCAAATATGAGGTTCCTTTCCAACTATAAATTCTACCTTCATCACTCTAATTCAAAAAGAGAAAAAAGCACTCGATCCCTCCAAATTACTGGCTATAGGTCTCTGCTATTTTATTTACAAAATGAGATGAGAGGGTTGCACTATTTGTTGTTATAATACAATGATTGCATCCTATAGATCTAGCCACCTCTTAAGGTTTCCATCTCACACCGCTACTAGATCTAACAATGGTGGGTTTTTACAATCAAGGGCTATATACCTTGGCTCATTGAGGTTTTTTACATTTTAAATTCCACTAGATCTACTCCCTTCAACCACCAAAAAATTGTGACGTGCATATTTTTTCACTACTATCATTGATTACAATCAAACTCCAAGATGAAAAATTTTGGCTTCATTTCAACTTTGGGCTCATAATATTGATTTTATGCAGTATCATAGGTGGTATGCCCCCAAGAGGTTTTCCTTCCATACATATCAAAGCTCTATCTTGGCAGGAAATTTTTTCCTTGCCTAGGAACTAGATTGAAGTCTGCCATGAGAGGCCAAATTTTTATGCCATTTATGAATTGGTATCATAATAGTGATTTTGAAAAGTATTGAGGAAGTTGTGAATATTTTATGTTTTTATTATGTTAAAAATCACTTGGAGTCACAATAATCATGGAAAAGGGAGATCCATTGGATGTAAAATTTACTTTTTTTTTACAAACACTTTTTCCACTTATGTTGCTTCAATGTGGCTTCATGGCATACTGACAATCAAATAATTAGATATTTTGTGCAACATATAGAATAACACCAAGATGCATTTGCACAACCACCACATTTTGGAAATCATGATGGTCGTGTTCAAGACCATGTAGCATGTTCTCCAACCATCATTGGTCTTCCCCTGAATTTTCTTAAATTTTGTAAGCTAATAGGTGGATCTTCTAGGGTTTTTGATGGACAACCCTATAGTCATCACCCCAGATCTACTTATATCTCTTCCAGGTAATCCTTAGTTGACCCAATATACCCAAAAAATATAGTAGGCACTATTCTTATCCCATTATTTAATTATACAACCTAAATTCTAACTTTAATTCATGTTTAGTATTAGATTACAGTTTAAAACATCTTTGCATGCATTCTTAGCCATAAATAGGCTATACATCATAGCATATGAACATCATGTAACCCAGGTTGATTGAAATAAAAACATTTCTAATTTTTTTTTCTTAAATATTTATTAGTCTTTATTAAAATAGAATTATAATAAATTATTTATTGTTATTAAATTTTTTAATTTTAATTATAAGTTAATATGTTCAAATATACATAAAATATACACTTAGTCAATAGAATAATAAGGTTTCGAGTCTTTTGGTAGGCCACTAGGCTACTAAAGAAACCTATAGAACCAAGGTCCTTGACACAATTTGGTTGACAGAGGAGGAAGCCTTAGTAAAATGGGAATTAATGCCAAAAAATTATTGTAGGTTCCAACCTTCCAGCCCTGGTCAGGTATGGCTAATCCAGAGAATTTGAAAATATTCACCTCCTCTAGCTACTAAGGAAAATGAAACACAAATTAATATAAATAGTGCTATTGTAGAAAAATGCAGTGGACAAGGTGGTAGTTTCTTTATAGAATTCTTACAAAATGTCATAAGCCACACCCTAAGGGTCAAGTTCAATATAGAAAAACATGGATGATAAATATACATAGAAAATGAAAAGTCATATGATACACATCACAAGGGTTTAATTTCAATATAGAAGAACATGTATGATAGAGGGACATGGGGCACAAATCCCAAGAGTTGAGTCCAAGGGAACGAAATGAGACAGATATCTCTGCAGCTACTAGTGTAGTTAAAAAAAATTTAGATTCCTTTTCTTCAATTATCTATGCTTATTTGTGAAAAATTTATGATGTGTAATGGGTTTTTGTATGACATACCTTCTAAATTAATTTTAATTTTACTTTAATGGTATGTTATTTATCTCACGGTAATGTTTCTCTTAGCCAAGTATCCTCACCTTAGAATAAGATAAACGACAAGAATATTTTCAACAATAAAGAACAACATGTAGGCCCAAATATTTCCTATAACTTCCCAATTGTATATATTATAGGATGGGACAATAAGATCTATGTCTCAATATATAAAAGGACATATATTCAAGCCAACATATTTGTAAATGTCAGTTATACATTTCTATCACTCAGAAAAAATTTGCAGCCCTTCGCAAACTTGAGATTTCATGGATTTTGGAACCAACTTGTCTTTCAAATTGAAATTTGCTATAGAAAAGGAAAATTGACCCACATAACCAAATTTTTCTTTCATTACAAGAATAAAGTTTAATATTTTGTTAAATTATTTAGTTGTGTCATAGAAACTAATTATATGATCCCTTCAGTCCATAATTGATGCACATTCTCGTTTTTTCATTATCTTTCACGTTCCTATTGTTTTGTTGAATTCTCCATTGATAGTAGAATACAAAGGGCTTTGGGGTTTACTGGGAAGTAATGATGGAGTATCTAAAGGAAACAAGGAATAGTTTTTTACATAACCAAAATCAATTAGCGTGGGGGGTTGCAAATCTGAAAATTGAATTTTTGGTCAAGGATGAGGTGGGGTTCCTCCCACTGAAGATTGTGGAAGTTTCAACATTTATCCACCTATGAGGGAGATGTAGTGACCATACTTACCAATGACAACATTCCATACTTCAATGCTACCATATAATTACAACATAGAACCCATAATATAGGCAAAGTTGAAGAAATATTTAAGCTTATTTTTTTGTAAAGATGATGGAAGGCATCATTGTTGCCTCATGTACTCCTGGAGGAAAGTTTTATGTTGATCTTGAAAAGTTGTTACATTTGTAGAAATTTATTCCCCAACCCAAGGGCCAATTTAAAGGTGGTATAGAAATATATGTATGAACCTACATTTGTTATTAATTATATGGCTTACTCTGATAGCCAGTTCCTTCTAGTAGTTTTTGTTCAAAATTTGAATGTCATGGTAGTAAATTTCATCATCCATTCTAAAGTGACCCAGTGAAAGAAGATGGTGGTTCATGAGTTGTTTTCTATACAGTTATCCCTTAAATTCCATAGGTGAACATCTATTTGAATTTTTAACCTATATGTTTGTTGCAAATTGATGCAAGGTGAATTACGAATAGAGTTGGAGTTTTATATTACAATTTTTATTGTTGTATTCCTACAGTAAAAAAAATGTAATATACAAAAAGGACGTGTTAAATCTCAGATGAGGGTTGATAAAAAAAGGCTTGGAGGTACTCAGTTCCACCTACTTTCTATGATACTGCTTTTTATAAAACACTAAAAAGTCTCTACTCATTAAAAAACTTATGTACTAACTTTATCAAAATCCTAGTATTTGACATTCATAACTATATTCTTCTAGTAGTATTTTGGTTATAGTATTTTCTTGTCAATAGATTCACTTTCTGGTCCAATTTTTTTTGTACAGTATCTAGGATGTATTGGGGCTAAAGGGATAAATTAATTCATCAAATCAATTATAAAACTAGTTTACGAGATTGATAGGCTCGAGAAAGGGAGAACCTTGAAAAAGGCTCAGATTAGCTATGGTTAAATTCCATAACATAGGATACAATAATTATTAGTTGTAACAAGGTCAAGTAATAATTTTACTATACATAAAGGATAAGCATTATTGTTTCATATAAAGAGTGGTATAAGAGTTATGTACACTAATATTTAACATAATCATGTACAAAACAATGAGTATTCTTTTATCCATTGAAGGTAGGTGTCATACTACCACCCATTCCATATAAACAACCAAAATTACCTAAACCAACAACACAATGAGAGGATGCAGGGTTGTTTAACTACTAGATCCAACTCAAGGTGAGAGGTTTTTCAAGCTAGTTGAAGAGGTGTCAGATGTGACCAGATTAGATCAGATGTCAAATCTGACGATAAGACAATGGGAGGATTACATTAATCTTACGATGAATGGAGAACTCAGCTAACGTAGCATATTTAAATATGATATTGATTCTAAAGCTATGATTAATATATGATAGAATTCATAGTATGAAAAATACACACAGTGATGTTTTATACTGTAGATCCATTGGCTTAATGGTGTTGAGGTAAAGGACCCATTGATGTTTGATGGGACAAAATATATCACTGAATTTGTTGAGAAAGTGCAAGTACACATTGAGCTGGGTAGTAGGTTGTAGCATTGGATATCACTTTGGCAGAGGTCCCAATACATTTGTGGTAAAAACATAAGAAAACATTGCGATTGGGTGGTTCTCAACATAAACCTCAATGCCTAAATTCCCTAAACCGACAACACAACGAGATGATGGAATGGATAAAAGTAAATGGAATATAGAGCTGATTCATACGTTATCCACGAAAACTCCTTGAAGCTAATTTACATTCTAGGCAGAAGTGGAGGTACTCCAAAATTTTGAGAAGATGGGATTCTGAAAATTTGGGACAAATATGATCCAGAATAAGTACTTCCAAACATTACAGTATCTTTTTCTTTATTCCGTCCTTCAAAATTTTCAATGATCATTGAGAAAAAAATGCAAGTTATGCCACTAAAAAATTTGTAAGCACATGAAACATCAGATGAAAATGCCAAATCCTTGAAATTTTTATCGAGATGTGGAGAAATAACTTCACCTAAACTTGCAATATTGTTGCCTATGATAGAAGTTGGACAGAAATAAAATTATGTGAAACATAAGAGAGAGAATAAAATGATCGAGATAATAAAATGGTTGGAATATTGTTGGTGACTCTCCATTGTTTAAATAAGTAGATGACTCCTCCATATTTCCAACAAAATCTAGCTGTATCACTGAATGGACATCTACTTTTTTTGGTCCACTGAATCTAGTGCCTAATGAACTATTTTACTATATTTATTTAAATCATATACAAGAAGGATATAAATTTTCATGGATCAACCAGATGACTATTTTCTCATATGTAAAATCATCAAGGATCGATATCAAAAGATGGAAACCAATGCATACTAAATTTACTACAGTATTTAAAATTGTGAAGCAAATATAGAATATTAATGTTGTGGGGAGCAACGAAAAAATTGGTGTAAAAAAAAGTGATCCAAAAAACATGATTCTCCACACTATAATCATAACAAACAGGGGTTACGCTATATTAAAGGTAGGGGCTTACCTCACAATAATAGAACCTTGATGCCTCCAACAGGTTCATCTCTTAGATTGTTGGACACTCTCGAATGTCACTCTTACTATGTTGCTCTTAGTTTTCTTCGAATGTTGCTCTTAGGTGGCTTTTAGATCATTGAAAACTCTATGCTTCGAATGCTACTCAATTTGCTTCAAATTCCCTCTCAAAGACATCAACTACTTATTTTTCCATAAATTATTGACAAGAGGTGGGGTTGTTATTTCAGGTTCATTCCATCATCCTAGGAAGGCCGTTTTCAGCCACAACGAGGGGCCTACTCACAAGGGATATCATAGGGACTAATCAAACAGGAATAACCCATAGGTGATCAAAAATGAAATCCAAGTTGATGGCTCACTTTTTCATATTTTCACCACATTCAAGAATAAGGTATTTGATCCCATTCCAGAGGTTCTCCTTCGCATTTCGATTCGAATGATTGGCCGATTAGTTTGCTTTGAAGTGCCTTTTAATTCCCTCTCACATCCGAGATTCGTCGGCATGAATTCCATTAGTTTTCTTCAAATTTGAATGCCCTCTCACAGTCAAATTCCCTCTCACAGATATTAGATTTCAAGACCCTTTGAGATCCATCTAACACTCTAATTATCTCTCATAAATCTCAGATTCGAAGGCCCTCTCAGATCCAAAATGAAAATTCCCTCATTTTTCTTGGAAGTCTAATTCACTCTCACAATCGAATTCCCTCTCTCACAATTGGAAGTCGAATCCCCTCTTACAGTCGAATGCCCTCTCAGAAATCTATCGGTTGCTCATTTTATGGCCTTACCTAACACATTTTTTTGTGTGCTTGGCCCAAAAAATCAATAAATACTACCCTAAAATATTTATATTCGTATATAATAAATAAAAACCCACTATCTGTTGGAAATGTTGTCATTGATGGGAATGGAGATGACAAAGGAGGAGCACCTGAAACATCAGCCAAGGAGCAGAGGAAGCAAAAAGAGAGGTAGAAGAAACAGCAAAAAGAGAAGTAAGGAGCAGCATCAGTCAAAGAAGTAGTAGAGGCAGAGGTCGAGCAGCAGAGGCACAACGAAAGTAGAGGCAGAGACAGAGAAAGGAGACAAAGCATCAGAAGAGGCAGAGCAGCAGAAGCAGAGCCGTTATCAAAGTAGTGAAATGTTTACAGAGGATTGGGAATAAACCTGTGTGTTAGTGGAAATGTGCGTTATAATAAGCGGAAGTGTCGTGTTGAGGCATATAACGAAAACGAGACGGGTTTATATATAACATAGTTTGAACTGAGATTATATATAATGAAAACGTGACTATCTTTATGAAACAAAATGGAATTGTGAGCAAAATCGAAACCACGAGCGGAGTGAACATTAAAGGCGGGTTTCCAGTTTTCATCGCACCGCCTTCGTTGGGCAAGCGGTATTCAAGATTTCAGAATGATTCCATACGCTGTCTGACACGTGGCCTCAAGTGATTTCGGAAAACCACTGTCATTGCGCATTATTGTTCATGCGTTTAGGGAAAGCGATATCTATCAGATTAGCTGAAGCAGTGTGATGGGCTTATAACCGTTGGACCGTGATCGAAGTTACATAGAGGTATGTTAAATGCTGGGGCCCAAACATTATAAAGGTTAGTGCTGGGAATTAATCTACGCCAAGGTTTATTTATAGGCTTTAACATTTTAGTTAGGAAGGATGTATATATATATATATGTGTGTGGATACATTATGCCTAATGGAAAGGACGAGGTTATTATCGCCGAAAGTTGGGTTTAATCAAAGTCAAATTTTATAATCCAAGGCATGGATCATTATAATAAACCGAATGGGCAGAAGAGGTTATTAACCTTTGTGGGACCCCCGCTATATATTATTCCGAGAATCATAATTCAAGTCGGAAGATATATATAAAATTTATTCCGAGAATCATTACCCCAGCTGGAGGATAGATTAAAGTGGAAGTAGACGCCTATATATATGTAGCGCCTTATTCATGTTGCGCCTTATATGCAAAGGTCAAAACCATATATATATTTATACAGTGCGCAATATATAAAGGTAGGGTGCAATGCAGCGTGGGCCCGACGAGCAATGTTGGCTTTAAACCATTGCCAAACACATACTTTATGATAAATAGAATGGACAGAAGAGCTTTTATTAACCTTGTGGGACCCGTATGAATCGCATCGGAGAAATGTGTGGCACAGGAGCACTATGTTAAAATATTGCGATTGCGATTGAAGTTCCGGACCTAATGGGCGTATAAACTGTGATTTTTATAGGTTTGAGTTCCAGCCTAATCGCATCTACACATTTAAATGAACAGTGGTCAATCGCATTGGACAGAAGCAGAACATCGAAGGAATATATTAAAAGATTGTGATTGCGATGAAATACCACACCCGATGGGTTTATAAACCATGATTGATATATGTTTGAGTTCCGGTAAATAGTGTTTCATCGCATCGAAGAAGCAGCAGGGCATCGGAACATGCAAATGGAAGTTGCGATTGCGATTAATCACAATCGGAAGTATTCATAAAGAGATTCATCGCATCGCATCGAATCAGAGGCAGCTCATCGCATCGGCTGATAGACAAATATTGGCAAGTGGGCCCGAAAGGTTGTTTCCTATGTTAAATGGGTCTATTATTATATCGCCGAGAGTTATTTTGAAGGTTTTATAGAAAAGAAAGATTTTTATTGTTGGTTTGTTGTATGTTATATAGACCAACATATATTATGTAGAGTTATGATATGGCCTACTATTCTATGGTATCCTCAACCTTTATTTGAAGGGAAAAGAAGCTTCCCTGGTAAGTTATTGTGTTGAATTTTAAACCAAGGGTGGAATATTAACATGGGTAAGATATGTAATGGATGGTGGCTGACAGTATAATGCATTGCACTCATTTGATGAATGATAAGAAAGAAATTTGAAACCGTAAAGGTTTATGCCATGGAGTCTATACCTATATGAGTATCCATTCCATAAACTGGGCCCTATGTAATGCAGTTTATTATGAAAGTCGAATGTTGATTAGATTTTGGTTTAAATTATATATGCAAATCTGCTAGTTTATAACCATGGCGACATTAAAGCCTCCGCATTCAGTTATTTAAACTGCCAGTAAAGGAAACCAAAGCATTGGAATTTTCCCAGATTTAAATTCAACAGTTATATATATTGTAACGCAGCTATATGTATACAACAGACACATAATCATGGTGAACAGGAATGAACTTGACAGGTGTACATGTGCAAGTGCACAAAGTAGCAGTAAATAGAGTATGCAGAATAGTTTCTTCACAGTAGCAGAAAAAGACAAAACCAACAAAGCCAAAGGCCAAAAAATGGGCTGAGTGAAATTTTTTTTATGTAACTGAAAAGGTGAAATGTAAATGTTTTAACTGATTTATATTGTTGTGATGCATTGGCAAGTCTCCAGAAGAGAACAAATATCCCACTGTAATGTTAAATTGGTACCTACAATTATATTTTTTGAATGAGCGGATAAAAGAGATTAGAAGGAAGAAGGCAAAGAGACATGGCTGTCCATTTCGAATTCCCAGTAGAATACAAAAAACCATGAAGCTATTTAGTATAAAACTGGGTAATATCCAAGGGGAGTAGGTTATGAAAACAGAGTGAGAGAAGAAGAGAGTGTGCAGTAGAATTAAATAGAGTTGAAGAAAATAAGAAAGCTGCAAGAGGTTAGAGAGTGTGAATATAGAAAATGAACAGCATGAAGAATTGAGAAGAAAAGAGAAGAAGAAGGAGGAATTGTGCAGAGAAGAAGGAGGAGATGAAAAGAGATGATGTAGGGCTGATATGAGGATTGATGGACAACAAAAGATAAGGTACAGAACAGAGCTGATATACAAGGTAAATCAACAAGTGTTTTTCTTTTGAAAGAGTAAGGAAGTTGGAGCTTCCCTATCAAGTTGTAGCTTGATAGATGTTAGTTGTAGCTAACTGAGGTTGGAGCCTCCTGTAGGTTGGTGCCTGCAAAAAAATTATAGGTTTTGGTGCTTCCACATCAAGTTGTAGCTTGATAAAATGTCAGTTGTAGCTGACTGAGGTTGGAGCCTCCTGTAGGTTGGTGCCTGCAAAAAATTGATGGGAGTTGGAACTTCCTTGCAAGTTGTAGCTTGCGGAATTGAGGTTGGAGCCTCCTGTAGGTTGGTGCCTATAGAAAATAAGTGGTGAGAGGGAGTTGGAGCTTGCCTTTGCAACACAACAACAATAAGATGTGGTTTTCTCCCTTTATTGGTTTCCACTTATATCTGGTGTCTCTATGCATGATGTTTATGTGTTGATCTGGTTTATATCATCTGCTTAATACTTGCTGCTCTCATATTAAGTCTACTATTACATTATAGTAATGCTTTCTTCTCACATTCTAAGATTACTGACATGATAAGTTGAACATGAAATGAAGGTGTAAACAAGTGTTAATGAAAAAGTTTGAAAATTCCATGAATGTGTTAAACTGATTCAACCCCCCACCCTCGCAGTTTAACTAAGGGTTCAATAATTGGTATCAGAGCAGGTTCCTTTGGTGTAAGCCTAATAACTTGAAGGAGATCTAGTTGAGTCATGGACTATCAAAATGTACCTATGTTAAATACAAAAAAAGTTCCTGAATAGAGAGATAAAGTTAAAACAGGATTATTGGCTTATGAACCTGAGGTATGGAAGCTTGTATCTGATGGTTACTGCACAAACTCTCCATCTTCTCAAGAACAACAGTCGAACGCCATGGAAAAGTGTGTGATATATGACAATCTTCATAATAAGGATCTTGATTTAATAATGGATCTAGACTCTGCAAAAGAAATCTGGGACAAATTGCATTTCATCCATGGAGTAGACACTGAGGATTGCATTATGAAGAAGGAGAAGAAAATTAAGAAGAAGAAGAATTCATGTCAAAAGGAAAATGTTCCAGAAAATGAAGTACCTGCTAGTATGAATGGAAGTCAGTTCCCTGAAGAAATTACAGCTGAAGAAAAAACCAAACTTGATACAGCCTTGACTGAAATAGAAAGATTGAAGAAAGAAAACAAAGACTTTAAGAAATTGGTGCAAATATGTGATGAGAAAGCACATGAAGATAAGAAGGAAATTGTTGGCCTGAAGACACAAGTTGAAGAAGCAAGGAAAGTTGAAGACACTCTGCTGCAACAAATGAGAGAGAAAAATCTGGAATGTGAAAAATTGGAAGAAGAAATAGTGAGCCTAAGAAAGAAACTAGAAAAGGCCCAAAGAGACTTATTAATGAATACTCCTAAGATGAAAATCTCTGGACAGTTGGACCAGATTCTAAAGGCTCAAATATCTCCTCTCATAAAGGCTGGGATAGGATATGAAGGAGAAACTAGTAAGTCCAAAACAGAAGATAACAAGAATATCATTTTTGTAAAATTTGTAAAGGAAGAGGAAGCCAGAAAGAACAAGATGTGCAAAGAAACAAACAAAAACAGGCAGCAACATGAAAGAACAGAGAATGAGAGGATGAAACAATCAGCCACTAAAGGCTCATATGATCCTAAAGATGAAGTGAATAAATTTGGAAGTTTTCAAAGGAGGTTCTTCCCTCCTATGAAAAATAGCACATGTTTCTTTTGTCATAAACCAGGACATAATGCAACACAATGTAAGACAAGGCCTATCAACTTCAACCAGCAAAAGATGCAGCAAAAGAGAAGACTAACTCAAGCAAGAAATTGGAAAGGACAATCTTCCACCAGGTACACAAATCATTTTCATGGCTACTATTATGCACGCAATGAATTTTGACATAAATCTGTTGATTGTAAATTATGTTCAAAAATGGGAATGAAATATTATACATCAGTTCAAATATACTTTGATAAAATAAGATGTTATATATGCCTCAAGCTTGGCCAGAAAGAAAAAGACTGTAAACTATCATATACATTAAAGAGCTCTAGATAGAGGATGGAATCAAAACATATCAATCAAAACTATGAATACAAAATAAGAGCAGTCATTGTGAAGAACCCCAATAAAGTATGGAAGGAAAAGAGAAAGGGGGAGCTTCTTAACTCAATAAAATAATGAATCCATCATAGGCTCAGGGGGAGCTTCTCTAGGAATAAAAAATCCATCCAGTGACAAATATGAAGCAACATCCCAGGGGGAGAGTAGTTCATATATAGACCCCATGAAAGTAGTCTAAGAAGAGCACCTTAGAATGAGAACGGCTATAAGATCATGAAAGGAAAAGAAAATTCCTCTAACAAAGAACTATAGAGGAAGAAGATTATTTAGCTGACAGATTGATGAAAGAAGAGAAGGCAGTAAGAAACCATGGTGGTAGAGAGGAAACATTAGTCATGATCATCTAAGTTAAGAAGACATCAGCACATTAAGTGATGATCACAGTGTGCAACATTCTGCTAGTATGAAAAACGATTCACCTTAAGAAATCTGAGAAAGAAAAGAGCCTCTCATCATTGTATCATTTCTTCTTCATCTATGAAAAGTCTTCTTGAATGAATACAGTTAAGTGAGTGATAATTCTCTCAGTGATCTACCCATGAAGATTCCAAGGAAATAAATTGAAGATGTCTTCCCGTAGATAATTATGTTAGAACAATTGAATTGAATTTTTAAGCAACAATGATTCCAGAGCAGTCATAGAAAGGAAAATGCACTGAAATTCCTTTAAATAGAATGATAGAATAAGTAAATGGTTAAATATGGCAAGAACAAATTTAGGATATTGATGACTGTTGGTGTGAATAGTGGAAATCTCAATAATAGAATTTATAAAGGATGTCTTAATTCTGGGTAAATGTGCAAGCTGAAGTGAAATCTCTACATGGTTTATCAAACTAATAGAAATTGGTGTTTAGATACAAGCAGCATGCTTATCAACAGATTACCAAGCATTATCAGTGGAGCAACAATGTGGTACAGGTCCTCAGGATCAAAGGATTATGGCAAGAGTACATCCAGCATAAAACAGTCAATATAAAGGAAAAAGTATCAGTATTATTTTTACACTTGAAGCATTATATTAAGCATTGAAGCAGTATCTTTGTCTATATATAATTGAATGCCTTCCCAAAGACATCACATATATATCTTCAATACCTCTTCCTTAGGATTATTCATAGACTGTGTGAAGTCTATTGTGTGAAATATCAATCAAACAACTTGAAGATGCCTCTGTTGGAAATCACCATGTCAGAATAGTTAAAGTATTGGAAGTATGAAAGACTAGCCTTGTTAACCTAACAGTTGAAGTTCAAGAGTCTGTTATTGATTTATCACAAGCATACTTCAGTAGAAAGGATTTGCTGATATTTCACCAATAAAGAGAGATTGATTACTGCATGGTTGATAAGTGAAATTGACCAATACATTGAAGGGTTTATTTTGAAAATACAGTGTGCAAGCAGTAAAAGTCATTTGGCCTCTCATATTGAAAGATATTGCCTAATCTCACAATAAGTTGTAAACTCTGGCTTGATTCATTGTTCACATCAACAAAAAGAACCTCTGAGTCTTTAAAAGTAATATCCTTGTCAGCATCCTAGCTCATATCATCACCAACAGGTAGGAAAGGTGTACCACAACAACAAAATATATATTTGCATCATCATCATAATTGAATAGGTGTGGTACTGCAGATGAGTATTGCAGGAGAAGACATATTCCATCTACAATCTTCCTCAACAAAAATATATTAGCTCACTACATCAGACAAAGACAAAATGTATATTCAAGTTCAATAATCCTCAAAGTTTTCTCTCAAAAAGTCTTGTACACCAGTCTGGAGCAGCAGGGTATAAAGTTAGAAGAAGGTGGTCTAAAGACAAATCAGAGAGAGGAAATGCAAAGACAAAATATACACTGAGCAATGTGAAACCCTTTGCCATTGATGTCAAAGGGGGAGGCAAAGCAGGAAATAGTAGAAGCTAGGCAGAGGAAAAGGGTCTTCTAAAAGAAGCTAGGTAGAGGAAGACTTGGAAAAAACATTGGATTATTGGTGGATGTGTTGCCATCTATTCCAAAGGGGGAGACTGTTGGAAATTTTGTCATTGATGGTAAAGGAGATGACAAAGGAGGAGCACCTGAAACAACAGCTAAGGAGTAGAGGAAGAAAAAAGAGAGGTAGTAGAGAAAACAAAAAGAGAAGTAAGGAGCAGCATCAGTCAAAGAAGTAGTAGAGGCACAGCGAAAGCAAAGGCAGAGACAGAGAAAGGAGACAGAGCATCAGAAGAGGCAGAGCAGCAGAAGCAGAGCCATTATCAAAGCAGTGAAATGTTTACAAAGGATTGGGAATAAACCTGTGTGTTAGTGGAAATGTGCGTTATAATAAGCCGAAGTGCCGTGTTGATGCATATAATGAAAACGAGACGGGTTTATATATAACATAGTTTGAACCAAGATTATATACAATGAAAATGTGACTATATTTATGAAACAGAATAGAATTGTGAGCAGAAGCGGAACCACGAGCGGAGTGAACAGTATAGGCAGGTTTCTAGTTTTCATCGCACCGCCTTCGTCGGGCAAGCGGTATTCAAGATTTCAAAGCAATTCCATACGCTGTCTAACATGTGGCCTCAAGTGATTTCGGAAAACCACTCTCATCGCGCATTATTGTTGATGCGTTTAAGGGAAGCGATATATGTCGAATCAGCTGAAGCAATGTGACCGGCTTATAACCGTTGGATCATGATCAAAGTTACACAGAGATATGTTAAATGCTGGGACCCGAACATTATAAAGGTTAGTGTTGGGACTTAATCTACGCCAAGGTTTATTTATAGGCTTTAACATTTGAGTTAGGAAGGATGTATATATATGTGTGTGTGGATACATTACGCCTAATGAAAAGGTCGAGGTTATTATCGCCGGAAGTCAGGTTTAATCAAAGTCGAAGTTTATAATCCAAGGCATGCATAATTATAATAAACCGAATGGGCAGAAGAGGTTATTAACCTTTGTGGGACCCCCCTATATATTATTCCTAGAATCATTACCCCAACTGGAGGATACATTAAAGCGGAAGCAGATGCCTATATATATGCAGTGCCTTATTCATGTTGCGCCTTATATGCAAAGGTCCAAACCATATATATATTTATACGGTGCGCAATATATAAATATATGGTGCAATGCAACGTGGGCCCGACGAGCAATGTTGGCTTTAAACCATTGGAAAACGCATAATTTATGATAAATAGAATTGAGAGAAGAGCTTTTATTAACCTTGTGGGACCCGTATGAAATGCATCGGAGAAATGTGTGGCAGCGGAGCACTATGTTAAAATATTGCGATTGCGATTGAAGTTCCGGACCCGATGGGCGTATAAACTGTGATTTTTATAGGTTTGAGTTCCGGCCTAATCGCATCGGCACATTTAAATGAACAGTGGTTAATCACATCGGACAGAAGAAGAACATCGGAGCAATATATTAAAAGATTGCGATTGCGCTGAAAGATCAGACCTGATGGGTTTATAGACCATGAATGATATATATTTGAGTTCTGATAAACAATGATTCATTGCATCGGAGAAGCAACAGGGCATCGAAACATCCAAATGCAAGTTCCGATTGTGATTAATCACAATCGGAAGTATTCGTAAAGTGATTCATCACATCGCATCGAATTGGAGGCACCTCATCGCATTGGCGGATAGAAAAAGATTGGTAAGTGGGCCCGAAAGGTTGTTTCCTATGTTAAATGGGTCTATTATTATATCGTCGAGAGTTATTTTGAAGGTTTTATAGAAAAGCAAGATTTTTATTGTTGTTTTATTATATGTTATATAAACCAACATATATTATGTAGAGTTATGATATGGCCTGCTATTCTATGGTATCCTCAACCTTTATCTGAAGGGAAAAGAAGCTTCCGTGGTAAGTTTTTGTGTTGAATTTAAAACCAAGGGTGGAATATTAACATGGGTAAGATATGTAATGGATGGTGGCTGACCGTAAAATGTGTTGCACTCATTTTATGAATGATAGGAAGGAAAGTTGAAACTGTAAAGGTTTATGCCATGGAGTCTATACCTATATGAGTATCCATTCCATAAAGTGGGCCCTATGTAATGCAGTTTATTATGAGGGTCCAATGTTGATTAGAGTTTGGCTTAAATTATATATGTAGATCTGCCAGTTTATAACCATGGCGATATTAAAGCCTCCACATTCAGTTATTTAAAATGCTAGTAAAGGAAACCAAAGCATTGGAATTTTCACAGATTTAAAGTCAGCAGTTATATATATCGTAATGCATCTATATGTATACAGCAGACACACAATCACGGTGAATAGGAATATGCTCAGGAATGAACTTGACAAGTGTACATGCACAGGTGCACAGAGTAGCAGTAAATAGAGTATGCAAAATAGTTTCTTAACAGCAGCAGAAAAAGACAAAACCAACAAAGCCAAAGGCCAGAAAATGGGCTGAGTGAAATTGTTTTTATGTAACCGAAAAGGTGAAATGTAAATGTTTTAATTAATTTATATTGTTGTGATGCATTGGAAAGTCTCCAGAAGAGAACAAATATCCCACTATAATGTTAAATTGGTACCTACAGTTATATATTCTGAATGAGCAGATAAAAGAGATGAGAAGGCAGAAGGAAAAGAGACATGGTTATCCATTTCGAATTCCCAGTAGAATACAAATAGCCATGAAGCTATTTTGTATGAAACAGGGTAATATCCAAGGGGAGTAGGTTACGAAAACAGAGTGAGAGAAGAAGAGAGTGTGCAGCAGAATTAAAGAGAGTTGAAGAAAATAAGAAAGCTGCAAGAGGTTAGAGAGTGTGAATATACAAAATGAAGAGCATGAAGAATTGAGGAGAAAAGACAAGAAGAAGGAGGAGCTGAGCAGAGAAGAAGGAGGAGCTGAATAGAGGTGATGCATGGATGATATGAGGACTGATGGACAACAGAAGAGAAGGTACAGAACATAGCTGATATCCAAGGTAAATCAACAAGTGTTTTTCTTTTGAAAGAGTAAGAAAGTTGGAGCTTCCGTATCAAGTTGTAGCTTGATAGATGTCAGTTGTAGTTGACTGAGGTTGGAGCCTCCTGTAGGTTGGTTCCTGCAGAAAATTGATGGGAGTTGGTGCTTCCACATCAAGTTGTAGCTTGATAAAATGTCAGTTGTAGCTGACTGAGGTTGGAGCCTCCTGTAGGTTGGTGCCTACATAAAATCAGTGGTGAGAGGGAGTTGGATCTTGCCTTTGCAGCAAAACAATAATAAGATTTGGTTTTCTCCCTTTATGGGTTTCCACTTATATCTAGTGTCTCTATGCATGATGTTTATGTGTTGATCTAGTTTATATCATCTGCTTAATACTTGTTGCTCTCGTATTAAGTCTACTGTTACATTATAGTAATGCTTGCTACTCACATTCTAATATTACTCAGATGATAAGTTGAGCATGAAATGAAGGTGTAAACAAGTGTTAATGAAAAAGTTTTAAAAGTCCATGAATGTGTTAAACTGATTCACCCCCGCCCCCCTCTTAGTTTAACTAAGGGTTCAACAATTGGTACCAAAGCAGGTTCCTTTGGTGTAAGCCTAATAGCTTGAAGGAGATGTAGTTGAGTCATCGACTATCAAAATGTACCTGTGTTAAATACAAGAAATTTCCTGAATGGAGAGATAAAGTTAAAACAGGATTATTGGCTTATGAACCTGAGGTATGGAAGCTTGTATCTGATGGTTACTGCACAGACTCTCCCTCTTTTCAAGACCAACAGCGGAATGCAAAGGAAAAGTGTGTGATATATGACAATCTTCATAATAAGGATCTTGATTTAATAATGGATCTAGACTCTGCAAAAGAAATCTGGGACAGATTGCATTTCATCCATGGAGTAGAAACTGAGGATTGCATTGTCAAGAATGAGAAGAAAATTAAGAAGAAGAAGAATTCATGTCAAAAGGAAAATGTTCCAGGAAATGAAGTACCTGCTAGTACGAATGGAAGTCAGTTCCCTGAAGAAATTACAGTTGAAGAAAAAACCAAACTTGATACAGCCTTGACTGAAATAGAAAGATTGAAGAATGAAAACAAAGACTTTAAGACACTGGTGCAAATATGTGATGAGAAGGCATATGAAGATAAGAAGGAAATTTTTGGCCTAAAGACACAACTTGAAGAAGCAAGGAAAGTTGAAGACACTCTACTGCAACAAATGAGAGAGAAAAATCTGGAATGTGAAAAATTGGAAGAAGAAATAGTGAGCCTGAGAAAGAAACTAGAAAAGGCCCAAAGAGACTTATTAATTTATACTCCACAGATGAAAAGCTCTGGATAGTTGGACCAGATTCTAAAGGCTCAAAGATCTCCTCTCATAAAGGCTGGGATAGGATATGAAGGATAAACTAGTAAGTCCAAAACAAAAGATAACAAGAATATCATTTTTGTACAAGCTGTAAAGGAAGAAGAAGCCAGCAAGAACAAGATGTGCAAATAAACAAACAAAAACAAGAAGCAACATGAAAGAACAGAGAATGAGAGGATGAAACAATCAGCCACTAAAGGCTCATATGATCCTAAAGATGAAGTGAATAAATTTGGAAGTTGTCAAAGGAGGTTCTTCCCTCCTATGAAAAATAGCACATGTTTCTCTTGTCATAAACTAGGACATAATGTAGCACAATGTAAGAGAAGGCCTATCAAATTCAACCAACAAAAGATGCAGCAAAAGAGAAGACTACCTCAAGCAAGAAAATGGAAAGGACAATCTTCCACCAGGTACACAAATCATTTCCATGGATATTGTTATGCATGCAATGAATTTGGACATAAAACTGTTGATTGTAAATTATGTTCAAAAAGGGGAATGAAATATTATACATCAGCTCGAATATACTTTGATAAAATAAGATGTTATATATGCCTCAATCTTGGCCACAAAGCAAAAGACTATAAACTACCATATACATTAAAAAACTCTAGACAGAGGATTGAATTAAAATAGATAAATCAAAACTATGAATAAAAAAGAAGAGCAGTCATTGTGAAGAACCCCAATAAAGTATGGAAGGAAAAGAGAAAGGGGGAGCTTGTTACGTCAATAACATAATGAATCCATCATAGGCTCAGGGGGAGCTGCTCTAGGAAGCAAAAAACCATCTAGTGAAAAATATGAAGCAACATCCCAGGGGGAGAGCAGTTCATATATAGACCCCATGAAAGTAGTCTAAGAAGAGCACCTTAGAATGAGAATGGCTATAAGATCATGAAGGGAAAAGAAAATTCCTCTAACAAAGAACTATAGAGGAAGAAGATTATTTAGCTGATAGATTGATGAAAGAAGAGAAGGCAGCAAGCAACCATGGTGGTAGAGAGGAAATATTAGTCATGATCATCTAAGTTAAGAAGACATCAGTACATTAAGTGATGATCACAGTGTGCAACATTCTGCTAGTATGAACAATGATTCACCTTAAGAAAGATGAGTAAGAAAAGAGCCTCTCATCATTGTATCATTTCTTCTTCATCTATGAAAAGTCCTCTTGGATGAATACAGTTAAATGAGTGATAATTCTCTGAGTGATCTGCCCATGAAGAGTCCAAGCAAAGAAATTGAAGATTTCTTCCTGAAGATCATTATGTTAGAACAATTGAATTGAATTTTTAAGCAGCAATGATTCCAGAGTAGTCCTAGAAAGGAAAATGCAGTGACACTCCTTTAAACAGAATGACGGAATAAGTAAATGGTTAAATATGCCAAGAACAAATTTAGGATATTGATGACTGTTAGTGTGAACAATGGAAATGTCAATAATAGAATTTATAAAGGATGTCTTAATTATGGGTAAATGTGCAAGCTGAAGTGAAATCTCTACATGGTTTATCAAAGTAATAGCAATTGGTGTTTAGGTACAAGCAGCATGCTTATCAACATATTTCCAAGCATTATTAGTGGAGCAACAATGTGGTACAGGTCCTCAGGATCAAAGGATTATGGCAAGAGTACATCCAGCATAAAAGAGTCAATGAAAAGGCAAAAGGATGAGTATTTTGTTTACACTTGAAGCATTATATTAAGCATTGAAGCAGTATCTTTGTATATATATAATTGAATGCCTTCCTGAAGACATCACATATTTATCTTCAAGACCTCTTCCTTAGGATTATTCATAGACTGTGTGAAGTCTGTTGGATGAAATATCAATAAAACAACTTGAAGATGCCTCTGTTGGAAATCACCATGTCAAAATAGTTAAAGTATTGGAAGTATGAAAGACTAGCCTTGTTAACCTAACAGTTGAAGTTCAAGAGTCTGTTATTGATTTATCACAAGAATACTTCAACAGAAAGGATTTGCTGGTATTTCACCAATAAAGAGAGATTTACTACTGCATGGTTGGTAGGTGAAACTGACCAATACATTGAAGGGTTTATTTTGAAAATATAGTGTGCAAGCAATAAAAGTCATTTGGCCTCTCATATTGAAAGATATTGCCTAATCTCACAATAAATTGTAAACTCTAGCTTGATTAATTGTTCACATCAACAACAAGAACCTCTCAGTATTTAAAAGTAATATCCTTGTCAGCATCCTAGCTCATATCATCACCAATAGGCAGGAAAGGTGTACCACAGCAAAAAAAGATATATTGGCATCATCATCATAATTGAATAGGTGTGGTACTGCAGATGAGTATTGAAAGAGAAGACATATTCCATCTACAATCTGCCTAAATAGAAATATATTAGCTCACTACCTCAGACAAATACAGAATGTATATTCAAGTTCAATAATCCTCAAAGTGTTCTCTCAACAAGTCTTGTACACCAGTCTGGAGCAGCAGGGTACAAAGTTAGAAGAAGGTGGTCTAAAGACAAATCAGAGAGAGGAAATGAAAAGACAGAATCTACACTGAGCAATGTGAAACCCTTTTCCATTGATGTCAAAGGGGAAGGAAAAGTAGGAAATAGTAGAAGCTAGGAAGAGGACAAGGGTCTTCTAAAAGAAGCTAGGCAGAGGAAGACTTGGAAAAAACATTGGATTATTGGTGGATGTGTTACCATCAACGCCAAAGGGGGAGACTGTTGGAAATGTTTTCATTGATAGAAAATAAGATGACAAAGGAGGAGCACCTAAAACATCAGCCCAGGAATAGAGGAAGTAAAAAGAGAGGTAGAAGAGACAGCAAAAAGAGAAGTAAGGAGTAGCATCAGTCAAAGAAGTAGTAGAGGTGGAGGTAGAGCAGCAGAGGCAGAGCGGAAGCAGAGGCAGAGACAGAGAAAGGAGACAGAGCATCAGAAGAGGCAGAGCAACAGAAGCAGATCTGTTATCAAAGCAGTGAAATGTTTACAAAGGATTGGGAATAAACCTGTGTGTTACTGGAAATGTGCGTTATAATAAGCGGAAGTGCCGTGTTGAGGCATATAACGAAAACGAGACGGGTTTATATATAACATAGTTTGAACCGAGATTATATACAATGAAAACGTGACTATCTTTATGAAACAGAACAGAATCGTGAGCAGAAGCGGAACCACGAGCGGAGTGAACAGTAAAGGCAGGTTTCCAGTTTTCATTACATCGCCTTCATCGGGCAAGCGGTATTCAAGATTTTAGAGCGATTCCATACGTTGTCTGAGACATGGCCTTAAGTGATTTCGGAAAACCACTCTCATCGCGCATTATTGTTCATGCTTTTAAGGCAAGTGGTATCTATCGGATCAGCTGAAGCAGCGCGACGGGCTTATAACTGTTGGATCGTGATCGAAGTTACATAGAGGTATGTTAAATGTTGGGGCCCGAACATTATAAAGGTTAGTGCTGGGACTTAATCTATGCCAAGGTTCATTTATAGGCTTTAACATTTGAGTTAGGAAGGATGTATATATATATATGTGTGTGTGTGTGTGTGTGTGTATATATATATATATATATATATATATATATATCTGTGTGTGTGTGTGTGTGTGGATACATTACGCCTAATGAAAAGGCCAAGGTTATTATCGCCGGAAGTCGGGTTTAATCAAAGTCGAAGTTTATAATCCAAGGCATGGATCATTATAATAAACCGAATGGGCAGAAGAGGTTATTAACATTTGTGGGACCCCCCCCTATATATTATTCCGAGAATCATAACCCAAGCCAGAAGATATATATAAAATTTATTCCGAGAATCATTACCCCAGCTGGAGGATACATTAAAGCAGATCCAGACACCTATATATATGCAGAGCCTTATTCATGTTGTGCCTTATATGCAAAGGTCCAAACCATATATATATTTATACGGTGCGCAATATATAAAGATAGGGTGCAATGCAGTGTGGGCTCGATGAGAAATGTTGGCTTTAAACCATTTGCAAACACATACTTTATGATCAATAGAATGGACAAAAGAGATTTTATTAACCTCGTGGGACCTATATGAATCGCATTGGAGAAATGTGTGGCAGCGGAGCACTATGTTAAAATATTTCGATTGCGATTGAAGTTCCGGACCCGATGGGCATATAAACTGTGATTTTTATAGGTTTGAGTTTCGGCCTCATCGCATCGGCACATTTATATGAATAGTGGTCAATCGCATCGGACAGAAGCAGAACATCAGAGCAATATATTAAAAGATTGTGATTGCGATGAAAGACCGGACCCGATGGGTTTATAAACCATGACTGATATATGTTTGAGTTTCGGTAAACAATGTTTCATCGCATCGGAGAAGCAGCAGGGCATCAGAACATGTAAATGCAAGTTGTGATTGCGATTAATCGCAATCGAAATTATTCGTAAAGCGATTCATCGCATCGCATCGAATCGGAGGCAGCTCATCGCATCAGTAGATAGAAAAAGATCGACAACTGGGCCCAAAAGGTTGTTTCCTATGTTAAATGGGTCTATTATTATATCGCCGAGAGTTATTTTGAAGGTTTTATAGAAAAGAAAGATTTTTATTGTTGGTTTGTTATATGTTATATAGACCAACATATATTATGTAGAGTTATGATATGGCCTGCTATTCTATGGTATCCTCAACCTTTATTTGAAGGGAAAAGAAGCTTCTGTGGTAAGTTATTGTGTTGAATTTTAAACTAAGGGTGGAATATTAACATGGGTAAGATATGTAATGGATGGTGGCTGACAGTATAATGCGTTGCACTCATTTGTTAAATGATAAGAAGGAAATTTGAAACCGTAAAGGTTTATCCCATGGAGTCTATACCTATATGAGTATCCATTCCATAAACTGGGCCCTATGTAATGCAGTTTATTATGAAGGTTGAATGTTGATTAGAGTTTGGTTTAAATTATATATGCAGATCTGCCAGTTTATAACCATGGCGATATTAATGCCTCGCATTCAGTTATTTAAACTGCCAGTAAAGGAAACCAAAGCATTGGAATTTTCCCAGATTTAAGGTCAACAGTTATATATATTGTAACGTAGATATATGTATACAGTAGACACACCATCACGGTGAACAGGAATATGCACAGGAATGAAATTTATAGGTGTACATGCGTAGGTGCACAGAGTAGCAGTAAATAGAGTATGTATAACAGTTTCTTAACAACAGCAGAAAAAGACAAAACCAACAAAGCCAAAGGAAAGAAAATGGGCTGAGTGAAATTTTTTTTATGTAACCGAAAAGGTGAAATGTAAATGTTTTAATTCATTTATATTGTTGTGATGCATTGGCAAGTATCCAGAAGAGAAAAAATATCCCACTGTAATGTTAAATTGGTACCTACAGTTTTATTTTCTGAATGAGCGGATAAAAGAGATGAGAAGGCAGAAGGCAAAGAGACATGGCTGTCCATTTCGAATTCCCAGTAGAATACAAACATCCATAAAGCTATTTTGTATAAAACGGGGTAATATCCAAGGGGAGTAGGTTACGAAAATATAGTGAGAGAAGAAGAGAGTTTGCAACAAAATTAAAGAGAGTTGAAGAAAATAAGAAAGCTGCAAGAGGTTAGAGAGTGTGAATATAGAAAATGAAGAGCATGAAGAATTGAGGAGAAAAGACAAGAAGGAGGAGGAGCTGAGCACAGAAGAAGGAGGAGCTGAACAGAGATGATGCAGGGCTGATATGAGGACTGATGGACAACAGAAGAGAAGGTACAGAATAGAGCTGATATACAAGGTAAATCAGCAAGTGTTTTTATTTTGAAAGAGTAAGGAAGTTGGAGCTTCCCTATCAAGTTGTAGCTTGATAGATGTTAGTTGTAGCTTACTAAGGTTGGAGCCTCTTGTAGGTTGGTGCCTGCAGAAAATTGATGGGAGTTGGTGCTTCCACATCAAGTTGTAGCTTGATAAAATGTCAGTTGTAGCTGATTGAGGTTGGAGCCTCCTGTAGGTTGGTGCCTGCAGAAAATTGATGGGAGTTGGAGCTTCCTTGCAAGTTGTAGCTTGCAGAATTGAGGTAGGAGCCTCCTGTAGGTTGGTGCCTACAGAAAATTAGTGGTGAGAGGGAGTTGGAGCTTGCCTTTGCATCAAAACAATAATAAGATGTGGTTTTCTCCCTTTATGGGTTTCCACTTATATCTGGTGTCTCTGTGCATGATGTTTATGTGTTGATCTGGTTTATATCATCTGCTTAATACTTGCTACTCTCATATTAAGTCTACTGTTACATTACAGTAATGCTTGCTGCTCACATTCTAGGATTACTCACATGATAAGTTGAACATGAAATGAAGGTGTAAACAAGTGTTAATGAAATTTTTTTAAAAGTCCATGAATGTGTTAAACTGATTCACCCCCCCCCCCCTCTCAGTTTAACTAAGGGTTCAACACTATCCCCTTGTTATATAGTCAATATAATGATTTATGTTTCTCTAATTTTTTTTACCTCAATATGGACGCACGTGATATAGTATTTCTTTGTCATTGATGCCCCTGTGGGGTGATCACGTTTATGTGAGAATTAGACCCAAGAAGAGTACGCTAAGGTGGAATACTTGTGCCAAGTTTCCTCCCCAATTCTATAGAACCTTTCCAATTTTGGAAATGGTGGGGCCAGCAACCTACTGAATAGCTTTAGCAAGATACATACGAGTGTACAATGTGTTCCATGTGTTTGTGCTAAAAATATACATACATGATCCGAAACATCTAATACACTGGAAGAATATTCAGGTAGAAATGGAATGGGAATTAGCATCTCTAATGAAGATAAATGATTGTTTATTAATTTAAACTTTTGTTGGTTGTAGGTCAAACCAGATGACAAATTCCTTGTATAACCTCAACGTATTCTCGATCAGAGAGAAATAATGCTCCAAAGGTGAGCCATCACCCAACTTAAACGGCAACGGAAGCACTTTAGCTTGTAGGAGGCAACTTGGAAAGATGAAAACTTTATGCCAGAGGCGTATCCAGAAGTATTCACTGGAATGACATAACACCGAGGATGGTGTTTACCGTACGCAGGGGAAGTTTTAACACCCAAATCTGATGTCATTTAACTTAAATACATTTTTAATTAGACATTGGAGTTATTTTAAATTAATAAGATTAAAAAGCATATTAATCAATTTATGAACTAAAGATTTTCCTTTTTGAATAAATATTTAATTATGGTATGTTTCCATAATTTTTATGGTAAAATTTTTCCAAGACTCCAAAGTAGTTGATTAAGCAGTTACTGCAAGTTACCTTTCCTCTGGGGATAAACGAAAAATCCTAGAGGAGGAAAGGGGTTTTTTGCAGGTGACAAGGAACATCTAAGGAGATGAAAGGAGAGAGCATCAAGAGCTGGTGGAAAACTAGTCGAACTCTGCTACCTATTATAGGAGATGAGACTCGACAGGAGTCCTGAGGTCTACCTACTTGAAACACTGTTGTGAAATCCTACTGTGGTGAGGAGCATGGGGGGCATTGAGGATGTCATTGCCTCTCTCAAGGTTGGGCATATTCCATCAGCTTTACATACTTGAGATAAGTAAACTATACTAGAAAGAAATTAAAATAAATCTTCTTAATATGTTCAGTCTTATAAATAGAATTTCTAAGAATGTGAATATATATTGTAGAGGTAGAAATATAATTCTGAGTATGTGATTATCTGAATTACAGGTGTAGTAAAGGTTTTGTGAATGTTTATTCAAACCATTCTTATTCTCTTCAAAACTATTTCTATAAAATGAGGTTTCTAGGAGAATGAGTATTAGGAAGTTTCTAGTTAATATTTGACATTAATTGGTAAATATTAACTGGTTGGATAGTTATTCCCCTTGGGAAAAGAACCCAAAACAGACAATCTTCAGTGTTGATAAAAAAAACTAATACACATACAGAGGGTAAACCCTCTCAAGGTGGTCTGGTCACCTATGTAGTGTATTTTTATTACAAAGAACAGATAACATAGTTTTCCAAGAAAATATATGACATGGAAAGAAATAACTGTCATGGAAAGAAAGCATTGAGAAACTAATATACCAAAATTTAAATAGGAGTATTTACAAGTTCTATTATTATTCTTTTAAATAGGAATTTGTATAAAAACATAATACATTCTCTCAGGATATAGAAAACCAAAACAAAGAACTATAATTTATGAAAAATAAACTTTGGTTATAATTCTCTTCCCAATGAAAGAGGAAACCCAGATTAAAAGACATATCCGGAATTGAAAATACATGAGCTATAATGTGAACAAAAAAACTAAGACATGAAACCCTAAAGATAGATCTAAGCAGTAAAGGAATGATAGAATCTTTAATAGTTGTAATGGGTCTTTTTGAATAACCATGAACACGTCTATAAACCAGAGAATGAACTATCGGTCGAGATGAATATGCAAAAAGATATATATATATATATATATATATATATATATATATATATATATATATAACAAAAACCTCAAAACCCTTACATCCCAAATCTAGTCATGGTGACAGTGTTGTCACACAAGAAGGCCATGACTGTGAGAGAAAAGTTGAGGCATTTGACAAATAGCTTAAATACATCAGTATTAAACTGTGAAAACCCTTACGGTTATTTGAGAAATAATGAAATACCAATGAAATCGTGTTGTGTGTGGGATATAACTGTAAGCATTAAATTATATGACACTCTCAATTATATAACCAGACCCTCGTAAGGGGCGGGTTCAAGACTTAACAACTACATAGCCATTACAACATTTATAATAAACCCATAAGATAAATTTTTGAGACGTAGAAGGAGGCTATCCTGGATTGATAAAGTGCACCTGTATGGAAGAAAGAATTATCAGTCGAGTATTCCGTAGAGAACCTGAGATATTGTGGGTGTAGAGAGGCGAGTTTTTTCCTGCATATCAACAAAAATTCCATTAGCATGAAGCTAAGAAAATTGTGACACAATGCAAGAAAAACATAAATGGTTTTACTAGTAAATATATTGTTTACCTTGGGATCATTGGGTAGAGAGATCCTCGCGCCTGTCCATCATAGATACCATTAAAAGAAAACTAAAAAGAGGAAAACAGAAATAAACAACTAAATAACTTTGAAGTTGCGAGAAAAAATCACCATCGTAGAACCTATGGAGTACACTCTTCCAGTATTACAAACAATGCAAAAGATACATCAAGACCATAGTTCTCATGGTTACGCCGTCGATGAACAGGTTAACTGCAAAAGGGTCCAGACAGACCATCCATTAAACCCTCAGTAACCAGTGCAGAAGTGGTACACTCAGTAGAATCTGTTAAGTGCAGATAATAACTTGAAGGAGCATAGAAAGATGTGAAGCAGAGAAGAGACATGGTATTACCATAGCCATAACACCAAGAAATTGGCAAAGAAACTGCCAGAGCTACAGAGCGCAGCGACTGCAGCAACACAACCAAATGAGGAATGCAGTTATGGTTCAGGGGGTAGGGAATTACCCTACCCACCCTAGGAACCTTATTATCTGTTGATCCAGAACTTAATCGACAATGGATGGTTGCCCACTTATCCCGACAAACCAATGCAATATCAAATCAAAGCTACAGCGGATCCAGGTGGAGATAAACTTATATATAATCATTTATTAAATTATGCCAACAGTTGAATAAATCAAACCCATTATTATTATATGTAAAACGAAAAATCCAATGTAAATATGAATGCTAATCAACCTTAGAGTGGGAGGAAATATTAATAAAGAGGTTCTAAACCATATAATTTTTAATGTTAATATTATAACTAATGATGGTTAATTGAATGGCTAGTTATGGAATAAAGATATATAGTATGAATGTATATATAGTATAGGTCTTAAATATTGTAACAACATTTCTATTGTTTGGATGCAGATGGAAAATCTAATCCTTAGCATAGTATTTAACTCATTTTCTAAAGTAGATTATTAGAAGTATTATGGAATTTTTTTTATTATGAAAGGTAAATGTTATGAATGAAGATTACAAATAACCTTAATAAGTTTTTATAATTTCGATTTCTTTTGAGTGTAATTATACATTCAATTTTTATTTCCATGGATCAAAATAATAGAGTAGCATTAAATATTAAATTATATTTATACTATAAAATGTTTTATGAAGTGGAAAAATATTCAATGTTTGTTGAAGTGGAAAAATAATCATTAAATTTGTTGATTACGATGTGTTAAAATAATTTAGTAGTATTGAATATTTATATATTATGATTGTATTACAATTTTGTTTTTGAGAAGTGATAAAATTATTGAGATTTTATGGTATATTCTTATTATAAAATAATTTAGTAATTTTGAAATTTTATATTAGGTTTGTTTTATAATTTTTTTGAAGCTATAAAATTATTGAAATTTTAATTTATTCAAATTACAATTTGTATTGGGAAGATGATAAAATTATAGATAATGAATATAATTATTGCATACACTTATGTATAAAAATGGTTAATAATTAATATGATCTAATAAAATAATATACTATTTAAAACCACATATATAATTTAAAAATATTATTTGAAATCACATATGTAATTTAAAACCATTTATTATAGATTTATATTTTTACATTATATTTTTAAGGGTAGACAAGTAGAGTTCACCTAGGCTTCCATGTAAAGTTAACTACATATGGTAGAACTTACACTATTAAATAAGGAATGATATTCCAAATAATAAGATCCTTGTAATACTAAGAAATATAAAGTTTTGCATATTCACAAATCATGGTATAATAGAAATTTATGATAGAACTTCTATACTGAAGTCTAATAATAATATTTTCATAAAACCATATTCACAAACTATAAAATAACCAAATATAAACTATTAATAATTATTTATATGTTCTAATACAAATAATATTAATTTACAAATTTTAATAGGAATCTAATTATAACATTTTAAAATTTTAAATATTTGTATTCTTATTGTTTTCTGTTTTAATTTAGTTATATTAAAATTAAGCCAGAGTGGCTAAGCATTATGCAACTATTGTTTTTTTGTTTCTCATAATCAATTGTATTTGTTATGAAGAAATATTTCCGTAATAATCACATTAAAATGAACATTATCGTCGCGTTTAGAACTAACCAATGTGGTTCATCATCAATACTATGTGAGAGAACAGATCTGAACATTGAGTTTAAATAGATGTAGAAATGGCTAAACTGGCCGCTAGGATAACGGCTAGTTTGACTTTCAAATTTAATAACCGTTAGTTCTATTAATTTAATTAACTAATTAATTATTTAATAAAATCCTAATGGCTAGTTTGACTTTGAAATTAATAACAACTATTTCTATTTATGTGACAGCTAGTTTAAATGCCAAATTATTTGTTATGTAATTTGTTTTTAAAGAAACTAAGACATTTATTTCTTCATTAGAAATTATTTAACAAACAGAAATTAATTGTGTTTTGGATTAAAGGTAAATAAAAATTTAGTTGTGGAAGTGGCTCCATAAAAGTGAAAAATACTGATGATAAAAAGTATTCCAACTGAGAAGTGGTTGAACAGAAACAGTTCAGTTAGTCACCCCTTCCTCTATGGATAAAGCAACATCCCTGTGAGGAAGAGGGGTTTTGATATGTTGGAGGCTAAGAGAAGGAAAATAGGAGAGAGAGTAAATTTCCCAAGCTGGTGGTGACTAGTGGAAACACTCTCAGCAATCCTGAATTCTCCCAGAATGAAGATTGGACTTGGGCCCTGAGATCCCATCCGAGTTTGGTGTCAACCTACTTGACTAAAATTGGGGGGGGGGGGGGGTGGCGTGAGGACGTAATTGCCTCATCCATGGTATGGAGGACAACATCAGTCGATTTTAGATAAGTAAATTTACTAAGTTTTGTTAGTTTTGCAGAAGAACATTTTGTTACAGTTCTTAAGGTATTTTAAGACATTTATTAAGTTAAATATCTTGGATAAGGTTAATATTTTTTTAAGATACCCATTTACTATTAAGTTTCTAATCCGTTGAATAAAATTTCAATAAAAATACTTTTCTATAAGATCTGCCATGTGGCCTTAGTATGTTAGTTCTCTTGAAATAAATGCATGACCATGTAGTTAAGTTTTCTTAACTCGATTATTGAAAAGCAAGGACGAATGTGCATGGAAAGTTACTTCTGTTCTCTTTATAAAATATGTTTTATTTATAAAATGGAATAGAAATAGTTAAAAATGGAATGATAAAGGACAACATTCGGGAAGTAAAACGACAGCCAATTTCTAAATGACAGACAAGCCATAAATTTACACATAGGCAACATAAACCGAGAACCTGTAAGTGGTAGTATAGGAAATCTTTAACCCAGTTCCAGAGTTGGAAAAACTCTGAATTCTGGGTCGATTGTCCCTAATAATTTAAACTATACATGGACAAGATTTGGGTTGGTTCAGTCAACCCTTAACATATTAAGATGTACAATAAATATTAAGCAGAATTTCTATTCATAATGCGAAGACAAGTGACACAGTCGAAAAGACGAGAATAAAATTCTTTCACATAATGTAACACATAAAAACTGGAAGGATTCTTTCATAACAACCATTGAGGAAAAAAAGATACCTCATTTCTCAGATATTAAAACAAGAAATAGAGGTGCAAATTTTAGGTGCGACCATTCAACTATTAGCCTAAACCTTAATGTAAAACCCATTCATATAGTCGGGATGTCAAGAGTACAGTCATCGAAATTTCTCTATCAACTAAAATATTTAAATTAAAACACAAATTTAACAGAGTTCTTGCCGCATGGGAGGAAACCTTGGTTTTGGAAAATGAACCCTTACTCTAACATTACAAGTATAGCCTCTTAAAACCCACAATAAGATGAAACATTTCTGCACTTAAAAGTGTAATGACTAACAACACAAATGTCGCAACCCTAGCTTTAAAGAAGTTTCTGTAGGAAACCTGGTACCTATAACATGAGGCATGAATGTAGGTAAGACCCTTACCTTTGATAAGAGTCGGATACAGAGAAAACCAACCAAACCCCAAAACCCTCGGAGCAATTAATTTGCATTTGCATTAAAATAATTTGAATTCCTTGGTAGTTTAAAATCATATGGTCCAATGCACAATGATGAGGTAAACCCTCAGAGAAATTAACTAGTCGTATTGTATTTACATGTCACCAATGGTTGTGATAGTACATCGTTGAGAAATTTAGTGTAGTAATAAACACTATATCAATAAAATCTAAATAATAAAGTATGGTTACAAGTGAGGAGTGGGTAAACCATAGTATTTACCTTATACAATGTAGGTACTTAATTTTTTGTATGAGGTCTTATGTTAGATGTTACAAGTGGTATCAGAGTAGTGTTCGCACGCAAAGACCCTAAGGGTCACTTAATATAACAAATTGTGTGTAATGATGCACAGAGAGAGCACATAAATAATGTAGTAGGAGGCGATATGAGGAGGGGGTAAGCACAACCAATACCCTAGCACCTGGGTGAAAATAAAGCCCAACCACAGTTGGAAATGAATCCTGAGATGGAGATTCAGCTGAGTGTACACTAGCACCATAAAAATAATAGAATGCTATAGGAACAACATCACTAGATCAGTATTCTGCTAAGCACATTCTGGAAGCTACATGAGGAGATGGTCCAGGTTAGAACGGACAATGAGCACTTAATGCAAGAGAAAGAAAGGATACTTAAGAGTCTTTCATACAAACGAAATCAGGGAATGATGCAACCCAGTCCTGATAGAGACATGCAGGAGGAAAATGAACAACAAACAACATCTCAAACCACTGACAGAATGGAAAAAATCCATTCACAACAAAGTAATGAAAATAAGAACTACGATGAGGCTGAGTTGGGTAATTTGTTAGAATAGCAAGATATTAAGAAACAAAAAGTGGAACTCCAACGTGAGTTCTGGACAATAAAACCACCCAGTTTTGATGGAGAGGCGAAAGAGGTGGCTGAAGAATGGCTGATAAATATGAATAAATACTTTCAAGTTTAGGAATATAACAACAATATTAAGGCTAGGCTAGTCATCTATCAATTGAGAGAAAAGGCCACTCTGTGGTGGGAGGAAGCTAAGGATGTCTGTAGCATATAAGATCGAGATATAACATGGGATGTATTTCAGAAATATTTCAAGGACAAGTACCTAACTGAACACTTTTATGAAGAGAAGTCCAAAGAATTTCATGATTTTAAATTGGGCCAGATGATGATGGATGAATACATAACCAAGTTCACTTCCTTACTCAGATATGTTCCTTACTTAAGGGACAAAAAAGCTAAGGGTCAACGCTTCATAAGTAGTTTTCCCACCCATATGAATGAATGAATTGAATTCGTGATTCCAAGAACCATGGACAAGGAAATCCAAAAAGCCAAAATGTGTACCAGCAAGCTAAAGCAAAAGGAGAACTGGGAAAAAGTTGGCCGCCCAAGAAAGTGTAGAAGAGTAGTCCAGGTTTTCAAAATTCTAGAACCAGCAATTTTAAGACTTCTGCAAGAAGTTTAGTGGGTAAAAATTTTAGAAGAAACAACCAAAGGACCTGGTGGCCTGCAGAAGATAAGACCACATAAGCTTCTAGCAAGCCTAAGTAATGGGGGTGTGGCAAGGCACACTAATATAGAAACTATCCACAACGGGGAAGAAGTGAAACAATTGCTACTATATAGGAAGCTTCCACTATGGGAGATGTAGCCCAAAGCATACCGAGAATTAACACAACATTAGAAGATTGCCAGGCAGATTACCAACAAACAATGATAGAGCTGGAAGGTAAGCTACTTTCGCAACCTGTTTATATTTGAGTTGACCTAGGTGCAATTTTAAGTTATGTGAATCCAAAATTAGTTGAAATATGTAAATTACAAAGTCATAAATTCAAAAATCCATGGCTAGTACTGCTACCTAGTAGAGAAAAGAGGAAATTCAGTGCCAAAATTATGAACTATACATTGGAAATTGGAAAACAACAGTTAAACGTAGATATGAATATATTTATTTTGGCACGTTACGATGTGCTATTGGGGAGGGGTTGGTTGGAAGAGACCTAGAAATTGGTGGATTGTAAGGATAAGATTATGTATTACATAATTCATGATGGAACACGTAAGGAGATACAATGAATCACGATGTCTCCACAACTGCATCCCATTACAGCCTCTCAAATGAGTAAGTGTATGAGGAAGGGATGTCAGGTATACGCCATTCAAGTGGGCTTTACTATTTACAAGGAAAAGACTCCGATGATGGAAAACATACATATAGTTTAAGATTTCATGGACGTGTTTCCAGAATATGTACCAGGTTTACCACCAAGAAGGGATACTGACTTTACTATTGAATTGATGCCAGGACCATCACCGATTTCAAGGGAACCTTACCGAATGAGTGTATCACAATTGACTGAGCTAAAGATGCAGTTACAGGGATTGTTTTATAAGGGGTATATTCAACCAAGTGTGTCCCCTTGGGGAGCACTTGTGTTGTTCGTGAAGAAAAAGGATGGAACCATGTGAATGTGTATGGACTATCGACAACTCAATACATTGACCGTAAAAAATAAATACCCACTACCTCAGATTAATGACCTGTTCGACCAGGTAAAGGGGGCCACTGTATTTTGAAAGATAGACTTGAGATCAGGTTATCACCAGATCTAGATAAAGGACGAATATATCCACAAAACTTCTTTCCGTACCAGCTACAAGAATCATGAATTTGTGGTACTACCATTTGGGTTGACTAATGCACCAACAACATTTATGATGTTGATGCATGGTATATTTCGCCTCTTTTTGGACAATTTTGTGCTAATATTTATTCACGATATCTTAATATACTTGAAGAATGTAGAAGAGCATAAGGAACACTTGAGAATAGTGTTGGAGATGTTATGGAAACATCAGTTGTATGGTAAGTTCAACAAATGTCACTTTTTCAAGGAAGAAATTCAGTACCTAGGCCATGGTATTTCTGCTAAGAGAATAACAGTTGATCGAGAGAAAATTAGAACAATTATGGAATGGCGAGTACCCCAAAATGTGGCAGAACTCTAATCCTTTATGGGATTGGTCGATTATTAACATGTTTTATTAAGTATTCTCAAAGATTGTTTTCCAGTTACCTCCTTACAGAGGAAGGGAAAAGTATTTAAATAGAATAATGAGTGTCAAACCAATTTTGAAAAGTTAAAACTTTTTTTGACTACTGCCCCGGTGTTGAGGGTAGCTGATCCCAACAAAGAATTCGAACTTTGTATGAATGTGTGTAAAGAAGGAGTTAGGTCAATCTTGTCCCAAGAAGGAAGAGTGATTGCATATGAATCGCGAAAGTTAAAAGAGCATGAACAACGATACTCAGCTTATGATCTGGAGCTAACAGCGGTAGTGCATGAGCTCGGAGTATGGAGGCACTATTTACTGGGAAAGAGGCTTGTGTTAAAAACCGATCATAGTAGCCTAACTATCTACTTCAAGCAAGTTGATCTCAAATCTCTCTAGGAAATATGGAATGCCTTTCTAAGCGAGTTTTACATTGATATCCAGCATGTGAAAGTTAAGGAAAACAGGGTGGAAGATGCCTTAAATAGAAAGTTGCATGGAGTTTATGAAATTTACTACAACCAGATTGAAGGCAAATTCTTGGATCAAATAAAAGCAGAAGCCAAGAAGGATCCTGAATACCAATTTATATGGAAGCAAGCAGAGGATGCCAAAAGGCAAGGAAAATCTTTCGATTATGGAATTAGAAAGGATCAAATATTAACCTTCAAGGAAAAATATATGTTCCAAATCGAATGGATTTGAAGGAGATGATTTTGAATGAATACCACCGAAGTAATTATTCAGGACACCCATGGTATTATAAAATGCTAACAACAATGAAAAAGAATTATTTATGACCCGGTATGTGAAAAGACATTGCAAAATATTTAAACAAGTGTCTTGAGTGTCAGTAGGTTAAGGTGGAACATCAACATCTAGTGAGATTTTTGGAGCCCGTACCAGTACCAGAATGGAAGTGGGAAGTTATATCTCTAGACTTCATCACGAGCTTTCCAAAATTAAAGAAGCATAATGACTCCATTATGGCGGTGGTTGATCGATTGACCAAGGTAGCACATTTTATACCAGTACAGTCCACCTATAAAACAATGCAGATCGCAGACATCTTTATGAGAGAAATATTTCGACTGCTTGGCATTCCAAGACTGTCATATCTGACATAGATGTGAAGTTTAATTTAGCATCTTGGAAAACCTTGTTTAGAGGTCTAGGAAGACAAATTAGTTTCAATACCACCTATCATCCCAAACGGATGGAAAAATGGAGCAGTTGAATCAAATCCCTTAAGATATGCTATATATGTACGTAATGCAACAACCAACAAGATCAGAAGAATAGAATATTTACATTTGGTGGAGTTTTATTACAACAATGGTTATTAGGAATCTCTGAAGATGAGTCCCTTCCAAGCCTTCTATGGATGAAAATGTCGAACACCTATCAATTGGAGTAGTCCTGAAGTAAATGTTGATGCTCGGACTGGAAATGTTAGCTTAGATGGAATCATAAGTAAGAAAAATCAAGAAAAATTTTAAGGCGGCTCGAGATCGGCAGAAAATATATGCAGATAATAAAAAGACTTGTCATTAATTTGGAGTGGGTGATCATGTGTATGTATGAATAAAATCAAAAAATAGCACGCTAATATTGACCTCTTGTGCCAAGCTGGCCACTAGGTTCTGTGGGCCCTTCCATATATTGGAAGGGTGGGACCGATGACATATTGATTGGCCTTACCTAGCCATATTCGGGTGCAAAATGTGTTCCATGTATCTCTATTAAAGCGATATATACATGAATCAAATCATGTAATCCACTAGCAAAGTATTCAGGTAGGTTAAGATTAAAATCCTAACTAGAATTACTAAACTCTGTGAGAAATTAACTTATACATTTTTCTGGATGTAGGTCGAGATGGATGGTGAGTTTCTGGTCGAACCTCAAGGTATACTCGATCAAGAGAAATCATGCTCCGGAGGCGAGCCATCACCCAGGTTAAAGTGTAGTGGAAGCACTTCAGCTCAGATGAGGCTACCCGCGAAGATGAATGGTTTGTTTGAGACGCATACTCAGAGTTGTTGCTGAGCTGGAGCAAAACACCAAGGACGATGTTTACTTCCTAGGGGGGAAGTTGTGATAGCTGGTTTAAATGGAAAATAATTTGTTATGTAATTTGTTTTTATAGAAACTAAGACATTTATTTCTTCATTAGAAATTAGCTAACAAACATAAATTAATTGTGTTTTGGATTAAAGGTAAATAAAATTTGTTTATGGAAATGGTTCCATAAAAGTGAAAAAGACTGATGGTAAAAGTATTGCAACTGAGAAGTGGTTGAACAGAAACAGTTCAGTTACTTACCCCTTCCTCTGTGGATAAAGAAACATCCCTGTGAGGAAGAGGGGTTCTAATCTATTGGAGGCTAAGAGAAGGAAAAGAGGACAGAGTGTGAATTTCCCAAGTTTGTGGTGACTAGTTGAAATACTCTCAGCAATATTAAATTCTCCCGGAAAGAAGATTGGACTTGGGTCCTGAGATCTCTTCCCAGTTTTGTGTTAACGTACTTGACTCAACTGTGGAGAACGGGGGGAGGGGGGGGGCGGGGGCTTGAGGATGTAATTTCCTCATCCATGGTAGGGAGGACAACATTAGTCGATTTTAGATAAGTAAATTTACTGAGTTTTACTAGTTTTATAGAAGAGAATTTTGTTATAGTTCCTAAGGTATTTTAACACATTTATTAGGTTAAATATCTTGGATAAGGTTAATATTTTCTGAAGATACCTGTTTACTATTAGGTTTCTAATCTGTTGAATAAATTTTCAATAACAATACTTTTCTATAAGAGCTATCATGTGGCCTTCATATACTAGTTCTCTTGAGATAAATGTGACTCTGTAGTGAATCTTTCTTAACTCGATGACTGAAAAGAAAGGACGAGTGTGCATAGAAAATTAATTCTGTTCTCTTTATACAATATGTTTTCTTTAGATAGTGGAACAAAAATAGTTAAAACTAGAATGATAAAGGACAACATTTGGGAAGTAAAATGACATCCAATTTTTGAATGATAGACAAGCCATAAATTAACACATAGAAGGCATAAACTGAGAACCTATATATTAAATCTTTAACCTAGTTCCAGAGTTGGAAAAAATCAGAATTCTGGGTTGATTGTCCCTAATAATTTAAACTATACAAGGATAGAATTTGGGTTGGTCCCGTCAACCCTTAACTTATTAAAATTTACAAGAAAGATTAAGAAGAATTTTTATTCATAATGCGGAGACAAGTGACATAGTCAAAAAGGCAAGAATCAAATTCTTTCACATAATATAACACATAACAAATGGAATGATTCTTTGATAACAACCATTGGAAAACATAAGATACATCATTTGTAAGATATTAGAACAAGAAATAAAGGCACAAAATTTCGGTGTGACCATTCAACTGTTAGCCTAAACCTTAATGTAAAACCCATTAATATAGTCAGGATTTCAAGAGTACAGTCTGACACCGGAATTTCTCTATCAACTAAAATATTTAAATGAAAATGAAAATTTAATACAGTTCTTTCTTTAAGGGTATGGTGCAGCCTAAGTTATAGAAAATGAACTCTTACTCTAAAATTAAAAGCATAGCCTCTTAAAACCCATAGTAAGATTAAACATTTCTGCACTTAAAAGTGTAAATATTAGCAAAAGTAACGTCGCCACCCTAGCTTTAGGGAAGTTTCTGTGGGAAACCTGGTACCTGTAACATGAGGCACGAATGTAGGTAAGACCCTTATCTTTGATAAGAGGCGGAGACAGAGAAAACAAACCAAACCCTAAAACCCTCAAAGCTTTATACCTGCACAGGCACAGACCCATGAGAAAGTTGAATTACATAGTTGAAGGGTTACAAAAGAACAAAAAGCAAGGAGAAACTGTGGCCACAAAAACAAGGAGCGTTGACTTACCTGTGATAAGAAGACCCCTAGCAAAACAAGGGCTCTATGCGGAAAGGATAGAAGAAAATATTAGTCTCAAACCCCGAGAATACGAGAAAGGATAAGTTGAATTTCATGAGAAAAGGAAATGACTATGAAAACTTACTAACAACAACAATAATGCCAACCGATAAACCGACGAAGAAGCCATAGCACACTGCATAACCTCGATGTAACCTAGTTGAATGATGCATAAAGAAAACATAAGATAATCTCATATAGTGAACCAGTAAACAAGCAAGAAACCTCCTGAAGGGAACCCTGTAGAGTCAATTGAGTTATGAACATGGAATCCCGAACCAAATAAACAACGGTCTGACTATAGGCAACCTCAGACATATTCATAAAAAAAATCTTGGAAAAGCTATAAGTCTTACCCTCATAAATTCCACATAGAGATGGAAACCGTGACTGGAGGCCGAAAGCTATGGCTAGGTTGTAGAGTAGCAATGTCGTAGCAGACCTCCATCCAAATGAGCCAACGATTAGGGTTTTGCGGGGTTGATTACCCTAAACTGCAAAATACCTTTTCCAACCGTAGATCTCACCCAGTGGATCCAATGGTAAGCAAGTGAACATATGTCACAATCATAAAAATCAAATTAAATGATGTGGTACAACATATCTGCACGATTCTCATTATTTAAACCAAATTACAAATATTTGTGTGTGAGAAATATCGGAATCCAGATTTTCATTAAATTCACTTGAATTCCTCGGGAGTTTGAAATCATATGGTCCTGTGCACAATGATGAGGTAAACCCTCTGACCAATTAACTGGTAGTACTGTATTTAAATGTCACCAATGGTTGTGATAATATAAGGTCAAGAGCTTTAGTGTAGTAATAAACACTATATCAATAAAATATGGTTACAAGTGAGGAGCGGGTAAACCATAATATTTGCCTTATACAATGTAGGTAATTAATTTTTTTTTAATGAGGTCTTATTTTAGATGTTACAAGTGGTATCATAGCCTGAAGCATACCCAGAATTAACGCAACATTAGAAGATCGTCAGGCAAATTACCAACCAACAATGATAGAGTTGGAAGGTAAGCTAATTTCGCAACCTGTTTCTATTTTGGTTGACCCAGGTGCAAGTTTAAGTTATGTGAATCCAAAATTAGTAGAAAAATGTAAATTACAAAGTCAGAAATTCAAAAATCCATGGCTGGTATAGCTAGCCACTAGAGCAACGAGGAAATTTTGTGCCAAAATTATGAACTGTACATTGGAAATTGGCGAACATCAGTTAAATGTTGATCTAAAATACTGCCTTTGGGATCTTAAGATGTGCTATTGGGGATGGATTGGTTCGAAAAGCACTATAGATTGGTGGATTGTAAAGAGAATATTATATATTACAGAATGCATGATGAAACACGTAAGGAGATACAAGGAATCGAGAAGCCTTTACAATTGCATCCCATTACAGCCTCTTAGATGAGTAAGTGTATGTGGAATGGATGTCAGTTATACGCCCTTCAAGTGGGCTTTAATAATTCCAAAAAAAGACTCCGATGATGGAAAACATACCTATAGTACAATATTTCATGGACGTGTTTCCAGAAGATGCACCAAGTTTACCACCAAGAAGGGAGATTGATTTTACTATTGAATTGATGCCAGGAGCATCGATTTCAAGAGCACCTTACTGAATGCATGTACCATAATTGACTAAGCTAAATATGTAGTTACATAAATTATTGGATAAGGCGTATATTTTACGAAGTGTGTCCCCTTGGGGAGCACTCCTATTATTCGTGATGAAAAAATACGGAACCATGCTAATGTGCATGGAATATCAACAACTCAATAAATTGATCGTCAAAAATAAATACGAACTACTTCGGATTGATAACATGTTCGGTCAGGTAAAGGGGGTCACTGTATTTTCAAAAATAGACTTGATATTAGGTTATCACCAGATCCGGATAAAGGAGGAAGACATCCATAAAACTTCTTTCCATACCAGGTACGGGCATTATGAATTTGTGGTACCATCATTTGGGTTGACTAATGGACCAGCAACATTTATGAGGTTGATGCATGGTATATCTCACCCCTTTTTGGACAGTTTTGTGCTAATATTTATTGAATATATCTTAATCTACTGAAAGAATGTCGAAGAGCATAAGGAATACTTGAGAATAGTGTTGGAGATGTTATAGTAACATCAGTTGTATGGTAAGTTCAACAAATGTGACTTTTTCAAGGAATAAATCCAGTAACTAGGCCATGTTATTTCTGCTGAGGGAAAAGGTGTTGATCTAGAGAAAATTAAAACAATTATGGAATGGCGAGTACCCCAAAATGTGTCAGACATATGATCTTTCATGGGATTGGCTGGTTATTACCGATGTTTCATTGAAGGATTATCAAAGATTTCTTTTCCAATTGCCTCCTTATAGAGGAAGGGAAAAGTATTTAAATGGACTAATGAGTGTCAAACCAGTTTTGAAAAGTTGAAAATTTTATTGACTATTGCCCCGGTGTTGAGGGTAGCTGATTCGAACAAAGAATTTGAAGTTTGTACGGATGCATGTAAACAAGGAGTTGGGGAAATCTTGTCCAAAGAAGGAATATTGGTTGCATATGAATCACGAAAGTTAAAAGAGCATGAGAAGTGATACTCAACTTACGATTTGGAGCTAACAGCTGTAGTTCATGCACTTTGAGTATGGAGGCACTATTTGTTGGGAAAGAGGTTTGTGTTAAAAACCGATCATAGTAGCCTAACTAGCTACTTCAAGGAAGTTGATCTCAACTCTCACCAGGAAAGATGGAATGCCTTGCTAAGCGAGTTTTTCATTGATATGAAGCATGTGAAAGGTAAGGAAAACAAGGTGGCAAATGCCTTAAGTAGAAAGTTGCATGGAGTTTATGAACTTTAATACAACCAGATTGAAAGAAAATTCTTGGATGAAATAAAGGTAGAAGCCAAGAAGGATCCTGAATACCAATTTATATGGAAGCAAGAAGAGGAGGCCAAAAGGAAAGGAAAATATTTATATTATGGAATTAGTAAGGATCAAATATTAACCTTCAAGGAAAAGATATATGTTCCAAATCGAATGGATTTGAAGGATCTTATTTTGAATGAATACCACCGAAGTGATTATTCAGGATAGCCAAGGTATCAAAAAATGCTAACAACAATGAAAAAGAATTATTTCTAGTCGGTATACGAAAGGACATTGCAGAATATTTAAATAGGTGTATGGAGTGTCAATAGGTTAAGGTGGAAAATAAACATCTAGCGGGATTGTTGAAGCCCATACCAATACCAGAATGGAAGTGAGAAGCTATATCTCTAGACTTCATCACGAGTTTTCCAAAATGAAAGAATAATAATGACTCCATTGTGGTGGTGGTTGATCGATTGACCAAGGTAGCACATTTTATACCGGTACAGTCCACCTATAAAAAAGTGCAGATTGCAGATATATTTATGAGAGAAACATTTCAACTACATGACACTCTAAAGACTGTCATATCTGACAGAGATGTGAATTTTACTTCAACATTCTCGAAAACCTTGTTTATAGGTTTGGGAACACAAATTAATTTCGGTACCACCTATCGTCCCCAAACGGATGGACAAATGGAGTAGGTGAATCAATCCTAGAGGATATGTTACCTATGTACGTAATGAAACAACCAACAAGATCGGAAGAATATTTAATTTTGGTGGAGTTTTATGATGAAAATGGTTATTAGGAATCTTTAAGGATGAGTCCCTTTGAAGCCTTGTATGGAAGAAAATGTAGTACACCTATCAATTGGATTAGTCCTGAAACCAAGTTGATGCTTGGACCGGCAATGTTAGTTGAGATGGAATCATAAGTAAGAAAAATCAAGCAAAATTCGAAGGCGGCTCAAGATCGACAAAAAATATATTGAGATAAGAAAAGGAATTATGCAGAATTTTGAGTGGGTGATCATGTGTATGTATAAATAAAACCAAAAAAGAGCCCGTTAATTTGGACCTCTTGTGCTAAGATGACCCTAGGTTCTGTGGGCCCTTCCAAATATTGGAAAGGGTTGGACTAGTGGCATATTGATTGGCCTTGCCTAGCCATATTTGGGTGCACAATGTGTTCCATGTATCTTTATTAAAGTGATACGTACATGAGTCAAAGCATTTAATCCACTAGCAAAGTATTCAGGTAGGTGAAGATTAAAATCCTAACTATAATTACTAAACCATGTGAGAAATTAACTTATACTTTTTTCTGGCTGCAGGTCGAGACGGACAACGAGTTTCTAGTCGAACCTCAACGTATACTCAATTAGAGATAAAACATGCTCCGGAGGGGAGCCATCGCCCAAATTAAAGTGCAATGGAAGCACGTTAACTAGGATGATGCTACTTGGGAAGATGAAGGGTTTTCTCGGGAGGCATACCCAGAGCTATTTGCTAAGCTGGAGAGAAACACTAATGACGATGTTTACTTCTAAGGGGGGAGTTGTGACAGCTGGTTTAAATGCCAACTTATTTATTATGTAATTTTTTTTTAAAGAAAAAAATGCATTTATTTCTTCATCAGAAATTAGTTAACAAATAGAAATTAATTGTCTTTTGGATTAAAGATAAATAAAAATTTTGTTATGGAAGTGGTTCCATAAAAGTGAAAAAGACTAATGGTAAAAAGTATTCCAACTGAGAAGTGGTTGAACATAAACATTTTAGTTAGTTACCCCTTCCTCTGTGGATAAAGCAACATCCTTGTGAGGAAGAGGGGTTCTGATCTCTTGGAGGTTAAGAGAAGTAAACAAGGAGAGAGTGTGAATTTCCCGACCTGGTGGTGACGAGTGGAAATACTGTCAACAATTCTGAATTCTCTAGGAAAGAAGATTGGACTTGGGTCTTGAGATCTCTTTTGAGTTTTGTGTCAACCTACTTGACTCAAGTGTGGAGCACGGGGGGGGGGGGGGGAGGGGGGGGCCTGTAATATGGATGAAGTAATTGCTTCATCGACAGTAGGGACGACAACATGAGTCGATTTCATATAAGTAAATTTACTGAGTTTTTTGTTACATTTCCTAAGGTATATTAAGACTTTTATTAAGTTAAATATCTTGGATAAGGTCAATATTTTCTAAAGATACCTATTTACTGTGAAGTTTCTAATCTGTTGAATAAATTTTCAATAACAGTACTTTTCTATAACAGCTATTGTGTGGCCTTCGTATACTAGTTCTCTTGAAATAAATGCATGACCGTGTAGTTAAGCTTTCTTAACTCAATGATTGAAAAGCAAGGAAGAATGTGCATGGAAATTTATTTTTGTTCTATTTATACAATATGTTTTCTTTATACAGTGAAACACAAATAGTTAAAACTGGAATGATAAAGGACAACATTCGGGAAGTAAAATGACATCCAATTTCTGAATGATAGACAAGCTATAAATTAAGACCTAGGCAGCATAAACTGAGAACCTGTAAGTGGTAGTATAGGAAAACTTAAACCCAATTCTAGAGTTGGAAAAAATCTAAATTCTGGGTTGATTGTCACTAATAATTTAAATTATACACGGACGGGATTTGGGTTGGTACGATCAACCCTTAACTTATTAAAATGTACAAGAAATATTAAGCAGAATTTCTATTCATGATGTGGAGAAAAGTGACACAGTCAAAAAGCCGAGAATCAAATTCTTTCACATAATGTAACACATAACAACTGGAAGGATTCTTTCATAAAAACCATTGAAGAAAAGAATATATATCATTTCTCAGATATTAAAACAAGAAATAGAGGCGCAAATGTTTGGTGCAACCATTCAACTGTTAGCCTAAACCTTAATTTAAAACCCATTAATATAGCTGGGATGTCAAGATTACACTCACCAAAATTTTTCTATCAACTAAAAGATTTAAATGAAAATGAAAATTTAATAGAGTTATAGCCATAAGGGGAGGCAGCCTTGGTTCTGGCAAATGAATCCTTACTCTAACATTACAAGTATAACCTCTTAAAACCCACAGTAAGATTAAACATTTTTTCACTTAAAAGTGTAAAGACTAAAAAAACAAATGTTGTCGCCCTAGCGTTAGAGAAGTTCATGTGGGCAACCCGGTACCTATAACATGAGGCACGAATGCGGGTAACACCCTTATCTTTTATAAGAGGTGGAGACAGAGAAAATGAACCAAACCCCGAAGCCTGTAGAGAAATTAATCTGGATTTGCATTAAAATCATTTGAATTCCTCGGGAGTTTAAAAGCATATGGTCCTGTGCAGAATGATGAGGTAAACCCTCAGAGCAATTCACCGGTAGTACTGTATTTACATGTCACCAGTGGTTGTGATTATATAGGGTCGAGAACTTTAGTGCAGTCATAAACACTATATCAATAAAATCTAAAGAATAAAGTATGGTTAGAAGTGGGGAGCGGGTAAACCATAGTATTTACTTTATACAATGTAGGTAATTAATTTTTTTTTTATGAGCTCTTATGTTAGATGTTATAATTTAATAATTAAATTATATATATATATATATATATATATATACTTTTATTTTATTCAATTTAGTTAATTAATTATTAATAATTAAATTATTTAATAACAATATATATATAAATCTTTTTATTTTATTGAATTTAGTTAATTAATTAATAATATTATTTTTTATTTATTTTTTATTTAACTCTTTATTATCTATTATACTAGGTTATATTTATTTAAAAAAACAAATGAAAACAAACAATTAACAATATAGCGCAGAGATCCAACACCTAACAGTGATTTTCATTCCAATGTATTTGTTTTTTATTATAACATAAAAACTTATCTTATTTTCTAAAATTCAAAATCATAAATGGAAGTTTTGTTTTTATTATTATACGGAAATGACACAGTAATTAATTGAAAGTTTGAAGATTGGAAATAAAAAATAAAAATAAAAAAAAATCCCAGCCTAGCTAGCCTGCCGTACATGCTAGATCAACCTCGGATCAACCTCATTCTTATTGATAAACTATAGGTTAAATTAAAATGAATTCGAGTTTATCTACACAATTTCATTATACTACATAGTCGCCCTTATCATCGAGTTCAATTGATGCAAGTTAAAGTTGGCTGGGTGAATTCGCATGTGTAGTGTTTTAATATCTCACGCACTAAACAAAATCCTTATGAACCGAAATTACGATCAGGGGTAAAATCCTTTCCTATAGTGCAAATAACCAAAGAATATTTGTCATCTAATAGTTAAAAACTTCGATACGGAATTTATTGTTACTTCTAACATCCATAATGAATATTGAAGAGCAACAATACTTAGAATACTTCAAGTTTTATAAAAAGAAATCAGTATTATCTGTATTTTAATTTTATTATTAAATTTAATATTAATTTTATTACAATATAAGATTTGATATATCATAATATTTAATAATATATTAATATCATAAAAAGTTAATAATTATCTATATTAATATATTAGTTAAATATCTTTAATATAATATTATGTATAATATAGTATAATATATATAAGTAAGATAGATAGTGATATGGTTGAGGAGAGGGAGTGAGGAGTTTGGGAGAGAAATAGGGGAGAGACAAACACAGGTGGGAGAAAGGAATAGAGAGGAGGAGAGAGGTAGAGAGATGGAGTTATAAGTGGAGAGAGAGGGAGGGAAGAAAAAATACATAAAGAGAGAAAGGTGGACAGAGAGAGGGATTGACAAAGGAGAGATGGAGAGAGAGTGAGTATAACACCCCCACCCCACATTTACCCAATTTCATTGATATGTGAGGGTAAACATGGGATCAAGAGCCAATATGGCATGACACTACCTACAAGCTTCATTTATGGAAATGGGGCCTACAACTGAGACTTTTTGACCACAAAATAGCATCCTACAGGGCTTATGTGACACTCAGGGGCCAATGAACCACCCCAGGTGTCCAAACCCTGAATTGGATTACTTTTCAATGACCTAGAATCCAAAATACACGCACAAGCCTACATGAGTGCGGTTGTGTCCCTCGAGTCGCATATACAAGCCTCGATGAGTGTAGTTGTAACCTAAAATACGCATGTCAGAGGGCATGGTCTCGAGATCTGAGACACAATTCCAGGCCAGCCTCTGGACCACTACCCATAACTTCTTAAGACTTTCCATAATAATAAATGACTTGAAGAAAATGATATACATAAAAAATTTGAACAAGAAATGGACCTAACCAGGCCTAACCGTGAGAGTGATTTCGTTAAGCATATGGTGAACATGTTATCTAGAGGTCATGAATGCATATCTGTGCATAAGAGTCTGAAACTTATCTAAGAATAAAAAATAAGGTTTGATGCCCTCTCATAATAGTTGCAATAACACTTGATATCCCATATAGTCATTAATCATCAAATACTTATCAAATCTTGAACAAGACATAGCTAGAGTACATTGAAAATCATTCTCATAACCAACATATAACAATACTACTAACCATGACAAACCAACCATAAAATCACCATAATAACAGGTATAAGTGATCATAGATCACGATAGGAAAATAACTCTTATTAACTGATGCAAAAACCAACCAAGTGAGGGACTTCCATGTACCACATAACCATAGATTGGGTTGAACCAAATATTTATTTCAATAAATCACCCTCATTCCATATTCCAAGCATGATTGTGGGATATAACGACATTAAAAATCAGGGCTTCTTGGAGATTAAACCACCTCCACCCTTAGCCTACTGCAATCCCTCCAAAACCAGTCAAGAGATCACTAAGCCCAAAACAAGCTTGGATGCCTCAAAGCTTCTTCACCAATACCTTGTGGATTTTTCTTGTCTCCACCCACCCATCAGGGGCTTCCAGAATATTAAACCACCTCCACCCCCAACCCTTGGGAATTTTCCTAAGACCACCTCACCCAACTCCAAAACCTTCCGGAAATCCAAAGCTCAACTAAGAAAATAATCCCATCATACCATGGTTATTATGAAATGGCAAGGTAAGATTGAAACCACTTTCACACCAGGAAAAATCCATGCCAATGACAACAAAATAACCAAATACAAAAACTCATGTACCATAAATTCACACACCAACCAAGAAATCACACATGGAATCTGTTACCTGCAAATCTTCCTATTGAAGCTACTTGATCCAACATTCCTTGTTTGTCCTTTACTTTCCTTGCCCTTCTTTTGCCTTGCTTTTATTGCTTTCTTGATTTATCCTCTTGGTGCTCTTCTCATTTTGAAACTGATTCCAAATCCAAATTGACAAAAAAATGTGAATTTATCCTTAGAATCCTTTTGATCATTGATTCTTGTAATTTCTTTAGTTTCCTTCATTTTCCCTTCAATTTCCCTTTCATGCAAAAATATGACCTTTCATCTCCCTTTTCTTGTATTTTCCTTTATTTTCATAAATAAATGCTAATTAATGACTCTTTGCCTTTGCCAATTTCTTTAGCCATAAATAAACCTAAAGTGTTACCCACCAGGATGTTTTGCCCAAAGTTCAACTTAGAATGTGTGTCCCATAACCTTCACCTTTCTTTTCCTTTATTAACTTTATTACATGGAATTTTAACTTAGGGCTATTACAAACCCCTCTTCCTTAGGGGAACACCTTCTTTGGTGTTCTATGACACCTATAAAAAGAAAAACAATTGAAATCCAAGAAATACTACCTATGGATATTTGTAACTTAGCTTGATGTATTATTAATAATAACAACCTCCTCAAAATCATGACCAACATGAAAAACATGAGAACATGATAACCATGTCATTTATTGGAGCTTTATAACACAACTCATAATGGTATCTTCAATAAAAGCCATACATAAATACGTACATATACCAAAACTCCTTTTCCTTAACTCCGAAATAGTGAAGGATAGATAGCCCACCTCTGATCAACCATATCCCATGTTGCTTCATCACACCCAAAGTGTTTCCACTACACTTTAACTTGCTCAATTTCTCAGTTCTGAAGCATTAGTGGTTTTCAGTGCAATATGCACTGAGGTTTCGGCTGTAATTATTTTTCTGGCTCCACCTACAATTCATGCTAGTCAATCACATGATTAAACATGGAAAACATCATGGAATTTCACTGTGGGAGATAGTGCAAGTTGGTAGGCCACTGGTCTAATCCTCTCAAGGATATCAGAAGGCACGTAATATCGAGGTGCCAACTTGGGACATGATCCAATTCCCGATGAGCTCTTCTTGAGCTTTATGCACAAGTACACATGCTTTCCAACTTGAAAATCCTTAAATACGCTGCGTTGATCTGAATAACTCCTCTATCTATCTCGATTTTCCTTTAGAATCTTCTTGATAACCTACATTTCTTATTCCATCTCTACCAACATGCCGAGTCCAATTAGTACCCTGTTCACTGGATCATTCCAACTGATAGGAGTATTACAAATGCACCAAAAAATCAACTCAAATAAACTCATCTTCAAATATTCCTAATACCCATTATTATAAGCAAATTCAACCAGTTTAAGATACTCTTCCCTCTTCCTCTACGGGTGCATAATATATATCCTCAACATTTCCTCTAGAATATTGTTAACCCTCTCTGTCTCTCCATTTGTTTGCGGATGATAAATTGTACTGAAAGCCAATTTTGTACCCAATCCTACAAACAACCCCTTCCAAAACTGGGAAGTGAGCTTGGCATGTCTATCAGGTACAATCGTCTCAGGAACACCATGCAATGTCATTATGAAAACCTAAGCTACCTCACTAGCTAAATTAGTAGACTTCACCGGAATGAACTGAGATACTTTGGTCCACCTGTCAACCACAACCATGATGCACTAACAAAAAAAATGACATTTGTGAGGGTCGATGATGCAGGAGCATCAAGGCCATTTTTTTCATTTGTAAATATGTAATAAATGGGGTGTGACATTTTTATTATTTTATTAATTAATTTTTCATTTTTAATGAAATAGGAGATAAAGTGAGGATTTTGCAAATATTCTTTTATTAATTAAAAGGATATGAGAGAAATAGATTAGGAGCAAAATTAGAGATTAGGAATTATATGTATGGGACTTTGTTGAGTCCACACCTAAAATATAGATTAGTTGAGGATTAGGTGGAGAGATATTTTGAGTGAATTAAATGCATTATCTATGTATAAATATGAGTGGTTTTTGAGAGGAGAATGACACTTGGAAGAGTTGCAGAGAGAGTGTGAGTGTGAGTAGTGAGAGGGTTTCCTCTTGGGAGCCTTCGGGCGATTGTAAAGGGCCACAGATCACGAATATCTAGCCAACAAGAGTTTGTAAGTCATTTTTTTGTTTTAGATTATATATATACATTGGTTGATTAATTGAGAAACTGTATATTTGATTTCTAAAACTGGGAGTTGAACTATGCGTACTTGAATTGAATGTGTTTATGAATTCAAGGAAAATTGGATGAATCAAATTTTGTATGGAATTGATAGTTCGATTTGAATAATCGATGCAATTTTTTACAACACTAATCGAATGGTGAAGGCACTGAGCTGGGTTTGAATATGTGTGAACAGTTACTTTTAAATGCAAATCCAACTGTTGTATTGACTGCGTGGTGATGTAGAGTGATATCAGGTCATAGTTGTGTGAATAGGAGCAGAAATATATAAGTAGATCTGTTCTTGAAGTCAAATCGATTGAATCGATTTATGTCTGACATTCATAATAATCGATACGGAGGTGATCAGTTTAATAATTTGAATTCTGTATACAGTGAATTGACATTGGAATTGCAGAGGAGGAATACCAGTCAATGAGCTGGCAAAGTCATTAAATTGAAGGAGCTAAATTACACTCTGGCAAAAGTCGAATTATAGTGTTAAAGAAATGCAGGAAGAGCTCTTTGAAGAACTTCAACAGCGTTGAAGACCTGATGGTGTATAATCGAATGGAATTCGATTAGGCAAGGGAAAAACATGGATCGAAAAGGTTCGAATAGCGTTGAAGATTTAAGAGCCACACTATGTTGAAGTCATGGTCAATTGAAACACAGGGTCTGAATTACTATTATTGGAGATGAATGTTGACTGCATTCGATGGAGCATCCAAGTAATCAGAAAAGCGATTGAAGAATTCGATTACAGAGTTGGCAAGCGGTGAGAGGGTCCATTGTTGCATTGAATGGAGATTGAAGACAGATCTTTAAAATCAAATCGCTGGCAGAAGCACTGTGCGTATCACTGTCCAAAAATTTAAAGGTATGCATTCACGTTAAGTCGGCTTGTAAGTAAATTGAGTTTGCCAGAAGATTGGAAATGCGTGAATGTTTTGATCTGTAGCATCAAATTTCAAGGGGGAACTCAGAATGAAGAAACTGCGTGTGGAAATGGTGTTAGACTAGTCTAACTATAATTACAATCGTGGAAGAAATCCACCACATCAGAGAAGGTGTAATTCAAAAGGTCGATTCCAAGAAGGCGCAATCTAGAAATTGAAGGCGGGTCCAGAGGTTGATATATTGGCAGAATTCGAACGGGAAAGATATGTTGGTGTTTTCATAAAGATGATATATGGTCGTATTAAATTGCCAGACTCAGTCTTCACACATGGGCGCATTTGTTTATGGAGATTTGTTTGAAAATCCGTATGTGCAGGTTGGTAATAAATGTTAAATGAAATGAAAACTTCGTGAGAAGTTTGATGTTTGAGATTTAAACCAAATGTAATGTGTTTAAGGTTAATTGGCAAACATATGAGAATTAAGCATTGGGGTTTAAATTATATAAGTTGCAAGGTTGAATATTAAAAGTAAGGGCACACTCTTTTATTGAATCCGGCCATATATAATGAGAGTTATTGGGATTGTTTGATAAGCTTCCGAATTTTTGATCATGGAGGAATGAATATGGTTTCCATAAACCATAAAGAGATGAATAAAAGGGTATTAGCTTCAATTTGTAAGATTGGTTGTGTGATCTTACAATTATAATGAAATGATTGTTAAGATGAAGCTTTTAGAAAAGAGTGTGAAATTTCCTAATGAATGGAATGATTTGAAACTGGTTTGGAATTACATTTTGTATTTATCATCAGATGTGAAACTACAAGCTTCCGCAAAAGTTGTGAAATTTGCTAGACATTGAGGTTTTGATTTGGGCGAATGCTGAGATGCACGTTTATATGCATGGTAAACTAAGATTCTGGGTAAAGCAGGGTTGCCCTGCATCAATTTTTGTTATCAGAGCCGGAAGGCTCTGTTGAAATTGAAGATTTTTGTTTTCTGAATGAGGACAAAAGGTTTTGTTGAAAACTAAAGTGTGTGTGATGAATGACTGAAAGGAAGATCAGATTTTCAAATCTGATATGCAAGCTACAGAAATGCAGTGAACAGGATGGCAGAAGCCAATGGAGGACAAGATCATGCAGGATCTTAAAGGTAAGATGATTTTCTGATTTGAAATTTATGATTGAAGTTTATGGTTGCAGAGAAGATGATGGTAGTGAACTTGACATTCAGTTAAAGGCTGGATAGAGAGGACAATTGCAGTGTCCTGAAGTGAAGGTGAGTTGAAGAGATAGCCTAGAGAGAGAGCAAAGGAGAATTCTCAAAAGGTTCCAGAGGCAGTGAACCAAGTACTTACCAAAAGACTGAGTGAGGAGAGCTTGGTGAGGTAAGGGGTAGCAAGAGAGCTTGCTGTTGCAGAGGCTAGTGCAACTCATGGTGAGTGAGAAACTCAGGGAGAAGATGATCATAGAGGATCAGAGAAGAGGCTCAGAGGAATGCCATAGAGGTGAGATGATTGATGAAGTCAGAGAAAGAGAAATTGCAGTAATGAAGGTATAATTGCAGGTACTAGAGGAATGGCTGCAAAAGCAGGAAAATCAGAAAAGAGGATGGATCTTTCCACTGAAGGGAAAGAGAGTGATTTGGCAACCATTGTAGATCAAGTTGAGGCAAAGTGTGATTGCCTTATTGAAGAAGGAGCTTAGATTTCTTGAGCCAGAGATGGAATTTGAAGATTCCATACGCAGATTTTTTCAAAGGAAAGTGTTGGATGAAGTAGTCAAGACTGAAAAGTCTTGTGGTTTTAAAACTAATGAGTTGTGTATGTTTGCAGGTACAGTACAGGGAGATGAGCAAGCTTTAGAGTTTGTTCAAGAAGAGTTGAATCTGAAGGTTGTTCAGATCGATGCTGAGAAAGCAAGATCTCAGGAGGAAATGAAGATGAAGGAGTCTAATCAGAATGTTGGTGCAAAGAGAGGAGGACCAGCTGATGATTGGTCAAGAGCTGGTGAAGGTATGGAAAATCGTGTGAAGTTTTCAAGTTCTACCCCTAATGAGATTGTTGAATTATATAGGAAACTAGATCTTCAGAGAAGAGAATTGGAGAGACAGAGAACTTATATACAGGTTAATTTGCTGAGGAAGCAAGGCATGAAATTTTTCATGAATGACAGTCCTGGAGCAGAGGATGGAAACAAGGAGAGACTAGCTGACAGTCTCATGGTGAATGTAAATCAGCATATTGATGGGCTGACAAAGGAGTTGGAAAGGAACTCAGAGCGACATACTGAAGTGTTGCCAGGGGAAGCTGAGGAGAAAGCCAGTGAAGATTTTCTGAGTCCTGAAGAAGACTTGGAGCTGCACAGAGAAAACTTGGTGACTAAATCAACAAGTGAGACCATTGGGTCTTGCGATTTTGAAGCTGACAATTTGATTGTGGGTGATACAAAGGACAGTCCATCAATTGGAAATGTCTTGGAAGAAGAAAAAATGTTGCAGGTAGAAGATGAGACAATCATGTCTCATAAGCAGAGGCTTGTTGCCATGGGTGACAAGAAAGAGTTGGCTTGTCTGTATAGCGAATAGAAGACTGGCGGAATTTTTTTTTGGAACTGCTACAGTGTTAGAGGACGAGGCTACAGTGTTTAAAGAACTTGATTTGATTGCCAGAATCAATCAAGATGATGATGGACAATTACTGAAGATTGTCGAAGGGGAAGATGGAGGATATGCTGGAGTTAATTTGCAGCATGTTGATGAAATGTTGAAATGTTTGCTAGAGACATTTGAATCAGAGAAAGAAGTTGCAGGTGATGAACAAAAGAATTTTGCAGAGGGACAGGAAGTTTGGGAGGCGGCAACATGTGCGGTAGCATCTGCAGGATTAAAACCAATGTTAGCGACATTTATGGTGGCAGCTGAAGCAACATCTATGGTGGCAGCTGAGACAACATTAGCGACAACAACAAGAAGTGAAAGCAGCAGCAGTAGACAAAGAAATTTCCAAAAAGAGGAAAGGCTGGACATAGAAATTGAAAGCATCAGAAGACTGATGATGAAGGTGTCTCAGAGACAGCAGACAACAGCAAGAAAGCAGAAGAATTTAAGCAAGAGAAAGACATCAAAATATTGCGAGAGCACAGCCAGTGGAGCAATGCAGCATAAAGTGTGGAAACCTGGAGAAGAACATCAGAAAGAAGCAGCGACAAGTGGAAAGTTACAGCACAAGATATGGGATCCAAGCATACATAGATCCGAACACATGATCAGGCGATCATGATTAATTTTAACGTTGGGAGTCTGATGCAGGAGCATCAAGGCCATTTTTTTCATTTGTAAATATGTAATAAAGGGGGTGTGACATTTGTATTATTTTATTAATTAATTTGTCATTTTTAATGAAATAGGAGATAAAGTGAGGATTTTGTAAATATTCTTTTCTTAATTAAAAGGATACGAGAGAAATAGATTAGGAGCAAAATTAGAGATTAGGAATTCTATGTATGGGACTTTGTTGAGTCCACACCTAAAATATAGATTAGTTGAGGATTAGGTGGAGAGATATTTTGAGTGAATTAAATGCATTATCTATGTATAAATATGAGTGGTTTTTGAGAGGAGAATGACACTTGAAGAGTTGCAGAGAGAATGTGAGTGTGAGTAGTGAGAGGGTTTCCTCTTGGGAGCCTCCGGGCGATTGTAAAGGGCCACAAATCACGAATATCTGGCCAACAAGAGTTTGTAAGTCATTGTTTTGTTTCAGATTATATATATAAATTGGTTGATTAATTGAGAAACTGTATATTTGATTTCTGAAAATGGGAGTTGAACTATGCGTACTTGAATTGAATGTGTTTATGAATTCAAGGAAAATTGGATGAATCAAATTTTGTATGGAATTGATAGTTTGATTTGAATAATCGATGCAATTTTGTACAACACTAATCGAATGGTGAAGGCGCTGAGTTGGGTTTGAATATGTGTGAATAGTTACTTTTAAATAAAAATCCAACTGTTGTATTGACTGCGCGGTGATGTAGAGTGATATCAGGTCATAGCTGTGTGAATAGGAGCAGCAATATATAAGGAGATCTGTTCTTGAAGTCAACTCGATTGAATCGATTTATGTCTGACATTCATAATAGTCGATACGGAGGTGATCAGTTTAATAATTTGAATTCTGTATACAGTGAATTGACATTGGAATTGCAGAGGAGGATACCAGTCATCGAGCTAGCAAAGTCATTAAATTGAAGGAGCTGAATTACACTCTGGAAAAAGTCGAATTATAGCGTTAAAGAAATGCAGGAAGATCACTTTGAAGAACTTCAACGGCGTTGAAGACCTGATGGTGTATAATCGAATGGAATTGGATTAGGCAAGGAAAAAACGTGGATCGAAAAGGTTCGAATAGCGTTGAAGATTGAAGAGCCACACTATGTTGAAGTCATGGTCAATTGAAACGCAGGGTCTGAATTACTATTATTGAAGACGAATGTTGACTGCATTCGATGGAGCATCCAAGTAATCAGAAAAGCGATTGAAGAATTTGATTAGAGAGTTGGCAAGCGGTGAGAAGGTCCATTGTTGCATTGAATAGAGATTGAAGACACATATTTAAAATCGAATCGCTGGAAGAAGCACTGTGCATATCACTGTCCAAAAATTTAAAGGTATGCATTCGTGTTAAGTTGGCTTGTAAGTAAATTGAGTTTTCCGGAAGATTGGAAATGCGTGAATTTTTTGATCTGTAGCATCAAATTTCAAAGGGGAACGCAGAACGAAGAAACTGCGTGTGGAAATGGTGTTAGACCAGTCTAACTGTAATTAAAATTGTGGAAGAAATCCACCACATCAGAGAAGGTGTAATTCAAAAGGTCGATTCCAAGAAGGCGCAGTCCAGAAATTGAAGGGGCGGTCCAGAGGTTGATATATTGCCGGAATTCGAACGGGTAAGATATGTTGGTGTTTGCATAAAGATGATATATGGTTGTATTAAATTTCCAGACTCAGTCTTCACACATGGGCGCATTTGTTTATGGAGATTTGTTTGAAAATCCGTATGTGCAGGTTGGGAATAAATGTTAAATGAAATGAAAACTTCGTGAGCAGTTTGATGTTTCAGATTTAAACCAAATGTAATGTGTTTAAGGTTAATTGGCAAACATATGAGAATTAAGCATTGGGGTTTAAATTATATAAGTTGCTAGGTTGACTATTAAAAGTAAGGGCGCACTCTTTAATTGAATCCGGCCATATATAATGAGAGTTATTGGGATTGTTTGATAAGCTTCCGAATGTTTGATCATGGAGGAATGAATATGGTTTTCATAAACCATAAAGAGATGAATAAAAGGGTATTAGCTTCAATTTGTAAGAGTGGTTGTGTGATCTTACAATTATAATGAAATGATTGTTAAGATGAAGCTTTTAGAAAAGAGTGTGAAATTGCCTAATGAATGGAATGATTTGAGACTAGTTTGGAATTACATTTTGTATATATCATCAGATGTGAAACTACAAGCTTCCGCAAAAGTTGTGAAATTTTCCAGACATTGAGGTTTTGATTTGGGCGAATGCTGAGATGCACGTTTATATGCATGGTAAACTAAGATTCTGGGTAAAGCAAGTTTGCCTTGCATCAGTCGAAAAATGTCACCATAAGTTCATTAGCGACAGTCAAAAGATTCGTTGTCACCAAAAATGGAACGTGACAAACGGTGGTGCTGCCAAAAGTATAAGTGTTGTGGTGGCATTCAAGGTCTGTCACTCATAATGATTTATAATGATGGATGGTGGCTGTCACCATTTCATATGAGCAATGGTGATGAACCTTAACCTCTATCACCAAAAAATTGAATGTCACCAAAGGTGGCGTCGCCAAAGGTATAGGTGTGTAGTGACATTCAAGGCCTGTCACCATTTCATATGAAAAATAATGATTGATGGTGATGGAAATTTGTTGGCCGTTACTATTGATGCATATATGTGGTGGCATTCATTAACCATCACCATTTCATATTTTTGTGAGGGTCGAAAAATGTCACCATAAGCTCATTAGTGATGGTCAAAAGAGACTCTGCTACCAAAAATTGATTGCCAACATTCTATATAAATATCAGGGCATGATGGAATCGATCCACCAACCGCCTACTTGTAAAGAATGTGCTCTCCCATTGAGCTAGCACCATTTAAAGAATTATACTTTAGAAAATTAGACCTTAAAACTTTATAAATAGTAAATTCTACAACTTTGAATAAACTATAAAACTTTGTAAAGTCTTGGAAAATATTTTACCAAATGAGAAAAATAGCATCGAAGTTGTGGGTCACTATCTAATTTTTATGGATGTTATGAAAAGTGGTTGCAAGAAAAAATAGCTACATATAAGATACTCAATATGTTCAATTGAATACTCAATTAGAAGTGGAACTTTGAAGACATTTATAACCTATAAATGTCCACTAATTATGAAACCTAAAATTTGCAATCACATGAAAGATTGATTTCTCACCTTGTGAATCATGTAAATATATTGTGATGACATAAAAATTTGCCTCTAAAACACTGATTTCCATGCCAAAAAGTATAAAACAATGCTCATGTATATGATGCAATTATGAATAATAAGCTACTTTCTTGAATCCTGCTAGATATGGGGTTTAAAAAAAAATATCCAAAGAAAATGATGCAACAATTGATATTCAGTTTCATGGTTTAATGCATGCACATATCAACTTTCTCATCTTCAGTTAGGCACATTTTCCTTGGTAACAATGTCCATGCATAAAGGGGCACTACGATATGAGTTTAGGGTTAGTGTTTTTATGTTATTACCGATGCACATAAATAGTTTTCTATATGCATTATACTTCCTTGTCTTCCTCATTCTATGAGGGAAACCTATGGTGCACCACTGTGTTGGTTATTGAGATTGTGTTTGTACCTAATGCATTATAGTTTTATCCTTTATAGTTCGCAAATAGAATATAGATGCAATTTCAAGAAGTTTTGTTTCAGGTTCTTTCGTTGTGCATAAAATACATCAATATTTGTTTGAAGTTTGTGAATTAACATAGCTCAAATTTGCTGTCCTAATCAGAATTTTTTTTTCAGCCACCCAGGCTTAAGGTTCTATTATGCCCGAGTCCATAATTTGATTAACATGGTTTGAAATTTAACACTTAACAACTTAACCAGCCTTAATAGTAAGTATTATCAGCTTTAATGTCATGTTATATTACTAATATGTTACATGCTCACCATAATATATAATTCATTACTATTGTCAATAAATTGAAGATTCTTGTTTGCATCTCTAATACCCCTCATAACACAAGAGATCTAATAAAACATTTTAACCATTAATCACATTAAATTTCCAACATAAATTTTTGAATTGTATTGCCCCAAATCAACTATGATGGGTTTTAGACTACATTACCCTTAACCACCGACCATGGGTTCTAATTTAATTTCCACACAAATTCCCGCAACTAAGTCTACAATCTCACATATAAGCCAAAAAATGTGAACAAAACAAGAGGGTGTATTCATTTCCTAGTGTTGAGACCACCATTCTCACCACCAAAACTTGGAGCCGTTGTCAAGCTCAATTTCATATTAAATACTTAATAAATCTTGTAACCAAAATCAACATATTCTTAACATTTTCCAAAATTCACGTGCACCAAAAATTTAATGCATACCTCTCTTTTCCCACCCGGTAAATATTATCAATGACACCGACTTTGGAGTAATATTTTTTCTACCTCAATGTTCCATGTGATTTCCACGTTCTTTCTTTTATCCAAAATGTTGTATATCCGTCAACGTTCCTGCTTTTGGCCGCAATTTTATGTTTGCATCACTTTTCTGGGATTTACCTCAATCATGTCATGCTGAAACCTTTTTTATGCTTGCGTTGACCAAAATTTATGTGTGCCAATTGTGTTAGACCTAGCATTTATCATGCAATGTCATAGACTTATAGACACTTGTATGAACAATATCATCATTTTTTCAAAAACATCAATGCTACTCCCTTTGAAACAGTCACCTGCTCTGATGTTGATCTGCAAAAAACCTGAAAATGTCCATGGCTCATGCGAATTCTGTAAATAATAGCCAAGGACAAGGAATGACATCTTCTTGACTATTTAATTGAGAGAAAATATAGATACTGATAAAAATATGCAAATATAATCTATGAAACTCAAAATAGAGATGGTATCTTCAAGATACAAATGCCAGAAATTCCAGTGTTGTGAAACAACACAATATTTAACTAAAGAAGAAAAATTGATATCTCGTTCTAAATTTCAACCACATTTCTTTCAAATTAATTAGGATATATACAGTTGAAATCATTAACCTTGGAAAAATTGGAGAAGAGGTAGGCCCCCAAATAATATTACAACTTTCTTCAACAATTTCCAACATGTAAGTACATATTTAGTAAAATACTATTCAAATTTCTAGATCAAAATGTCCATGAGTATCTCAAAACCAAAAATATAATTACCTCTATTATAAATCCATTTCCAGGATCACCACAAGTTGATAAATCTTTACGTCATATATCCCTAGTTTTGCTTAGTGCTATTACATAAGCCATGCAGCATAATAAGACAATTTTTAACCACTACAGATTTGGAATACCGATGGTCATTTCTATTTGAACTCAGGAATAATGTACTAAAGTACTTTTATAGATGTTGAAAAATTTCATACCTAGTTCCTTCCTCTTGACAAATGGAATATATTCAATAAAGTTGCATGTGATTCTCAAGGAATTATTTTGATCTGTGGATATCTACACTCTTCTTCTGTAATTAAAAAGTAATGTGCCTCTACTTATCACTTTGAAACATAAGTAACATAATTTTGAAGTTTATTTTAATGTATAATACAAATTTCTCTAAAAACAATGTCACGCATCCCAATGGTCCATGAGATTTCTAGGTTCTAAGTTATAACATAAACTAACATGGCTTTTTATTTTTGGAAAAGATATGACAACCTACCACAAAAAATAATCAATTATCCACATGTTTAGAAAAAAAAAAAAAAACATTAGGCATGGGACCAAAGTTAAGAAAAAAATTGCCATTGAAATGATTGGTTGCAACTAGTTATAAGAATGACTCACTCGGCAACTATTTCTCAGATAATTAGAAAACATGCTAAAATGTCGGTTAAAGACATCACAGAAATTATGTTACCTTGGAGAAGTGTTAAACGGGGCACCAAAGATGACTATATAGTGTGCTACAAAGTACGACTATAAGAATCATATCTGTGTTTAGTACAAAAATTCAGATTGTATTGTAAATATCTAAGTATTATCTATTTGATCTATCTCACACCCATATAGCAAGAAACTAGAAATGTACTACCATCCAAAAGCATCACACTCAATATCAACATCTAACAACATGTCCTAGAAATATTGCATGCCCCATCTCCAAGGAAGCTACAGAACCTTAACAAAGAAACTAGATATCTCCTCCTAGATTCAATCATGCAACCATCTGATTTCCCAAAGTTTCTGCATCCTAGCTTTAAATAGCAGATAGCCAGTCCTACCTTGCCTCCAATATTGAAAGTAATCCCTATAAACCCTCCATGGTACCTAATTAATATGTGAAAGAAGTGGCCTCTCATGGCTGCATGGAAAATTGAAACTCAAATATCATGAATATTCTTGGAGAGAAATTGAACTCAGAAATATATTCACACTCTGTTCTGAAGTATTTCCCTCATTAGCCCACAAAATTTTTTGATACAAACAAGGTGGAACACCTTTCTAATGCCCAACTCCACAAAATGCAGAGGAAGTGACTGTAAAGAAGTTGTTGTGCTATCTCCTTTCTGACAATTCACTACATTTCAATCAAAGTTCAATTAATAAATGCAGTTAAATCCTTGTTAGCACTTCTCCAACCAGGTGACCATGCCCTTGAAAAAAGTGCATTGTTGTCCTTTTCAGATTCATCGTCCAAGTTTAGATCATATGATGGGAAGTTATACACTTCACCTGAAAATACACAACCATGCATTTAATAAGAATATTAATAAGAAACTAACACAGGTAGAGCTAGAAATGAAACAAAATAAGCAACTATGTAGCTCAATATTTAGTGTTTCGAGCCCTTGGAAGGTGTCAATCCTGAGATCCAGTGAGGTATTTTTACCTTGGTCTTAGTAGAATATGACAGGAATCATCCATCATTGTCTAATGTTATGTTATTCATCACTAATTGTTCATTATTTATAACATAAATTTAAGTGCAAAAGGGTGGTTTGCAAGGAAAAGTACTATCAAGCACGAGGAAATAAGATAATACTTGTTTTTTTGGCCTTCCATCTTGTCCACTGGATGTGAATAACATAATATTAAATGGACAAGACAAAAAAGGTAATATTATCATTAGCTTACTGCATGGTGCTTACTATTTTCCATATGCAATTAGTCGATTACTTACAATAGTACATTCTACACATCATTGTGCCAATTGTTGTTAGAGCATGAATGTAAATTTGTAGGGTAATTTTTTTTTCGAAGACTTGTTACACAAATTTTGGCTCACAATTTATACTATCACATTGATTAGGATAAGACTGGTGTGATTCCACCAATCGTGAAAAATACTATACAATTTTAGCATATCATAGAGTTCATTTGGATGACCATAAGGGTGGTACCAGGTTTATCTTGAGGCCTAGAGTTAAGATTCTATACTAATCATGAATATAGTATGTTCCTATGGTGTGTTTAATCCTTAGTATTTGTTCACAAGCAGTTTCATTACATTTTCCATATTGCGGGCTACTAAATGTACTATTTGATCGATGTGGGATAGAAAATGTTACACCTTTTGATAGAGATCATTGCTCAAGTATTCACCAGTTATAATTGAACTTGGCTAGTAGCTAATTAGCATTTACTGAAAGGCACATTAAGTAGTTTGATCAACTGAGAAAATGCAAAGGTAATTCTTCCTATCTTAAGATTTAATAAAATTAAAAATATTGAACTTATGGAAACAAAGCTCATTATACCAATAAGTTTATAATCATTTGTAATATAAAGGTCCTATTGACTAGAGACATTGCAAGAAAATTGAAATGTTTCTTGTAGACTGTTGTTATCTATCAACACCTATAAATAAAAGTTAAATTCATACCAATTCTGCCATGCTATGCCATGGAAATTTTAAGGTTTTCAATTTTTCATACATCCAAAAAATATGTTCTTGGAAAAAATATAATTCTTGTATATCTTTCTCAAACTTTTGGATTCAGATTGATTGAAAAAGCATAAACATTAAAGAAACATATTGTAGTCAAATGTATGATATGACACATGAACACCACGATCCAAGGATGAAGGATGGAATCAGATTGATTGGTGGACTGTTGGTAGATTATTTTCTAAATCCCTCTCACATATTTCATTGACTATGACCAAGAAGAAATCTATTTTTCTAACCTTACTATTGTATATTAGTATTGTTGTATAAAAATATGCACACTTTTAGCTTGTATGTAATACAACAAAGGAACCATCCCAAATGGTACATTGGTTTTATGTTGATGTCAATGGAGTACTAAAGTGTCAAAAAGGTTTCCAATCTCATTGTGGTCTCACAACCCGAATGGAATCTCTCAAAAAAAGATGAAGCTCGGGGCATGTCCCAGGAAATTTTGGCATAATCATCACCCCTTATAGCTAGATTAAAATCCAAAAAGGTCCATGCTATGAAATTTAGTCCACGAACTTTGAAGCAAAATCATAAAAGACAAAATGGAGGGAATCATTTGAGAAAAGGAAGTGAAAAAAACTTCTAAAAGTTAGAAGTTAGAAGTTTTCATGCTTGCTAGATATTTGATCATAAAACCCAGTTGTCGCTAGCACCAATGCATCTCATCATCATTGTTGGACCATTTGAAAAATGGGGCATTGACTTCATGAGATGAAACCCCCGCTCGATAGGGGGGCTTATGTATAATATTTTCATCGTTGACTATTTTACCAAGTGGGTCTAGGCAATTCCTACATTCAATAGCACGGGACAGACAACTACATTATTCTTTTTTAACCTTGTGGTTACACGGTTTGGTGTACTGCAAGTCATAGTCACAGATCATAGAGAACATCTTCTCAATCACATGATGGATGAGTTGACTGCCAAGTTAGGATTGTCACATGACAGTTATACCCCTTATAATCCGTAAGCTAGTGGACAAGTTGAAGCTATCAACAATATTCTTAAACGTATGCTTCAATGCATGATTTGGGTTCATAAACGAATTTGGAATTTGGTCCTATACTTGGCTTTATGGGCACATTGAACTTCGATGAGAAATTCTACCGTATTTACTCTCTCTCAACTAATTTATGGTATGGAAGCTATATTACTGATACAATACGAAATACCATCATTGAAACTCGCGATTGACTTGATACCTGACACTTCTGAAGAAGAGGCGTGTCCTTTAGATCTCATCAATCTATATGAAACGCGTCGTGATGCCACATTTCCCAACGATTTGCATCAGATATGAATTAGCGCGCAATATGACCACAATGTCAAGCCTCACACCTTATCATAAGGAGACCTGGTCTTTCTTTATGACCAAGAAGCTGATAAGATAAGAACAGGGAAATTTGAACCATTATTGCACAACCCCTACATTATCAAGCACATTTTGGCTAAGGGTGTCTATGATTTGGTAGATTAAGATGGGATTCCATTGTTGTAGCCTCAAAATGGGTTGTATCTTAAACATTACTATGCCTGATTTGTGTAGTAAACATTATATTATATGCTTTGATTGCGAGTGTGTAGCACTATGTCTTTTTAATTTTTTCATGTGGTTAATAATCTGCTTTGCATTTTTTGTAGATGTTAGAATCTTCGAAACCATTTGTTGGATATGTTGATGGTGCTAGGCATAGAACTCAAAATGTATCCTCTGCACCATGGGCCATATTTACTCCAAGTGGCGACTTAGTGAGTTTCCAAGGGATTTGTATTGGTCGATCAACCAACAATATCGTTGAGTATAGCAGGTTGATTGAACTACTCTCTGAATTCCATTTCACTTGGAATTCACTGCATCATCATCAGGCTAGACTCACAAGTTGTCCTACTACAGCTTATTGGCATCTATACTGTCTGAAATCCAGCAATTCATCACATGTTCCTTAGAGTTCATCTTTTGGAAAGAAATTTTGATTATATTCAATATCAACATATTTACAGAAACTTTCACACTTTGGTTGATTCATTGGCGAATTATGTGTTAATAAAACATTTGCAACATATGTAAGGATATATTTTCATTTCACATCATACAATTGAATAGGATTGCACATAATCATAGAAAAAATGGAAAGTAAAATATATTTATATCGAGTTTTTTTATAAAAATTGTGTCCAAGACACATTGGTCACCCAACCTCAAAATGTATACAGACATAGAATAACCTATGTAAACCTAGTGATGCTCATGATATAAGGTCACTTCTTTGGATATCATGCGCAATAGCCTCATCCACCGGCTAGGGATAACAATGGTATGGCACTGTAGCCTCATAGGTAACTCCTCGATTTGGGCATCTGGTATCCCAAGAGTCAATCCTTCTACATGCTACTGCAACTCAGCAAGAGTCTTAGCTAAATCCAAATCTAGAAGGTCTGCTCTCTCGACAGTCCTCTCTCATGGTTCTCCCTCTTGTTGTGCATAAACCATTGGTAAAATGGTACCTACATTTTCATACATAAAACATCTTCAGTTTAGTCTTGGAAACATAAAAAAAGAAAAAAATATGTAATAAACCCCAAAAAACAAAAAACATGGTCAACATTTTACCTATAGCACCCCATTGAGCGCCGTCTAGTAAAATCAAATCTGGATCTCCGTGGAAATCCATCCCTGCATAAGGATGCTCCTTTATGAAGATATTCTATCTTCGGAGCCAACTGGAGAATGTAGTGGAAAACAAGATCGATGATTGACCAGCATGTCTAGCCATCAACTCAACCCACTGATGGATTTGCGGATATCTAGGAGCAGCTAATCCCAGTGTCACATGTTGTGGCTGCATAAATGGAATTCACTCCAAAACAAAAGTGATCAAGATTGACCCATAGATGAAATTTTTGGTCTTTCCAGTTTTTACCTTGGTCAGTTGTTGTTTCATCTGAAGGAGTACTGCTTCAGCCCGGTTGAAAACGGTTGGCTCAACACTCAAGCGCATACTGCATGTATGATCTGTTCGCGACATGTAGTGTCACGCTGCCAGTTAGATTTTCGATAGTGAGTAGGAGTGTTCGCAAAGGCATATCAAGTATATCTTTGATATTTATCTTTCCATATTTACTAAGCTTAGTTCCTAGCCGACAAAAATGTCGAATGTAGTCCTTCACTTTTTCACCTCCACAGATGGAGCCCGTAAGGGAAATGGGGGCACCATGTCTTGACAAACCTATCAGAAAGTAAATTTCATCAACCAATATTGGGAGAAATTTGTCCCCAATGTGAAATTCCTGTAGTGTTGGGTCCCATGAATGGATCAAGAACTGTAATAGTTCCATGTGTTCCCTCATCCCTGGCAATCTGAATTACTTGAGCAAATCACAATCTCTGAGGGCTCTCACAGTGTTAGGATCATTTAGGGAAACCATATGTTATTCTTCATGTTCTCTTTCTCGCCATGTAATCAACATTGTGATATGATCAAATTTTGAAATAACAACATAGGCTGAGTTAGGATCCATTCCACACAAAAAATTGCAGGAATTTTGGGCAGAAAACAAGATGCAAGTTTCTGATTTGCACCCAGTCCACTCCTGGGTGGAAGCTAGAGCGTTGCAGAGGAACTGGCCTTCTTTCCAGCCTCTCTGCAATGCAATTTTAGACATCCAATGGTGTGTTGGTCCTAGGGAATTGTATATTTACCCTAGGAGCCCAAGAAACCTAATAAAATGTGCATGAAACTTAACAAGAATGAACCCAATAGAAAGAGGATTGTGAGATCTTCTACCTAGCCTAGATGGCACAAGAAATGATCCACATAATATTTCCTAATCAGTCACTGAAGTTCTAGGGTAAAACAGGCTTAGAGCACTAAAATTCGAATGGTAAATGTGGAATGGTAAAAATGATTTGGTAATTTCTTATTTTAATAGTATTTTTTGTTAATTTATGCATATTTAATGCAATGACTATGGTTTTTATCCATTCTTACTATTTAAATACGTATTTTTAATCCATTTTATGGTTCTTTGAGTAGGTTTACAACTGATTATAGTGATTTAGTCGTACATGATCATGAAATGAAATTTTGACCACAAAGCACACTTTAATCTCTTTTTTGAGATTTGTTAAACATGAAAAAGGAAACAAAAGTGCACTTTTGTCCCTTTTTCGATCTTTGTTAAACACGAAAAAGGAACCCCCTTATATTTCTCTTTCATATCTTTTCAAACTCTTAAAATATGAAAAGGTTGTCGAGCACTTGTCCTTTCGAGCTCGTAAAAGTAATTGAAATGACATCTACTCAATATAAGTTTAACACTTTTCCAGATTGGGATAGATTATGTTTACGAAAAAGGAAAACCCTATTAATACATGGCTAGGAGTTTCTCTCAGGTATTATTTTACATTTTTTCAGATCTGAGGGAATATTATATGAAAAATAACTTGTGGAGTTTTCTTTTAGTCCCTTTTTACAAACTCTCTAAACATGAAAAACGACCGAGCTTTCACTGTCGTTACACTCGTTAAAGAATCAAGTAGCGATGGAATTGTCCATCATGACAAGATCGAGTTTCACCTTTGCTAGACTAGTTAAAGCATAAAATAACAATGGATTCACCCGAAGGGTGTAATTATATATCAAGAATATGTTATCCTCCTCAAAATTTTTAAAAAATAAAGAGTTATTGGTCAACAATGACTGGGGAAATTTGGAAAGGGATAAAACACTTTATGGTAGCAATATTCTCTTGAACATGACACTTATTCACTTCATCTCCATTATTTTTGGCTTGGGTAATCTGATTTACGGTCTATCATACATATGGTCTATTACACCATCCATCACTTCGGTTTTGGGTGAAATGCTGCCAATTCATTCAGCGTCATTGATATGTTCAAGATAATTCACTTATTTATTCCTCACGCTTTGTAATACTCATAAACCTTAATTTCATGATCGACATCCCTCAGATTGCTTCATTAGTCACATTCTATCTCCAAAATCATTACTCCTATTTCATGTTGTTGAGAGCGGAAACATCAATGCCCTCTTGCGACGAGTCACTTCCTGTTGACATCAACTGATCATCCAGGAAGTTGACTTACAAACAACCTTTCAATACCTTGGAGCTTGCTTACATCAACGGCAGGTTTCTCCCTTCCGGTGATAGGTTGACATCAAAGGCCTTCAACCGAAATACTTTGTATGGTGTTCGACATCAAATCATCTATTCCCACCATGTAGAATGTACTGCAGTACCTTGAGAGCCATTATCATCAACAGTGGTTTCTCTCACATCTGTTTATGGCTCAAATCATTGTCTGATAATCAGATGGTGTATTCCCATGTTTGACTTCATATCACATATTTGTATGATGAGACTTGTGCTTTAAGCGATCGAGTGAATGGGATAGAAGACCTTAGATCTAGTTTCATCTATTCGAGCTACGATTTTAGGAGTAGTACCAAATCATCCGTACGATGGTCATTATTCCGATAGTCATCCTATCATGGGTCTATATCTGTAGACGACTTTCTGATGTTATGATATTTTATGTGCCGAGTATGGGATATGCTTCCCTCAGAAATTCATGTCCAAGATGAACAAATATCATAATGTAATATATTGTAATGGATGCAAGTCACCATCTATTTTAGTCCCTCCTCATCACGTCATAAAGCAAATCACTCAACATTCTCATTTTTTACTTCATGGTTTAGGGAGCAGTTGCTATAGGTCAATTTGGGCATCATCCCAAAATATAGATCAATATCTATTAGGGTCTATCATACTCTAAATTAGGTGCTACATACCCTAAACAAGTCATTTCGTTGGTGGTTTTCCTTCATGAAAGTTTCACTGCTTAGATGCCAGTTGAAGTTCCCCATTAAGCCATTAACGCACCCCTAGACAGTTGTAACTGCTTTGCAAAGCATCTACTCCCATGCAAGGCTACATTGCAGAGGATCTAGGCCCACTTTACAATGTGTTGGTTGACTGGGAGTGAATTGTTCGTTGGATTCTATGAATCTTCCCAAAGTCTAGTGGCTTCTAGAATTTGTTCCAAATTTCACCTCATCTAATAGCTTCCAATATGGAAACCATGGAGCCATTAAACCTCTTATCCTCCTATTCCCATGAATAAGGAAAAATCTTCATCCATTTTTAGGAAATCCATTCAATGGTTCACTTATGTCAAGCTACCTTCATCTACTTATAAATAAATCACTAATCATAGTGCACAAGAGAGCAAGAATTTGTGTTAAGTAGAGTTATGTTGGTGAGATCACAACTCTTCAAGGTATTGTGAATGTACTATGATGTTGTTGTATTGTTGGTGTTGGATGTGATGGGGATGGGATGAAAGATGGATGATTCATATAAAATCGATCAACTGGTTGTACCCTTCCTTCTACATCATAATAAATACAATTTTTCCTTTCATAATGCATGTGTCAATGATGTTATATGTGTATTGATGAATTTAATCGATTCAATTTATTTAACTTGAATATAATGTATAGCCTTTATGTTGTTTTCTGTCTTCTATTTTCCATTGTAGGTATCAATCAAGTGAGTTAAGTTGGATTGAGAGCGAAAAAAATGACGAAGGGGGGCTTGGAAAAGTGAACAGATTACAAGTTGGTTTTCCTCCCTTTATCTATTAATTTTATGGAAAAGGTTAGATATATTTCTTTTTGTTGTTCTAAGTGCACCACCACACATAGGGAAATCATACTTATTCATAGGTTTCATTTCCGTGAAACAAATTGGCGACCATACTGGGGAGTCGACGAATCGTCCCTGGTGGTTTTGTCCTTGTCCATCAACATCTAGTAGACTTTACCTACTTATTTTTAGTCATTTGAATGTTTCTTAGCAAAAGTAATGTGTTTGATTGCTTTTTTAGAGTCATATGGCACCAACGCACTGTTGTCCTTGACACAGTGCTCTGCATAGCACTGGTGGCTTAGGGATAGTGCTCTGCAATGAAATGTCTCCCATTCAGGGGTGCGTTGCCCCTGGGACCAACCAAAATCTATCATATTTTTTCTTTTGCGAATTCATTTCAGTGTCTTGCTTGCTGAAGATTTGAGTGATTGATTCCCTCTAGACACCAGTTTGCCTCTACTCTTCTTGCCTCATTTTGGATTTGTTTGATCAATGTTTCTTTTTTTTTTCTTCATCATTGTCAAATATTTCCAAAATTAAAATTTACATTTGATCAATTCATTATTTTCGAAAAGAGGAATTATTGTTTCAGTCTTCATTTCTCTTGGAAGTTTTCAGTGATTGTTTGTGCATTAGTTTTTTTTTTGTTCAGCTAGAATTAAATGAAATTAAAAAGAAAAACATGCATTTCATATAGGGATTGTGAGGGATGCTTAGGAATAATTTAGGGAAATTGCATTTAGATGTGCTCACTGTTGATTGCACACAGTATGATTTCTCGATCCCTTGTAGCTAGTTTCTCATTATCGAAAATAAATTGAAAATGAATGCTTATAACACTTATTTCATTCTAGGAATGTTCAATACATCTCGTAGTGAACCTGAAAGGACAAATGATAAGCAAGATCAACATAAAATTTATCTAAATTTATCTAAGGAAGCATTGTAACATTAACGATTACAGTTTGAGGTCTAGGCTAGAAGACATAATTTGGCGTCGTTAAACATATTAGCTGTCGTTAATTGTCTGCAATACATTCCGAGTGTCATACCTCATTCCATGTACATAAGTATATCAGAGCTTGTGCACGCACTTTCGGGTATATCAGACGGTGTTCTAGTACGAAAAGTATAAGGGGATGGTCTCACTTTGCGGTCTTACATTAGAAAATGCTAATATGAATTGGGCCTCCACATACTTCACTTATATTTGGGAGGAAAAATTTAGGTTTCTTACCATTCACAGGCAACTAAGTCAGCTAAATCGTACATGTGATACACCGAACATAACATTCGGGGAGATTTCCTGCACATACATAAGTCTTTGGTTTTTTGGGGCGGTATATTGCAATTCACAGTTTCTTGGTAAACCTTTTGACTAGTATCACCCTTTTCTTGATTATTTGATTTTGTGTAAAATCAATCAACAATTGTGGAAGAATATCAACACTTTCCCCATCGTTCGCGTATGATAGTGAATAAACCACCATTATCTCCAGAAGCTACACCTAGTAGAGGAAGGTGCACTCGTCCTACCAAATCCGGTACCTCTGGAACTGTTAGCGCTACATCATCTGATATACCAGAGACATATGACCCTTTCAGTACGTAGTCTCGAGTCTTTTCCACTGATCCCAGTTTATCTCCTATTATTGAGATGGAACCCTCACAGTTTCTCGAGGACACTGAAATTCAATGTAGTAAAACGGTAAATCGAGAATACAAGCTTGCTCAAATAGATGTCAATCTAGAACCCATTTTTATTTTACCATAACATCTTGATCTCTAAGTCAAACAAAAAGAAGTTGTTCTGGTGCAGTCGTCTGATCCTCAGTCATCAGTAACCATCGAGTCTTCCTCTTTACTATAGAGTTTACAGCCTAAAATTTATCTCGGCCTGATGGTGAAGTGCTTCCAGCTGGTTTGATTTTGTTAGAGGAATAACTTCACGAAGAGACAAACCCTTTCACTGCCGCTCATTTTGGGTCTGGGCTTCATTTATATCAGGCTTTTCCTCATTTGACCTACTTTCCTTCTGTTGACCCTTTTCACTCTCAAGTTCCCATAGATTCATTAGAGTATTTGCTAGGTTATTTAACCATGGTGGAGACAACATCCCATAATATACCATCTGTTATAGTTGCGGCAACATCTATTGTTTCTTCATCTTCGATGTTTTCAACCACACCCAAGTCTCATGTTTATGGCAGTCCGTCGATCCCACTAGGTTACCAGGTTTTAAATGGAACCTACTCTAGTGTCTCCTCTAGTCCATGGACTTTGCCCATGTCATCATCTGGAATTATATATGGTTCATCTCTTACGAGTATTGAATGACCCGATCCTTTGTTGACATCATTAGCTCAATATAAGGTTGGTCCATCCAATTACCATCCATCTTATCGAGTATCTGCTGAATACATATCATATAAAAGTCAGTATGTGCAATATCCTTACACTCCATATGATGGGGAGCCACAAATTTTTATTCCATATGGAAGTACTCTGTTGTATTTAGGAAAATCATATGCTGGAATGCCTGTTTTCCAATGGTAGCCTACTTTGTTTGTTCAGCCACAAACGATTGTGTATCAATATCAACCAGTTCAAATTTTTGCATATGTGCCTACTATGCCTGTTATTTCTTCGATAGCTGTTGGTCGGTATGATCAAGCAGGTCCTTCAACCTCTAACCCTCAATTTTTTGGTCTATAAACCCCATCTTCCCAGGCTGGTATTCAACAACCATATGTATTGGGAATTTCGCAACTGCACGCTAGTCCACCTTTGTCACAGGCTTCTACTGGCCCTTTCTATTCACAATCGAGTCGAAATTATCCTGGTGGGAAACTGTTTTATCAAATCCCATGGAAATCACAACAATCATTCCCATAGTATCAAACTTATCTAGGTCTTGGTCAACAAGCCTACCCCTATTTGGGTTACCAACAACAAAATCCATTTGTTGGTATGCAGAGGCCTATTTCCAATGCAATTCCATCTAATCCTGGTTATGCCAAACCTGAACTTAATCGAAAGTTTCCATTTGTTGCAACATTAGAGTTACCTGATTTAAATCGGATCACCAAAGATCTCATTCATTATTTACTTTGGTTATCGGTGATTCCTCATAAATTGCCCTTAGAAACTCCCAAATTAAATGGAAATTATATATAATATCCATCTACGCATGTCATGACTTATCATTTATGGTCTTCATCTAATTCCTTAAATGATGATTTAGTTAGATGCGTATTTTTTAGCAAACACTTACTGATCTCGCTGCGAAGTGGTACATTGAATTACCAAAAGATTCGTTTGATAAATTTACAGATTTAGCCACTACTTCTTTAACCCACTTCTAGTTACCTATTAGATACGAAACTCGAAAGGAAAATTTGACCAGCTTCAAACAAACCACTGCTACTCATATATAAGATCATATACATGAGTGGCGGCATCGTCGTCAAATGGTTAAAACATTTGTTCCTGATTAACTTTTGGCTGAGTGATTTATTAAGTCCTTGTTGTCATCTATCACTGAGGATATGGCGAAAGGCATTGTTGTCACCAAAGAGCAAGTAATTTCTCGTGCCTAGTATATGGATCTGATTTACACTCACTCTGGCATGGTCTATGAAAAGATTCCAAATGTAGCACGACCAAATTTTATTGTTCCTACTACTCCACCTGGAAAGGACATTCATGCCAATGATGGTTTGATTGCTTCTGCTAACGCTCCAGCAACAACTCGACTATATGGTCCTACACTTACTATTTCAAATCAAAACCCTATTGCATTATATAGTATCTATAAAATGTTGGCAATTTTTAAGCTAAAATAATTTTATATTTTAAAATTTGGGCAAATCATTTTTATAAAAAATGGAAATTGACGAATATTTTTTTATGGAAAATAATGTTAAATTAGCCCACCTACGAATATTACCCCCTAAAAATTTCCATGCCTTCAATATATATAATGTTCCTGTCTTGGGTCCTCTAGCCATGACCAGTGCTCATTTTCTAATTTTGAAGCCTTCTTTACCAAAACTTGTGAAATAGCCATCATCATCCATTCATCCCACTGAAATAAAACTCATGTATTTCTGGTACACTGCTAACCTGTTTCAAAAACATATCTTGTCCATCCTTTGTCTTCATATGAACATATACCACTCCAAAAATACTGTAAAAACTATTGTTCACCAAATGCACTCTAGCATAATCATGAGAATTATATGCAACAAAACTATCTTTGCATAGGGTTACATGGTAGGATTCCCTCGAGTCAAGTATCCAATAAAAGCTACTGCTAGATGTATATAAACATGAATCCTCTATCGAAACATTAAATAACACATCAACATATGTGAGTGTAGTAGTCTCACCTTCATTTGCGTCGAATGACTTGTGATTTGTACTAGCTAGTTTCTTATCCTTTTGTCCTTTCTCCAAGACTTGAGAATCTTTCTTCATGTGTCCTGGTTTACCACAATGAAATAAAATGAGACCGCACATCCTTCATTTTGATAGACCTCTCTATATAGAACTCCCTTGTCAGCCTCGATCGACTCTCCTACAACGATCAACAAGAGCTAGAGCTTCTCATCCCTAGTTATCCACAATTGAATTGCATCGCAACTCCTCATTTAGTAAAATGATATTGGCATCATCAAAATTCAGGGTCCCTGCAAGTGCTGAAGTGCTCATAGCTACAATTCAGTTTTCCCAGTTGTCTCACATATAACACATTAACAAGATAACTCTAATTTCATCATCTAAAATTATTTTAAGAGAGACAAGGTGACTAGTAATAATATTAAATTCATTGAAGTGCTTAGCAACTAAAGCACCTTCCTTCATCTTGATATTATAAATCTTTATCAAGAACATTCCGTTTGATATTGTGTTCTTTTCATTATAGATCATGGTTCTTCTCATTATAGATCATGGAGCTTCTTCCATAATCCTTCTGATGTATTTTTTTCAAACACATTGAAATACACATTCTTTTCTAGATATTGAAAGATTGTTGCAATCGCCTTTCTATCTACCATATTCCATTCTCCATTCGTTGTCAATGAAGATCCAATTAAAATCAATATGTCCTCTATCTGTGATGGGAAAAATTATCCCACTCAACTTCTTCATATGAGTTAATGTTGTTGTACCCCAAAAATCTAAACTCCACTTACAAAACAAAGCTTAATTATTACACCTTTTAAAATAGAAAACCAAAATCCATCTCCTTTAAAAATTTCAAATGACCTTCCTCTTTTTCTTTTTCTTTTTTAATTAAAAAAAAAAAAAATCATTCTAAAATGTTTAGAGGTCTAAAAGGGACTGGTCAATACATTACACTATGATTGCAATTGGAAGGCGTGTACTCTCACAAAATATTTTTTCAGCGATCGTAATATTGCATTGGTAGTTCGGGCAGGGATTACTATGCACATAGATATTTTTCCTGGCAAACATGCGTTCGAAATTCTTTAAAATACTCAAAGAATTTTAACACTTAATGCATGATCCTTTTCTGGCTTTCAAATCATGAAATCCCTAGCCTTCATGCTGACATGTGACGGTAACGTGAGCCAGGAAAAGCGGAAAATCACATTCTGTATTTGTGATCCGCAATTTGCATAAACACGATTTTCTGTTTCATGGGATCCTCCCCTAGATGCTCAAACAGACTAGATTTGGCCGCAACGTCCACCACCACCTTGCTCCTCTTAGGCTTTGATACCAGTTGATGGGGTTATAGAGAAACAACAATTGAAATTGAGAGACAACAGCACAAAACTTAGAAACACTAATACATTGACGAAAATAAAATCACATAATTTTATTACATTGCACACCATTGCTTGCATTGTCAAGTTTTGGAAAATTACAAATTTGTAATGGATGGAAAGAGGTTTAGATTTTTCCACATGTTTTTTCATAAACTGCATAGTGAGATTACAAGTCGATGGACTGTGGATTGTGAGGAACAATAAATGGTGGATTTCGTTGAGACGTGGACTTGTAGTAGTCAACCTCATTTTTCTTTCTTATTTGGATCTCTGACATATATATTTTCATTCTCATCATTATATTCATGGTGAACTATGACGGTAACGTGTGCGAGGAAAAGACAAAAATCACATCTTGTATTTGTGATCCACAATTGGCAGAAACACGATTTTCTATTTCATGTGATCCTCAAACCGACACTCAAACAGACTAGATTTGGCCTCAACGTCGAACACCTCCTTGCTCCTCCTAGGCTCTAATACTAGTTGATGGGGTTACAGAGCAACAACAATTTAAAATGAGAGACAACAACACAAAACTTAGAAACACATAATTTTTTCACATTGCAGATCTTTGCTTGATTGCATGTTCAGATTGAGGAAACTTACAAATTTATAATTGATGAAAAGAATTCTAGATTTTCTATATGTGTTTTTCATCAGCTGCACAATGAAATTACAAGTCAATGAACGGTGGAATGTCGGAAACAATCAGTATCAACAATGGAGTTGGTTGATACATCAACTTGCGGCAATAAACCTCAATTGATTTCTTATTTGGCTCATGTCTAACTCAATTGCTTTCTTATTTGGATTCTCTCGTATATATATACATGTATACATTCTCATCGTTATAATTGATGTTCATTTCAAGTTTACCTGTAAATTGTCAGCATTTTGTTCCCTTAACTTGAACTTGTCCTAATGTGCTAACTACAACGCATGCTATGACAATCGTTAACCATTTGTTTATGCTTTTCAAACTAGAAAGCAAATGTATTTGATAAATGCAAATACGTATAATTTTTTAAACGGTTGAAGTAAATAAAATATTTGAAGCAAAAACGTTACGTTGCTTGGGTTCAACAGTTTTATGACATCTTTAAGGTTCACGAATCAAAAATATGTTTCACTGTTTAACTAAACAAGTTAAAAATTATTTATTATATTAAAATTAAAATTATATTATATATTCACTTACATCCAGTCACATTAGTCACTTATTTTATCCCTTTTGTTTGTTTTCTCTTTACTTTTCTTGTTTCTCTCTATTCTATTGTATTTCCCTGGGATGTAATTTATAATATTTAAATTTTTATTCATTTTTTTGCAAAATAAAAAAATAGTAATAATTATATTTTAATTAAAATGCATAATTTTTTATTTATTTATTTATTAACGACTTATAATGATGTAAGTTGTTCTTCCTTGAAAATAACTCTCAAGTGTCACTGTGTACTAGTATGCATTATTGGATAGAATATTAGATGAATAAAGATTTTTGGGCCTTGGGATTAATAATTAATAGTTAAGAAAACACTAATATTTAGGATTACTTTTGGTTCAACATCTAATTTATTTTATGACCTAACCATTTCTTGATAATTTCTCTTTTATTTATCACTTAACCATTTATTGATAGTTTCTCTCTTGTAAAAATTTCTCATTTTTTCATCAGTAATTCCACACTCGAGTTCTTAGGGTGAGATGGACCGTTTGAGCAAACCAATAATATGACCACCCAATTTCTAAATTTCAATTAGGTTTTTAAAGAAATGATAACACACTTTTCAGTATTCAATCTATTCTTAGACAATGTGGGGAGATCGATCCTTCAAAGAAAATGCTAGGCTTCCCTAATCCCAAGGTAATTAGGAGTGCCGAAGTACTAAGCTCGATATGATTTATTTAGTGATAGAGAGGGCTTGGCATGTTGAGTTCTGCTCCAGGAATCCCAACAGTGAGCGGTTGCACAAGAAGAAATCCTTTCATGGACGCTCCAAGAATCCCAACAGTGAGCGGTTTCACAAGAATAAATCCTCTCATGGGCGCAGGATCCTCGACGGCGCATTGTCTATCCAAATGTGGAATCTGCAGTCCGTGGACGCCAGTCCAGATTCGAATCTAGCCTAGAGGCATTGAGATGCATTGAGATGCATGTGCCATCCAAATATTGACATGTTGTGAATTCATCTTTCTGCGCTTCTCAGTGATTAAACTCCGAGGAATCCCAAGGCGTTAATCTCTCAATATATAGATCTTGCATGAAAAGCGCTTGGACCACGAAAAATGTATGCAGATGTAGCACTTGATCATGGTTTGAAGATGTAATGGAGCTTTATTTCTGTGCAAAATAATATTCCTATGGCAAAGGTAATTCCCAATGTATTTAAATAAAGTGTGGCATTTTTTATAATTGTAGTTTGATTACCTTAAGCGAATATTGATTGTAATGGATGTGATTATAGCTATATAGCTATATAGAAAATCAATTTAGTAAACGAACTATTATGTATGATATAATTGTATTCTTCCTTCTACTTCTAAAATTATAAAAGCTACCTAAATAAAAGGGAAATGAAGGGTATACCTTTCTATAAAAATAAATCATGGAAATTTTTCGGGGAGATGGAATACTCCTGACATTTTATACAATGAGATTTTAAGAGATTTTCATTCATTGAGTATTAAATTGTGATATTTAATATTTTTTTTTATAGAATAATAAATGGTATTTTTAATATTATTTAATTTGATAAGTAATAATTAAAATTATAAATGTATATTTTGAATAATGTTTACAAATTGTCTATATTTTTATTAGAAATATAAAATGTTTTTTAATATGAAATTGATTCTAAAATTTAGTTTATAATGAACATTATAACATTTATGATGTAGTTAGTTATATATATAAATACCTAAATTGTTGATATATAATGTTATTAATTTATTTTTAAAAAAGTTTTTACATTTTTATAGTTATCTATTTTAATTTGAAAATATTTGTAACATATATAATCTGAATTATTTGTGTATCAAATATTCGAACTCTAACTTGGCTATACAAATGAAAGAAAAATATGTGTATATAAAATTATTGGAATATATTTTTATTATGAATAGTCCTTTTAATATTATTTATTAATTTTATGGATAAAATAATTTATATGATAACTTTAAGAAGGTAAGTGAGTATTTAGATTTTTTTAGAATATTGGGTAAACCCACGAAGTTGGGTTACACTTTTGTGAGAATCGGGGGCGGAAAACTCTTTTTCCCAATATTTTGACTGAATTTTATAAAGCTCGGTCGAACTTTCGAAATTAGTTCGGCCGAACTCATTCTATTGTTTACATCGACGACGTACTGACGACGTGGGGAAACAGATTTTTGGCTGGAGATGGTAAAACCAACAACATAAGTTCGATCGAACCATTAGTTTGGCTGAAGTAGTAGTTCCGCCGAACTCTTAAAATAATCCGGCCAAACTTTAGTTTCTAAATGCACTAGCCCGGACACGTTAATGGGTTTTAGGTGTATCGTGTCTACTGCATTTTTGTTTACAGGGTCTTGCAGAGTCTTGCTAGGTAATTTTCTGTTATTTTTTTCCATTGTTGATGAATTAATTTTATTGTTATTTTAATTTTTTTCTTTTACTTTAATTTTATCGATGTTTTTTTATTTGCAGGTAATTGTCCTCCATGACTTCCTCGTTGATTGTGGCCTCGTTGATCTCTGAATTGTGGCCTTGTCTCCAAATTGCGACCTCATCTCCGAATTGTGGCCTTAGCTCTGAATTTCCACGTTGGTACAACACCCTAAATTAATATGCAGTGAATTATAATTTCAAGTATGATTGCTAAATTTTCTTTAGAATTGCGGAATATTGCATCACTATTATTTTGAAATTGCTATATTTTTATTTGAACTGGTAGTTGGAGCTAAATCCCGAAAGGAAGACATTGAAAGAAACTCCCTAAATAAAATTTTAAATTTTAAATTTTAATTTCTAACTTCTTGTCATGGTATAAAATCTAACTAAAATGCCCCACATTTAAATTGTTTTTTTCACTGGTTTAATATAGTCATCATTCATTGTCTCGCCACACACTTTAGCATCCTTGGTTTCAAAAAGAAACTTACGACATTTTTTTCCATCATTTTTTTCCTGTTGCAAATTGCATGTTTTTATTGGACAGATTCTGAGGATGGAATCCAATCCTCCTTTCATCGAGGTGTCAATGGAGCATCCCTTAAAAAGAAAAAAATCAAAGAATCTAAGTTTCCTTTGGCTTTCCTTCTGTCTTTCCTAATGCCCTTTCCTTCTATGTCTTTTTACCTGTCTCTGTTTGTTGGTTATCAAACTGGAAAAGATACTAAACCTAGAGGGGAATGAAAGAAAAATTAAAGTTATAGTATATGGATATACAGGAAACAACGAATACAGTTATAGTTAAACATTTAGATATAAATTGTATAACCCATAAAAGCATAAGGGAGGGGTGAATTTCATAGCGTAAATGACATATGGACCTTACTAAGTGTAAAATAACTAAGAGATATTACTTAAAAATACCTGCAGTGGCCTCTAGCTGGTTCAATGTTGACTCAAATTTCTTCATAGTAAAAGAATGACATGAATGATGGAATGCTGGCCAGACTAGTGTAGCATGTTAGAACTAAAAATGAAAAATAAAAAACAGTTAGTTTCAATCGAGAACCCTATAAAGAAAATTGAAATAAGAGAATTAATAAATGCCAATGGGGAAGCCTGTTGGGTACCAGATTTGTATGCTTTTGTCTCCCATTTTCACCCACCTTTCCATCTCTTTATGTCATTATTATTCTTAAACACACGAGGTAAGCCCCTTTCTCTTACTTTACATGGGATATTTTGTTAATGAAGTAATAGTCGAGGAGGTTTTACCTTTTTGCAAATGTTAACTCTGATATTTTTACAGATTAGGCAAAAGTGGGAAGGTTACAGCTATAAGTCGTGGAGCAGCTCCTAATTCCCAGCGTTGCCTTCACTTGCTGCTACAACACAACAGAATTTGTTTCATCCTAGCAACATGTTAGGCTTTTTAAAGGTTTCCTTTTGGCAATTAAGTTGTTGTTGCAACGAATTGTATAATTGTAGATATGTTGCTGTTAGAGGAAATCTGCGATTTCCTGAATAGTTGTATGAAGAGGGCCTGCGGGCTGTGAATCGCGGTTAATCCCAACACATATAGATTTTGTAACAGTATATTTTGCAATTAATTGAATGCACAACACTATGTTGTTTCACCTATAATTTGTGAGTTCGTCGCAACTATGATTAGAGAGTTGGGCCCGCTCTTCTGATCAGGTGCTACATTACCTTTCTTTCCATTGATTTCATGTTTTGATTTGGTTATGTTATTGTTGTTCCAGTCTAATCTTTTAATTGCTGTGAATGTATTTTTAATTCTGCAATTTATTTTAATTGTTGTTATAGTAGTCTATGTGTTGATGTATTTAAGCCTATGATATACAATAGGTCGTGTGATTTCCCTTGCATATACTATGAAATTATTCTTGAAATAACTAACACTCTCAGGTTGATAATTTAAGTGGAAAAAGGGTTGAATATTGTTCACATCCTGACACCAACATTTTGGCGCTGTTGCCAGGGAAGGCTAACAGGTGCAAGAATAGGATTTACAATTGATCTAAGGGTCGATCTCTCGTCTTGGGGAGGGAATTTATTGCCCTACTCCAAGTCCTGAGCATAGCGTGCTGTTTCTTTTATTTCTTTTTTTTTTATTAAAATCGATCTCTTGTCTTAGGGAGGGCATTTTGTTACCCTGCCCTAAGTCCTACGTATAGTTTTCAGCTTTATGCTTTTTCATTCTTTTCTGAAAGAGCTAAATTCTCATCCCGGGGAGGGTATTTGATTACCCTACTTCAGGCCCTGAAATTTGATTTTCCTCTTTTAGTTTATTGTTTTTTTGAACCTACTCTCTCGTCCCAGGGAGGAAGTTATCTGTCTTGTTCTAGGTCCTGAGCGTTTTTTCTACTTTGATGTACCCTCTTCAAAAATTGTATGAACAAGGATCTAAATAAGAGGGTAAGCAGAAGACCCCAAACGAAAGGAAAGGATATGGGAAGGAAGACATATATTCAGGAGATCATTGAAAAATATAAATATGAGGCATCATCTTGTGCTGCTGTCAGGGTAAAGGTTCAAACGAAGTCCGAAGGGCAGTCTATGGAGCAACCAGTGCCATCCATGGTACCATACAGAATTATTTCGGTGGAGGAAGAAATAATAAATAGGGTACCGGTGGAGGAGACATCCTTGCCATCAGCAGAAGGGGAAGAAATAGCGAATAGAGGGTCAGAAGAAATGAGTAATTTTTATTGGGGTGAAGAACCTCCAAAAGTGTTTTCATCACCACAAGACGAAGGGAGTGCTATAAAACCTCCTACAGTCAAATTAACAAATTCCAATTTGGAGAGAGAATTCCTGAAGGATTTTGTGTCACCAAGGGACCAGCAGAGTGCGGTGAAACCTCCTACACTATAACCACTTCAAGTACCAGCTGCAGAACCAGTTGAAATCCCAAGTGAGTATTGGAGGGTATTTATGGCACTTGTAATTTCTTCTATTAATTTCCCAATCGGAAACACTGCAGGTGATGCACCAATGAGACCCATCCCTTTAACAACTCTACCTAATTTCCATGGGATTTCTTCTGAAGACCCTGATACATTCCTCTTTGAATTTGACATTGTTTGTCGAGGATATGATTATATTGCTGATGATCAAAAATTAAAAATATTTCCTCCTACCTTAAAAGGGACAGTCATGAGATGGTTCATGGGTTTAGGAGGGAGAATGATTACCTCATGGGAGGGGATGAAAGCCTTCTTGGAGAAATACCAAGATTACTATAAATCCTGTGACATTAAGGAGGAAATATTTATGTTTTCACATAAAGAGGATAAAAACATGGAAGACTGTGTGGAATGATTTAAATACATATTGCAGAGGTCAGGCCATAGTGACCTGGATAAGGACATTCTGAAGATTATTCTTCTCTCGGAACTTAGGGAAGAATCCCTACAAATTTTGAACATAGTAGGAAAGGGGGACATTTCAAAAGAAGACTTTCACACTACGTGTGACTATTGCATTAAGTTTTCACGGGGGGCTACATTGAGTGCCCAAGGAATTCGTTCATCAAAGGCTTCTAGTGGAGGGGTTAGAAAAGCAGAAATTGGAAACCTACTGGATCACCTAAGGACTGACATCCTGAGCACATTATCCGCCCAGAAGGACACTCTGCAAGTAAAATAGAAACAAATGGAGTTGGAGAATACTAGGGCTATATTCTGCCCACAGTGCAGAAATAAGCATAATTTAAAGGAATTCCCATTAAACACAGTGGAAGCCTGCGCAATCTATGAACAAACTCATGCGACAATCTCATGTTCTTCCTTTCTCGGATTGAAGGCAATTTTTCAAGGGGCAAGTGAAGAAAATGTGGTAGACGAGTTGTACATCATGGGCTAGAAAAAGCCATGGCAACCTCGACCACCAGTTATGAATCCAGGTATGTTTCAAGACCCATCTCAGTATTTTAATAATTTTAATATGGGTCTCCAATCTGCACCCTTTTCAACTATGTGGTCTCAATATCAGTATCCCCCCTCGCAACAATGACTTCCCCAGGCCAGTTCAAATCCTTCATGGAATCAAAACTCGCGTGGACCCTCTCCTACTGGTCAATTTCCTCAATTTATGCCTCAACAACAACTTCAATTTCCCTCCAATGTACCTCTAGGAAACCTAACCCTTACACCCCATCTTCTTATCGAGGCCAATCCGAATCCTAATAAAAAACGAGTCCAACAAACAGATACTCTTAACCTTCCATCTTATAGCATTTCTACCACAGGACTTAATGAGATAAATCTACAATCTCGACGGGTATTTAATGCTCCCACTTCACTTATTATCATAGAACAAATTGATGGTGAAGTTGCAGAACCAGAACAGAGGACAGTTGGGGATAAATCAGACTAAAACACGTCAAATAAAAAATCTTCCCAACCTATTCTTAATCAAGTTCATCTAATTACCCCACCATATCATGAAAGATTAACCCTGTATAAACAAAACCCTCAAGCAGAGTTTGACTTCCTATGGAATTTCAAAATCTCTTTATTAAAATACGTCTGCTACAGGCTCTGAGGGATGTACCTAGATATGCAAAAACTCTTAAAGAGTATTTCTCTAAGAAACCAAGGAAGAAACCTAAGTATCCATTAACCATTCATGTGATGGGTAGATTATCTGACTTCATGTTAGGGAAGATCATGCCTGTAAAATATGGAGACCCATGAAACCCGATTCTAACAGTATAGATCAATGGGGCTGAAATCCCAAATGTAATGGTATATTTGGGAGCTACCATAAACATTATCATCTCTAAAACAATGAACACATTACGTCTTGGAGACATGAAACCAACCCTTACTATCTTGGAACTAGCATATAGGTCTACAATTAAACTGGTAGGGAAACTGGAAGATGTGATCATTTCAGTAGATTCATGGCATTATCTTGTGGACCTCCTTGTATTACAGACTCGATCTTTAGTTGGTGGTCATCCATTGATCCTGGGAAGACCTTGCCTCACAATTGCAGAGGGCTACATAAGGTGCTGATCTGGGCATATGATCATATCAAATGGGACAGTTATAAAGAATCTTACTCTTTACCCTCCTACAGAACCTAGCCCATATGAAAAATTATTAACCAGTCAAAACTCTCTACCAATAGAAGAGCCTGAACCTAAAAATGAAGAAGTTAGACCAATCCTTACTATTGGGCAGGCCGTTCAATTTAAAACAGAAACTGAGAATGATGTCATTAACATTTTTATTAATGATTCTAGTTCTGTTTCCAATTCAACTCGTCAAATTTTAGAATCTGCTATGAGCTGTGAAACACAAGAAAACATTGAACCAGAAGATGAAATTGAAGACATTTTTGTAACCTCATCCCATCATAGTATTCCAGTTGAGATTGAACCAGGGGAAACACTTAATATCAACCCAAATCTGTCTAAATCCCAGACAAAACAACTTTTTAATGTCCTTCAAGATCATCAAGAATCTTTTTCTTGGGATTATACTGACATGAATGGGATCCCTACTAACTTATGTACTCATCATATTTATATTAAGGAATATTGCCACCCTATAAGACATCCCCAATGAAGAATGAACCCTGATCTCAAGAACATTGTCAAAGAAGAATTACAAAAATTAATGGATGTAGGATTCATTTTCCCCATCTCAGATAGCCAATGGGTATCTCCGCTAGTGATTGTTCCCAAAAATAATGGTAAATGGCAGATCTGCATTGATTATAGGGAACTAAATAAGGCAACTCAAAAAGACCATTTCCCTTTTTCATTCATTGACCAAGTCCTAGATACCTTGGCTGGGAAGAAGTTATTTTCCTTCCTAGATGGATTCAATGGATATAACTGAATCCAGATAGCCCTGGAAGACAAGGATAAAACAACTTTCATATGCCCATGGGGAACCTTTACATACAGGGTCCTCCCATTTGGCCTCTGTAATGCTCTTGCAACTTGCTAGAGGGAAATTCTGGGAATATTTTCTGATTTGGTCGATGATAGCGTTAAAATATATATGGATGATTTTACTCCATATGGAAACTCATTTGAGGAAGGATTGGAAAATCTGGAGAAAGTACTCAAAATATGTAAGCAGACCCATGTATCTCTGAGTACAGTAAAACGCCATATGATGAGGGAAGAAGGGATAGTATTGGGACATTTGCTCTCAGGTGCTGGAATTCGAGTTGATCCGGCCAAAGTAAAGGTAATATTACACTTCCCAGTACCCAAAACACCGACACAAGTATGTAGCTTCATTGATTGTGCTGGTTATTACAGACACTTTATAGAAAAATTTTCTAAAATAGCACATCCACTTTTTTAATTGCTAAAAAAAGATGCAAAATTCTTGTGGACTAAAGACTGTGAGACAACTTTCAGGAAAATTAAGGGGCTGGTTTGTAAGGCACCAATCCTTCGAGGACCTAATTGGGCATTACTGTTTCACGTGCGTGCTGATGCTTCTAAGACAATAGTAGGAGTTGTTTTAGGACAAAAAGTAGACAAAACACCATATGCTATTTATTATGTCAACAAGAATTTAATTCATGTTGAACTGAATTACACGGTGATGGAAAAATAATTCTTGGTTGTCATTTATGCTGTCAATAATTTCCAGCACTACATCACTGAGTATCCCACTTTTGTACATACTGATCATGCAACAATCAGGTATTTGATGAATAAATCTATCACTCCTGGCCATGTTACAAGATGGTTGCTATTGCTCAAATAATTTGATATCACAATAGTAGATAAACCAAGAAAAGATAATGTAGTTGTTTATTTCCTATCTAGAATAGATAACAATGATGAATTCACACCTATAGAAGATAGTTTTCCTGATGAACATCTTTTTCCAATTTCTACTAAACCTTCGTGGTATGCAGATATTTCTAACTATCTTGCTACAGGGAAAGTGCCTCCTCATTTGTCCTATAGGGAACAACACAAAATTATTCATCATAGTGCCTGATATTCTTGGATGGCAGGGTACCTTTTTCATACAGGAGATGATAAGCAGATTCAGCGTTGTGTATCTGAGGATGATATTTATGAAGTATTGAAGGTTGCCCATGATGGCCCTTGTGGAGGGCATTTTGCAGACAAAAGAAAAGTACATAAGATGCTAAAAATGGGATATTACTGGACTTCTATCTTTCGGGATGAAAAAAATTATGTCAGGAGGTGTGATAGTTGCCAACGTATGGTGCAGCTCAGACGAGTTGATGAAATGCCTTTAGAAGCACAGGTAGTCCTCAAACCTTTTGAGAAATGGGCTATTGAATTCATTGGACCCTTTCACCCACCCTCCCAGCAAAATGTCCACATCCTGTTCTATATTGATTACATGAATAACTGGGTAGAAGCCAAAGATGTTGCGAAAGAAACGCAACATGTGGTCTCAGATTTTCTATTCGAAGAAATTTTTTCTCGTTACGGCACTCCAACGGAGATTGTTTCAGATGGAGGAGAACAATTCACATCGCACATGATAGCAAAGCTTATGTAGAAATATGGGTTCAAGCACACGGTGACATCTCCATACCACCCCCAGGCGAATGGAAAAGTGGAAAGCACAAATAATACATTGGAAAATATCTTGACAAAAACTATGGCATACCATCGTCAGGATTGGGCTCAGAAGCTGCCTGAAGCTCCCAGGGCATACAAAAAAACATGGCGGAATACAACTAGGTTTTCACCATTCGAGTTGGTTTATGGGAAATCCCAGTTGTTTCCAATAGAATTTGAAATCAGTACGCTCAAACAACTCTTGAAGTTGGTTTGGATCTGTCAAATGCCCAGAAACACCAACTGGCCCAACTGAATGAACTAGATGAAATATGTTCAATGGTTGTCGAGAGAACTACTACTATTCAACAATAGAGAATTAATGGCATGATAAGTTTATTAAGAATAAGGTGGTTCAGAGGGGAGGTTGGGCATTACTCTATAACTCTTGTTTTAAGGATTTTAAGGGAAAGCTTTGCACTTGCTGGATGGGACCTTACGAGGTGGACACTATATTCGATAATGGAATAGTCAAGCTAGTCACAATTGATGATACATGTGCTTCATTCATGGCCAATGGATATCACCTAAGATTATACCACTGCCCAACCTCTAAGGATGCTTTCATCAAACACCTCTCTGAGAAATCTGGTTTGAAGGTTATCAATGCAGAGAACTCTTCCTCTACATCCTTGCCCTAAAAATAAAATAAAGTATATATATATATATAATAATAAAAAAAATAAAAAAAATAAAAGAAAAGAAAATAATAAAGAATTATATTGTTACTATTTATCTTGTTGTATTTTTGGCAAAGGAGTAAAAATCAAAGAAAAATTTTCCTAAGTATCGATTGCTGCTACTCATGATGTTGTTACACGGTTGCTACTACTCATGTTGTTGTTACTCGGTTGCTACTACTAATGGTGTTGTTACTCAGTTACTGCTACTCTTGATGTTGTTACATGGTTGCCGCTACTCTTGATGTTTTTACTCGGTTGCTACTACTCATGGTGTTGTTACTTGGTTGTTGCTACTCGATGTTGTTAGCCACATTGCTATTAGTCTAGATGTTGCTACTCGCATTGTTGTTAGTTCGGATGTTGTTACACCGGAGGCTGTTAGTCACACTACTGTTACTCTAGATGCTGATACTCGCAATGCTATTACTCCAGATGCAGTTACATCGAATGTTGTTACTCGCAATGCTGCTACTCCAGATGCTATTCCTCTGGATGTTTCTACTTGTACTGTTGTTACTCCAACCACATCATTACTGCACCATCATCCTACCAACCGTCACTTTGTCCAGGTAGGTAGCCAGGTACGCCTCCACATGACTTTGATCAATTTAATTAAATAGCCCATGTGAAGAATTTAATGCCGCGGACGGAAAACTTAAGTTGGGCAAGGGGTGGGTACTGTCATAATTTTATGACGGCATAATGATGATTCCGTAAGCCATTATTATAAATCCATGTGTGGTACACCCTATTATCCTTATCAATACTCTATATAATAATTAAAAGCGTATTGGATCTGTAACACATCCTTTCCACTCCATATGAAATAATTTCTATTTTATTCACTGCACGAACCATACGTTTTTATGATTTTTCTCAGTTTCCGAGAATTACCATCCATATTTACTGTTACCACCTTTCATTTTCACCATGCTATTTTTCCGAATTTGGTATCCACCATTTTTCCCAATGGTCCGTTGTTCCAAGAAGCATTGTTACGAGTCGCCATAGTATTGGTAAACTGGTTGTGTGGCATGAGCCTGAAAATACATCTTCGGTTTGCAGTAATCCAGAGGTATGGCAAAACTTTGTCAATGTTGGGTGGGATAATTACTTATAAAGATTGCAGGGGTTTGAAAGAGGAATCACAATGGTGTTTCCACTTAATTTGGACAAGAACCACTCATTGGTCGGATGACTGGAAGTTCTTGTCACAGAAGAGGTAACTGCAAAAGTTAGCGGGTTGAGACAACAAGGGCAGCAATGGTTTGGTTAGAGAGTTTCTCTCCTGGAGTTTTCTGAATTATTCTTGCAGGCAGGGGAAAGTGTCATTCAATTGGGCAGAGGATATCAGCGCAAGAATATGACGTATCCTTGGAAGGAAGTCACAGGTTTTGTAATGAAATACATAACTTGTGAAGGTCGGGCCACAACTCTGTTTAAATATCATTTTCAAATTATAACGCACCTTCAATTTCCATAGGCTCAGGTGCATGCCTTAAACATGCCCTTCTTCCTATTGAGACAGTTGCAGCACATGGCACAGTCCTCTCGGCATTCTCGCTGGATGTCGACAATGCTATCCAACCATAGATTGGTGCATTTACTAGTCATGCATGCAATAAACAGATTTCGGGTCTCCTGGGTGGAACTCTATGAATCCTTAGAAGAATATATAGAAGCTGTTATTGCTACCAGAGAAGAGGAACCAGTCTCTCCATATGGTTTAGCAAAATAAGAACATTCAGAGGGAATTGATCAAGAGGAACTCGGAGAAATGGAAATGGAGGTTGATTAGGAGGAACTCGAAGAAGTGGAAATGGAGGTTGATCAAGAGGAACCCGAAGAAGTGGAAATGGATGTTGATCAGGAAGAACTTGAAGAAATGGGAAACTAAGACATAATTGGCAGCATAGTTAGGGCTTCCACACAAGAACTAGCTTCGCCTGAGGAGCCCACAGATGAAGGAATTCTGGATATCATGCATGAAGTCGAGACTGTCATAAAGTCTCTAAATTTTTTCAATAAACAACAAGAAATTGAAATGGTAGATAGAGGGACGGAAAGTGATGATGTTTTGCAAGAAATAACATCGCCTGCCCGAGCAGATATGGATATTGAAACAATTGGGAGTGTTGCACAAGAACCACCCCTGATTCAGCTAGAATAGGGAAATAGAGAATCAATTCAAGAGGAAAAAGAAGATATAGAAGGAATAAAATGCGAGGTCGATATTTTCCCACAAGAAATAGTATTGACCTCAGAAGAAGAAGTAATGCACAAAGGACAGGAGGATAGAAGGGAAACAACCCTCGGAATCAATGTTGTGCCAGAAGAACTAGAGTTCACCCTGACTAAATTTAAAATGCATGAAAATTTGGCTCAAGCTAGAGAGATGGATGATGAAGGCACTCCCTACTCTCCGTTCCAATCCATGATGCCGAGAGGGGTGAGGGGATTCCGCTCACCCCAACGATTAATGAATGAAATAAATATTCCACTAGTGCTTAAATTTGTTGACATGGCCAATATCAACGCATTCATTGTTGAATCTTTGTTGGAGCACTCAGAGGCTCACGAAGAAGATAGGGTTCCTTTGGAAAAACCAGAATATAGAGTGGTCGATGGAAATGCTGACTAGACGACAGGAGTCCCTAAAGTGAATATAGAGGAATAAGCCCTTGAAGATAGGGAGCCCAACCAGAAAGGATTAACAAAAGAATCAATTGATAATACCGGCAACATTCTGCCACCTCCTGAGCCTATCATAGGCCCAGAAACTAAATTTATTGTAAAATAGGAATGGATTGAACAATGTGAGAAAATAATATTACCTCTCAAGAAGAGGTATTGACTGCAGTTCAGTGAAACCATGAGATTGAAGAGGGAGGTTCGGGAGTCCAAAATGAAAATTTCCTGGTTGAAAAAGAAGGTAAAAATCTACAAATGGAGGGCAATAGAGCCAAAACTTGAGGTCTCCTTCATAGCTACATAGACTGGCCCGATTGAAGAGTTGCTTGAAAGCCGAGAATTTTTCTTGGCGGTTGAGATCCAGAAGTGGCAGTCTGCTGCAAGTGAACATAAGAAAGAAAAATTCAGGTTCGAGAATAGGCTATTGGGATCGTCACAAGATACCTAGACCAGTTAGATAAGGCGTGGCTGAAGCAAGCTAGACAGAAAGAAAGAATAGAAGAATTGGAAGAACAAGTGCAGCTCCTGCAATCAGATAAGGAGAAGATGTTCTCTCTGGCACAACAGGTAATGGCCTGCAGACCTCCTACACATAACTATGCCTTATTCCTTCATGAAAAATTTATTTTCCTCTGTCTTGAAATTTTATATAAGGATATCTTGCACGAGATTGAGGACCCTATTAAATTTCTCCGTATCTTAAAAATTGATGATATTATAGGACACCACTTAATGTGTGAGCTATACATGCATGGGCATTTCTCGAGGTATGATCAATATATTAACCCCATTCCATTCATTGGGGACGTTAATTTAAGAGCTTTTACCTCCTATACCATCAATAAAATTAAGTGGAGAAATGCCTGTGATACGTCCGAAGAGAACCAAGTCATAAGGCCGATAATGATGAGGAAGGAGCATGGCCAGTCATCAAACATTTATAACAAGAATTACACATTTCTACAGATTGAGGGGCATAGAGAACACATGTTAGCAACCTAGAAATGGTGTGTTGACCTCTGTGTGAGACAGATTACCATGTTCAGTGACGAAGCATTGGACAGTTGTCAGAGAAGGTGGATGTTGCAATCCTCAGCCGTCATAGGACGAGAACCATTTGTGGTACCTAAATTTTCACGGGCTCTAGAGAGGATGCCACGTTTTGTAGCATGCATTCAGACCTGTGGGGTCATATGGATGGGGCTGAGGTTTCAGTTTCCCCTTATTTGGTTGCAAATCGAGAAATATACTTCTGCATACAACGTTGACCCAGATTGGTGGAAGGATGTTGTTTTAACAGAAGGTTATAAATTCCTTGGGAAGGAAATGGATAAACAATATGATCTCACACAGCTTCATGCCAGTCACAGTCAGTCCAACCCAAATCTGACGAGACGACGAGCTTCATAAGGAAATGCAGATATACCAATTGCGGGGAGATGTTGGGTACCAGATTTGTATACTTTTCTCTCCCATTTTTGCCCACCTTTCTATCTCTTTGTGCCATTATTATTGTTAAAAACATGAGGTAAACCCCTTTCTCTTAATTTACATGGGATATTTGTTTAATGAGTAATAGTCTAGGAGGTTTTACCTTTTTGCAAATGTTAACTCTGATATTTTTACAGCTTCTGAAAAAGTGGGAAGGTTACAGCTGTGAGTCATGGAGTGGCTCCTAATTCCCAATGTTGTCTTCACTTGTTCCTACAATGCAATAGATTATGTTTCACCCTAGCGACATGTCAGGCTTTTTCATGGCTTCCTTTTGGAAATTAGGTTGTTGTTGCAACGAATTGTATAATTGTAGATATGTAGTTGTTAGAGGAAATCTGTGATTTCCTGAACAGTTGTATAAAGAGGGCCTGCGGGCTGTGAATCGGGGTGAAGCCCAAGACATATGGATTTTGTAACAGTATATTTTTCAATTAATTGAATGCACAACACTCTATTTTTTCACCTGTAATTTGTGAGTTCGTCGCATCCCTAATTAGAGAGTTGGGCCCGCTCTTCTGATCAGGTGTTGCGTTACCTTTCTTTCCATTGATTTCATGTTTAATTTTGGTTCTGTTACTGCTGTTCCATTATAATATTTTAATTGCTGTGAATGTCTTTTTAATTCTGCAATTTATTTCAATATTTGCTACAGTAGTCTGTGTGTGATTGCTCTTGCATATACTATGTCGTTAGTCTTCAAATATCTAACGCCCTCAGGTTGATAATTTATGTGGAAAAAGGGTTGAATATTTTTCATGCCGGGACACCAACAAAGCCGCTATGGGATATGGATAAATATGAGTTTACGATAGCTCTCAAAATGAAGTAGATCCCAAGTGAGCTACTACTTACCACGCTACTTTCTTTGACGTTCCTGGCTTTTTTTGCTGAGTTTATGACATAGATCCCAGTTGCGCTACTACTTACCCCGCTACTTGCTTTGATGTTCCTGGATTTTTTTTTTTGAGTTTTATTTGGTGAGTGGTATCTATGAAGAGGCATCAACATGATTATTAGATGTGCTTCATAAATTGCTTAAAAATAAATTTCTTAAAACAAGGCCCGATGAAGTTCATGTTGTACATGATGAACCCACATAGGAGAATGACATCAATGAGTTGTATAACATCATAGAGGCTACATGCATAGTGTTAATCCAAGCTAAAAAACATATACACTCTTCCATGTGATATATTCCATGACCTAAAGACACTCTTTGGTTTCGTTTCCTTCATGCCATGCTATGTTCTTTTCACTTGGTATGTGTGTAGCTATATGAAGGAGAGTATCAAATTACTCGGGAGGCCTTTGAAGGGTTCTTTAAAGGATTTTTTTTTCCCAAGACGTGTCATGGTATATTCCATCATAGGCAGATTGACAAAAGGCCCTTTGTATCATAGCTCGAAATTCCCATTTATCTATGAAAAAAATACCTGTAGATCATTGGAACTTTATGTTGTTAATATTGGACAGATTTTGGCAAGTTTAAGGTGTTTTATCTAGCATGTAGATGACACCCGTTTAGAGACTAATTTCATGTTTCCAATATTTTGGACCCTTGGGTACCTATTTCTTGTGGTTTCCAATGATATGTTTCTAATAAAGGCATAGATTGTAATGATCAAAACATTCATATACAACCAATAAATACCTCATAATATGCGATAAGAAGATGTTTAGAAGCTTTGCTAGCTCAAAATAAAATAAAATTAGGATAATCTCGGCTTAGAAGTTTGATCCACAATTTATAGGAAATATTCTGTATAGGCTTAAATTGATAGACAACTAATTCAAATTTTCCACAGGGGAATCCATGTAATTGAATAAACAAACCTTGACTGCACAACCTCCAACCAAACCCAGCTTTTGTGGTCAACCAAAAATTGATAAACACTTATAGGTCAAATGAGTAGGACTCAATAGCTGTAATTGAATCCATAACTAAATGGCCTAATGCTAGATGCAGTGTCCCACGACCATACTAAGTCTCACTAATGGACTGCCTTAAACTATTTTAATTTTATGCCTTCCTCGCTTAATTTTTCTCTGTTTCAAAATGACATGATTGACTTCAAATAAAAAAACCTTCAGAAATGATTCGAAATGTCTAGCCCTTCTAGAATACCAAGTAAAACAAACAAACAACTCCACATCTTGAAAACCATGCCTTTCAGAAAATCCATTGTTTCAGTACTCTGAAATATATAGGGAAAGGAAGATAATAGCATTTTAGGTAGGGAAGATAAAAATTTCATAACAAAACTATGATATATAAGCATAGTCTTCAATTCCATTGCTTTGTAGGTAAATTAATATGTTCACATTAAATCATTTTATAAGTTTACTCTACAGAACATCATCTACTTTTTACTGAAGCATATTTTTTTAAAGAAAAGTAAAAAATAGAGTGTAATATTTGAATCGCATAGGCAATTCAAAGAACCTCAAAAAAAAATATTGAAACACTTATTTATTCCTTCACAACGAGGTACATTTCATAAACAAATTATATAATATGTTGATTTTATTTCCTCCATAGTTTTTTTCTAGGTTGATTTTCTTTCCTCATAGTGCTTTTCCAGGTTATCAAGTTTATAGAAATAACAAGTGGGTTGCAAAAGTAGATAATAGATCCAAATAAAGAGAGTTGGAGTTTAGAAACACTCTTGTACATGTCATTTCTCCCAAAAAATCACGAAGGTGTGACTTTTGACATGGCTTTATCAACCACTACCGCTAAACACATATTTCATTAAACTTTGAAGTTTTCTATTACAAGGCCTTCAACAACATTCATTCCTTTGTAAATCATCATATTAACTTAATTTAAGATAAAAACAACTTAGGAATGTTAAACGAATTGGAGACCATGAATAGGTCAACTATGGGGTTGTTAGGTACAATAGTATAAATCACAATAAGAGTTTAAAACATAAACCTTAGAAACAATTTATTTAAGGTAAATCATATTAGTATGCCTAACATCCAAGAAATATATTATAGTTATGGATAACATAATAGAGTCATCGATGTTTGATTTTTGTGTTAGACGACTCTAACCCCCTTACCCACAACCTATTTTACTTTCAACAAAAGGAGAAAATTATAAGAATTGTTAATGGGGAATAATTAAGTGTGAAACACAACTTAATATGAATTTTAGTTGAAATTTATATAGTCTTCATGCCCTTTAATTATTAAATACTTAATGTAAATACTAATAATTTATCATTAAAATATTAATTTTGAATATTAAATATGTATTAAAAGTCATTTATCTATTGCACATGATTTTCTGTGTCACGATCTAAACAAACCACTTAAAACCCATTATCAATAAATTATAGTTAGTTTTGTAAAAGATGTATCTTTACTTACATTAAGAGATTTATTTCAAAAATATAATATTACATTTATAAACTTGTATCAATACATATAACTAAATGGAATACAATAAATAGCTTCAGGCGTTGTTAGCCTCAATGAGATTATTTTAATTACAAATAGTTTATTTAATAATTGACTTTTACAAAATGTTAATCTTAATGGGAAAATCATGTCATATGGTGGAAAAAAATTTAAGATGTTCATTTGTGACACAACTCTTGAATGGGCCTGAATAGACTACTTAATGCTCGACATTATGAATTAATTAGTCCAATGATGTTTTAATAGAAAACATGTTTTAGAAATAACAATGTCACATTTATACATTCATATTAAACCACATGAGAGGTAATAAAAATGTTTATTTGTGATGCAACTCTTGAATGAGCCTGAACAGTCTACTTAATGCATGACATTATGAATTAATCAATACATGTTTTAATAAAAAATATTTTTTTACATAGAGTTTTCTTTTGGAAATAACAATGTCACATTTATACATTCATATTAAACCACATGATAGGTAAATAAAAATCAATCGATTGTTTCTTGACTTATCGACTTATATGGCATGACTGTATATAAAAGTAATTGATTTAAAAATGCATAGATAGAAAAAATTATCGATTGAAAATATAATAAACCACTTAGAACTCATCATCAATTGATTTTAAATTATTATTTTTTCTAATAAATGTATCTTTAATTACATTAAGAGCTTTATCTCAAAAATATAATATATTTATAACCTTGTATCAATGCATATAACTAAATAGAATTTTATATGTCATGCTTTATGTCTAGTTGGCTTTTATTATTTCAATTATAAATGATTTATTTATGAATGGAAATTTACAAAACGCTAATAGGGATGAGAAAATAAAATGGTGTATGTTGTAAAAAGTTTAAATACATTTATTTGTGACCAATACCTTAATAAGAGAACTTGAGGAATCTACTTACTATTCATTATCAGTGAATTATTTCATGTTTTGTTAGGAAAAACATTTAGTTTTACATGGAGTTTTATTTCAAAAAAACAATGTTGCATTTATAAACTTATATTAAACTTCATGATAAGAAAATAAAAGTTGGTAAATGGCTTTATATAGACCACTTATAACTTAGTATCCATTACTTTTAATTTGTTTTATAAAAAATATTTATTTGTTTACATTAGGAGCTAAATTTCAAAAATATATCACATTTATAAACTTCCATTAATGCATATAACCAAATAGAATACAATAAATAGCTTCGAGTCATGGTGGATTCTATGAGATTGTTTAAATTAGAAGTAAATTATTTAATAATTGAAAATGAAAATATGTTAAAATGGATGGGAAAATAAATGTCTTATGGTGCAAAAAGTTTAAATACAAACATTTATCATATATCTCTTTAATTAATCTAGATGGCCCACTTAACACGTTTTTAATTAATTTTTCCATGTTTTAGTAAGAAGAGCTTTTTGTTTTACATGGATTTTATCTAAAAAAAATACAATATGAAATTAATACTCATTATGGTAGACAAATAAAGGTCAATAAATGGATTCATTATTAGCTTATATGGGATAGATTATTACATACACAAATAATTGATTTAAAAAAAATAATAATAAAAAAATTATGGCTCATATCATATGATTTCAGTTTATTTAAAATACAAAAAAAAAGAAAAAAAAAATCTTCAAATAATGTTCAAAGACATAATTTATCTATGATAGCATCCAATGAAACTTTGATAGTCCAATTAGCAATAATTATCATTAATTATATGATTTTATATACAAATGAAAAATTATTTATAATAGATTTTTATCTTAAACAATAAATATCACATTTATGCGCTCATATTAATGCATTTTATAGGTAAAAGGTCAATAATGATCTTTGAGTGTTGTTGATTTTCTATATGATATATGATTTTAATTACAACCATTAATTGATTGAAGTACATAAATTTATGTAAAATATGAATTGAGAAATCAGATATCTTATGCTTCAAATGGTTCAAATCATTTTCTGATGACACATTTCCCATTAGCCTGAATAGCCAATAGTGCTTGTAGCATTTATCAAGTAAATTATTATAATTTATTCAATAATAATTTCACTTTTGTTTGGAATGAGCTCTGTTTCAAAACTTATTTCACATTTATATATGAGTATTATGCATATAAGTAAATACAAGTCAATAAAAATACAATCATGCCTTGATGGTAAATGTAAGATGATTTCAATGGAAAATAATTCATTTAAGAACACACATACACACACATATTAGCAAAAAAAAATTGATACAACAAAGTCATTGCAAAAATAATTATAAATAATAATATAAATATATAATAATATAATTGACAATTCCCATTGTAATTTTTTTTTTTATTAATAGAAAGTTCTGATTTTTTTCCTAAAAAAAATTAAAATTGAAACTTCCCATATAAGATTCCAAAAGATATAAAATCATACAAATTGATTCAGAAAAACTATGTTCAAATTGCATTCAAAAATTGGAATGTACTTGTGAACAAATTTCTAAAAAAAATTATCTTCATCCACTACAATGAAGTACATGTTCTATTGAACATTCGAATGTACTCACGTTTCTCTTTCATACGATGAAGTGTTTTAAGAAAGGGGAATAAAATATGCATAAGCCAAGTATCTTGCTCTTTTCCTGTATAGGCTTTTATGAAGATGTGGTTTGATCGATATGCGATGAATTCAAAAGTATGCTTTGTTGTATCTATTAGCAATACATTTGATTCTTCATAATTATCTCCATATTGGGACCACACATCAGTCAAACTTTTCTCATAAAATTGTATTGTTCTCCCTGCTTCTAATTTTGTTTGCAAATGACAATGAGACCTGTTCCATGTGAATTTAAAGTCCTCTATATCAATATTTGATATTTCAAGTACTCGTCGAATGTACTTGTCAGTGACATTTAATGTCCATATTGCAACATCATAAATTTTTAAGAAATATTTTAACAGTTCTAAATGAAAAGGCCTTAAAAAATAGGACCTATCGCCGAACTGCCAATCTGGTTCTCTTCGAATATAACAATTTTGTTCATCTTTGGTGTACGATTGGAAGAAAACTCCTTCCATTTCAAATATCAACAACATATTTTGACTTATATTGATGCCCATTTGCGTCTGCAACTGCACTGCAACCACACATATGATATTAACATATCTCCACTTCAACACGTTATTACTTAATGATTTAAAAACCTAACATTTCAGAAATGTTGTTGATCTTTATTATGAATTAATGGCAATCACAAATTATAATTACTGGCCCCAGTAAATTGAACAAACTAATGATATGTTTACTTTATACATACAACCTAATACCTTTATTTAATTTGTATGGAATAAGCAAGTCTTATAGGATCACATTGACCCACCATTTAAATCATTGATTTTAAGTCTTCTAATGATTTGTTTAATTTGAATTGAAAGGTACAATTACAATGGTTGCAATTAAACAAACCAATTATATATTAGTTTCCACATGTAATATAATACAATTTTTAAATTTCAAACCTACTTAATTATACGCTTTAGAGTCTCTACTTAAGTTTATTTTGGTGCTTCTTTTAGTAAAGATTCTATGTCTATTGTTGGGGATACATACATCCTAATATATTTTTTCAACTTATATGAAATAAATTTTTTTATAACAATGCAATGAACCATCATTTACATTACTAATTTCAAAGCCTAGATAATGATAACTTAAACCACAATTGAAAAAAATAATTGTAATGTTTCAATACAAATAGAACAATTATCTACTAATTTTTACATACAATCTAATCCACTGTAAAAATTTCTATAACATGAGCAATTTTGATACGAAAACATTAAACAACCATTCAAATCAATAATTTTTATCAATACAAGAATATCTCACAAAAATAAAGAACATAAAATTATTGTATTCTACTTTTGACAAACCAAATCAACAATTCTTTTATTAGTATTGTGAAATAGAAGTCAACTTAAATTTAAAAGAGCTAACAAATATAGTAATAATTCATGATGTCATACATATTATGACATGAAATAGACACCAATAATCTTAAGTTACTGTTATATGTTATTGAACATCCTTCAAAATAGCCCACACATTTGTTGCCTTGCTTTATTTAATCAACATTCTCCATAGCTTTTCTATCAACCAATCATTGTTTTTATTTGTTCCAATGAATTGAGGGGCAAGAATCACTTTTTCTTTTGGATTTCCTTGCATTCTCTCAAGTGAGAAATCCACTATAATAGTATTGGTTGCATCATATTGGGTATGCATTTCCCACACTTTTTTCAATGATTTAGTGTGTATACCTTTTTTTGGATTGTCAATGGCCTTATGTCCCTTTTTTCAGTTTACACTCTGAATCAATCCACATAAACACAATTTTATCTCATATTTTTTCTGAAAATGACTCTTTTAGAACTCTTGTTGTGTTTTGTTTTGAAGCTTTCGCCCATATTGCAATTTCAAAATATTCATTTTTGAAACACATTTCAAAAAATGTATTTTCATGTGGATGAATCCAAAATAACTTTTTCTCTATTTTTTAATCTACATCAGTTCCCATTTTCTCAATATGTCCTTTGTTTGTTGCTGCATCATCAATTATATGGTAAAAAATGTCCCTTAATTCAAGAATAACTAATTTCTTTTCAGTTATTTGTGCTACCATACAATAAAAAATATTCTAGTCAAACCATTTTATTCTTGTTACAAAAATTACTAAAAAAAATATTGAAACAATACACTACCATGTGTCTTATTTTGACTACTTATAGATGACACAATCTTCTCTTTTATCATCTTCACGGAACCCGGAGTTAAAAATATTAAATCTCCAATTAAATATGATAAAATTATGTAATAAAATATATATTCAATACAAAATTCGCAATTAAAGAAAAGCCTTATCAATTTAACCTACGAAATACACATCCGCACACTTTTAACATTATTTTGATTGTTAGCTTTGTTATTTTTATTTGTTCCTATAATAAACATATACAATGTTATGGTATAGAAGCATTATAATTTGAAGAATAATAATAATAATAATAATAATAAAACAAAAAAATACAAGTAATAAGTACCTGATATGGCATTATCTTCATAATTATAACTTTGCACCTCATCATCATTTTTGTTCTCTTTATTTGTCTCTACATTAAACATATAAAATAGTTTGAATTGTGAAAATGAATAAAAATAATTAAATAAAAAGGAAAACAAATGGGAAAATTACAAGTACCTAATATTATATTTTGTTCTTGATTATAACTTTGTTTCTCAATCTTTGAATTATTGTCTTTGTTCTCATTATTTGTCTCTATAATGTACAATGAATATGTTATAAATTGTGACAATGATTAATTCAATAAAAAAAAAAAACAAAAGAATAAACAACAAAGTTCATGTTAATTACCTAATATGATATCATTTGCTTGATTATAGCTTTGTTTCACATGCATTGTCACGTCTCTCTCTTTCGTTTACACCACAAAACAAATATTTTTTTTTCTAGCACAAGTTTAACCTTTTGTCTGCTTACTATTTTTAATCTCTCTAGCATTTCTTTCCTCATATATATAATTAATCACATACATATATGATTACTAATGTTTCTAGAACCAAATAGTAGGGATAAATGTGATCAACATATGAACAATTAATACCCTAACGACTTAACACAACATATGTATAATTGATACCCTACCCACTTAACACAACATAGGTATAATTATAACCACATATGTATTGAAATAACAACATATGTATTTATACTAACATTTATAATATATTAGAGATAAAACTCTACAACATACAACTATCCACAATTATATATTAACATTTATAATGTATTATGGATAATATTGAGTCTCAAGACTCTTATATATATTTGTATACTCTCATATAGAATATCGATACCACGATTATGTTTGGGGTACGTAACATTAGAGTTCGAAGATGTAATAAGCACCTTGTTTGGAATAATATGGAACGAAATATTAGGACGAACCCTAGATATGTTACATATACCTATTATTACAAACTTATGTGGCACCGTTCTATGGTTCGACAGCTGGCTACTCGTTTCCGTATGCCATTACAAGATTTACGTTATCTCCCATCGTACCTGGGCGTGGAGATATTCACGCACCCTACCCTCCCTTACTGAAATTTTTCGTGGTTAGGGCGGCGCCGGTCTTGCTCCCAAATCGAGGTTTCTCCCAGCCCTTGTACCGCTACATATAAAAGAATGACACGTATCAATATTAACGATTGGTGGGTTCCGAATCTAAGATCGCGAAGAATTCTAAATCATACAGGGGTTCGCCAACCGATCCTCGAGTCGTGGCCGAATTAAATAGCATAACGCGTAACAAGCACGGTGTACCCTTTCGACTTGTTCTCCTGCAAAATCTCCTTTGGGATTGTTTTTGGGATTTACTTGCTGCATTAGGGGTTTAGTTTTCCCCCTGTAACTTTCGTTTTATTCATTGCTGGTTCGTTTACTGGGTTTATATATCGCTCCGCCTTGCCCTCTCGGCTTCCCTTCAGTCTCTTAACAATCTTCAGCTCGCGACATACCTACCTGGCCTGCGTATTCTCTGTCGACCAACTAGTAAGCTATCTACGCTTCCTTTCTGCATTCATTTTATGCGTAGGGTAGTATTTGTTCTACCTGCATTTTCTTCTCAGCGATGTTGGGTTTGTTTTGTTTTCTTCTCTCCTACTGTTACCACGAATTTTCACTCCATTACTTCTACCATTTACGTTTATCCAATGTTTAATATGTTCTTCTACATCCCTATTTCAAGTCTGGGCGTTCGTAGGGATTCAGAATTTGACGTGAATCTAACCTCATTGTTGCTTCTACAGCTAAAGGGTTCGAAAATACACGTCGTAGAACCGGTTTACCTCCACGCACTCGAAAATTGCTTCCCTAATCTTGATACCCCACCGAGTTTCCAACCCTGGTCACATCTTTAATGTATGTTTCTATGTTTTTCTGGTTACTATTTTTACTGAGCTTCTGTTAACGTATTATCGAGGCAATGCTTGATTTCTGTAAGATGTTTTTTTTTCTTTGGTATCCAGGATTCCAATATCAACGATAAATGGATTCCAATTACATCGTTTCACGCCTAACGAAACCCTCGTTTCGTCTTGTTTATGGTGGCTCGATTTCCACACAGGTTCATTACGATTCTCCAGCCGGACGTTAGGGTTCTGAATGGTTGCGTTCAGTTCAATTGTAACTTATTGTTTTTAATTTTTCCTTGGAGGGTCAAGAATTCACATCTGTATGTAATTGTTCTAAGATTTTGTTTTACTCCTCTACGGTGCCTGCTACACACATAAATTCCATTGTTATTTCTATTTAATATTGTCCTAAAGCTAATTAGAATGAAAGGAGCGTATATGCGAATTCGCCTTTTAGAGGTAATATGCTCGTTCTGAGCAGGCATCCAATGATCATTTACATTTCAACGGCGTAATGCTTTTCTAACGGTGTTCGAAGGTCGCCACTAACATTCTCATACAATCATGTATTTCCGCCCCTGTTATAGTGTTTATTTTGTTTTTCTTCGGGGCGATTTTGTACAACAGAAGGGGTAAACCGACAGGTAAGTCGGATTTTTTTTTATAACGTTATATGTCATACTTGAAATTACGGATCCGAGCCTACCTACGATCTTAGTGAAATTAATCACTGTCATTATCTCTATGAGAGTATCTATCCTCCGGATATGTATTAAATTTGTTATTTTTCCTTCTATTGTATGTTAGTCGGTGTCGTTTTGCAGGTACCCAACTAAGAAGAGTATTTTAAATGCTGGAGATTTTTCTGTTTGTGCACTTATGCATGTAGGTTTACCGCCCAGTACGTTAATGATTATTTTGATATTAGTATTTCCCGCAACAGTTTTCACATATGATGGAACTTAAGTCACAACTAACTAATATCATTCATGACCTAATATTTTCTCTACAGTACTCAAAAATTTCAATGTTCATTTTTAAATAGTGGAGATTTGAATACCAAACCATTACATATCGATGTTTTATTTTCTTTGTGACAGAGATTCTTTTAATTTACAAAATTTATTTATAGAGTGTTGTCTTTTGCCATGAAATATTTTCCGCAAATAAAAGCCTAAGTAACCTGTGTAAATAAAATTTGTTCCCTTATAAGGGCTATTTTGTTTATGTCAGACATAACTGAATACTGAAATCTTCTTCCTACAGAGACAGGGGTTTTTTTCCTGGAAGGTAGTTTATAGAAGTAGTCTTTTCATTTTGATATTGAGTTTATGTGACAGTTCATGTTCTACTCTTCTAATTTCAGTGCAGAATTTTTCATATAGTGCTAGTTTATATATATTAATCTCATTAACTCCTTTAATTAATCAGAAGCAGGTTAAAATTTCATTACAATTTTTCCTGTGGAGAATTATGTATCCTCAGATGTAGACCAACACTGGTTTAGAGATTCTGTTGGATTCTACTCCACAGATATTATTGCTTACAACTATACAAAATCATGAAGGTGAAATCCTGATGATTTATTCTAATGAATGTGGCATTCAAGATTTTTAATATAAAATAAAATAACTATATGTAGCCAATTCATACCACGGAAAATAGAAAACCAGTGCAATTTGATTACATACCACTCAGGCAATCGACCAACCTCCCAACCTTAGAATCCTTCTGTCTCCCAGGACTCACCCCCGAGCTGAGATCACCTCCAAGAACAGATCAACCCATTGATCTGTTTAGGAACAGCTTATTTAAGCTCATGTTCCCCAAAGCATGTTTCTAATTCTGCGTCCAGAATAGCAGGATGCTTTTCTTCCTGTTTGGCCTAGGCTTCCCATTTTAGGAACTATTTAAAGTTGTTTTATGCTTTTCCTCAGCTTTTCCAGCTTTTTACCTCTTCCCAATTACTTTCCTCATCATTGGGGAAATTTAGATTCTTCCTCAAAAATATAAATTAGAATTAATTCCTTTCAAGTATTTTTCGAAAGATTGTGGGGAATAGTTGCCTTATCCATCCTCATGGATTTAGCAAGTGATCTCATAATCTCATTTTGGTCAATATGCACACAATCATTTTATTCATTTCCTCAACTTAAATATTAAATTACATTCACAAAATACTTATCCTTTGGGGTCCACTCCCCTTAGGATTAAAGTTCAATGTCTAACTTTGAAATTCAAACACATAAATTAGGGGTGTTACATATTCCCCCTCTGAAAATAAACAACGTCCTCAGTGTTGTTATTTAACTACTAGAGTTCATTTTTCAAACAAAAATGGATATCTCTCCATCATTTCAGCTTCTCTTTCCCAGGTAGCTTCTTCAGCAGTAAAGTGCTTCCACTGCACTTTTACTCTGGCTACTGTTCTATTTCTCAATTCAATTTCTTCCCGCTCCAATATTTGAAGCGGTTCTGGCAGAAACTCCCCTTCTGGTTCCACCTGTACAACATTCCAATCAACTATGTGAGAAGCATCATGCACATATATTTTTAATAACGAAACATGAAACACATCATGAACTCTAACATGGGGTGGTAAGGCCAGCTTGTAAGCCACAGGTCCCACCCTTTCTAATACTTCAAAAGGACCACAATATCTAGGAGCCAGTTTCGCACAACTTCCAGCATAAAGTGTGCTCTTTTTGGGTTTAATACGCAAATACACATGATCCCCCACTTTGAATTCTCGGTGCACTCGTTTCTTATCAGTATAGTTTTTTTGGCGATCTTGTGTTGTCTTGATGTTTCTTTGTATCTGTTTAACAATTATTTCCATCTCTTGTAAGGCATCGGGCCCCAACATTAGTTTATCCTCTGGTTGGCTCCAGCTCAAAGGAGTACGATACTTTCTTCCATACAGTGCCTCAAATGGACTCATCTTGATAGAGGATTGGTAGCTATTATTATAGGCAAATTCGGCTAAATGTAAATACTCTTCCCACTTTGATGGCCTATCTATCACATACATTCTCAGCATATCTTCCAAAATTTGATTATTCCTCTCTGTCTGCCCATCGGTCTGAGGGTGATAGGCGGTACTAAAATTCAACTTAGTACCCATCCCTCCAAATAGTACTTTCCAAAAAGTTGCTGTAAACTTAGCATCTCGGTCTGAAACAATTACTTTTGGAACCGCATGAAGCCTTACTACCTCCTTCAGGAACACATTCGCTACTTGAGCTGTCCCAAAGGTAGATTTCACTGGTATAAAGTGGGCAGCTTTTGTTAGAGTGTCTACTACCACCATTACCGAATCATGCTAGTATTTGGTTTTGGGTAATCCTGTTATAAAGTCCATGGAAACTGTGTCCCATTTCCATTCTGCAATTGGCAAAGGGTTTAAAAGACCTGTTGGATGTTGATGCTCAACTTTGACTAGTTGACATTCCATGCACCTACTTAAATATTCTGCTACATCTCTCTTCATTCCTGGCTAGAACATCTTCTTTTTCAGGGCAGTTAACATTTTCTGATATCCTGGATGTCCTGCATATGGCTGTTTTTGATATTCATCCAAAATTTCTCTTTTTAAGGACTCTACATTGGGAATATACAACCTGTTTTTATAACAGATCAGCCCTTTTTGATTTTGAGTGAAATCAATTTTCTCCTTTTTCTGTAGTTTCACCAAGAGCGTTTCATAGTTTGGATCTTGATTTGCTGCTTTTCTCACCAACTCTTCTACTTCGATCTGGGCACTACTTCCAATGTTGTTTATATTCTGACAAGAATTCCTGCTTAATGCATCAGCAACTTTATTTTCTTTTCCCTTGATATGTTTTATGTCCATATCAAATTCACTTAAAAAGGACAACCATCTAGCTTGTCTTGCATTCAGATCAGTTTGGGAAAAGAAATATTTGAGACTAATATGATCAGTCATCAATGTAAACTTTTTCCCAAGAAGATAGTGCCGCCACATTTTCAAAGCATGGATAATAGCTGCTAATTCCAAATCATAGGCACTATAATTCTGTTCATGTATTTTCAGTTTCCTAGATTCATAGGCAATAACTAAATTTTCCTGCAAAAGGACTCCTCCCAACCCCTCTCTACAAGCATCTGTACATACAAAAAATTCTTTATCTGGATCTGCAATCTTTAGGATAGGGGCTGTAGTGAGTTTTGTTTTAATTGGTCAAAGCTGTTTTGGCATTTGTTTGTCCATTCAAATTTGACACCCTTTCTTTGTAATGATGTTATGGGATGTGCTATAGCAGAAAATCTCTCCACGAATCTGCGATAATAGCCTGCAATCCCCATGAATGATCTTACTACTGAAACATCAGTTGGTACAGGCCATTTTTTTATAGCCTTTATCTTTTCAGGGTCAACAGCAAGGAATTGTTCAGAAATAATATGGCCCAAATATTGAATCTTATCTTTATAAAATTTACATTTGCTGAACTTGGCATATAGTTGGTTTTCTTTCAGAGTTTGTAACACTATCTGCAAATGTTCTCTATGTTCTTCCTCATTTTTAGAGTAGACCAAAATATCATCTATGAACACAAGAACAAATTTATCCAAATATTTATTTAACACACTGTTCATCAGACACATGAACATGGCAGGGGCATTTGTCAAACCAAAGGGTAGGACTAAAAATTCGTAGTGTCCATACCTGGTTCGGAAGGTTGTTTTGCTGATGTCTTCTTCCTTGATTATGAGCTGGTGATAACCAGTTCTTAAGTCAATCTTCGAAAAAACTGAAGCTCCTCTCACTTGATCAAAAATATCATCAATTCTAGGTAAAGGGTATCTATTCTTAATGGTCAATTTGTTCAGTTGGCGATAATCAATGCACATCCTAAAAGTTCCATCCTTATTTTTCACAAATAAGACCGGTGCTCCCCAAGGAGACACACTTGGTCTAATATACCCTTTATCTAGCAATTCTTGCAATTGCATTTTTAGTTCCATAAGTTCAGGAGGACTCATTCGATAAGGGGCTCGGGAAACAGGTGTTGCTCCCGGCACCAGATCGATTGTAAAGTCAATTTCTCTTTTGGGGGAAAGATGAGGAATCTCATCTGGAAAGACTTCCTTAAATTCCCTTACCACCGGTAAATCATTCAGCAGACTTTCTCCAGTTGTCTGTTCTATTTCCTCCACATGTACTGCATAAACTTGGTATCCTTTTCTAGCTGTTCGTTTTAATTGTAGGGCTGATATTTGTCTTAATGAAATGGATTTTGGTTTTCCTTTGAGAATAAAAGGTTTCCCTTCTTCATCCACACAATGCAGGGTTTTATCCCAGCAGTTCATCAGGGCTTTATTCTTTTCCAGCTAGTCCATTCCTATCAGCAAGTCATAAGAACCTAGAGGCAATATGTTCAGATTTACTTCTGTTTGACAATCATTTAATTTGATCGTTGTTCTGGGCAATTTATGTGTTACCTTTCTCTTCGTTCCAGTAGCCAGCTGTACCAACCATGACTACTGAAATTTTTCAGGTTTAAGATTACACTTTTCTACAATTCCAGGACTAATGTAACTCAAAGAAGCACCCGGATCAATCAAAACAGTAACAGGTAGGTCAGAAATCTTACCCTCCATTTCCACCATGGTTGCTTGATGTTTTGCTTGCCGATTTTCCAAGGCTTCACTGATAGTTGGTATATTTATGGCTATATCATTTACTATTGTCGCTTCTCGATCCTTCGTGACCATATGAATGTTTCGATGAGGACAGTCCCTCAAAATATGGGGTTCTCCACAACCCCAACATTTCAAGGGTTCCTTCATTCTGACTGTCCCTTCCTTTTTACTGTCTCCATCTATTTTTTTTGAAGCCACTTGGGACTGACTAGTTTGGCTTTATTTGGGTTTATTAAACTTTTTCCGCTGATGATATCTGCCAAAGTTCTTTAAATATGCTGGTTTTTGTCTTTTCCCCTTGAACTCCCCCTTGTTTAACCAGTTCTTTCCTTGCTCAACTTTTCCTTTAAACTACTGATAGCATAATATCGCTTTTCTAACAGCTTCGTCCATTGTCTTTGGGTTGTCAAATTCAATTTTATCTTTGTATACAGTAGGCAAACAATTCAGAAACCTTTGTACTTTTTCCTTTTCTTCCCTAATGTAGGGTACATATCTCAGCAGATTTGTAAACTTAGTAACAAACTCATCAATAGTGAGCTGTCCTAGTATAAGTTCATGGAATTCCTTTGCTTTATCATCATAATAACGCTCATTCAAATAACGATTTTTGAACTTAACCTGAAAATCTTCCCAAGTAACTGTCTTCTCATCAATGGCATGAACCATTTTCGTCTCCTCCCACCACAAGGTAGCTTTACCTTGTAGCTGGTAAACAGCTAATCTGGCCTTTAGATTGCTTTCATATTCATAGACCTGGAAATATTTAATCATATTCAGCAACCAGGCTTCAGCATCTTCCTCCTTTTCTCCATCGTAGGAGGGAGGTTTGATCTTTTGGAATTCCCCTTGTAATTCCTTTTTCTGTTTATACTGATGCCTAGCAGCACCATCGTCATCAGATTCATCAATCTTCCTCTTTCCGGAACCTTCGCCTTCTTGGCTGTTCCATTAAGCTAGTTCTCTGATGAGTTTTTCCTGCTCCTTACTGGCTGATGACAACCTGTCATTCTGGCTTCTTAGTTCAGCCAATTCTCGTTGCAACCTGTGCAACATGGCCACCATCGGAGCGTTGGGATCTGGTGTACCAAACTCATCACGCAGATCCACATAAATTTCTTCACCTTTAGCCATTTCAGCACCACTGTACACACTCATAACACAGATCAGCAAGATAAAAAAAAATTTCCACAATATTCATTTATACAAGAAACACTCAGCAACAGTGAGCACAATAACAACAGCCCAGTTTTATAACTTGGGCTCTGATACCATTTGTCACATCTCTCTCTTTCGTTTACACAACAAAAAAATATTTTTTTTTTTTTCTAGCACAGGTTTATCCTTTTGTCTGCTTACTATTTTGAATCTCTCTAGCATTTCTTTCCTCATATATATAATTAAGCACATACATATATGATTACTAATGTTTCTAGAACCAAATAGTAGGGATAAATGTTATCAACATATGAACAATTAATACCCTAACCACTTAACACAACATATGTATAATTGATACCCTACCCACTTAACATAACATAGGTATAATTATAACCACATATGTATTGTAATAAAAACATATGTATTTATACTAACATTTATAATATATTAGAGATAAAACTCTACAACATACAACTATCCACAATTATATATTAACATTTATAATGTATTATGGATAATATTGAGTCTCAAGACTCTTATATATATTTGTATATGTTCATATAGAATATCGATACGACGATTATGTTTGGGGTACGTAACATTAGAGTTCGAAGATGTAATAACCACCTTGTTTGGAATAATATGGAACGAAATATTAGGACGAACCCTAGCTATGTTACATATACCTATTATTACAAACTTATGTGCCACCGTTCTATGGTTCGACAGCTGGCTACTCGTTTCCGTATGCCATTACAAGATTTACGTTATCTCCCATCGTACCTGGGCGTGGAGATATTCACGCACCCTACCCTCCCTTACTGAACTTTTTCGTGGTCAGGGCAGCGCCGGTCTTGCTCCCGAATCAAGGTTTCTCCCAGCCCTGGTACCGCTACATATAAAAGAATGACACGTATCATCGTTAACGCTATGTGGGTTCTGAATCGGCACGGAAGAATTTAAATCATAGCAAGGGTTTGCCAACTGATCCTCGAGTTGTGGCCGAATTAAATAGCATAACGTAGAAATAGTACGAAAAATCTTTCGACTTGTTCCTAAAATCTCCTTTTGGATTGTTTTTTATTTACTTACAGGCATTAGGGTTTTAGTTTTCCCCCTGTAACTTTCGTTCTATTCATTGCTGGTTCGTTTACTGGGTTTATATATCGCTCCGCCTTGCCCTCTCGGCTTCCCTTCAGTCTCTTAACAATCTTCAGCTCGCGACATACCTACCTGGCCTGCGTATTCTCTGTCAACCAGTTGGTAAGCTATCTACGCTTCCTTTCTGCGTTCATTTTATGCGTAGGGTAGTATTTGTTCTACCTGCATTTCCTTCTCAGCGATGTTGGGTTTGTTTTGTTTTCTTCTCTCCTACTGTTACCACGAATTTTCACTCCATTACTTCTACCATTTACGTTTATCCAATGTTTAATATGTTCTTCTACATCCCTATTTCAAGTCTGGGCGTTCGTAGGGATTCAGAAGTTGACGTGAATCTAACCTCATCGTTGCTTCTACAGCTAAAGGGTTCGAAAATACACGTCGTAGAACAGGTTTACCTCCACGCACTCGAAAATTGCTTCCCTAATCTCGATACCCCACCGAGTTTCCAACCCTGGTCACATCTTTAATGTATGTTTCTATGTTTTTTCGATTACTATTTTTACTGAGCTTCTGTTAACGTATTATCGAGGCAATGCTTAATTTCTGTAAGATGTTTTTTTTTCTTTGGTATCCAGGATTCCAATATCAATGATAAATGGATTCCAGTTACATCGTTTCACGCCTGGCGAAACCCCCGTTTCATCTTATTTATGGTGGCTCGATTTCTGCACAGGTTCATTACGATTCTCCAGCCGGACGTTAGGGTTCTCAATGTTTGCGTTCAGTTCAATTGTAACTTATTTTTTTTCGTTTTTCCTTGGAGGGTCAAGAATTCACATCTGTATGTAATTGTTCTAAGATTTTGTTTTACTTGTCTACCGTGCCTGCTATGCACAAAAATTCCATTGTTATTTCTATTTGATATTGTCCTAAAGCTAATTAGAATGAAAGGAGCATATTTGTGAATTCGCCTTTTAGAGGTAATATGCTCATTCTGAGCAGGCGTCCAATGATCATTTACATTTCAATGGCATAATGCTTTTCTAACAGTGTTCGAAGGTCACCACTAACATTCTCATACAATCATGTATTTCCGCCCCTGTTATAGTGTTTATTTTGTTTTTCTTCAGGGCAATTTTGTACAACAGAAGGGGTAAACCGACAGGTAAGTCGGATTTTTTTTTATAACGTTATATGTCATACTCGAAATTAAAGATTCGAGTCTACCTACGATCTCAGTGAAATTAATCACTGTCATTATCTCTATTAGAGTATCTATCCTCCATATATGTATTAAATTTGTTATTTTTCCTTCTATTGTATGTTAGTCGGTGTCGTTTTGCAGGTACCCAGCTAAGAAGAATATTTTAAATGCTAGAGATTTTTCTGTTTGTGCACTTATTGTTGGGGCCCTTGTTTTGTTTAAGTTTTGAATATTGGCTAAGACATTTTGAACTTTGACCCTTTTTGAGTTGCGGGATGAATACACATGGCAACCGCGATCGCGCCGCAACTACCAGGAGTCGCGGAGCTACCAAGGTGGCGCGGAAGCACTCGATAGCTGGAGATAGAACAGAGATAAGTGCAGATGAAGGAAACACAGCAGAAGACAGAAAGTGGAACACGCAGACATCAGGAGAGAAGCTGAGAGAAGCCGAAGTGAAGACGCAAAGGAGCCGATAGTCGTGAGAGCGGGTGAATAAATAACAGTCACCCGGCTGAAAAGTTAGTTGAATGTTGAAGGGTGTTGAGAATGCTGAATGCATGCTGAAGAGGTCGCGAGGCTCGAGACAGGGAAAGACGCGCAGAGTAGCGGCGGAGGAATCCTGCATGTTCCTCCTATGGTTTCTTATCTTCTCTATTCTACATTTCTATTCTGTAATCCATCTGTATCAGCTTTGTGAGCTATCAGGAAGACTTCCATGTAATCATGTATTGGGCCAAGAGATTAATATAATGGAAGGTTGCTGTCTTAATAAGATGTTCATGTGTTTGTAACGTGGTTATGCTGGTTTAAAATTTTATTTATGAATGTCTGAATGCTTATTAAGTGATCTTGCATATATAACTTTGTATATGTAATGGATGCACCGTCTTTATTTAGTTGCGGGTTTGTTCCTTGCCACTGATCTAATCCCCTTATGCATGTGGTTGCGGCACGCCTCGGGTGAGACACACTGCTCTCCAGAGCAGGGTGGAAATGCCGGCGTGTTCCTAGACTACACCGGACCCCTTTGTTGGCCACAACTCTTGAACCTGGGTCTTGTCCACGAGACCTGACTTCTCGCCAACAAATGGTTCCGTTGCTGGGACCTGCATGTTCTGAGGGGACCTAGATCATGGTATCGAGGATTTTTGAAGGAGAAATACAGCGATGGTGGGATGATCATCTTGACCAGTTCATTGCTCAGCAAGAAGAGCTGACCAAGAAAAAGGAGGTGGCGATCAAGGAGCTTGTTCTTTTCTCTGACGCAGCTAGTGATACGTACGAAATTTTCTGGGGAAGGTTCCCTACGGACCTTTACAATTGGTTGCGGAGATTACGAGCGACGCTGCCCCAAGAAGGCTTGCGGAAGATAAACCGCAGGTGGACGCACAAAGATCTGGTGGCACTGCATCGGGTAGATACTGAACTAACCCGCGCAGTGGATTTTTGGGTAAGGACCACGTTGGAAGGATACGTTGTGGAGTTTGCTGCTGAGTGCTACCAATCCTTCTCGAAGGCTGAGGCTGTTTTCCACTCAGGGCTGAGAGGGAAGCTGCTAAAAGAGATTCCGCTGTGGATCAAAGCCCTGATGGTGGACGAGGGGTTGATTGAATTCCACAAAACGGGTATGGAAGCGTAAACCTCCCGTACTGGGGGAAGGGTTGAGGGGACTGATGCTGTGTAGACTGTGAGCGTGGGGAGTGGGGAATGGATGTTGAGGCCGCATGCAAGTTGCGGGAGATACGTGCACATCGGCGGGCACAGATCGCCGATAGGTGGCGAAGAAGGGTAATGAGAGATTTGAAGAGAAGGGAGATCGAGAGGAAAAATCAGAAGGAGGTGCCTCAGAGAATGGAAGTTATGGGTTTGGATACCCGGAAAGAAGACGGGACAGCAGTAGAAGTGCAGTGGGTGCATGGGAGCCCAGCGATGCGAGAAAGAGAGATTGTGACCAGCGAAGATAACGGAAAGATGCAGCCCGAAGAAAGTTCCGATGATGAATGGCACGACGTAATGCAGCAGATGTTTCAAGACCAGACGGCACCCACCCCTCTAGGCAGCCCTACTTCTCACCTTCCACATGGCCAGGATCCCGACCTTCCCCTGGTACTGTATCAACCTTTAAGTAATATTTTTATTCAGTTACAAGCTTTGAGTCGGTCATACAATAGTGCATCAGTGTCAGTAACGTCCGGTAACAACAGCGTTGCTAGTAGTGGTATTTTTCCTAGTGGAACCGTTGCGCAACCAGGACCTGGAGGCTTTATCCTGGTTAATTCTCTGCAAGTACAAATGGCAGGATCTTTCACCCGGTATCCAGAGTTCTCTGGCCGGGGCAATGAGGACGTAGAACAACACTGGTATCTGTGCGAAGCCATCTGGAGGGCTCGCCAGACGCCAGATGCAGGGAAGTTAATAGAATTCCAAACCACGCTCAGAGAGAGGGCTCTGCGATGGTTTATCAAGTGGTCTGAGGCGCACCCTAACCCTGTAATTGCGGACGTGAAGCGGGATTTTGTAGGCGAATTCAAGCTTCCCCAGACAGACCAGCAGGGCCTGTCAGAGCTGTGGGAAATTAAGCATAAGGAGGGTGAGACTGCATGGGAGTTGATGCGGCGATTCAAGGACGCGATCGGGAAAATCAGCTACCCGATCGATCCAAACCACCAGAGGGACTGGTTCATCAAGGCTCTGCTCCCCTTGACACGAACCCCTCTCACTCAGCAGAAGATTGATAATCTGCAGGACACTTTGGAGCAGGCCATGAAGATTGAAGCCATGGCGGGCTACCCCCAGGAATATCGAGGGGGGGGGGGGCGGCCCCGCAAGATCCTTCTTTGATAAGGTTGCAACACCAGATCGCCAGCTTGACCGAAAAGCTCAAGGAACTTCAGCCAGTAAGACCAGCGCGACCGAATGTTTGGTGTACTCATTGCCTGGTCGAAGGCCACATCGCAACCGAGTGTCCTCGGTTGCGTGGCGCAGGAGCAGGACCCTCGGTCGCAGCAATCCAGGGGGGTCCACCACCAGGGGGTGGCGCGGCGATGAACCCGCAGGGAGTCTACCAGCCGCAACAGACTTATGCGGGGTTCCCGCCGCCACCGGGTTCCTCCACCACAGAGTACTGCGAGATTTGTCGGACACTGGGGCATCCTCCTCAGATGTGCCCGATATTACAGAAGTACTGCACGGTCCTGAATAATGTATACTGCGAATTTTGTGTGTCCACGACTCACAACACTGAGCAGCGCAGGGCTCTCGACGCACTTGCGGATCGACTGGACCGTCCCTCCTACAGGGTGAACGAGGCTCCGAGGGGACGAGGCGGAGGCATGCGGGGAGTTCGCACAGGCGGACGCGGTCCGGTAAAATGTTACAACTGTGACCAGGAGGGTCACGTGGCTCGCGAATGTCCCCTTCCGCAACGACCCTGGTGTTCCCAGTGCCGGGTCAACGCCCACGCTACAGAAGACTGTCCGGAGCTCATCAAGAAGTGGGAAGAACGGGCGAGGCAGAGGGGAGCGAATCTGATAAACTCAGAACCCCGAGGGGTTGCAACCCCCGACATGCAGAACGTCGCGATAGTAACAAGGGGCAGAAAGAAGACTGGAGAGGATGCCCACGGGAAGGAGCCAGCTCGAGTGGTTCGGCCGGCATCCCCGAAGAAGATGATCAGGCCCGAAGCACAAAAGAAGTATTTCCAGGTGGCAGTTGAGGCATTCGCCCAGTTGCGGAACGAGGGAGGTTTGGAGGAGCCCATGCTGCCAGAATCTGGTGCGCAGAACGTCGCAGGTACTATGGTCGAGGATCGGCTCCGGCTATTCCTCAGGATTGTTGATAACGCTGCGCTGCGGCACCAGCTCAAGCATGCTTTGGACGGAGCACTGCAGGGGCGCGTAGAACATAGAGATCCGGCGGACGCTGGCCCTCAATACATGCAACGTGTCAAGCGGAACAAGCAACGAACAGGCAAAGAATTTCGGCTTAAAACGCAGGTCGCAGGGTTCCAAATTAGCGACACCATGTTGGACTTGGGGTCCGACGTCAACATACTGCCACGAAAGACATGGGAGGCTCTTGGAAGGCCACGGCTAGCCTACTCACCAATCCAACTCAGGATGGCGAACCAGTACTGCATTTTACCAATCGGCCGGCTCGAGGGAGTCGAGGTCGACGTTGCGGGGGTGAAGACATACACCGATTTTGAGGTTATTGATATCATGGGCGACAAGGATCCCTATCCGGCCTTACTCGGCATTGATTGGGCTTTTGAGAATTACGCCATCATCGACCTCAAGAAGGAGCTAATGATCTTTGAGGATGGGGAGGTACGGGTCACCCAGCCTCTCGACCCGTATCAGGGCCCGCAATATACAGAAACAGTGGAAAATCGGGAGGATGCTCAGATAATGAACCATCTCTATCAAATGACTGCAGGGAAGCGGGACGATTATATTAACCCGACCAGGAGTGTGCAGAGCTCAGAGCTCGGATCCGAATTCGCCTGGGAAGACTGGCAGCAAGGGGGATACGAGACCACCACGCAGAGATGTGCCTCCATTGCTCAGGTCCGGTGGGTAGGAACTGAGATCCGCGGATATCCCACATTGTCGAACATGCAGGCAGTCAATACTTTTATTGCCAAGGTGGAAGATCGGGTCCCAGTTGAAAGCTGAATGGCCCTTTTGGATGTGGCCTTGCAGTCAACGTCGGCATGATGGTGGAAAAATCACCGCAACACTCTGTTGCGATGGGAGTGCGTGGCGGATGCTCTGCGGGCACGCTTTAAAGAGGATGAAGGACCCTCCAGTACGCTTAAGTATCATGGAAATGAAAACCTGCGACACCACTTGCGGGCCTGCGAAGAACAGTGTCGTAGCACACGGTACCCTGAGGAGCTGTGGGTCCACAGGTTTATCCACTCTCTAGGCACTATTCCCCAGGCTTGGTACCTGGAGGAAGAGCGGAAATGGGGAACCCGCTCTTGGCAGGAAGTTGTGGACAAGTTTGTACGGTGCTTCTTGTTTGAAGGGGAGACGGCGCAGGAGTCTCAGGCCATGCAGGCAATCAAGGAGGTCTTGTTTTTCCGCCAGCCCGAGCCCGATGAGGGCCCGGTTGTGTCCCGACCTGAGGTCAGGCGCGAGTTGGTTTGTCACCGGATTGACGGCGATCCGGCGGATGAGAGTTTGGAGGACCTCAGGCATCTCTACTTTGACGAAAAGGAGGGCGAGCGGAGCATCAGCGAAGATCCGACGACTGAAGGGGTCCATTTACAGCCGCTGAAGACGAAAAAAATGAACATTGGAACGGACGAGAAACCTAAGCTGGCAACGGTGGGAGATTACTGGGATGAGGAGGCAACAAAAGAAATTTTCAGTCTGCTCCGGGAATACGAAGATATGTTTCCATCTTTAGTTGCGAACCTGAAGGGGATCAAGGGGGATCTGGGCGAGATGCGGATCACACTGAAACCGAGGGCTAGGCCGGTGAAGCACCGACCCTACCGGTTGAATCCACGTATAAAAGAGAAGGTCAAGATGGAGATTGACAAGATGCTGGCTGCAGGTCTCATCTTCCCAGTAGAAGAAGCAGAGTGGGTGAGTCCTATTGTCATCCAGAACAAGAAGGACAAAGCGGAGATCCGTGTCTGTGTAGATTACCGGAGCCTGAACAATTCCTACATCCACGATCCGTTTCCCACTCCTTTCAGCGATGAAGTTCTAGACCATGTCGCGGGAAACGAAGCTTACTCTTTCACTGATGGGTTTTCGGGTTACCATCAGGTGCGCATCGCCGAGGAAGACAAAGCAAAGACGACATTCACCACTGAGTGGGGATCTTTCGCATACCACGTTATGCCGTTTGGTCTGAAGAACGCACCGGCTGTGTTTTCCCGGATTGTCATTGCTGCTTTCCGGGAGTACATTCACAAGTTCCTGGAGGTTTACATGGACGACTGGATGGTCTACAGTCTGTTGAAGAAACACGCCTCCCTGTTGCGTGTTATGTTCGACTGGTGTCGTCAGCTGCAGATTTCTTTGAACTTGAAGAAATGTATCTTTGCAGTTCCATTCGGCACACTCTTGGGCCACGTGGTATGCAAGAAAGGGGTCTGCGTCGACCCTGCCAAGGTCACATTCATCGTCCACATGGAGGCCCCCGAGACCGTGAAGCAGTTGCGGGCACTGCTCCGGCACACTGGCTATTACAGGCAGTTTATTCGCAACTACGCAAGGATTACGGCCCCTCTGGAGAAACTGTTGCGGAAGTCAGAAGCCTTTGAGTGGACGGTAGAGTGCAAGAAGGCACTTGACACATTGAAGGAGAAGTTGGCGACGGCACCCATACTGGTTCATCCCGACTGGGATAAGCAGTTCCATGTGCATATTGATGCATCCGGAATTGCACTTGGAGCTGTATTGGCGCAACCCGGGGAGACGACAGTTGACCACCCGGTGTACTTCGCCAGCCGTCGGTTGTCAAATGCGGAGAAGAATTACACCACGACCGAGTGGGAGGCATTGGCGATGGTGTACTCTCTCCAGAAGTTCCGCCACTATCTTCTGGGCGGCAAATTTACATTCTTCACGAACCATTCTACATTGAAATACCTGGTGAATAAGCCTATGTCGGAAGGAAGAATCTGTCGTTGGCTTCTACTTTTTCAGGGGTTCACGTTTGAGGTGATTGTCAAGCCTGGCAGGTTGAATGTTGGTCCTGATCATTTGTCCAGGTTGGAGAGGGGGGAGAATGAAGGCCCGTTGGACGATCAGCTACTGGATGCTGACCTCTTCCGAGTTGAAGCAGTACCAGATTACCTGGCTGACATTGCCACTTATCTGACCACGGGACAGTGCCCTGAGGATTACACCCCGCTTCAGAAACGCCACCTGGTTGTCCGGGCGGCCGACTACCAATTGATCGCAGGGCAGCTGTACAAACTGGGCCTTGATGAGGTGTTGCGCAGGTGTGTTCTTGACCACGAAGGGGAAGCAGTGATGTGGGAATGTCACAGTGGTGTTGCAAGAGGGCATGTGGGTGCAAAACCCACCGCAAGGAAGGTGCTCCAAGCTGGCCTGTGGTGGCCGACGGTACATGCAGACTGTAAGACCTACGTGAAGCGTTGCGATGTTTGCCAGCGGACGGGAAGGCCTTCGCACCGGGACGAGCTTCCGCTACACCCAGTGCATGTGTTGCGGCCGTTTGAAAAGTGGGCTGTTGATTTCGTAGGTCCCATCGCACCAATCGCTCGACACTCCAAGGCCTGGTACATCATTACCGCAACTGATTACCTCACACGGTGGGCTAAGGCAGCGGCGGTACGCGACTGTTCGGCAGAGACCGCTGCCCGGTTCATTTTTGAACACATCATCAGCCGCTTTGGCTGTCCTCGAAGTTTTACCAGCGATCAGGGTACGCATTTCAGTAATTCCACGGTTAGGTCACTACTGGCCACATTTATGATTCAACATCATAAAAGCAGCCCATACCACCCGCAGGCCAATGGTACGGTGGAAGCATTCAACAAGATTCTTGAAAAGGGCTTGACTAAAATTTTTAATGCTCAGCGCGACGATTGGGACAAGCGCCTCCCAGCGGCATTATGGCCCTACCGAACCACAGTGAAATGTTTGACCAACCAGACACCATTCCAGTTTGTGTACGGCCGGGAAGCTGTGATTCCCGCTGAGTTCGCTATACCCAGTCTTTTGATCGCAACGTCCCTTCAATTCTCAGAAGAAGCGTCACTTCGGGAATGCCTCCAGGATCTACAGGAGCTGGATGAGGCCCGATTCCTCGCGGAATTCCACCAGAAGGTTCAGAAGGCCCAGCAGAAAGCGTGGCATGACCGCCACATCAAAACAAAAGCCTTCCAAGTTGGCGGCAAAGTTTTCTTATATGACAGTCGGTTCCAGAAGTTTCCAAGCAAGCTCCAGATGCACTGGTTGGGACCCTACTTTGTCATCGAGATCCGCGACTCCGGAGCCGTTCGGTTGGCACAGCTGGACGGTACAGTTCTTCCCGGGTGGGTGAATGGCGCACGCCTGAAGCCCTACCAGGAGTAGGTTTCTTTCACTTTTCATCAATAACTCTCGCAACCGAGAGAACCCGTAGAGTAGCTTAGTCAAATAACTCTCCCGCAACCGGGATGAGCGTAAGTAGTCTTTTCCGTTCATAGGTAATCAGTCAAATAATTGGTCAGTTGCGGATACATCACCGCAACCGACTGTGGTCGGGGCGGACCAGTCTAGCGTGTCGTTCGTGTAGGATCCATCCCCGTGCCAGTGTTAGTCCAGATCATTCCCGTCAGTCCTTTTGTCAGTCCGTAGGATCGCTCAGATTTGCTTCATAAATTACCATAATAGACAGTAATCGTACCGTAATCATTGCCCATTACCCGCAGTTCCCTCAGTCGTCGAGTCCGCCCATCTTCCCATGACGCCGTCAGCAACTGTCAGATTACACACAGGCACGCGATTGATCGCACGATTATCGCAGCCTCGAAGGATAGCAAGAATTAATTTCCGTTATGGAGTCTCATCAGCTCCTCTCGTGCCAGGGAATGCCATAACTTGCATGGAGACTAATCGCTCGAGAATGACGGACCAGTTCAATTTGCCAAGTTCAGCGATTCTAGAGCAGTTTCAGGCTCCAAGCACACCGCACCCCGACGGAAGCTCCCGAAGAATCCTCCAAGTCTACCAGCGCCGCACCAAGATGCCAAGAGCTCTCATCTCCGTCCTCGAACCAGCACTGGACAGCAGAATTCACCGTGTAGAATCGCTCGTTGGCAAGTATGACAATGCAGCATGCATGGACGCCAACTTGTCTGACCCAGTGGAATTTCCCCACCTCCACTGGCAGACCAACATGGAGCACCATTACACGCCAGGCAGCAGCTCCAACAGTCGGATGCGGCCAGAATTCAGGGGTTTGCAACAGTCGTCCTTAATGCATTTGAGGACTCTTCCAGTTTTCGGAACTACGGGACCAGCTCTGCAATGCACATGGTTCCTCCTTAGTCGGATACAGAACGGGTCCCTGTGGCTCAACGAAGAAATTCCAATTCACGCCAAACACATTCATCAGCTTACAGGGCTATCTGTAAATGGTGCAGATGTCTCCGGTGCTGGCCAGACATCCTCCAAGTGCGCCCGAAAGTCGGGTGACTCGGACCTGTATACCAAGTATGGCACTCGCCGGGGTGGCAAAGGTGCCAAAATTGACTTGATCAACAAACCAGAAATACGGTTCGCTTGCTACCTGATCGCTAGCAAGACGATGCGCCATTACACGAAGGGAGAATGCACCCTGGACACAATTTCTATTGTAGAGCACTGCACCCGAGGTGCCAAGTTGAATTGGTGCTCTTTCGTGTTGAAGGAACTCTTCGCGGCCTGCGAAGAAAACTACAAGCGTACCACTAGTTTCATTTACGGCTACTTGATCTTAGCCTTCGCCATGTGGAAATGGCACCTTCCTCTTATCCGGACGCCGACGGAGATCACCGCGAGCCAGCCTCTTGCGATGAGATACACCCCCTGGCAGGTGTCCATGGATCCCAGCACCAAACAGGTGAACGCGGAGGCGTTTCGTGCATGGTACGGGATGATGACAGATGTGGTGACCAACCAGCAACGGGTGCCCAGGCACCTGTTGGATGAATACAGTGAGCAGGTGTGGTTTGGGGTCAGCCACAGGCACACCTTCCTCCGACCAACTTGCGTACCGGACACCACCTTTCACATGGCGCCCCTCCGCTTCTAGTTGAACGACGACACCTTTCACCGGGAGGTCTCTGCATGGCCAGGGGTCGTCAAGCACGTCCGCGACGGGATCACCCGCTATAACTTTGAGGGGATGCTGCCGGCACAGCGGCCTGCCGCGACCGGCACAGGGGGATCTTCACACGTTGCGGCGGAACTACCATAAGATGCAGCTGAGACCGCACCGGACCTGCCAGAATCGCTGGTCCCCATCGTCGAGCACCTCAATGACCAGGTACGACGACTTAATGTGGCCACCCAAGTTGCTTCAAGTGGTGCTCCTATATTTCCTTCATTTGCTGAATTTCATATCAGTCGGTCTCGCGTTCCCTCCAATACTGCCCCCCTCATTTCTCCCATCCCCACTAACCTGTTCACTTCTGCCACCCCTCTCATCACACCGATGGGCGAACCAGGCCCAGAACTCAATTCATCAGGCCCACCTCCATCCAAGAGGGCCCGCATTGCTACCACGGACCCAGTGGTGGATCTGACTGATGATGATCCACCAGCCACTCCACCCACAGCAACTTTGATCCTGGAGGAACCTCTGATCGATCCGGCAGAGTTCCTCAACCTTCGCCTCCCCCCCACTTCTTTCCCTCAATCCACCGCTCCCTCCACCGGCCGAGCACCTGCCACCTCCTCCAATCCATCCAATTCATCAGCCACTGTGTCAGATTCTTTGATCCGGGAACTTTTCGGCGGTGATCACGGGGCGGAAGTCACCTCCAGTACTGCAGCCGTGGTACCACCGGTTGACCCCGTGGCCACACCCCAGGATCCTACTGCTACTATATCTACCAAGTTCACGAATGGTGGGGCTGATTCGGCTGCCCCTCCCCTAGAGCAGACCACGTAGCAAGACCGACCGGAGACCGAGATGGCCACTTCAGTGTAGCAGCCGACGCCGGTCCATCCTCAAGAGACTTCAAGCCGACCAACGGCCAGGGGCCAATCTTCGCAGGAACAGATGCCAGAGCAGGGTGCACCCAGCACAACCAATTCAGAACCATGGACTTCAGCACAACTGTACCTTCTCATTCAGTGGGCGGCCCTAAAGGCCGAACAGATTCACACAGGGCTGGAGCAGCGGTGCACCGAGCAGCAGAATCAAATCACGGTGCTTACTAAACAGCGCAATCAGCTGGCTCGGGAGAAGGCCAACTTACAGGAGCAGGTCCACATTGTTGTTCAGGCGATCTCCAGCGTATGGCCCGCTGCAAGGGCTCATTATGCTCCACTTTTGGCCACCATAGAGGAGGACAGTATAGCACTACAGGCTCACCACCTCTAGGAAGTTTTCACTATTGTTTGCAGAGAGAACCAGGAACTCCAAGCGGCATTAGCCGCACGGCCTACCCTTCCAGAACCACCGAGTGTACATTCAGAACAGGTAACTGCCAAGCAGACTCAGGCAGTTGGTATGCAAGCAACTCTCCATTCCACTGCAGCCGCGGCTTCTGCCCTTCTGCGCAGTTTGCAGGAGTGCTCACTCGCCTTAGCTGTCAAGACGCAGCCTATCGCTGCCCAGCTGCAAAAAATCTCCCGCGACATTCGGGCGACCACGGACCCTGCAAGGTTAGATCAACTCTACGCCCAGTCGGACGAGCTGGAACTTCACATGCAACATACTGAGGCCGAATCAGCAACGGCCAAACACGTCATCCGGGAGATTCGTCCGCCCCTTCACGCCAATGCTGACTCCATGCAACAGCTGGATGCCAAGGCCGAATCCCAGCTTGCCACGCTGTTCGGGGCTGACCCGACGACGATAGATGAAGCCGCCGCCACCCGGATCTCCCAAGAAGCCGACTTGCTTGTGCAGGAATGGCAGCAAGTGGTGGCGGCCTTCACCGAGCTTCGAGATACAGCGCTCCGCCGGGTCCCGGAGTTGGGGCCCTTGTTTGCACAACCAGATGGCGGAGCACAGTAGGAAAGGGCGCAGGGGGAAGGCACAGCAGAGCAGAGCACGGGTGCCAGTGGGGCAATGGATGTAGAAACTGCTATTTGTGATTGACTCGCGGACGAGTCAAGGAATTGTGGTCGGGGCCTGTTGGGGCCCTTGTTTTGTTTAAGTTTTGAATATTGGCTAAGACATTTTGAACTTTGACCCTTTTTGAGTTGCGGGATGAATACACATGGCAACCGTGACCGCGCCGCAACTACCAGGAGTCGCGGAGCTACCAAGGTGGCGCGGAAGCACTCGATAGCTGGAGATAGAACAGAGATAAGTGCAGATGAAGGAAACACAACAGAAGACAGAAAGTGGAACACGCAGACAACAGGAGAGAAGCTGAGAGAAGCCGAAGTGAAGACGCAGAGGAGCCGATAGTCGCAAGAGCGGGTGAATAAATAACAGTCACCCGGCTAAAAAGTTAGTTGAATGTGGAAGGGTGTTGAGAATGCTGAATGCATGCTGAAGAGGTCGCGAGGCTCGAGACAGGGAAAGACGCGCAGAGTAGCGGCGGAGAAATCCTGCATGTTCCTCCTATGGTTTCTTATCTTCTCTATTCTACCTTTCTGTTCTGTAATCCATCTGTATCAGCTTTGTGAGCTATCAGGAAGAGTGCCATGTAATCATGTATTGGGCCAAGAGATTAATACAATGGAAGGTTGCTGTCTCAATAAGATGTTCATGTGTTTGTAACGTGGTTATGCTGGTTTAAAATTTTATTTACGAATGTCTGAATGCTTATTAAGTGATCTTGCGTATATAACTTTGTATATGTAATGGATGCACCGTCTTTCTTTAGTTGCGGGTTTGTTCCTTGCCACTGATCTAATCCCCTTATGCATGTGGTTGCGGCACGCCTCAGGTGAGACACACTGCTCTCCAGAGCAGGGTGGAAATGCCGGCGTGTTCCTAGACTACACCGGACCCCTTTGTTGGCCACAACTCTTCAACCTGGGTCTTTTCCGTGAGACCTGACTTCTCGCCAACACTTATGCATGTAGGTTTACCACCCAGTACGTTAATGATTATTTTGATATTAGTATTTCCCGCAACAGTTTTCACATATGATGGAACTTAAGTCACAGCTAACTAATATCATTCATGACCTAATATTTTCTCTACAGTACTCAAAAATTTCAATGTTCATTTTTAAATAGTTGGAGATTTGAATACCAAACCATTACATATCGATGTTTTATTCTCTTTGTGACAGAGATTCTTTTAATTTACAAAATTTATTTATAGAGTGTTGTCTTTTGCCATGAAATATTTTCTGCAAATAAAAGCCTAAGTAGCTTGTGTAAATAAAATTTGTTCCCTCATAAGGGCTATTTTGTTTATGTCAGACATAACTGAATACTGAAATCTTCTTCCTACAGAGACAGGGGTTTTTTTCCTGGAAGGTAGTTTATAGAAGTTGTCTTTTCATTTTGATATTCAGTTTATGTGACAGTTCATGTTCTACTCTTCTAATTTTAGTGAAGAATTTTTCATATAGTGCTAGTTTATATATATTTATCTCATTAACTCCTTTAATTAATCAGAAGCAGGTTAAAATTTCCTTACAATTTTTCCTGTGGAGAATTATGTATCCTCAGATCTAGACCAACACTGGTTTAGAGATTCTGTTGGATTCTACTCCACAGATATTCTTGCTTACAACTATACAAAATCATGAAGGTGAAATCCTGATGATTTATTCTGTTGAATGTGGCATTCAATATTTTTAATATAAAATCAAATAACTATATGTAGCCAATTCATACCACAGAAAATAGAAAACCAGTGCAATTTGATTACATACCACTTAGGCAATCGACCAACCTCCCAACCTTAGAATCCTTCTGTCTCCTAGGACTCACCCCCGAGCTGAGATCACCTCCAAGAACAGATCAACCCCTTGATCTGTTTAGGAGCAGCTTATTTAAGCTCATGTTCCCCAAAGCATGTTTCTAATTCTGCGTCCAGAATAGCAGGAAGGTTTTCTTCCTGTTTTGCCTAGGCTTCCCATTTTGGGACTCTTTAAAGCTATTTTATGCTTTTCCTCATATTTTCCAGCTTTTTACCTGTTCCCAATTACTTTCCTCATCATTGGGGAAATTTAGATTCTTCCTCAAAAATCTAAATTAGAATTAATTCCTTTCAAGGATTTTTTGAAAGATTGTGGGGAATAGTTGCCTTATCCATCCTCATGGATTTAGCAAGTGATCTCATAATCTCATTTTGTTCAATATGCACACAATCATTTTATTCATTTCCTCAACTTAAATATTAAATTACATTCACAAAATACTTATCCTTTGGGGTCCACTCCCCTTAGGATTAAATTTCAATGTCTAACTTTGAAATTCAAACACATAAATTGGGGGTGTTACATGCATTTGATAAATGTTTTTGTTCTTCCTGCTTGTAACTATGATAAACATAAATTTTCTTATAAATTGTGACAATGAATAAAAGCATCAATCAACTATATAAACAATGAATCATACTTAATCATCCATATAATATTTTGGTCTTGGTTGTAGTTTTTTGGGACATTCCCTTGTCATTATATACTTTCTTTTTAAATAATTTAGAATATATATATATATATATATATATATATATATATATATATATATATATATATATAGAGAGAGAGAGAGAGAGAGAGACTAATTCTATCTCCATCATTTCATGGTCAATCTCTTGATTAATTCCTTTCTTCTCATAATTACGTATAATAGACATCCAAAAATGTTATAAATATGAAAATTAAATAAATTAAAAAAGTAACACGAGAAATAACCAAACAAATTATGTACTTGGTATAATAACATCTTCTCCTCCTATTTCCATCTCTAAATTTGATTCAACATCATGTGCACTATATTGATTATTTGTTTGCTTTCCACTTTCATCATTCCTTGTTTTGGAATCCCCATCATTATTCATTGTAGTAAACATTTTGACAATTCAGAAATTTGAACAAAATAGTATCCAAAGTATTATAAGAGAAACCAAAAAGAAGATATGGTACCTGAATTTTCCAACAAGCTAATGGATCCTTGATTTGATAGTTGAAAAGATTTGTAACTATTCAACATTATTGTCCTTTGTGATTCTATTTTCACAACACATGCAATTCTTCTTCTATATGTACAACAAGCCTTGATTAAATTTTCCCCCGCATAAAGAGAAATAACCACTTTTGCATCACTACATTGTTGATGTCTTTCCAATAAATCCATCCAGAAATCATAATCTCTCTCATTTTCATCAAGTGTGTCTTCAAATGTGTGAGAGTATTTTGAAGCCTCGAACATTTTTAGTTCTGAAGTATAGAAATGTATAGTCAAAACTATATCATAACTATAATTATTTTGGGACTTATATTCATAAATTCCAGTAGTCATTTTATATTTGAACTTGGAGTTCTGTATGGCAATTTCCAAAGTTTGACGTACATCATTACAAAACCAAATTTCTACAAAGAGAACTGTAGTAAAGCCATTCAACTCATTTTTTTCGATAAGAAATCGAAAAAATTCAATATAATAGCTCTTATGGAATGGTTCTTTTTTCAAAGCCACTGTATCCAGAACAACAAGGTCAGTATGTAAAACTGGCTGCAACTGACATGGAAAAGAGTGAAAAAGTGTTGACAAAAGATCAGGCCCTCCAAAATGACAACCAAATTCAAAATTGTTGTCAATCTGTTGAATGTTTGTTGATTCTTTTATCATTCTGTCAAGGACTCCACATGCTTGTTTAGAAAGGGAATCTATCTTTGTATTTCGTGTTCCTTTTACATAAGTAGACCCCTCCACAGTTTGCAGAAATTGGAAAATATGAGCTCGTTAATTTCATAATGCTCAAGAATATTGAATGTGGTAAGAGTCTTATCATTCAATTTCTCATCATGACTTTGACAATATGCAACCATTGCATCCAATATTGTTCTGTTGGTTTTCAATTTAGAACAATAATCTTTCAATTTTATGGCATCTGCTAGATGATTAGGTGGAATAGAAAACCAAATGGTTCCATTCAATAAATTTTCTGCTACTAAACCAATTTCTTCTATGGTTAATCCCTGAAGGGGACGAAAAGTAGCCGCTGTCAAACTGTGTAGACTATTCTTCTTGTAGTTCTCAAAATCAGGTCGGCTTGGAGAACACTTTAATGTGCCTAGTTGGTAACAATTAAAGAAAATCTCCCAGTTATCCCAAATATCTTGATTAAGATATAAGAGAATTTTTTTATTAGAAAAATTTGTAATTGGACAGTCGAAGAAGGAGCACAACATTTCATCATTGACCTGATAAAATCATACATATAAACTAATAAAAATTCAATGTAGAGATGAAATTAAAAAAGGATTAAACTAATGAGAATTCATTACAAATATGAGAAAATATGACACATATTATTGACTTTAAATGTTAAATGCAAAAACAATAAAATAATGTACCTTGTCTTCAGCTGTCTTGGAGCATCCAATCCTCCTTTTCTTTAATTTGTCATTGGCAATTAAGAAATTTCTTGCTGATCGGACACAATCAATAAATGGAGTTTTGTAGAATACGTTATTGGCAGAATTTAGTTGACAACAAATGCGAATCACCTCAATGGGTTCAACTGATGGACACAAGAATCGAGCATTTCGTTTTTTATATTTTTGTTTCGCCTCCATAGATACATTATATTTAGGATTTGATAAAATTTCTTTCGCTTCCTGAATGGTGTGTTGGCCATCAACTATCCAAAAATTGATATTCTTAGCATCTAAATCTGTCTCATTTATAATTTTGATAGATTTCACCAATGGATCAGACTCATTGATGTCAAATGGAATCAGAAGAGCATCAGGCAATGAGGTTTGAAATTTCTCTAGGAATGATTTCACTAATACTTGAACATTTAAATAATCTCGTGATATCAATTTAAACACTTTGGGGGCTTCTCTACATCTTACAACATCCACCTTTCTACTAAAGGTGTTTGAAAATAGATAGCAATGCTTGAAAACTTCATGAATTTCATCACATTGATCTGCAAGTTTTGTTGTCTCAAATTCAACTTTCCTAGCTTTTTGAAATTTTGTAGTAGGTTTGAAATCACTTTCAATAATGTTCTCTTATAATTCAGATAAATATACTCTTCTCAAAGCAAGTAAATGACAATCGAGTTTATCATCTGGTATTTTGTCAAGAAGTTTTATTTTTTGTTGTAAATAAAGAAGTACAGATGATGTTTTTTTACATCTTACATAGCGGTATCTTAGAACTATAGTGATGTGTTCTAAAATATCTATGCAACTATTCAATCCAGATGTAGCAAAACTCTCATAGTTATCCAACTTAAACATTGAATTCTTTATCGTATTTGGTGAATTTTTACTTGAAGCTTCAATCAAATCTGGTCTAAATTTTTTATACTCCACTTGACAAGAAATTAATTTTACTTCATTTTCTTTAATCACCTCCACTTGAAAGTCAATGTCATTTTCATTGCAAGCATAGAAATTAATAATTATTCCTAATATCTCAGGTTCTTTTTCATCGATGGATCCAAATAAGTACATATCAGGATACATATTCATGGGAGTTTCTATCTGGACATACCAATCTTGCACAAACTCATATTTATTAGATGTGTTGTATTTTTTAATCATTTCAAAGGTAGAAGTTGAAGGTGTTATTGATACTGCCATTTGAGTTGATTTTTTCTTTTCTTAGATGATGACTGTAACATTTCACTTGCTTTGGTGCCAACCGATTCTGCATACAAAAATAAAAAATTATTTGCATAAATCAAAATGAAATTAAAATTTCAAATATTGTCATGTAATGTTATTTTAAAATTTACAAGACCACCTAACCTAACCATTTATAAGAGAGTATACATAAAATATAAAACAACCATGGTAATTGAAGTAGACGTTGTTTGTATATCACTTGTTTTTCGTTTTCTCTTCACTCCTTTATTTGGATTGTCAGGCACACAAGATTCCACATCTTATGAAAAAATAAATAAAGAAATATATAAATTATGGAAGCCATGAAATACCAAATATTATTCACTAACCTTATAATACACTATTTTCTTTACATGCACAATAATAAAGGAGTGCATGTGTAATGCAATTTTAATATATGACACCAAAAATAATCGCCTATCTAAAATTGTGAGGAAAAACAAAATTATAAGAGAGTATACATAAAATATAAAACAACCATACCAATCGAAGGAGATATTTTTTGTATATCACTTGTTTTTCGCATTTTCTTCAATCCATTACTTGGAATTTCAGGGACACGAGATTCCACAGCTTATGAAAAAAAAATTATGGAAGGCATGAAATACAAAATATTATTAAACAACCTTAATCAAAAAGCTAAAATTGTTAGGAAAAGCAAAATACACACGTTAGTATGGGGTTTCCACATTAAAACCCACTCCTAGTGCTATTCGCATGTGCTTTTGTGTAAAAGCGGATCTTTAATGTGGAAAATCCAACTAACATGGTGTATTTCAATTTTCATAGCAATATTTGGCAGGAGATTATTCAATAATAAATCAAAATTCATTAAGTTGTAAATTGCATACTAGAATTTTGTCAAATTATTTGAAAATTAATATAAAATCGATTTTTAGAATCTCACATTTTGTACCATAGTTCTTAGAATCTGAAAACATTTGTAAGAATTTATAACGGTTAAAAATTAAATGAATTAAAAAACAATATAAATTCATGTTATACAACATCTCATTTCATACATATGCATAAAAGCAAAGAATCTCAAAGCATATGAAAGTATTCTTAAAAAATAAGGATAACATGAACTTCATTAATCAACAATCATTTATTAGCAACCATTGTAACAAAGTACAAACTAATTTTAAAATTGTCATACCATTTTTTGATTTTGGTGTTGTATTTGGTGAAATTCCTTTTTCCTTTGATGATTCCTTTGAATTCCCACTAGCTTCATGGTCCATGGTTTCTAAAAATGAAGTAAGAAACTATTATCAGAGTTTCAAATTATCAAAGAAAATATTATTTTATAAATACTACCACTATTTGCATCATTGTATGTGTAACAAAATGAGCAAGAACAGTGACAAGTGTAGAAATCACAATAATATCTAATCATGGTGTTTATTACAGAAAGGGTGCCACCCCTAAATAATTTATTATGTTCTTTTAATTGTGCCTATAAGAAAGCTAGCACCTGCTAGCTTTTCTTCTAGTACAAGCATTAAGCACGTTACCAAGAGACAACAATACACTGTGAATAAATAAATACAATAGTTATTTTAATTGTGTCTATAAGAAAGTTAGCACCTGCTAGCTTTCCTTCTAGTACAAGCCTTTAGCACATTACCAAGAGACAAAAATACACTATGAATAAATAACAACAATAGTAGATACTACAACAACATCATGTTTACACAAAATTCATTAATCAACAATCATTTACTAGCAACCATTGTAACAAAGTACATGCTAATTTTAAAATCGTCATACCATTTAAAGATTTTGGTGTTGTATTTGGTGAACTTCGTTTTTCCTTTGATGATTCCTTTGAATTCCCACTAGCTTCATGGTCCATGGTTTCTGTAAATAAAGTAAGAAACTATTATCATAGTTTCAAATTATCAAAGAAAATATGAATTTATAAATACTACCACTACTTGCATCGTTGTATGTGTAACAAAATGAACAAGAACAATAACAAGTGTAGAACTCACAATAATAGCTAATCATGGTGTTGATTAGAGAAAGGGTGACAACCCTAAATAATTTATTATGTTATTTTAATTGTGTCTATACGAAAGCTAGCACCTACTAGCTTTCCTTCTAGTACAAGCATTAAGCATGTTACCAAGAGACAACAATACACTGTGAATAAATAACAACAATAGTTCTTTTAATTGTTTCTATAAGAAAACTAGCACCTGCTAGCTTTCCTTCTAGTACAAACATTAAGCACGTTACCAAGAGACAAAAATACACTGTGAATAAATAACAACAATAGTAGATACTACAACAACATCATGTTTACACAAAATTTTTCTTTTATAGTCATGTATATTCTTAGTTTTCTATAGAGACCATCAAAAGGCAAACACATTGAAGAATTTTTTCTATCACATACAAGTCTTCACCAACAACATTGCATTGTAAAGAAAATCTAGTGCATGATGAAATTCCTTCTATCACAAACACAAACACATTGTCAAAAATACATTGCAACAATAATCTTTCCTAGGACATCTCCATGCTTGCGAGTTTTGTCCTTACTTTTTGAAGACAACGAATTTGTATTCCATTCCTACATAGTTTGTTGTTCCAATACAAAAAATGTTAAACCCTCAAATTATTAGAAGGCCCTTTGTATGAAATATGTGGTCTAAGAATGAAATATGGGACAAATAGAAGCATGTTTCCAACAACAATATTGCATTTAAAAATAAATAAATGAATTAAAAAACAATGTGAATTCATGTTCTATGACATGCACAAAAGAAAAGAAGCTAAAAGCATATGCAATTTTTCTTAAAAAATAAGAATAACATGAACTTCATTAATCAATAATCATTTATTGGCAACCATTGTAACAAAGTACAAACTAATTTTAAAATTGTCATACCATTTAAAGATTTTGATGTTGTATTTGGTGAACTTCCTATTTTCTTGGAAAATTCCTTTGAATTCCCAAGAGCTTGAGGGTCCATGGTTTCTGAAAATAAAGTAAGAAACTATTATCATAGTTTCAAATTATCGAAGAAAATATGAATTTATAAATACTACCACTACTTGCATCATTGTATTTGTAAAAAAATGAACAAAAACAATAACAAGTGTATAACTCACAATAATAGCTAATCATGGTGTTGATTAGAAAAAGGGTGCCACCCCTAAATAATTTATTATGTTATTTTAATTGTTTCTATAAGAAAGCTAGCACTTGCTAGCTTTCCTTCTAGCACAAGCATTATTAAGCACATTACCAAAAGAGAACAATAGAAGATACTACAACAACATCATGTTTACAAAAACTTTAACTTTTAGTCATGTATATTCTTAGTTTTATATAGAGACTGTAAAAAGGCAAACACATTGAAGAATTTTTTCTATCACATACAAGAGATTTCCAAAAACATTGCATTGTATAGTAAATCTAGTGCATGATGAAATTCCATCTATCACAAACAAAAACACATTGTCAAATAAAACATTGCAACAATAATCTTTCCTAGGACATCTCCATGCTTGCGAAATTTGTCCTTGCTTTTTGAAGACAATGAGGTTTTAGTCCATGCCTATGTAGATCGTTGTTACAATATAATAAATGTTAAACCCTCAAATGATTAGAAGGCCCTTTGTATGGAATATGCGGTCTAAGAATGAAATATGGGACAAATAGAAGCATTTTTCCAACAACATTGCATTGTGAAAAAAAGCATTCTATATTACCCTCTATCACAAACACAAGCACATTGTCAATAAAAATGATGCAAGGTGAAAGAAATCCAACGCATGTTAAATTTCATTTTAGCATAAAATAAAACACTTAAGAACATTTTACGCTAAAATAAATCTAGCATTTGGTAGAATTACTTCTATAAAAAACATGAGCACATTTCCAACAACAATATTGCTAACAAAATTAAATGAAGCGCATGCTAGATTTGTTACTAATAAAGACATGAGAAAATTTCCAATAACAACGTTGCTAGGTGAAAGAACTTTAAACATGCCACATTTCCTTCTAGAATAAATAAAATCTCACGTCAACATTGCAAGAGTATAATATATCTAACATGTGATCAATTTTCTTCTAACATAAACACAAACACGTTTCAAATTGAAATAAATCTAACACGTGCTATATTTCCTTCTAGCACATAACAACATTGAAGGACAAAACAAATCTAGTGCATGCTATAGATTTATTTCTATCACAAACACAATGACATTCAAAGGTGAGGGAAACATAATGTGTGCTATATTTCTTTCTAGCCCCACCATAAGCATGTTGCCAATAAAAAAATTATAAGGTGAAAGAAATGTAATGTGTGTAAGATTTACTTCTAGCATAGAGACAAGCACAGAAGCCCATTATAAGGTGAAAGAATTCTAGTGCAAGCTAGATTTTCTTCTAGCAAAAAAAAAAAGCATGTTGACAACAACAAAATTATAGGGCAAAGGAAATATAACATGTGCTATATTTCCTTATAGCACAACACAAGTACATTATAAGATGAAACAAATCTAGGACGTGCTAGATTTCCTTCTAGCACACACATAAGAACATAAAAACATTGTAGCGTTAAATAAATCTAACACCTGCAAAATTTACTTATAGCACAAGCTAAAGCACATTGCCAATAACAACATTGCAAGAAAAGAAATCTAACATGTGCTAAATTTCCTTCTAACATAGTCACATGCATATTTCCAATAACAACATTGCAAGGTCAAAGAATCTATCATATTTCCTTCTAGCACAAACAACTAGATTACCAACCACAACATTGCATTCTGAAACAAATCTAGTGCATGCTAAATTTCCTTCTAGCTCAAACCCAAACATAACAACATTGAAGGGTTAAATAAATCTAACACATGCAAAATTTACTTCTAGCACAAGCTAAAGCACATTACCAATAACAACATTGCAAGAAAAGAAATATAACATGTGCTAAATTTCCTTCTAACATAGTCACATGCATATTTCCAATAACAACATTGCAAGGTCAAAGAATCTAGCATATTTCCTTCTAGCAAAAACAACCAGATTTCCAACCACAACATGGCATTCTGAAACAAATCTAGCGCGTGCTAAATTTCCTTCTAGCTCAAACCCAAACATAACAACATTGTAGGGTTAAATAAATCTAACACATGCAAAATTTATTTCTAGCACAAGCTAAAGCACATTTCCAATAACAACATTGCAAGAAAAGAAATCTAACATGTGCTAAATTTCGTTCTAACATAGTCACATGCATATTTCCAATAACAAAATTGCAAGGTCAAAGAATCTAGCATATTCCTTCTAGCACAAATAACCAGATTGCCAACCACAACATGACATTCTGAAACAAATCTAGCGCATGCTAAATTTCCTTCTAGCTCAAACCCAAACATAACAACATTATAGGGTTAAATAAATCTAACACATGCAAAATTTTCTTCTAGCACAAGCTAAAGCACGTTGCAAATAACAACAATACAAGAAAAGAAAAATGCCATGTGCTAAATTTCCTTCTAACATAGTCACATGCATATTTCCAATAACAACATTGCAAGGTCAAAGAATATAGCATATTTCCTTCTAGCACAAACAACCAGATTGCCAACCACAACATGGTATTCTGAAACAAATCTAGTGCGTGCTAAATTTCCTTCTAGCTCAAACCCAAACATAACAAAATTGTAGGGTTAAATAAATCCAACACATGCAAAATTTACTTCTAGCACAAGCTAAAGCACATTGCCAATAACAAAATTGCAATGCAAGAAATCTAACATGTGCTAAGTTTCCTACTAACATAGTCACATGCATATTTCCAATAACAACATTGCAAGTTCAAAGAATCTAGCATATTTCCTTCTAGCACAAACAACCAGATTTCCAACCACAACATGGCATTCTGAAACAAATCTAGTGCATGCTAAATTTACTTCTAGCTCAAACCCAAACATAACAACATTATAAGTTTAAATAAATATAACATGTGCTAGAAGGAAATATAGCATGTGTTAGATTCTCTTCTAGAAAAAAAACAAGCATGTTGACAACAACAACATTATAGGGCAGAGGAAATCTAACATGTGCTAGATTTCCTTACAACACAACAGAAGCACATTATAAGATGAAACAAATCTAGGACGTGCTAGATTTCCTTCTAGCACACACATAAGAACATAACAACATTGTAGGGTTAAATAAATCTAAAAAATGCAAAATTTACTTCTAGCACAAGCTAAAGCACATTTCCAATAACAACATTGCAAGACAAGAAATCTAACATGTGCTAAATTTCCTTCTAACATAGGCACATTCATATTTCCAATAACAAAATTGTAAGGTCAAAGAATATATCATATTTCCTTCTAGCACAAACAACCAGATTGCCAACCACAACATGGTATTCTGAAACAAATCTAGCGCGTGCTAAATTTCCTTCTAGCTCAAACCCAAACATAACAACATTGTAGGTTAAATAAATCTAACACATGCAAAATTTACTTCTAGCACAAGCTAAAGCACATTTCCAATAACAACATTGCAAGAAAATAAATCTAACATGTGCTAAATTTCCTTCTAACATAGTCACATGCATATTTCCAATAACAACATTGCAAGGTCAAAGAATCTAGCATATTTCCTTCTAGCACAAACAACCAGATTGCCAACCACAACATGGCATTCTGAAACAAATCTAGCGTGTGCTAAATTTCCTTCTAGCTCAAACCCAAACATAATAACATTGTAGGGTTGAATAAATCTAACACATGCAAAATGTACTTCTACCACAAGCTAAAGCACACTGCCAATAACAAAATTGCAAGAAAATAAATCCAAGGTGTGATAAATTTCCTTCTAACATAGTCACATGCATATTTCCAATAACAACATTGCAAGGTCAAAGAATCTAGCATATTTCCTTATAGCACAAACAACCAGATTGCAAACCACAACATGGAATTCTGAAACAAATCTAGTGCATGCTAAATTTCCATCTAGCTTATACCTAAACATAACAACATTATAGGGTTAAATAAATCTAACATGTGGTAGAACGAAATATAGCACGTGTTTGATTTTCTTCTAGCAAAAAAATAAGCATGTTGACAACAACAACATTATAGGGAAAAGGAAATCTAACATGTGCTAGATTTCCTTACAGCACAACACAAGCACATTATAAGATGAAACAAATCTAGGATGTGATAGATTTCCTTCTAGCATACACATAAGAACATAACAAGATTGTAGGGCTAAATAAATCTAACAGATGCAAAATTTACTTCTAGCACAAGCTAAAGCACATTGACAATAAACACATTGCAAGAAAAGAAATCTAACATGTGCTAAATTTCCTTCTAACATAGTCACATGCATATTTCCAATAACAACATTGCAAGGTCAAAGAATCTATCATATTTCCTCCTAGCACAGTTAACCAGATTTCCAACCACAACATGGCATTCTGAAACAAATCTAGTGCGTGCTAAATTTCATTCTAGCTCAATTCCAAACATAACAACATTGTATGGTTAAATAAATCTAACACATGAAAAATTTACTTCTAGCACACGCTAAAGCATGTTTCCAATAACAACATTGCAAGAAAAGAAATCTAACATGTGCTAAGTTTCCTTCTAACATAGTCACATGCATATTTCCAATAACAACATTGCAAGGTCAAAGAACCTAGCATATTTCCTTCTAGCACAAACAACCAGATTGCAAACCACAACATGGCATTCTGAAAAAAATCTAACGTGTGCTAAATTTCCTTCTAGCTCAAACCCAAACACATTTTCAATAAAAAAATTGTGAGTTGAATTCCGATGCATGCTATATGTCATTGTAGCACAAACACAAGAACATAACAAAGATTGTAAGTCAAAAAATATCTAGCATGTGTTGTATTCGCTTTTAGCAAAAAATCAAGCTTATTTCTAACAACAACATCATCAAGAAAAATAACTTTAACACGTGCTAGATTTCATTCTGTCATAAATGAAAGTGCATTGCTAATAACACCATTGTAAGATGAAAAAAGTATAATGAGTGATATATTTACTTCTCTAGTATAAATAAGCACACATTGTCCATAACACCATTGCAAGGTGAAGCAAATCTAACCCATGCTAATTTTTCCTATAGTAAAAACATAAGCACATAACAACATGGCAGGTTTAAAGAAATCTAGCTCGTGCTAGATTTACTTTTAGCAAAATCACAAGTGTATTTCCGAAAGCAATATTGCAGGGAAAAAAGAAATCTGTTTTGTGATAGATTTTCTTCTATCATAGACAAAAGGAATTCTCAATAGCAACATTGAAAGGTGAAAGAAGTCCAACATGTGCTAGATTTACTTTTAGTAGAAAGACAAGCATATTACTAGAAACAAAGGTGCATGCCAAAAGAAAACTAGTACATGTTAAATTTTCTTTTAGGACAAACACAAACACAATGGAAATAGTAACATTACAAGGGGAAGGAAATCTAACGTGTGCTACATTTCATTTTAGCACAAACAACCATATTGTCAACAACAATCTAAAATTAGAAAACTTTCCAGGCTTCGTGGATTTTTCTCCACAAAGCCGCATAGAAAGTGTAGTGACAATTGTTTTGAAAAGGCAAGCAACCATGCCAATTTACTTGTATGTAACTCGGGGTTGGGTTCTAGTGGCTTGGTAAAGCACTAACTTGTTTAACACAGGGGTCTGTTCAGATAATGTTGGACTGCTTTCATGGATGTCTAAATCTGATCTTGAGGGGACAATGTAAATATTCTACATTTAGTAAAAAATTTGAACCAACATAATATAAAGTTGGAGCAGGTGCTTGTATATTTAACACTAGTTTTGTTGGGTAGCAGTGTAGTGCAGATAAGCCCTTATTAATATGGCTTGTTTGAGTATGCAGAGCTATTGCTCCTCCATTTTTGCTATGTGCATCTCAAATTCCAAAGAGGTGAATACATTTCAACTATGGGAAGGGGTTTATATAGAGGAATATGGGTAAACAGGTCGGTATATTGGTCTTACATTATTGTTGCATATAATGGTAATTTCATACCTATAATACTAATGGCCCAAATAATATTTCAGCTACTTCAAATAATTAATAACTATTGGGTGGTGTGGGCAACCCCTACAAAAGAAAATGAGAGTTCCCATGTTAGAAACTCCCTTCTCATTCTCATTTATGTTGCTTTGAAATTAAGCAGCTGTTCATGTGTTCTTGTGAGCTTTGTGCTTCTTTCACTGGTTGTACTTAAAACTAGCAATCAGCTTTTCAACAATTTTTACAATTGATGCAACTCCATTTGGGTGAATACTACATCAGGCATCAACTAATCAAAGTGAAATGGACACATTGATTCCTACACAACTAGGAGCTTTGGTTTTTGCATTTATACAACCTTTGGGGATCATTGTAGTCATGTCTCAGATTTCTTGGCAGATATTCATTGTGTTTATACCAGTGGGTTCAACTTGTATATGGTATCATCAATATTATATATCATCAACTAGTGATGTGGCTCAGTTTTCATTACTTTCTAGTGCTCCAATCGTACAAAATTTTGGAGAATCAATCTCTGGAGCAGCCACCATTAGACGTTTTGACAAGAATTCTTGGTTCATGGAGATAAATCTCTACTTGAGTGATATGTATACTAGACCTTGTCTCCACAATGTTGGGGCCAATGCATGGATTTGTATTCTGATGGATTTACTATCAAATCTTGCATTTTCATTCTTTAATATATTCCTAATGGAAATTTATAACGATAAGCAAAGCATGCATAGTAGAAAAACAAACACACAAAATTTACAACACATTAAACACCCAAAAATCTCCATAAACTGCATGAGCTTAGCCATTCTATTAATATAAATGTTTGGTACAAAGGTAAGATGAAAAAACTTGAACCTAGGCTTTCCCAAGGCAACCTAACAATGCCCAGGTGATGAAATCGACTACTCTAACATGCAACGTGGTTGTCCCCCACAATCTCTCCGCTAACCTAGTGAAAAATTGCATTGTTGGCTACAAACAATGGTTTTTAGGGTGTCCTCTGGTGCTCAGAAAATTCCGGTAAATTAACTTCAGGCTCTCCTCCAATAACCCACAAAAACCCACAAAGGAATCAGCCAAATGTTGACCTTTGAATTTTAGTCAAATTTCCCCCTAGCTCCTCTAGTTGTTGGCTGAGTTGGGACCCCAAAAAATTCTTCCAAATTATTTATGGGCTCCTTGTCAAAAATCCATAAAAAAACCAGAAAGGGCTTGCTCTAGTTTTGACGCTCCAAAATTGACCTCAAAATGCTTGGCCCTCCTCCACAACCAAATGCTCGGCCTGCTCCTCCACCAAAATCCTGCAAAATCACCCATGATTTATGCCAATCTAATTTCAAACAATCCCAGCTCCTCAATCCCTTTCATAAGACAATTATTGGCTTTGCCTCGAAATTTTGGCCCAATTTCCCCTTAGCTCCTCCAATTGTTGGCTGAGTTGGGACCCCTGTTTGACCCCACGAATCTACCTAGAAAATTATGCCAAATTATTTCTTAGATCGTTTTCAAAAACCCAGAAAAACCCAAAAAGGGCTTGCTTTAGTTTTTCCGCTCCAAAATTGACCTCAAAATTCTTGGCCCTCCTCCACAAGAAGAAACTGTAGCTTGTAGCGGATGTTGGGTTTGCTCGTCTAGAAAAATGCTAGAAAATCACCCACGATTTCCCCCAATCTAATTCCAAACAACCCCAACTCCTTAATCCCTTTCACAAGCCAATTGTTGGCTTTGCCTCATCAACTCCTCCAAGAGCCAGGATTGTGTACTTTCCCCTTTTTGCATCATTGGAGTGTCTATAAGCTCACCAATCAATGTGCATGCGATTCTAATACCTTCATGATCTTTCTGGCTTCCCCATGGCTGGCCAAGATTATTCTTTGATACCATTGTAATATTCCTAATGGAATTTACAATGATAAGCAAACCAAGCATAGTAAAAAAAACAAACACGCATAATTTACAACAAATTAAACACCAAAAGATATCCAATAATTGTGCTGAGATGAGCCATTTTATTAATATAAATGTTGGGTACAAAGGTAAGATCAGAAATCATGGACTTGGTCTTGCCCAAGGAAACCTAACAATGCCCATGTGATAAAATTGGCTACTCTAACATGCAATGTGGTTGTCCCCAACAATCTCTATGTTGACCCATTGAAAAACTACACTGCTGACTGCAAACAATGGTTATTAGGACCTCATTCGGTGCCTCAAAAATTTTGGGAAATTAACCTTAGGTTCTGCTCCAATAACCCACAAAAACCCATGAAGGAATTGGCCAAATGTTGACCTCAGACATTTCGGCCCAATTTCCCCCTAGCTCCTCCAGCTACTAGCTGAGTTGGCACCAAAATGGTAGAAAATCCCCCACAATTTCATTTCCTATGTCCCAAATGAACCATAAATGTGTGGTATCCTCCCAGCTACCAAAGATGAGTAGAATTTTCCTCCCTGGGGTGGCACTCGTGGTCCACCGAATAAGAGGGTGACTTAGCCCCCACGAAAGACTACGTAGTTCTTGGGCAAGATGATGCAGGCCCCTGCTCCAAAAATTTGTACTGTTGTGGAAATACCTCCTGCTCTTGTAAATCCTTCTCTTTTTTCTTGGAATTTGGTCAAGGAATGCTTCAACTATAGTGTAGCCCCTATCTCCGACACCACTCTCCAACAAGAACTGTGTGGGTCCTTTCCTGCATCGTAGCTAAACTTGAAATGTGTGGTATCCTCCAAACTACCAAAGATTAGTAGAATTTGCCTCCCTAGAGTGGCACTTGTGGTTCGCCAAAGAATATGGTGAGGTTTCCCTTTGGAAACCTCTGGTGCTAAACAACACATGTGACTCAGTTGAATAGCTTGAGCAACAATGTGTAAAATGAAAAATTATCAAAAGGTACTCAATGTTGCCTTCAACCCTCTATTTATAATTGTTGCTTCGCCTTTCCTTGTGGGTCCCTCATCAAAATATTTTGATCTCCTTTCCACAAAATGAATTATTCCTTGAGGGGCGGCCCCCACATTCCACAAAGGTTGATATTTTCTATTTCTACTAAGTCCCATGTACCAAAAATGTCTCAAATTCCCAGATTACAAAATTTTTCTATGCTTGGCACTCCCCTAATAAACTGCATTAATCCTGTTAAATGAAAAATCAAAATTTTTGATATTGCATTCTCCCAGGTGTTCCTCATTCACTTGCCTGGAGATGTAATTAGACCGAGCATTGCAAGGTTGACAATAACATATGGTCTAAATCTGAACATGATACAAACCTGGGTAACATGATGTCTTTGTTTTGTGCAGAGCAAGATTATCTCAATTGAGAGAATAATGAAATATTCACGTATTCCCACCGAGCCACCAGTGATCACAGAGAATTGTAGACCAAATGCAACTGTCGATCTAGAGGAACAATATATCTATCTGATTTGCAGGTCCATTATGGGCCACATCTTCTGTTTCTCTTGAAAGGCCTTACATGCACTTTCCCTGGAGGAACAAGGAGGCAGTTGTGGGGAAGACAGAAAGTGGCAAATCTACTCTCATTCAATCCATTTTTGGCATTGTGGAACCAACAAAGGGATTGATGGAGTCAACATCTCAACAATAGGCCTCCATGAGCTAAGATCCAAAATTAAGAATTATTCCCCAAGAACCAACAATGTTTGGGGAAATATAAGAAATAATTTGGATCCTTGGGAAGACTGCTCAGATGATGAGATTTGGGAGGCTTTGAAAAAGTGCGAATTTGGTGAAATTATACAATAAATTTGATTCCTTAGTGCTTGAGAATGGAGGAAACTAGAGTGTGGGTCAATGTCAGCTTGTCTGTTTGTTTTATTATGCTGGAGGTGGGTCCCTTGTCCCACAAACAAGGAAGTCTCATACACCAATTTGGTGTCTGGTTTAGTCATGACATTAAAATTGGACAATAATAATAATAATTTACATGCTTCAAATCACCAATTCATCCAATAAATTTTTCCAAAACTTTCTATCTTCTGAACACATAAATAACCATGAAAATTTTATTCCACTCTTACATAAATCCATTAGAAGGATCCCCTCTGCCAGAAAGTAACTCTGTTATCCATCCATCTATAAAATCCAAATCCATAGGTTTTAATCCATTGTAATTGAAATATCTCAGAAAGAGGTTACAACCTTGGATGTGCTTTACAATGTGATATGTTTATACATCCCCAAAAGAAAATTTTGTAAACTCCGTGACACCATAAATGTCTTCTCCAACCAACTCTAGAAATTCTCCTCGTACTTAGTGGACAAAATATTGTTTCAAATGCTATTGCAATTACATTTTTGAAATCTATCTGGATTTGTTTGTGGTATGGGAGGCAAGTGATGCTTAATCCATAGGTTCAATAAATTGCATGTGTTCATCCTCAAATCCTGCAAGGACTATCCTCATTCTTCTTGCAAAATGGTGTTGTATTTCCTTAGATGGTAGTGCTTTAATTGCTAGGGAAAAATTTATTTATAAAAATGAATCTTTAAAGCCTGTATGTGCTGATATACATCCAATATTGCTGTTGGAAGAATTTATTTCATACCTTATTCACCATGCTATATACCTATGACATCAGCCTTTTTACAAACTCGCATTCCAAACTCTTTCTACTAGCAGTTTTCAGGACGAGACCAAATTCTTGTGGCCATGCATAATAGTTCTATAGTTCTTTCATTTCTTCCTTAGCATACTCACAGCAATATCCATATTTATGCACATTATCAAACAATGGAAATCCAAGATGATGTGTGATAGGAAACTTGTCCATCATTACTCAATGCTGGGAAAACATTTTTAGTTTGCAATTCTTCTAAAGGATGCACATCGTTGAATAGAATGCAGCAACTTGTGAGGCAACTCTCATTTGTACATGCATAAGCAAGAATTATAAAGTATCTAGGAGGACCAGCTGATGAATTGATAGCTTACCCATGAATATCAAAGGGTAACATTTGATTGGATATTCTCTTCTAGTTTTCCATCTTCAAGTGCTAGTGGTGCTTCTCATTACTCATAAGTAAAACAAGAGAGCGAGGGATATTTTTTTTTTGGAACACCTTAGTGCCCTCTCTAGAGAATGACCAATACAGTAAATTTTTGCACAACTCATCAACCTAACCTTCATTGTTTTCCTTGAGTTCTCTTACCTCTGTTAATACTTTTATAATACTTTTGTCACCTCATCAATACATGCTACATGCTTTGAAATAGATTGACTATTCTTCCTACCATTTGTCTTTAACAAATTACTTTAAATCTTCTCATCATCACAAACTTGAGAATTTTAATTATTGTTCACTTTATTATTATGCTCCACAATTTATACGTATAAATAACATTTGGCATGATGTCCTTTCCAATGATTTCTTGCCACATGATTCCCTTCTTCATGTCTCAGTAGACCACCATATTTGTCAACCTTTGAATTCTGCCTAAGTGGTCTCTTCATTTTCTGTCTATCTAAGAAGAATCAAACCCTGAAGCTCTTTCCCCAAATTACCCTGTATCTGTTTATAAATAAACAAAGATGTTGAAACAGTGTCATCCATTTCATAGTGCACATGTCATCCATCATGTCTTTTATAATTAAACACCACGTCTAGGGATAGAAGGCCCTTGCAATAGCTTGCACTCACTGTAACTATATAGGAGATAGATGACATCCCATTTAAATATTAGTGGTGGACAGAAATTGTGGCACTGGAAGGAATATCAAATGATCTATGCTTAATCCATATATATTAAATGACATATATTCATCCTCAAATCCTACAAAGACTATTCCCATCCTTCTTGCAAAATGGTGTTGTATTGCCTTAGATGGTAGTGAGTTAATTGTTGGGGACAAAATTATTTATAAAACAGAATCTTTAAAGCCTGTATGTGCTGATATACATCGAATGTTGTTGTTGGAAGAATTGATTTTATTTGATATGTCAAGCTTTATTCTTAACAATTAGCCCGCATCCTTTAATAACAAACTGTGGTAACTATAAGTTTTCTTTAACCCAAAGCCAAGCATCTATCTAGGGTCTAGAATCACTGCAGCATCACATTTGGAAATTGTGAGATTTTTTTTGATGAAACTAAGACCAAAAAGGAGGTAAATTCATGTCACAAGTATTAGGGGATAAAACACGTCAAAGCGGATTCAGAGGCATCCTGAGAAGCACAAAGTCCTCTTGAAGAATGATGTCTTTGTTAACCATTGAATCTACATTTTTATTTAATTCACATAACACATGCTAGAATTCAGAAGAAAAATGGCTTAACATTTTTTTCCAACTTTGCACCTAGTGATAGTTTTGGAGATGGGGAGACAAGAGGATTGAGCCAAATCTTGAATCAGATAAATAATGACATAGGAGTCTCCAATGCAAACCATCTTTTAATATAACCAGTGCTTTTGTATTGTTTTTAAATGAATCCCTATATTCCAAGCATATCTGAGGCTTACTTTTCCTCCAATATGGAATTGCCTCCTTTGCCAAATGGGACTAGGATTCCCTTTTGCTGCTCCTTGAAAAAATCTTAAGCATATCCATCTTTCGATGCCAGTGTCAGCAAGATGCAGATCCGAAGGACCCAATAGATGTTGTATTAATAGGACCTAAAATCCATCTATCAATACCCACTGCAAGAAGATTGTTTGTAGCTATAATAGCATGAATATCTCTTATCAAGTGTAAGTTGAATTCATCCATGGGAATGACTTGAATATATCCCCCCTGCAGCTCCTTTTATTCCAAAGGCTGGTCTTTGACTCGGCTGATGGAGGGATGTTACAACCTGCAACAGATAAGGTCAGTGTTTGCCCTGCACCCCATATCAAAGGGTAACATTTGATTGGATATTCTCTTCTAGGTTTTCATCTTCTAGCACTAGTGGTGCTTCTCATTACTCATAAGTAAAACAAGAGAGTGAGGGATATTTTTTTTTGGAATGCCTTAATGCCCTCTCTAGAGAATGACCAATACAGTAAATTTTTGCACAACTCATCAACCTAACCTTCATTGTTTTCCTTGAGTTCTCTTACCTCTGTCAATACTTTTATAAGACTTTTTTCCCCTCATCAATACATGTTGCATGCTTTCAAACAAATTGATTGTTCTTCCTAACATTTTTCTCTAATAAATTACTTTAAATATTCTCATCATCACGAACTTGAGGATTTTAATTATTGTTACCTTTATTATTCTGCTCCACAATTGATACATATACACAACATCTGGCATGATGTCCTTTTTGATGGTTTCCTACCACATGATGCCCTTCTTCATGTCTCAGTAGGCCACCATATTTGTCAACCTTTGAATTATGCCTGAGTGGTCTCTTCATTTTCTGTCTATCTTAAAAGAATCAAACACTCAAGCTCTTTCCCGAAATTACCCTGTATCTGTTTATTAATAAACAAATATGTTGAAAAAGTGTCATCCATTGCATAGTGCACATGTCATCCATCCTGTCTTTAATAATTAAACACCACGTCTAGGGATAGAAGGCCCTTGCAATAGCTTGCACTCGCTATAACTGTACAAGAGATAGGTGATATCCCATTTAGATATTAGTGGTGGATAGAAATTGCGGCACTGGCAGGAATATCAAATGATCTATGCTTAATCAATCTATAATAAATAACATATATTCATCCTCAAATCCTGCAAATACTATTCTGGTCCTTCTTGCAAAATGGTGTTGTATTTCCGTAGATGGTAGTACTTTAATTGCTAGGGCCAAAATCATTTTAAAAAATGAATCTTTAAAGCCTGTATGTGCTGATATACATCCAATTTTGTCGTTGGAGGAATTTATTTCATACCTTATTCACCACACTATATGCCTATGACTTCAACCTTTATACAAAATCGCATTCTCAACTCTTTCTACTAGCAGTTTGCAAGACGAGACCAAATGCTTATGGCCATGCATAATAGGCACATTGGTCAGCATCTCTAGCCCAGCTTTAGATGAAGTTTTATTTGACTTATAAATCCATGTGATATCCAAAATAAATCCATCATGTCACTGCCAATAACTCTTCATTCGATTCTTCCTAATATGCATGTGATCTCCAACATGCTAAATATGGGGAAATGCCTATAACTAAAGCATGCCAAGATCTATCTGCAAATCTGAAACACTTTCACCAGCCTCCTTTAATACCTTCAGCATGTTTTGATCAACCCACATATGTGATTAGTTTATAGATTATCTACCACAAGGGCAACACCATAAAGGCCACCTCGAATTAATTTCCTCCAGGTGCTATAATTATGCTTTTGACACAGTAAATTCACTGTCATTATTGTTTATTTGTTGATGAGAAAGGAACTGCCTCTATAGTTCTTTCCTGTCTTCCTTAGCAAACTCACAATATCCATATTTATGCACCTTATCAAAAAATAAAAATCTAGGATGATGTGGCATGGGAAACTTGTCAACAATGGGATTCGAATGGATTTTATATCAAATCTTCTGTTTGCATTCTTTTTGGTGTTCCTCATTCACTCTCCCAAAGATGTAACGTCTTAAAGATAGTAATGAGTGAACAAGGATCATTGTATCACCCTTAGATGAGTCTCTTGGCAATGAAGACAGAGTTTTTGGTATTAGTTGAGCAGCATAAGAGGAAGATAGGAAAATATGAGAGGCTGATTCCTCACTAGCATTGAAGAGGGGGCACCGCAAGGGACCTTGGTTGCCTCTCTTTTTGAGGTTTTCAGAAATCAAAATTTTCTTGTGAGTGTGCACTGAGAAACCAAAAAAAGGTGTTGACATTAGGGATGGCTCTATTTAGATACAGCTGAATCTCGATAGTTAGGAATTAGGGGGGATTTGCATGGAGAAAAGAAGATCTTCATAACTTTCCTTGACAGTATATACATCAGATTTCCAGCCCATCTTTTCATTTGCATAACAATACCAAGGAGAACATCGTCTCAAACTTTCCTTTTGTTTATGCATAAGCCCCATTATGTTGATAAGAATATTTTCCAACGACCAGTCAGACGAAAATCTACAGTCCTTTGACTTGGATATATGACCCAACAAATAGACCTTAAGACTAGATAGATGGAGTTGAAGAGGCCTCAGTTTTGTAGCTTCTTGAAGTGGGGGGTGGTTCATTATAGATTTAGTTTGAATGTTGATTCAAGTACCATTCTCTAATTTCTATTTGATATTGTTATTAATGAAACTTGAGGAGGTAGAGATCAGTTTCCATGTGGGAGAAAAGAGTCTTGAAGATAGTGAATGGTCTATCATGTTTTGCATCTTCATTCTTCAAACATTTAGCGATGAGCAGGCAAGCCCAGTGAAAGAAATCTCAGATGGATTGTTGAAAATTATTTTTGGCCTCATTCATTGATGAACCAAGAAATTATTATATGTTGTGTTTCAATTGGCATCCTGAAATATCTTTGGCTTTCTAGGAAGGTCATTTTTGTAGCCATCATAGAGCAGACAAACACAAGAAAGTATGAAGGAGATCTCGGATTTGTGGAATTATTACAGGACCTGTGCATTTTAGTTTTGATTCTTATGTATTCTTGTATCAAGAATAGATCTATGGGAGAATACTACTTTCAGACCCGGTCTTTAGATTTTTGACCTGTCTGGAGAATAAACTTATTGTCACTATCCTCTCTGGTTTCTATATCATTCATATTTTCTTAAAATCAAGTCTCATTAGGTGGATAATCGAAGCAACATTGTAGACCTATTACAAACTGTCAGTCCTCAGTTCATTGTCCCTGTGCAATTACAGCCGACCCTATCTCCTGAAGAAACCTTGGAAGCTCATTAGTAGCATCAGTTTATTGACCTTGGAAGCTCATATTGATCTTTACTTTGCTTCCCTTATAGAAGTCTGCATTATGTCAAACATTAAGCACCCTTGGAGCTTTAGTTTGAATTCATCGTTATTCATGACCTGAAATATCTTGTAGCAGCATTGAGACTTGTTGAAACATTGCTAAAGCAGGTGTTTTAGAACTGCTCCTACGTGGACTTCTACATGATGGAGGATTCTGTAATGATCTAACCATAATGAAAATGTTATCACTCTTTTGCATAACCTCATCATAGTGGAATTTTGTATCATAATAGTGGAATTTTGTATCATAATTATCATACTGATTCTCGGCATAGTCATTCGATAGCTTTATTGGCATAATTAGAGCAGAGGAGCAATGAAAGAGCTGAAGAGAAGAACCGTACGGAGCGTAAAAAACAAAACGAATATTTAAAACTAAAAGACACAGATTTGATATGCGGCAACCCATTGCTCAATCCTATGTTTTTTAATGTGAAAAGGATGTGGGATGATGATGTTTCTTTCAGGAACCAAACCCGTAATAAATATCCCAAGTGCTTCATCAACGACACGAATAGAAATTATTTTCACCGCAAATCCTTGCATAAGTATATGAAGATTTCAAATTATTTACTTGAATGGTTAAATACATACAATTAGCAGAGAGAAGAGACTTACTTGCATTCAAATTTGTCTCTTCATAGCCGCCTAGTCATAGATGTTTGCTTATTTGCCTTCACAGCCACCTGGTCACAGTTGTTCGCTGATTTCCCTTCACAGCCGCCTAGTCACCACGCAAAACAACTTCTTTATCAATAAATTGAATAAGTAGAGAAGAAAAAACTCTTGAGATCCATTCACAAACTTGTTTGAAATCCAGATCCATCATCATCCATTTATACAAGATCTAAAACCCTCAATTTTACACGACTTTCTAGATTTCCAGGAATGAGCATGAAATAGCCCCTAACCCATGTCCATTCCTGGAAATCAGGGGCTATTGAAAACCCTGGGGCCATTGAGACCCCGTTGAAGCAATCAAATTAGACATGCCCAATTTTATTTACATTTTTTTTTAAATAATTTAATTAAATAATAATTAAAAATAATTTTTATTAATAATTTAGTTACTCTAATGGTAAATAACATTTAAATAATTCAACTAAATAACAATTATAAATAATTTTTATTAATATAATTCATTTATTTTTATTATAAATAATTCATTTACTCTCTAATGTTAAATAATATTTAAATAATTCAATTAAATAACAATTATAAAATTTCATTAATGGTTGCATTCAAGCTATTCAAGTTCTATTGTGGTTCTTCTGCGTGCCATGCCGATTCCTATCGGGACATTACCTGCTTGGGTCACTACTGCGATCTCGCTTCTGATGCCGTCGCTGCTACTCATCTGCTCCCACTAGGGCTCTTCCGTGTCTTCTCCACCTGGGTCGACAGATGGTGACCTCTCAGGGCACCCCTCTACCCCCTCTTCCTGAGGTGGAGACTTTTTGCCTGTTGATCGCCTCTCAGAAGAAGAAGTTGAAACAACAAGAATCCAAGTTTGTGAAGAAACTGGATGAAATCCTTGAGGTTGCTCTTGTGCCTGAGGGACCTATGACAATGGCCCTCTCTCTCGTGGAATGAGGGATGATATGGTAGTTTACAGGTTTATGGCCATCTCCAAAGACTACGGAAGGTTGGGTTAACAGAAATTGGTAGCCACTCATCAAGAACAATGACACATCTTACTTTCATGGGCGCAGCTATTTCCTGTTCTAGTTTAATTCAAAGGAGGAAAAGTAACTTATCTTTAGAAATGGACCATACTTCATGGGTCCGTAGAGCCTGTACCTGAATCATTGGACCCCTGATTTTGATCCTTCAGTCGACGTGCCCTCCGCTGTCCCAATTTTGGTCAAACTCCCAAATTTTCTAGTGCACTGTTGGAGCTCGGACTCCCCGATTCAAATTGGGAATTACATTGGGAAATTTATTAACAGATTTTGCAAGAATGAACAATACGGTTGTGCTAGAATATGTGTGGAAGTCGACCTCGAAGTTGGGCTGCCTGAAGCCATCAAGCTCACACTTGGGAATTGGTCCCACATTAAGAATATTAACTATGAACAACTACCGTTCAAGTGCCACGCATCCCATGAATATGAAAATTTCGCCAAAAGATATCCGAAGAATGCGACCCCAGAGAAAGAGAAAGAAGCAGAATGGAAACCAGCAAAAAAATCGAAACCTACCTCCAAGCTAGGGCCAAATAGGTAGCGAGTTGACAGGGGGGAGGTATCTTTTCTCCTTTGGGAAATGCCTCCATATCCGTGATTGGCCCAAAAGATAATGAGAATAGCTTCACCGCTTTGAGCTCGGGAACTAAGGGAGATCAAGAGGTTGGCCCAAAGAATGCAGAAAAGGGTGCTCCCACGTAGGAAGCCTCGGGCTCCTAGAAATATACTGAGAACCAAAGAAAAATAAAAAAGGAGAAATAAATAGGGTTGGAGGATGAAGACCTCGACTGAGAGGAATCAGAGGAAGAGGGAGAAATAGGGGAATCCTAGTACTATGTCAGAAGATCCACCATGGGGAGTAAATCCCTCAAAGAGAAGATGGAGAAAGAAACCTACAGGGAAAAGCTATTAGGTAGAAGATGTTGGCTAAAAGCCACAAGCTAAGCAATATTCAAAGCCAGGTCCCTAAGGGAGCCCCTTCATCCCAAAAAATAAAGTAATGAAAATCGTCTCTTGGAAATGTAGGGGGATAGGGAGAAGTCAAAAAATGGAAGAAATGAAAAGTCTAGTAAGACTGGAAAAGCATAACATTCTTCTCATCCAGGAGACCAAAATGGAGGAAGGAGACTTCCTCCAAAAAATTAGAAAATTTTGGGGTAAGAGTGGAAGCATAGCTGTCTCCTCCAGAGGAGCGTCAGAGGGGTCTAGGAGTTTTATGGGACATGACCTCCTTTAAGGAAATATTGGCTAAAACATTCACAAACTGGATTCTAATTCAACTTCAACATTTGCAAACTAAGGACACATTGAATCTCATTAATATTTACGCCCCAACCATCTTCGCAGATAAACAAAGTTGTTGGGACACCATTCGTGATTTAGCCTCTGAGTTGCCCATGGAAAATGTCATTCTTGCTAGGGACATGAACCTCACTCTACGCCAGGATGAAAAGCGTGGGGGTTGCATAGTAAGGGATCCTGCCAGGGAATGGGTTGAAGATCTTATTTAGCACTAGGACCTTCTTGACATCAAGCCCGTCAAAGGAAAATATACATGGACAAATTGAAGAGTGGGGCTAGGCCACATAGAAACAAGGTTAGATCGTTTTATTATTCAAAGCTCTTTCCTTCTTCTTGTTCTTGAAATTAGTTCTTCTATCATCCCCTCTTCGGTCTCTGATAACAAGCCCATCCAGCTTGAGATGAACCCGCTTTTGAATATGGGGCCTATTCCATTCTGCTTCAGCCCCCTTTAGGTCTAGCAATCTGATTTCTTGGCAATAGTTGAGAATGCCTGGAAGCCCCCTCTCAATGGTTCCCCATTTTTTGTATGGGAAGAAAAACTGGGGAGGGTGAAAAGGGCCCTCTAAGATTGGGTCAAGGGACTCCCTTCCCCGTCTACAGCTAGGAAAGGAGGCTCAGGACAAACTTGAAAGTCATCAAATGCAGATGGAAGACATGGAAATATCAAGTGACAGTCTAACCCAGGAAGAATAACTCTAAGTAAATTTCCATAATACTTGTATCTAGGAAGAAGAATACTGGAGGCTCAAGTCCTGTAGTCTCTGGATCTAGGCTAGAGATAGAAAAACTTCCTTCTTCCACAAGTAGACATAGGCCAGAAAGAGCTTCAACTTCATAAAAGAAATAAATTCTAGAGGATAATCCCACAACGAATTTTCCAGCATAAAAGCAATTGCTCATCAACACTTTAAGGAGCTGTATACGGAGGAAGCGCAGGCAAATCTATGCCCATATTTGTTGAACCTTGTCCCCCAAAAGGTTAATGAAGAGACGAACTCAATTTTGAATTCTCCTGTAACTATAAATGACATCAAGCACGCCCTTGATAACATGGAGCCAAATAAAGCACCTGGACTGGACAGATTCACTGGCCACTTTATCAAAACATGTTGGAATATTATCAAGAAATATCTGCACAAGATGATCCTTAAATCCCAAACTTTCCATAAAATTGGTGGGATCACTAATTCGGATTTTCTGGCCCTTATCCCCAAAGAGAAGGGTGCCAAATCTTTCAATCAATTTCAGCCAATCTCACTCTGCAATATTGGCTACAAGCTTATAACAAAAGTCATGGCTAATAGATTGAAAGGTATCCTGCTTGAAATTATCCTTGTCAATCAAGTGGGATTTGTCAAAGGGAGATTGATTACAGACAATTTCATCTTGGTCCAAGAAGAAATACACTCCAACATTCAAAACAAAGAAAAAGGCATGGCTATAAAGTTGGATCTGGCTAGTGCCTTTGACCTTGTAAGGCACAAGTTCCTTTTTGGGTTTATGCAGCAGTTCACAAGTATCGGAAGTTATTAAAATTCATTTCGTAGGAAAATGATTTTTGATATTTGGTTTTGAGAATGCAGAAGACAAAAGCCTCATATTCAGAAATGGGCCATACTTCATGGGGCCTCAAGGGCTATACCTAAATAAATGGATGCCCAATTTCGACCCTGCTCAAGACGTGCCTTCTATTGTCCCATTGTGGGTACATCTTCCCCACCTTCCTCTGCATTGCTGGAACCAGAAATCCCTGCAAACCATCGGCAACACTCTTGGAAGATACATCGATCAAGCAATGAGAAAATATTTGTACTCCTATGCTCGCATATGCGTTGAGATGAACCTGGAAGTTGGGCTGCCAGAAGCCATAAAAATAACAGTCACAGATTGGACCCACATCCAGGAATTGAAATATGAAAAGCTACCGTTTAAATGTATACATTGTCATGGATACGGCCATTTTGCAAGGCATTGCAAATAAAAGGCCACCGAAGAAAGTGAAATTTCAAAAGTAGAACAATGGACCATAGTGCAGAAAACAACCCCATCAACGCCTCAAGGAAAAAGGGCGGGAAAGTTAACAAATCCCTGCCATATGGGCAAGACCATGGGGCTAGGAGCTCCATCCCCTCACTGATAGCAGACAAGCTAAATTAATAGGTTAATAATGCAGCAGAAACAAATAAGGACAACAACGAATAGCCCAAGCTTCCAACCATTGAAAAAGAAATTGAAGAAGAAGGTCATACTGAAGTAACCCCTGAAATCTCCTCCTCTCCCTCTTATGCAGAAGCTGAAGCTGTCAAGGATCTTTTGAAAACAGAACCTACAGATATCCTTATGCTCCAAGAGACTAAAATTGAAGGGGAAACCCTTCTTGAGATCAACAAATAGAAATGGCAGAAGAATCCAGGTAAAGAAATAAGTTCAAGGGGCTCCTTAGGAGGAATTTCCACCTTGTGGAAGGAGGACCAATTTCAACTTGTCGACTCCTTTGAGACTGGGCATTGGATTTTTACCGAGCTATGGCATAGAGAAAGTAAGTTATCTCTCGCTCTTTTCAATCTTTATGTACCAGTAACGTATACGGAGAAGAAAGAATGTTGGAAAACTCTATTTAATGATTTTTTATAACTCCACTAAAAACAAGTGGAGTGTTTGAAGAAACCCAAAAGAAGTGGAGTGTTTGAAGCGACCCAAGCATGTATGTCAAGCTCAGAAAGAATCTTATCCTACTATATAAAGGCATTAAAACCTCACATCCCAGACATGCCACTTGTGAATATGATCTCTGCTAAGTGAATGTAATATCGAGCAGGAAGATCACGAATAATATATGAAAATTTTCCAAACCGAGCTGTTTGATAGACAGATGGGCATTTTTTCTCTAGAAAGAATCAGAGGCTCTAGAAAGAATAAGAGACTTGAATCAGCAAGAAAGAAAATCTTATTTGAAAATGAAGAAAGTTGGTGTCTTAAAAGCAGGGCAATCTGGCTGTCAGCAGGGGATGAAAATACGAGGTTCTTCCAGAACTATGCTAAAGGTAGGAAAAATATAAATACTATCTGGCTATGCGCAACACTCTTAGTTCACTAGCAGATTTTTCACAATGCTCGAAGATACAAAATGTTTCAAATATGTTTTTCATTTGGATGAAGGCAAGTATCTTAGGAAATTTTCCTATTATCATTTTTTAAAAGGATGTAAACAACCATGATGTTTATACTTTTCTAGTTTTTATATGCTACTGCCTATTACACTAATATCTCACCTATATAATGAATAAAGGGAGATATACCAAAAAAAAATATGTTACAGTTTGGGAGATATACCCAAAACAAAGTGCGCTGCGCAGGTGCTGTGCATTCCTTGCCTACTAAGTTTCACGCATGTCTTCGAGTTGCCAGCTGTAGAGATTTTAGAGGTTGGTTTGTCATACATCAGGATGTCATCTCAACCTATCTTTCATCGAACAAGTGTCATACATAAAGGGAAGATGACTTTGTTCTACCTAGTTGTTGTGCAGCACTGTCAGTTCATTGGTAGATTTTATGATTTTCTGTTGTTTCTATTTTATTTATTGAGGATGGATGAGATTCGAAGATACACAATGTTTCAAATATGTTTTTCTTTTGGATGAAGGCAAGTATCTTTAGGAAATTTTCTTTTTATCATTTTTTAAAAGGATGTAAATAACCATGATTTTTATACTTTTCCAGTTTTTATTGATCCTCTCCCTGGATCGAACATGTTTTATATTCAACTGCCTATTACACTAATATTTTTCCTATATAATGATTTTTCCTTTTTGTATAAATATTGTGAGAGAAATTGTATGAGGAAGGGGTCACAGCCACACCGTCAGTACAGTGGACCCAGAGCCGAGGGATGCTGATTCCCCAAGAGGTACAAAATGGACGGATGCAGCCACTAAGGTGCCACGCAAGAAGCAATGGTCATAGAGAACATGACGTGATGAAAGAGTTACACTCACGAAAGGCAGCCTGGAACAAATCGCCGATGCGGTCACCTTGGCCACGGAGGACAAGTGGCTGAATCTGGAAGAGAAGTAGCAAGCTGCGGTCACCTCGTTTCAGGCTAAGTTCCGAGCCTTACAAATGAATACAGACACACTACACACTATTTTGGTCCCGGTTCGCTCGACCATGATAGTTAGTAGCATGGCCCTTGTTGCAGAAGTAAGCCACCTCTGCCCACTGGCTGGTGCATCCCTTACAGTTAGTCCACCCGACATCGGAATGTGAGTATAGGACTGTGTAGAGGTCCAACTGGATTTGGAAATATTTCCACATGAGTCGCTGCAGGCTTTACATCGCTCACTTTTTTAAGAAATACACCATAGGGACCATTAGGACCACCGCCAGCTCCGCGTAGCGGAGCAGAACATTATCGAATAGACAGCTGAGGTAACCAAGGTACAGGCTGCGCACATGCAACTGGAGCATTTAATTGGTTGACTCTGCACCAATGTTACAGACGAAATACCCACCACAGCTACCCCCCAGGCCAAGATTGAAGGGTTGGTCGCAGCCTTGAGAGCCTCTAGGACAGAGGTCCAGGTCATCAAAGCTCAGATGGAACAGAAAATCACAGAAATATAGGCAAATCTGCAGCCATAAACACCTCTGGAGCTCAAATCCCAGCGGGTTATGCTACCACGAATGTAATCACAGGCCAAATTTCTCAAGGCATGCTATTATTGGACACAGCGATGTAGCTATGGACCAAGGTAGAGCGTGATCCTCTCCTGCGAGAACTTAATCAAACATTGCGCGAGAAAAAGTAGGAGTTCGATCAAATGGAGGCTACCTTGACTACATTGGTCTTGACCCAGCGCCTAACTCAACTGCACTCCAGCCATGCCCTTAGAGATGACATAGAGGCCCTTCGACATTAGAAGCAGACATTGAGCGATCACCTCAAACCATCGACGGACGAGGCCCTTAATCTATCCCCCGATGTGGATTTTGTCGTGAAACAGTTGAACCAGACATTGGAGAGTGTCACAACTGCTATAGAAGGCCCAAATTCACAGAAGTTGGTGGAGATAGCCCAGACTTCTGCTGCGAAAAGCAAAGGGGTGCTTCCCCCACTGAACGAGGTTGTCACACAACTTCAGGAAAAGATGGAGGACCTACGACCACCGTGACTCGGGACAAGTCACAGGATTTCATTGGGGCACTGTTGGAATAGGGTCCCTTAACAACTGTGAATTTTATATTGTTTAGTCTAACGTAGGGGTTTTGGGGTATGTCAAAGCCCCTAACACATTTTAAATGGGTCAAGGGTAGACCAAGAGTCCGCAAACCACAATTTGTGGACCATTGGATGCATAGGCTAAATCACTATAAACAGATGAACGTTTTTGAGTCATAGGTAGGAGTGAATAGAGATTGATACGAAGTACAAACTATTAGATATGTGGTAGGGTTGTTTGGGTTAGGACTCCTGATGGTTGTGTGCGTGGAGATCCTCTGTCCTACTGTGTGCAGACCCTGCTGGCTGTGTGTGCAGGTGGTAATTTGGGAATGTAAGAGGATTTTGGGTAATGATATAGACGTGTCAAAGTTATCTGGATCTGTCCTGTTATGGTTTATGCGAACTTGAGTTATATGATTATGTATCTGTTAGTAGCTGCGAACTGTCTATGTATATGGTAAATGTATTTGTGATCTGTTAATCTGCTGCAATTACACTGTTCTGTGATTATAGCTGATAGTACACACGTGGATGCGAGTCTGTTATTTAGATTTGATAAACTGTATTTTGGTTATTTATTGCAACTCCTACAAACAACCTCTTATTGTATAGATCTGATAGTTGCGGGGCTAAGGTAAAAGAATTTACTGAAAATCAGGAGTCCAAAGCAGAAGTATGAACATCACTGAAATTCCAATAGAAGCCCTTCACAGTGAGGGCATCAAGCATACCCTAATGGAAATGAAGCAGAAGACTTCCAAAGTGATTTATTTTCCAACAGTCGTGGCAGATGCATATGTTTGTCTCAGGAAGAAATTTTTTCTTTATTTGCATGTTAATCAAGGTTTTCATGAATATTTTGCAAAAACTAACAATATGCATCTAGTATATGTCATACTTAAATGAGGGGATGAAATGTCGTGGAAGAAGTGTCATCCACAAGTACAATCTCCTCGATCCTATAAACCACCATTCATATTCCTGAGAGGCATGAAATATATGGTAGTAGTTGTTTCTAAAATCTTGAAATATATGTGATAATCACTGTGACAAACATTTAGTGGACATATGATATTTGATAATTTAGAGAGGATAAATAATGTTAAATGGGTCTGACATGTAAAAATTACCTTGTAATTAAAATTGTGATTAAAATAGTCCCTACATTATCATCCATTTAAACAAAATATCATATCGATGTATTTATTTGTAATCAAATTATATTTGTATTATCAATATGGTGACAAACACTATGGAATATCCTTTATTTTTGGTTTTATTTGTAGAGAAAAGATCATCATCAAATGTTTGTTGTTATATATATATGCACATTACAGTTGCTTCCTATGCTATAGTTATTACATTTTTTTTAGGATCACTGAGTGTTTTTTCTTGGAGCTAAAGTAACTAGGTAAATTATTCTAAACTCATGAGTTTTGCTAAATTAATATGTTTTTTTGTAAGTATACAAAAAACTAAAGGGTTGATTAGTTTCTTATTGTTTAATAGTTCAATTTTATGGAGTTTTGAGTGTTGTACTTTCATGAGTTATGTGGCTTTTCCCTATCAAAATATAAAGAAAGGATTGATTTGTTTTTTTAAAACATACAAATTGTTTAATTGTTTTATGAGGTAGTGATTAGTTGCTTTCCACCTATCTTTCTATTTTACCTATCAGGTATTACATAATTTTATATTTCTATATTTGCAAACTTGGTTTTCAATGTTTATGATAATAATAATAATAATAATTTATTTTAAGGTTGTTTTCAAGACAAACACCAATTTTTTGTATGACAACCATTTCTTGTAAAATTTTATCATACCCATGAGGTGTAGACCAATTGGTTTGAGTGGAGTTTAGCCCCCAATTGGTCTCATGTTCAAACCTCGTGGGAAGGGGTTGTTGATGGAAGCCACTTATGGGGGAATTAAACTATCGCAAAGAGCATCGATGCTGAAAAGAGCTCCACACAATCCTTGGACAGAACCATCAATCTTATCTTACTTTTATGTTCATTTTAGATTCTTGCCTACGTGCATTCTAGATTCCTTAATATGAAGATTTCAATCTTCTTTTTTCAATCTTATAAGGTGGTTTCAATTGATCAGGATGAAATGAAAGAGAAAATATGGGATTTCAATTTGATAAGGTGTTTTCCATTGCTAAGGATGACATGAAAGAGGAAAAAGGAGCTAGTGGGCATTGCACTCCCACCCCATGATGGGAGGCACCCACAACATTCTAGATTCCTTAATAGGAAGATTTCAATATTATTTATTCAATCTTATAAGGTGAGTTCCATTGATAAGGATGGAATGAAAGAGAAAAAAACGAGATTTCAATATTATAAGGTGTTTTCCATTGCTAAGGGTGCAATGAAAGAGGAAAAAGGAGCTAGTGGGTGTTGCACTCCCACCCATGATGGGAGGCTCCCACAAAATGCTTGCAAGAGTTGGAGCCATCAATGCCACAACTCAATATGCAAATAGTTTCCATGAGCCCTTAATTCTTGTAAATGGTGATAGAACATATATACAGGGCCTAATCTTTGAAAAAATAAAGGGCCATGCCCTTGGCAATAATGTAGTGTTTATAAGTTTTAAAAATATATATAAATAATAAATGTAAAATGAAATAGATTGAGAGTAGAGAATTTTGAATAGGAAAAGACATCATTTCACTTTAAACACATATATTTTACCTCCATTTTTCCATGAAATCTACCATAAAAGAGGTTAAATCATTCATATTGAACTTGAAAAAATGAAATACAACAATACAAACAATGAATTAATAACAATGCAGTAAAAATAGAAGAAATCAAGGGTGAAAATGAAAATAATTTTCTAGGAATAGTAGAAATGCACCTAACTTATCCATTGGTTTACTTGGGTTCATTTTCTAGAATTCTCAAAGAATCTCCAATAATTTATGGATCTATGGTTTCATGTAGTCTATTTTGAAATTTCTAGTGACTTTTGTTGATGTTGGTTTTTCATTTCCTTCCAAAAAAAACCTTATTATTCCGAATATCATTTTAAATTTGGATTATCAAAAAAATTTAAGATCACAAAACATGGCAATGTCATAAAGATACATTGAATTATTATTATTATTATTTTAAAATATAAAAAAATAGGTTAATTATTAAAATTCTAAATAAAAATTAAATTCCTGCCAAACAACTTTTAATTAAATCTAAAAAAAAAAAATTTCATATAAAAAAAATTAGTGTTTGCCCAACTAAATTTTGGCGGCACTTAACCATACTTAAGTCTACTGGAGGGGTTTATAAAAACCCTTTTTTTATATAAGGTTGAGCTCTTTTGGGACAGGTTGGAGGAGGACCGGCTTTGCCTCAGGCGTTGTAGTGGAAAAAATTCACTGGGTATGGGAAAGAATTTGAATGTCACCTTGAAGCTCTTGAAAGAGGTGATCCAAAATTGTCTTCCACTCTACATTCGTCGTAGAGCTCGGGTTGCCCGGGTTGCCCGGGTTGCATCAACCAAAACACCATGCTCACTATTGGTTATAGTGATGGATTAATTGTTTGGCCTGTGTGAGGGCATCCTCCATCTTTTTTAATATAATTGTTCAGGGACATGTGAGACTTCGTCCATTCCATTTGGCTCTGAAATCGCGGTAACTTTTAGCCTCTATGAGGGTGATACCGTGCCACTATTTTGTTGGGATATGCGATTTTTATTTTCTCTTCGCCATCAATTTCCACCATAGGCAATGCCGACACAGCAAGGAAGCAATACCGACACAGCAAGGATTTTGAAGGGTGTTGGTTTCAAATCTTGGCAAAGCTTAAAGTGGTAACTATAAGTGATATTGCTAATTCTTCTTATACTTTATTATTTGATGCCAGAAAATAAAAACAGGGTCAGTTAAACTTATTTTTATCATTCAATTTATAAGCTATTTTTTAATCTCAATATATACAAATGCTGATACATAGTGTCTATACTGATTAGGTACTCACATTCTCTCCATAGAGTTCTGTTCCTACTACCAGTGTCAGAATTTTTTTATCATCACAACACATCCATTAGGATTTTGTTTACGATTGAGAATGCTTTAGGCCTATTTTTTATCTCACAAACACTATTTGGAATGGGAAAAGAGAACTGGGTTGTTGCACCAAGAGAAGAAAGGTGAGCTACAACCCCGATGGGGGGAGATCTTCATTACTTCATATGTGTGTAATGCATAAACAAAGGCCAACATGAAATAAAATTTTCTTTATGAGTGGTGTATTTCCTACAAGTGGCGGAGTTTCATCACAATTGGAAGTCACAATGAGTGTTTTCTCTTGTTGTGAATGGATTGAGTAAGAAAGGTTGACCTATTCAAAACAGGGGATTTGAACCCCTATGATAACTAGTTGAGCTTTGGTGATATATAATATATACAATTATAGATCAACTTAGGTTTAGCAGGTTAGCTATATCAGATTGAACCAACCAGTTTCAACATGGAAATTAGTGAGAGATCATGGATACAAGTCTAGTAGAGTTTCTCTAGGTTAAGAATAGATGTTATAAATCAGCATAATTTATCCCAGGTACCACTCCCGGAATGTAAGGAGGTTCCTAAAAGGTTTCCTCAAGGAAGTTTTCCAAATAATAGAAATAAGAAAAACATAGATCTGTCTTAACACTGGATCTATTAAACTTCAAGAAGTATGGTGTTTTTCAATCTCTCTTAGTGCTTAATAGATTCATGTTAAGATGAATCTATGCTAGTGTAAAGTTTATAGTGGGTGGTCAAATTCCTACAATTGATTGAGTTTTATCACAATTTTAAATACCACAGCGTGCTTTCATTCCTAGTTTGGGTGGTGAAATTCCTACAACTGATTGAGTTTTATCACAACTTGAAATACCATGTAGTTCTTTCATTCCTAGTTTGAGAACTTAATGAGAAAGGGACTTAGTGAGGAGGGTTGAGTTATTCAAAACTAGGAAACTGAACAATAGTGATCATAGTAGGTTCACAATAGGAAAATTGAATTTCAATAATCTAGGTGAGTTAAAGTTTTATACGGTTCCGTTATTGAAAATCTTGCTTTAGTTGGTTGTGTAGTATTTTTTGATCTTGTGTCAGAACATAGATTTCTATCTAAGAAAGACTTGTTTAAGTTATTGGAAACTGGATATATCAGAGTGGATAGTTCAAAAAGAAAGAAACCCTGAAAGAATGAGAACCTCGATGGTAAAATTTCAACAGAGAACGAAAATAGTGTAATTTTCAAATAATTAATTCTGAGCAGATTTTTATTTGCCTTCCAGTTAGGCCATTTGCTAATTCACATGTGTTTTGCTCAAGCTTACTGCCTTGGAATTTTATCCTGGGCATGAATATTGCATTTTTCTATGTAGTAATTTAAATATTTTCGATCCGTTAGATTATGTCACTCTTGTAGATGTCTTTGGCAACAATAAGCATCCTGAGCAACCTGCTTCAATTGAAGAAAAAGCCTCATCATCCATGGTGGAGTTTAATAGAATTAACGTGAATCAACACACGTTTTCTCTTTTAGATGGTTTGCATGGAACTCTCAATAGATTGGATATATGAGGAAAGCGAAGAAGTTTATGAGGCAATATGCTTCTTTTTTTCCATAGAAACAATTATAACTTCTATTATACCCCCTCAGCTCATCCATCAACTCATCCATCCATGGGATGGGGTACCGATTCTTCATGGTATTCCTATTTAGGGCCCTATAGTCAATGCACATCCTCAATGTGTCATCCTTATTCTTCACCAACACTACTGAAGAAGCAAAGGGGCTAGTGTTAGGACGGATGTGTCCAAGAGCTAAGAGCTCATGGATGGCCCTCTCAATCTCATCTCAATAGGCTTTGGGATGACTATAGGGTGTAGTGATGAGAGCCTGGATTCCCTACTCCAACTCAATCATCTGCTCAAACCCCCGATCTAGTGGCTGCACTAGTGGTATCTCTCCAAAAACCATGGCATACCTGTCTAAAATGGATTGTACATCTGGGTGTACAATTTCCCTATAGATCCTACCTCTGAAACATGCAACTCCACTGCCCACTCTATGTCCCCCTTCTGGAAATCTGCCTCCATCTAGTGTGCTGAAACTGTCTGTGGTGGGTAGGTGTGCATACCCTGAATCTTCTCATGCCTCCCAGCCTTTTTATCCATCCACTCCATCTCCAATGTCTGCCAATCAATGGTGACCTTCCCCAGCGTGATCAACCACTACACCCCCAGTATCACGTTGGTGTCCAGAATTTCCACCATGAAGAAGTGATCTGTCAGGGTGTATGTCCCCATAGTTACTACCAAGGTTGGCACATACCTGGCACACTGCATGGTCCGATCACCTAGAACCAGTACCAAAAATCCATCAAAGCTCTCTGTCGGTATGCCCCTCCACTATACCAGCTGGGCATCAATGAAATTGTGTGTGGCCCCACTGTCCACTAATACCGAGACACGTTGTCCCTGCACTGTGCCTCGGACATGCAGTGTCAAGTATTTGGAAACTCCCTGCAAGGATGCAAGGGCTCCCCCGGTAGTTGCAAAAGCTGCACCTCCCGCTCCTGGTGGTGGAGGTGGTAGATGATCCCCTCTCTATGCTGTATTGTTGCCTCCTGCCTCTATCTCCTCATACTCCTCCTCTTCCCCGCTACTGTCGGAGAAGACCTCAATGTAATGTGCCTTCCCTGCGGCACAACGGTGTTTGGGTGCGCAATTCTCCTAGCATGTGAAACATAGCCTCTTCTGCCTCAGATATCTCCAGGTATTATCATCCAAAGGCCCTTTGTTCAGGTTCCTATTTGGAGGTGGAACCCTCATGTCCTTCCCCTTTGGCTGAAATGTCGATCTCTCGGGAAAAGTTGCTATAGTCCGAGGTAATGCATCCTGCAAATCCCTAGTCCTCCCAAATATGTCATGGAGTGTAGCTGGCCTCGTCGAACTGAATAACCCCTGAAGAGGCTCTGCCAATCCGTCAATGAACATATAGATCATCAGGGATGCAGATAAATCAGGCACCATCATGGAAAGTCTCAAGAACTCTGAAATGTAAGTATTTGGACTTCCAGTCTATTTGAGCTTGGTCAGCTCAACAAAGTGCTCCTCTTGATCCCTCCGATCAAACTGCTCTATCACCTGCCAGTTAAACTATTCATATGTCGTCACTCCTGAGTGTCCCAGCATAGCCATCCTATGAAACCACCAATTGTGGGCCTCCCCATCCAAGTGCAGTGCAGCCACCTTCATGGCCTCTGTCTCTGCCATCTGGTTAAGTTGGAAATATATATCCAACTTTTCCACCCAAGCCTTCGTCGAACTCTTGGTTGATCCATCAAGTGTTGGCGGGTAGAATCTACCTATACTGCATTGCATATCCCCATCATGTGAATTCATGTTCCCCCTGTGATGGTTGTGGGGTCTGCTGTCCTGCGTGAGCTGGAAAAAGTCATGAAATGTGAGGGCATATTTGAACTCCTGTCCGTAGGAATGATACTCGAAAAATTAATCTCCCATGTGAGCTGGTTCCTACTCCTATTGTGCTCCTGCCCCAGTATCTACTGCAATAAACATGGGCATCGTGGAACATGGGGGTGTATGTGATGCCATCTGGTGCGCTGTGAGGTGCTCCTGCAAATGATGGGATTTTCACTATCTCTGTCTGGTATAGAAACCTCTTGGGGTTTCATGTTGTCTAGGGTCTATCTTGAACTTTTTCCCCATTTCCTCTATCCATTTTGACAAATCTTGAACAGATTTGAGGAGGAGTTCTGCAAACTCCTTCCCGACATCTTTCCCCTCCACCATAGGTTCCTCCTCTTCTTCTTCCACTACTGGAGCACAGTCACCCTTTCCAAAGGTGATCTCTAACCTCCGCTCTTGTTCTCTATACTTCCTTCCTTTGTAAGAGATGTATTGCCTTCCCTTTGGTGTCATAGGAAATATGCTCCATAGGCTGAGCCAAGTCTATGAGCTCTGATACCACTGTAATATTCCAAGTAGAAATAGACAGCAATATAAAGCACATAAACAAAGACAAACAACAACTAGAGAGATATCACATGAACAATAACCAATATGGAGAATGTTGAGCAATTTTATTAATACTGAAATATGAAAATGAGTACAAATTTGATCAGAATAATGGCACCTTGCCTTGCACTAGGCAAGCATACAAATACTCTTAGGATATGACCCAGAATGGCTATTGTCACAAAAATACATAATATCTAGTGCTGATGATGCTAGTACTGCTACTGCTGGAATGGAAGGACTATTTGGGGCTCCTCCCCTCAGAAAATTGTGAAACTCTGGGAATGGCCTCTCCACACAATACCCAGAAAATCCCAGAGAGCTTTCCATAAATGGCTGACCTCCTAAAATGACTCCCTTGAGGCACTACGCTATCCCCAACTGAGCACACTAGCCCTGAATGATCTGCTAAGAATGATGGCCTCTGACTCTACCAAAATACTGGAATAGGGAAGGGCTAACCCGTTTCCAACTCTCCTAGGCTGAATCCTGTGATAAACCTCTAATCCGGAGCTACCTCCTTCCAATACTATGTCCTCCCTCTCACTGACTGCACTGTCTCTTCCAGTGAATGCTCCAAGTATGGTTGCTGCTACTCTCCTTGCACAAATAAGGATGGAAATCCTCACCCAAGCAGGCACTCAAAGTCCCCCGGGGCTGAGGTTGGGATCTCCGCACGGAGACACCCAATTTACTGAATAGTACGTGCAGACTTTGCTCAACAGCAAGTGTGCTCAATGTCAAGAAGAAAAATAACAATATGCATAATCAGAATGAATGGAAATGAGGAGACCCTCTCCCTTTTTATGCTTGGAGAGCCTTGCTCTCACCTAGGCCCCACCATCAACTGTGCTGTCCCTTTGAGCGACATTTTCCATCTCTCTCTGCCCTGGCTTGGTCCCACACTGCCCATGCTGTCCCTTTCTCTTGCGCTGCCACTTGGCCTCTAGGCCCCAAGTTGCCAATTAATCATGCTCCTCAAGTGACTTTAGGAAGTACTTTTTATCCTAAGTGTGAGTAAGTGTCCCCTTCACCCACTTTATTTCTAACCTAACTTATTAAAGTAAAAGTAATCAAAATTAATATTTCCAATTAACTATTGCTAATTGGGAGTATTACAACTATACGTATTTTTAAAATGAGAGAAGGCTTCCCTTTTAATTCTAATGATATCGTTATGAGTAATGGTCTCTTCCTTGATTTCTGAGATGGAGTTGAAGCATTTCCACACTTGGGATTGCTTATGGAAGAAGGAGGAGTTCCTATCTCCCGCTTTTGGCCAAATACTGTGAGATTTTTGTCTCCAATATTCTTCCTCTGCCAGACGTGCCTTATGAAATTGTTGTTGTAATTCTGCCTCCCTGTCTATAACTTCTTTTCTAATTTCTACATTTTTCAACTTCAAGTGATGGAGCTCAAGACTGCCTTGGACCTTTTTTTCTTTTAGTTGTAGTGTTGGGAAGGGATTTGGCCCAAATTTTCAGAACAACTTTCACTCTTTTGAGCTTTTCCTCCCAAACATAGAAGGAGGAGCCCTTTACTAGCTGCCTCCAACTTTCCTTGACCATATGCATGAAGTCCGGTTCCTTGAACCATAAAGGACTAAATTTGAATGGTATAGGGTTGTGATCAGGATGGGCCAGTAGCTCAAGTTTGATAGGTTTATGATCAAAAATGCTACAAGGGAGAATGTGAATTCTAGCCTCTAATCGTAATAGGAGAAAAGAACTTTGAACAAGAAATCTGTTTAAACTTGCAGCAATATGCCTCAGACTGACTCTTTTGTTTGACCAGCTGTACTTACCAATAGAGGGCTTGATGTCGAGCAAGTCCCAGTCCTGCATGAGGTCCTCCACCCATTCCCTCATCGGATCCCTTATGATGCTACCTCCTCGCTTCTCTGACAAGAAAAAGGTGATATTAAGGTCACCAGAAATGATGGTATTTTCTAGATTCTCCATTCCTGTCAAATTTCTAATGGAGTCCCAACAGGCCTTTTTCTCCCCTGCATTTACTGGGAGATACACATTGATGAGACAAATGATATCTTTTGTTTGAAGATGCTGAAGTTTCAAGAACAAAAGTGAGTGTTTAGGATCTCTTTTACCATCGAGAATTTTTTAATATTCCAGAGAGTGCCCAGCCCGCCCGAGGCTCCTCGAGCAAAGACTGCTTGTCCTCCACCTTTATTCCAAAATTTCTTACTTATTTGGAGGAAGTCTTTGTCCTCCATTTTAATCTCCTGAATGAGAAGTATGTATCGAGTTTCTATCCTTGGAATAATTCTTATGGCTTCTTATTTAACTCTGCTCCCCATAACCCTGCAATTCCAAGAGACAACCTTCATTACTTACTTTTTTAGGTGTGATGAGCTCCCTTGGAGCCCCGAGTCTGATTTCTTGTCATATTCAGAATTTCTGCCAAGAATTTATCGAGGGCTGGTTGAATGCCCTGGAGATTATCTTTGTAGGTTTCTTGTTCTCTCTTTTCATGGGTGGAATTACGGCCTCTTGTGGATCTCCTAGCTCAAGTTTGTGAATCCCCTATTTCTCCTTGCTCCTCTGAATCCTCCGATACTTGTTCTTTCTCATCAACATCTACATGTTTTTCTTTAGATCTATCTGTGGCACCTTCTCATTGCCTTGAGCCGAAGGGGTCCCTTTTTCTGGGGATCATTTCTTATGCATCTCGACCTCCTGGGTGTCCTCTATTGCTGAACTTAGGGGCCAGAATTTGTTTTCTTGACCATTCGAGGGAGGGGTTTGAAGAATAGAAGCCGACTAAGAGCCTTTACCATTTGGGACACCAGATTTGTGGGATTTATGGGAGGTATTTTTTCACTTCACCTAGTTCCAACCCTCCTCCTTCCCTTTCTCCACCTCTTCATTACTCGAACAACCCTTAGCAAAGTGACCGTAGAAATGGCATTTTCGACACTTGAAGGGAAGCTGCCCATAATCTAGCTTTTGCACATGGGTCCAATTTCCGACATTGATTTTTATTGCCTCTAGAAGGCCCACCTCTAGATCTACCTCGACGCATATTTTGGCACAATTGTATTGGTCCTTGTTATTTTCCTAGTCAATAAATTCACCCAGGGCATTGCCTATGTGCTTCAGCGAATCCCAGATCTAGCAATGCACTGGGAGAATCGACAACCTAACGCACACATGAACAATAGTTGGAACATCAACTTTTGGGTCAAAATCTAGTGTCCAGTTATTGAGATACATTCCTGGAGGATCCATGAAGTAGGGTCCATTCTGAAACATCAAATATTTATCCTCTTTTGAGATGAATTCGAACAAAAAATAGCCTCTCCCCAATAAATACAAGATTACAATGTTCTTGATCAACGACATCCAGTTCTTGAATACCCAGTTCTCCTTGGCTTCTGGGGAGGGCCAGAGACCTATGAACTATCCCACGAGAGCACAACCCACTAGAGACAAAGCTACCTGGATCAGATCCTCAAGGGGGAGAGAAATTTCTGGAATATCATCTAGATTTTTCACAAACTTGGCTGCTTCAGTTTTCTTCTTCTTCGGCATCAAAGCCAGTAGTATGTTGAATGTATCGGCAGTGGACGAAGGAGTAGGGGTGGAGGAACATGGGGCGAGCCCAAAACCTCCATCACTGTGAGGGAAGCCCTAGCTTTGGGTGTGCGCGGGCTCATAGGAGGCTGTAGCAGTTAGTGCACAGCAGCAGTCTCTCAACAACATAACAATTCAACTATCAATTTCCAAACTTAGTTTCATTATTACACTGCATTTTGGATAAATTTTCTCCTCTCTCTATTTTAGTGCATTCACATTGAAATGCCCAATTTGGATTCGACGCTATGATCAGTCGTATTGCATAGCATTAGGAGAATGGTTTGCAATCATCATCGTTGGGATGGAGATAGAGTTGACATCCACTGCCAGTGCTTGAATAATTAATCTTTTCAAGAATATCATAGTTGTTGTTTCTCTGATGACAGCGAGGAATTAGGGTCTGTTTTTCCACGGTTTACTGCTGTGATTTGCTTTTTTTCTTTCAACACTATTAAATTTGGGTTATTTTTACAAGCTACGCAGAGAGAGATTGAGATTGCAAAGGCAAATTCATCAACCACCGGGCACTACATATTTATGCGGGCACTGCATATTTATGAAAAATTTTCTTTCTAACATTCATGTTTTAGCTACCCATCCTGTCAAAGCCAGAGCCCTGATTTTATTATTTCGAATTTTAAGATACATTTGAATACCATTCATTTTAGCTTGGCAGGCCTCACATGTTTCAAAATTGTAATTTGAAAATTGTCAGAATAAATCATTTGTGTACCTTGGGGACTTAGTTTTAAGAATATGATTACATCACTAGAATTTAGTATGCAATTAAGTGCTTTCCATGTAACTACAAGGAGATCACAAAAAATACAACATACACCTTGAATATAATTGTGAGCTGAAAAACAAATAAAACAAAAGAATCGAGTACACATAATGAAAACATTAAACTAATGATATCCCATAGTAGATGTATCAATTTTATATTGGCTACCTCTGCCCCTTCTGAAAAATGTTCCACATCAAGAAATCAAGCTAACCATAGATTCCAGGTGTCTTATTATTTCACCAAAAAAAAAGGAAAAAGCATCTTTGCCAGTATTTCATCATGTTAGACTCTGTCACAAGATGGTAGAGTCCAACTATGACTTACAATACCAACCAAGGCGATAAACCCCAAGATCAGTATTGCAGTACAACACCATCCACATTCAAATTTGGACACTTTCTAGCCCTCCATACAAATTGAGCCATATGGAATTATCTACAGCTATAATGCAGATTTCTAAATGTAAATATGTTTGAAAGATTTCCTATGATGTATTAAAATGCCAAAAATAATGCTTCTCGTTGAATATGAAAGTATTAATCCAATGGCTTACTGAATGTAGATTCCTGCTAGATCTTCCGAGTTTATCAATGAGGAGTCTACTTTACTGAGTATCAATATCAAAGTGCTTAGTAAAACCTATGATACCATTTCCTTTAAAAAATAAATCCACTTAGAAAATCCATGACATAGCCATACAAATCACAAAGATCATTACCCAAGCCTACCAAGATCTCCTGCACCTCATGACACATTTCCTTTCCAATAATAAATGTAATATTCGAGATCCTAAACTAGCCAGGTTCTTCCTACTGTTCTTTTGATTGAGCCTCTTACCCCTCATGTTGTATGAGGCCTTGATCCACATTGAAGACCTACCCAAGCAGCCTCCATATGGAGGATGTTGGCTTGATAGCGATTTTTTTTGCTCTTTATGCCTTTTCTTTATTATGAATCATCTTTTGAAGTGTTACTTCACATATTTGGGGCACTTTTGAGGTGCTACTTCACATATTTGGGGGAACCTTTTGAAGCCTTTATCCAGACAGTTTCATGCATATTTGTTTGCTTGAGAGAATAGTTCACATCTCCCTAGGAAGAAGAAAATATGTGGAGGCATGCCACATCAACAGGGGCTACAAACCGTATTCCTATTTCTATTGACAGGAAATTACACTTAAATTCTGCTGTAAAGGGCTTTGATTAAAGGGAAAATTCTCCATCTAAACAAGGATGTCTGTTGAGGTGTTTCTTATGATTTTCCCTTGTTTATTCTTGTTATTAAATTGGATGATTTATTGCTATCATCAAAGTGAAAGGCAGGGTAGATCCTAGTTTATAGAAAGGTCACATCTTTGTTTCCTTGCATATGTACGTGGAGCACCCTTGGAAGGGCCCTCTAGTTAATTTTCTGCAATCTGAAACACCATTCATAGATAGATCCTAGCATGTTGTAACAACAATATCTCTCATCACCATTAAAATATATTCCAACTCTCTAAATATCCTTCGACCCCATTCCTAAGTTCATGTTTGGCACTAGTCTTCCTTTTGTATCTACCAATTTCATCGTTACTACTACTATTATCACCAGTATTAGTTGATGTTGTTATGTTGTTTTTTTTACCATCCTCTTCTTTGGGAGATGACGAAACAAGAGATGTTGGCACTAACCAGTTAGTATGCTTGTCGTCTTGAAGGGAAAACCAATTTGTATTGGTGAACATCGTCTCTCTCAGCCTCACACCATACTATTTTCTTCCCATTTTGAGAGAGAATACAACCACTTCTACTGACTCATCATCAAATAAGAAATCCTCATTGTCTCTACCAATGGCTCCACAAGTCTCTTCCCCATCTTCACTATCAAATGTTCCATATCAGAATACTTGACTCAGGTGGTTGGCCATTATTGACTTATCATAATCTCTACCACGAAAATTATCTTCATCACCAGCTATAGTCCATTTGTGTACTGTTGATCATCTGCATGTCCACTGGACACCATTCCCCACTAAATTACATTTTGAAGGAAAATTTTTTCCCAAATTAGTCCACTCATCGTTTCTCTGCAACAATGACTATATCAATATATTATTTATTCCCAAATGAGTAAGCTTGTTTGCAATTCATGTAAAGTGACCAATGTTCCATATTCTTGGTGCAACTTTTCCTCGGTAAGGTTTTTCTTGGCTTATTCTGATCAACAGGAACATTGGGATTTCTTTCTGTTGCCAAAAAAATTTCAATTAAGTTACAATCCTAAAGGAGATGCTTGATAGGAGATATATTATTGCTCTCTAAGCATGACGCTATGAATCTCTCCACTTGATGATGCAAGGAATTGTTAAAAGGATAATAAAAAAGAAGATGTATAATCATTTGAATAGCACCCCACTTGACTAATTCCTTCTGCGAAACTTCACTACCCATTCTTAGTGGGACTTTAATGAAATCCACTATCTTTAAACAGTGCTTTCCAAGAGGAGGCTGAAGTTCACCATATGTACTTGGTAATGTGTTTTCATCAGAAGATACATCCAACAAATTCAACAAGTCTCCTGCATCTGGAGAAAGATATTCATCGTTGTCACTGTCCAATTCAAGTTGAAGTGGAAATTCATATTGCTAATTTATCTAGATAATTGTATCTCGCGGGAAATCATATTCAGATCATTTCAACTGAAGTTATAGTATAGGAGGAAAATCAAGGAAAATAATGCCCATTCTAATGTAGCTGGCACATACAATAGGGCTACTAGTGACTGCTTCAGATTTAAGAGTCAGATTTCCTCCATCAATAACTTGTGCTGGGGTATCCATCAAAACAAGTGGAGTGTTTGAACCAACTGGAGCATATATGTTAAGCTTAGAAAGAATCTTATCCTTCTGTATAAAGGCATTAAAACCTCACATACTAGATAGGCCATTTGTGAATATGATCTCTGCTAAGTGAATATAGTAATCTCCAGTAGGAAGATCACCAATTATATATGAAAATTTTCCAAACTGAGCTATTTGATAGACAGATGGGCATTCTTTCTCAACAATTGCCTCATCTACTTTAAATTTTCATCACATCTCTACCCATAAAATGTAAATCTGGTTGAAAATCACTTCCCAGTGAATTTTCAAAGAGGACAACAAGTTTTTGGGGGGGAATTTGATTGTTTCTTCAATTTCTAATGTAAAAATGAATCATTTTTCTAAAATGGATCCTATTTGAAGATCATTAGCACAATGTTCCATACTATGTTGACCATGAGTGTGCATAGCTCTCTGCAAGTTGCTATCCAAGTGAGTATCCTTTTGGGACTATAGTTCATTAAAAAAACTCTCAAGAAGAGATTCTATATTTCCACCAGCTTCGTTTATCAATTCAAAAGCTTGTCCTTCATAACTAGTGAAAGTAGACACTGGGCATTCTTCCTCCTCTATCACCAGTTTTTCTTCATCTAATACCATAAATTTTCCAGTGTTCCCAAGCAGCTTCACATCATATTTCCTAAGAATTATTTTACTGCTTGTCCCTTGTCACCTTACCTTTTTCATAAGAGATTGGTTACAAACGGGTGATTTTTCTCCCCTCCATTTTATCATTATTCTTTCTGCAATCTTCTAACATTCAAAAGCTGCAAAAAAATTCTTCCACCCTTTTCATGTAACTGGGACCCCTCTGTGAATTCAAATTTGATCCACATGAAGTTGGGATAATGATGAAAGGCCGTCACTTAGATATAGGCCCGCTTCCTTCTCTTCTTATTTGTTGATTTGGACAGTTCTCTTTGTGTGATAGATTATCTTTCAATAATGTAGGCAGTTGTGAAATTTCTTCCATGTTTTTAGAATTCTTAATTTCTATTGCAAAAATTTCCTTGTCCATTTTAACACATGAACCATCAAAATCATCAACTAAAACCTCTGTAAATCATGATTTGTTACCATGTTCTATCCTACTCCATACTTAGTGTTTGAAGCAAATATTTGCAGATCACTTGCATGCCTCCTTTCTTCTCTTGCTAGATCCTCGCAGGCACTTGTCTACTTCTTGTATAGCCACAACCAAATATTGGAACATAGATAGAAGCCGAGGAACTATAAATACTCAAAAGATGAATCATTTCCATCTATTATTCTATGATCATCACATGTCTGAGTTCAAGTAGATAGAATACGCACATGTTAAGGGTGATTTTGATGACAATTTGGGATTGTTGTGAAGGTGTCATTCTTCTTGAAGCCATCTGCACTAGTTTGGGTAACTGACAGCTAGGCCACAGGGCTTAAGAACCCTGTCCTAGAGGCCGAGAACCTACAAAAAGAAAGCCACAGTCAGGGTTTATTTATCATGAAGCTATGTAGTGAGTTTTGAAGCTTAGACGAAGGCTTATGGGCTACCAACATTTTAAGGGACTATTTGAAGGTAATCTACAGTCTAGTAAAGGTATTTAAGTCTATGAATGGGGTAGTTTCTGACTGTAAGAAGTATTGTTGGAATTATTATAGTAACACTGAAAGAATAAAATGCTAATCCCAACCTCTGTTTTACATCAAAACTCTGAGAATTCTTTTGATGTGTGGAGCTCTAGAAATAGTGACCTTATCATACAATTAGAACGTCAAAGCACAAGCCTAGTATCTAGTGATTCCAGATCCATTTGGATGCCACAATGCAGTTGATCTCTGCAAGACTGAGCTCCAAGCTTCACCATCTTCTCTGATCTTCATCACAAAATAGCGAAATATTTTGCTAAAATTGCCCTTGTTTCAAGAAACTAGATGTCAATGAAAGGTCTAGCTCAGATCTTTTTTTTAAGACCTTCATTCTTGTGGCCCTCTTAGGGAACCACTCCAAACAAATCTTTGCAATATTATGTGATTAAAGTGCCACAAGAAGATCTAAAGGTTCAGGCAATAAGAGGACAATAAAGCTGAATATAACCTCGGTTCCTCCTTTACACTGAAGTGCTACTCTTCCTATGCAGACTTTTCAACTCCATTTGAAAGGTAGCCTAATCTCAGTTGTAGACAAAGTGTAAAGAAGCTACCGAATTCAACAAATTATTATTATTTTCTTTAGTCCTTGTTCTTAATAAGAAGTGCTAATCTTGAAGCTTGTAGACCTAACGCAATCAACCTGAAGTATGGAAGTCCGATACATATGTTACAGTGATATCTAACAGATCACTATGTGAAAATTCAAGAAGTAAAAGTGTTGTGTAATGGAGATAGCCTTTGTCACATATATATACATATATATTCTTTGGCAATTTCCTACAAGCCAACCTACATAGCATACAAAGCTTGGTGACAAGCACTGTGTGAGCATCTCTATTTAATAGAAATCTGGAATAACTTAAGAAGCCTGTAGAGGATATCTATATTTGCTCGAGCAAAATTTTATCCCTCTTAAAGATATTCTGAATAGTTTTATTTTTGTTGTTAAATTAATAACAAATATAAATACATCGATCTAGTGACCAAGAATATGACCTAGAATACACTCTTAGTATGGTTTTCATAAAAATTATAATAAGATCCATGTGATGTGTTGATCAAATGTTTGGGCCTTGATTTGTCCACAATGTAGCGAAACATATCCTGATTAGTTGTGCATGATGATGAAAGAAAATTAATTGAAGTGCATTATGACCTTTCTAAGACTTCTGGGAGCCTTTTTTGAACTTGCAAAGGTCCTGATCAACATCCCTTCTGCCTGTAGAATGCATCCATGTACTAAGGTATATGTCTATGGAGATTTTCTCTTTAGGAAAGACTTGGGATTTTTCATTATATTGTTTTTTATGAACATCTTTACAACCAGTGAATAGAGTAATAACACTGTATGACTAACCAAGTTTATATATATCAATGCTAGAGTATACATGGGATGATAGTTTAAATCAAAGTCTTGGTATCTATGTCATGATAGTGTAGTGATTTTGTATTAATGCATGGAAGGACAAAACCTTATCATCTTAAGGCGGGTCTATTGGCATCATCAAGAAAATATCTCAGTTAAGATATATGGACAAAGACAACTGAATAGTCCAAGTTATGAAGGGAATTTCTAGTTTTTCACTATAAATTGTTAAGAGTTGAATCATATATTATAGTTTTGAAATGCAGAGCAGTTCCAAATATAATAGAATCCATGACTTGAAGGATTTTGTTCTCATAGACCTCTTCGTAATATTTTTGGTTTGCATGCATGTAGGAACATGTTTCTTCCTTTCCCTACTCTCGGTGCTTTGCATTCTTGTAGGAGGTGGTTCATCCTTTCCCTACGATGATTGTGATGTGTGTCTGCAGGAAGTGGTTCATCCCTTCCCTACATGTGATTATGATGTGTGTTTGTAGGATGTGGTTTCACTGTTCCCTACGAGTGGTTGTGAGAAAGATGCGATATATTCTTTCCCTGCTGATGTTCTTGCATCATGAATTCTGACATGGGGTTTTCTAGGACAAAATTGCCAAAGTTGGCTCCCAAGAGAATTTATATCAAATTTGGCATTACTTAGAAGCGTGAAAATGTTCAGAAGTGGAAAATAAATGACTGTTGATGCCAATAGATTAATTAGCATTTCGGATAGCAATTTTTTCCACATTTATGGTAGAGTCACTAGTAAAACTATATTATGTTGGGGAATTAATAGTGCTTTATGTCAAATTCTTACTCAGCTGAGGAAGGTCTACATTGAATCCCTATCATATTCTCAAACCTGTTGAAGTAGGCTTCTGTCCTTATGTCGAACTGCTACTGGAAACTAATGGATAGTGGTGATTTGTTGTTGTTCTCATGAAATATGTCACTGGGGTTTTAAATTTTCTTTAGAGCATGATCAAGTTGAGAATTTATATTACTGATTTCCTACTCCAATTTTTGGTTGGCCTTCATTTAATCTCTGATCTACTGGGGCATTTTATTTGAGATCTCAAGCTTTATTCTTAAAAATTAGCCCACATCCTTTAATAACCAACTGTGGAAACTATAAGTTTTCTTTAACCTAAAGCCAAGCATTTATCTGGCGTCTAGAGCCAATGCAGCATCACATTTGGCAATTGTAAGATTTTTTTTGATGAAACTAAGACAGAAAAGGAGGTAAATTAATGTAACAAGTATTAGGGGATAAAACAGATCAAAGTTGATTCAGAGGCATCCTGAGAAGCATAGAGCCCTCTTGCAGAATGATGTCTTTTTCGACCATTGAATCTACATTTCTATTTAATTCAAATAACACATGCTAGAATTCAGAAGAAAATTGGCTTAACATTTCTTTGCAACTTTTCACCTAGTGATAGTTTTGGAGATGGGGAGACAAGAGGATTGAGCTGAATCTTGAATCAGAGAAATAATGGCATAGTGCTCTCCAATGCAAACCATCTTTTAATATAACTAGTGCCTCTATAGTATTTTTAAATGAATCCTTATATTCCAGGCTTATTTGAGACTTACCTTTCCTCCAATATGGAATTGCCCCCTTTGCCAAATGGGACCAGGATTCCCATTTTCTGCTCCTTGAAAAAATCTTGAGCATATCCATCTTTCGACGCCAGTGTCAGTAGGATTCGGATCCGAAGGACCAAATAGTCGATGTATTAATAGGACCTAAAATCCATGTATCAATACCCACTACAAGAAGATTGTTTGCAGATGTAATAGCATGAATATATCCTGTCAAGTGTAAGTTGAATTCATCCATGGGAATGACTTGACTATATCCCCCCTGCAGCTCCTTTGATTCTAAAGGTTGGTCTTTGACACGGTTGATGGAGGGATGTCACAACCTGCAACAGATAAGGTCAGTGTTTGCACTGCACCCCATATGAAATATACCAGCTAAGTAGAGGATAAAGACTCATCTGTAACCAAGAGATTACCCAAACAACGCTTGGGAGTTGGTGCACATCCAATGTTAGTAACTCTGACAAACAACATGGGGAGTCTGTACCATTGAATGTGCACCACAATCCAGTCCCGTCAAGTCCAGGCTCTCTTCCAATGAATTACTCCTCCATAAGCAATTTAATTTTGATATATAGCCATTGGCCAACCTACAGAATTGGCCTTGAAAACATGATATGAATACATATGTACTTTGTCCTATTATGTCCTCCTTGGAATGAGGAATGTGATGCAATGATTATGATGTGTGTTTGTAGGATGTGGTTTCACTATTCCCTATGAGTGGTTGTGAGCAAGATGTGATATGTTCTTTCCCTGCTGATGTTCTTGCATCATCCTACCCATGAAGTCTGGGACACATGGGAAGCACCTCTCATTCGGTCAATGAGTTGGGAAATGAGGATAGGGACCATAGCACTATCGATGGATGGATCGTGTACTGTCGTACTTTCTATGCTAGGATTTATGGTGTTCAACAAACTGATCTGGGACCAATTGAGGTTCTACCTCCGAACTAAATTTTGTCAGTAGAGAGTGGCAAGGTATTGTGACTCAGTTTCGATCAATTCTTCTTCATTATTCATATGAATGTTTAGTTAAGCAGAGAAGAGCAGAGATGAGATTTAGTGATGGCTCATGATGGATGGATTGGCGGGTGTAATTCTCGCTAGTTGAGAGGGAATGTTAAAATTGGCAACTAGAGCCAAATTCCCTTTGGACTGCTCCTATCAGGAAGATGATTGCAACATTCGATTCCTCTTTTCAAGAGGATCAAAACCGGCCTAAAGATCACTAAATTTAGATAAGGAAAAGTACTCATTCACCCAAATGAAATTTCATAAGGCATGACTTTATTTAGGTGAGAAAAATTGAAAATTGAAAATTTGAATTTCCCTCCTCGAGTAATCAAGTCGGCCTATCCGAGAAGGATACAAATAACCTATCGTATGAACTTTGATATTCATTCTCCTCTCTAAAGTAGCCACAGAAGAATGTGATTTCCAACGAAGGAGATGAACGCAAGGTTGGGTTCAATTTAGTCATCTTTAAGGGCAAAGTTCCGCAGGATGGAGGACAAGATTTGTTTGTGCACATTTATGATTTGTCTTGGGCATTTTATCTTCATCACAGGTCTAAGTTCAAGTAGATAGAAGTCACACCTGTTAAGGGTGATTTTGATGACCGTTTGAGATTGTTTTGAAGGTGTCATTCTACTTGAAGTCATCTACACTAGTTTGGGTCACCTAAAGCTAGGCCATAGGGCTTAAGAACCCTATCTTGTAGGCCAAGAACCTATAGAAAGAAAGCCACCGTCAGGCTTCTTTATCATGAGGCTGTCTAGTGGGTTTTGAAGGCTTATGGGCTACTAGCATTTGAAGGGTCTAGTTGAAGGTAATTTGCAGTCTAGTAAAGATATTTAAGGTTGTGAATGGGGTAGTTGTTTACTGTGTTTATGCCCTAGTCAGTCCTACCAGAGTTTCAGAGAAGACACACGTCCTTGGAGCCTACACCAAACATTAGATTTGCAACCTTGTTGGAACCATCCTCTTGTCTAAGGGCAGTGGTATTAAACCTTCTCATTTGAAAATCATTTTGACTTTGAAGTATTATATTCTCTCTCTGTTGAACATTTTACATTAATGATAAGAAGAATGGATAAGGGTTTTCCCCATCTTGGGGTTTTTCCCTGGCTTGAGCCATATTTGGATGTTCTTCTGTCTTAACTTATCTTTAGCTTTTATTACTTATGTTCTTTAATTAGTTACACTTATGATTAATGAGATAGCTAATGGATTAATGGGAAAATTATGTAACTAACCTAAGCTAACAACATGTTAACTCAAAATTAACAAGATGCCACATGGGAAAACAAGCAGAGTTTACAGCACCCAGTTTTACAGTTGCTTGGGGATAAGCAACATTTGAGAGGGGATAACTGTAATATCCCTTCCTAAATAATTTTTTCAATAGTACCACAAATTTTCTATTTTTCTAATTTTGGGGGCCTAAGATAGTTTTGGAGAGGAAACATAGGACAAGGGGGTCGAAATGTTTACCTTGGTGGAATGTGGGGGCCAACTCCCCAACTAATATGCACTCCTTGGGCAAGGGAAGAGGTTTGAATTGCTTAGTGAGGGCCCCACATGGAGTAAATGAACATAAATTATAAATAGGAGAGAGGAAGAAAAATTTGAGGACTTTTGATAATTTGACATTTGAATTGTTGCTCTAGGTGTTTCACAGTTACATAATGTTGTTCAACACATGATTTTTCCAAGGAGGAAGCTTGAAAACCTTTCTTCGATGGATTCTGAGTACCACCCTAGGAAGGATTATTCATAAGTTTCAGGAGTTGGATAGAGGGCCACGCATGTAGTATGGTTTTTGGGCAACTGAGGCTCATTCAGGAGGCCACACAGAGAGTTGAGGAGGAAGAGCTAGATTTGGGAGTTGTAGCATTGTCAAAGTAATTTTTGGTCAATTCTAGGAAAAAGGAGGAAGATTTGCAAGGGCAGAATTCAACAAAAAACATGAAACTGATTTTCTAGAGGAGAAACTATGTCATCCTACCCAGAAACTATGCAATCATTGTGGAGGCACAATTGTGGGGTGGCTTGTGAAGTGATTTTGAGAGTTGGGATTCTTGGGCTTGGTTTGGGGTGCAATTGAGAATATTTTCCCAGCCATTTTGGGACATTCATTCCAACATCAGTCACAGTTCTAGTTTTTTTGCACCTAGAGGAGGGTCAAGCAATTTGGGACCATTTTGTGAGCATCAAAACCAGGGAAAACCCTTTTTGGGTTTTTCTAGGTTTTTGACAAGGATTCCATGTCTAATTTATCAAAATTTTCTGAGCAATTAGTGTTGAGATTTTTGTGTATTAAGGTAGCATCGGACATGCTCTAGCTCCCAGAATGTGTGGAGGGACTAGAGTACATGAGATATCCAAGACCCAGAAAGGGATTTGAGAAATTGCATCTAGTTTAAGAGATAATTAATTAATTAATATTTTTAATTAAGGACCCCAAGTCTGACTTAGGAAAATTAAAAGATTAAAGGTAGTTAATTTAAACATGTGATGAATATTACGTAAGTCACATGAATCAAGCTTTCTTATAATATTAGCCATCAATTTAGGATTAGATCACAGCTGTTGGTTTCCCAACAAGAAAAATATAAAGGAAAGGCTTGGGGTCAGTTGGAGAACACACATGGAGGCAGAGCACTGAGACTAAGCTAAAATTCTAGGGCATGGTTTGCTAAGAATTTCCAGAAGTGTTTCAATTGCAACGAGGGGTAGTATTTGTGAGAGGAATGATATTATCCGAAGCCAAGAGCCACCAAGAGGCATAGAAGCAGTAGTAAGATCAGTTCAGAGGGAGCAACAACTGCACAACGTAGAGGGCTCAGTGCTACGCAGGTGCTATGCAGGGCCAGAAAGTGTAGTGTAGAGGCAACAGGAGGTCATTAGGGTTTACACAGACCTAACTACGACAACGCAAGGAAAACGTAACCCAGTCTGGGGTTACGCAAGCCTCTCTTGAGCAAAGGCACATGCATGCTAGCAAAGCTGACGCAAAGGGCTTCAGAGCTACGTTGGGTTTCTAAAGATAGAAAGGGTTTAATTCTGTAAATCCCATTTGGGGGTGTGAATCAATCCAGTTTTCTATCTCTGAAATAGAGGTATTGCTACAGATTTTTTCTCTATCGGGTTAACCAATAAGGTTCCCATATTTTCTGTACTTAAAATATACTTAATAATAAAAACCACCCCGCAGCTAGAAGATCGGTTTTCCCGCATTGGGTTTTTTCGAGGACAATTTTCCAAAAAATCTTGTGCGTCACTTTGTCTATGTGCATGCATTTAGTTTAGATCTAGATCTGTGTAGGCTATTAAAGTGTATAATTCAATGTTAATACTGAACATTTCATATTAATAACTTGTATAAGTAGGAGAAGTAAATCATGAATTAACAATAGGGTTTATGCATAAGTAATATTCATAAATTTTCACAGTTAAGAGGGGGCTAATCAGGTATCAACACAACCAACAGTGAAAAAATCACAAGGTCAGTGTAGATTTTTAGTGGGAAAATTCCAGCAACAATTTTGCATTGATAAAACATCCACCTGAGGCTTTTAGCTTGCCTTGTGAAAGCCAAGGTCATCATTTTTTTTATATTGTACTCCAACAATATCTTATAATAAAATTTTCCCATTTTGGTGTGTTTGGAGGATTTTTATTTTATGTACGTTTGCTGAAAAATATTTTTGTTGGGTTTATTGCATGTTTTTGTTATCACTCTTAATTTTACCATTAGGAATATTATAGCTTGAGAGGCTTGATCAACATATCAAGTCAGATTTGAAACAACATTAAAGTAATCCTTATAGATAGAGGACATTCTTTCAAGCACACATGAAGATCCTAGGAGACACCTTCATTGAATGATAAAATGATAACATAATTTGAGCATCTTTTGAGTTGACATTAGAGTTAATTGATCATGACATTAATTGAGATTTCTTCAAGCCTTTATTGAAACAACAATCACTCTTAAACCATAGTTGAAAACCAACACTTGAAGAGTTGTTTTTTTGAAGTAATAACCCTTGGAGTATTGTTGAATACCAACACTTAAAGACTTGTTTTGTGGGAGTATTCATCCTTGGAGCATAGTTGAAGATCAAAACTCGAAGAAATGTTTTGTTCATGAAACCATAAAAGTTTTGTTGAAGTAGACATGAAGTTTTTGTAGAGGCAGATTTGAGAGCACTTTCAAGACCTATCTTGGATACATTTTTTAGAAGTATTTCAAGTTTTTTATGGAGGCTTGAATTAGTATTGAAGTCACCTTAAGGGATTCAAGCAAACTGAGAGGGTTGGATCCATAGAGGATTGGAATTGTTGTACAAGGTTGGAGCCTGGATTTGTAGTTGAATTTTAGAGTCCTCATAGGGTTCAAGCCTTGAAGGAGTTAAGGACTTTTTTGTACAAGTTGAAGCTTTGGTTTTTAGATTCGTCAAATTCATTAATAAAATTATTTTCTTGTTGCACACCTTGTGTTTTGGTTTAATTAGTGATTTTAACTGGTATAATATAAAAATTGTAAATAAATATTGATTCAATCCCCCTCTCAATATTTCCAACACTAGCACACCTTACATTTTTTCCACCTTGCAATATTTTTATTGACATGCTAGAAGGAATTTTCACAGTGCAATGTTAGTGTTCGAAATCTGGTTGTTTATGATAGAAGGAAATGTAACATGTGTTAGAGTTCCTTCACTTGGAATTTTCTTACTAGCAATTTGCTTGTGCTTGTGTTAAAATGAATTATAGCACGCACTAGATTTCTTTTGGCATGCTATGTTGTTGTTGGTAGTATGCTTGTATTTGTGCTACATGTAAAGCTAACACTCATTAAATTTATTTCAAATTGCAATGTTGTTATTGGAAAAATTCTTTTGTTTGGGCTAGAAACTATGCTAGATTTATTTTGGTTTGCAATATTGTTGTTGTCTATTTGGTTTTTTATGATAGAAGGAAATATAACATGTGTTAGATTTCCTTCACCTTGGAAATGTTATTGGAAATGTTCTCGTGTTTGGGCTAGAAGTTGTGCTAGATTTCTTTTCCTCTACAATAATGTTGTTGTCAATTCGATTGTTTATTATAGAAGGAAATCTAGAATGTGTTAGATTTCCTTCACCTTGGCAATGTCCTTGTGTTTGTGTTAGAAGGAAATATAACATGTGTTAGGTTTCTTTTGGCATGAAATGTTTTTGGTAGTATGCTTGTATTTGTGCTACATGTAAACCTAACATGCATTAAATTTCTTTTACCTTGCGATGTTGTTATTGGAAATGTGCTTGTGTTTGTGATAGAATTTGTTCTAGATATATTTTTCCATGCAATGTTGTTGTTGGCAATATGCTTTTGTTTATGTTAGAAGAAAATCTAACATGCTATATTTCTTTCACCCTACAATGTTGTTGTGTGCTTGTGTTTGTGCTATGCGTAAATCTAACACGTGTTAGATTTTCTTCACCTTGAAATGTTTTTATTGCCAATAGGCTTCAATTTTGGCTCGAAAGAAATCTAGCATGAGCTAGATTTTTTTTTCACTGCAATGTGGTTGTTGACAATATGCTTTTGTTTGCGCTAGAAGTAAATCTACCATGTGCTACATTTTTTTTATCTAGAAATGTTGTAATGTGTTTGTGTTTGTGATAGAAAGAAATCTAGCATACATTAGATTTCTGTCACCGTTCTATGATTTTATTGAAAATGTGTTTGTATATGTGTTAGAAGGAAATCTAGTGTGCAGTAGCTTTATTTCACATTGCAATGTTGTTGTTGGCAATTCAATTTTTTGCGCTAGAAGGAAATCTAGTATGCGCCATATTTCCTTCACCACAATGATGTTATTGGAAATGTGCTTGTGATTATGCTAAAGGGAAATCTAGCATGTGCTAGATTTGTTTCTCCCTAGAATTTTGTTGGTAATATGTTTGTGTTCATGCTATAACAAAATCTAGCATGTGCTAGATTCTTAAGATCTACAATGTGATGTGTTTGTGTTTGTGCTAGAAGGAAATCTACCATAGTGGATTTCTTTTGTCTTGCATAAGGTATTGTTGACAATATGATTATTTGTTCTAGAAGAAAATATAATATGTGGTATGTTTATTTCACCCTACAATACTTTTATGTGCTCTTGTTTGGGAGAGAAGGAAATCTAGCATGTGTTAGATTCATTCACCTTGCAGTGTTGTTATTGAAAACATGTTTGTGTCTGAGGTAAGAGTACAAATGGCATGTCAGATCTAATTCACTTTGAAATATTGTGATTGGAAATATGCTTATGTTTGTGATATAAGAAAATCTAGCATGATATAAATTTCATTTACCCTACAATATTGATGTTGCCAATATGTTTGTGTATGGGGAGGAATTCTAGCATGCACCTAATTTTTTTTGCAATGCAATATTTGTGTTAGAAACGTGGTTATGTTTGTACTAGAATAAAATATAGCATGCAATAGATTTATTTCACAATGCAATATTGTTGTTGGCAACCTGCTTGTATTTGTGCTAGAAATAAATATTACCTACATTGTATTTCTTTTGCAATGTAATACTATTGGAACTGTACTTGTGCTTCTTCTAGAAGGAATTCTATCATGCATTGGATTTCATTTTCACTACAATGTTATTGTTGGCAATGTGGTAGAAGTAAATGAAGCATAGGTGATATATCTTCCACCCTACAATGTTGTTTCTGGAAATATGATTTTCTTTGTGCTAGAAGAAACTCTAAAATGTGTAAGATTTCTTTTACTTTGCATTTTTTTTGTGAGTAAGATGCTTCTATTTAGTCTAGAAGAAAATTTAGCATGTGGTCGATTTCAAATTCCTTACAAAATTGTTGTTGGAAATGTGCTTGTGTTTGTGCTAGAAGGAAATCTAGCATGTGCTAGATTTATTTGATCATGTAATGTTGCTTTTAGTAATATGCTTATTCTTGTAGTAGAAGGAATGATATTCATTGTTAGCTTTCATTTAAGGTGAAATGTTATTGTTCGAAATGGGATTCTACTTGTGATAGAAGGAAAGCTATCACACATTATATTTCCTTCATAATTTAATGTTGTTATTAGAAATATGTATGTTGTTATGCTAGAAGGAAGGTTATAATGTGTTAAATTTCCTTCATCTTGCAATGTTATTGTTGAAAATGTGTTTGCGTTTGTGATAGAAGTAAATCTTTCATCCGTTGAATTTTCTCTCAATGCAACATTATTGTTAGAAATGTTCTTGTATTTGTGTTGGAAGGAGTTATAAAATGCACTATATTTCTTTGTTCTTGTTCCAAAAGGAAAAATATCAATATTTCACCCTTACCGAGGTTAGTGCTGTGAAATTATTCTTGGCAATGCATTTGTGATTATGCAAGAAGGATACCTAGTGATTACTAGCTTTCTTCTAGACACCATTACACTTATACAACCAATGCTATAGGGGTGACATTGTCTCAATAATCACAATGGTTAGAGTTATAGCTTTTGATGATCCCTTTTATTGAATTTGGAACAATTAATGGAGATCAATGATAGTGCAAAATAATTGTATATAGATATATGTTGTTTTTGGCACTACATTTGTGCTTGAGTTGGAAGGAAAGATAATGGTATAGCTTTCCTTTTGGCACAAACACAATAATATAATCGTAATTATTTTATTCATGGAGAATAATGTGATATTTGTATAATTTAGAAGGTTATGAATAAATGTATTATTGAGGTATACTATATTTTGCTTCCAATGCAAATATATGCAACTTTAAAGTATCAAGCATAATTTTTTAACATATATATTGTTTCTCTGTCTATTTTGTTGTATAGTTATGAGCTTACAAAAAAAACTTCACTAATGTTTGGATGCATAATATAAGACTCTTCCTCATCAACATAAAAATGTAGGAAAACTCAAATCTACATTTTTTGAGGACCATAAGTTAACATCCCTTTGTATCCATCCTCAATAGTATGTCATTAATGTGTCTAGGTAGGGAGTGCTAACATTGGAACTAAAGATTTGTAAATTGAAATTTCTTTTCTTTTAGAATAAAAATGAGAATTATCTAGTATTTACAGTACCAAAACTTTTATTTGGAAGAAAACCTTTAGTTTTCCTTTTGATTATTAACATGAAACATGAAACATCCTCTCTAAGTGAATATAATTTCACATTTTCATGGGGCTTTTAGACATCTTATGTAGCATCAATCTTGGAATTTCTTAGATTTTACAATGGACCATGTTTTGGTTCTTCAACTTCTACAAATTTCTTATGATCATTATTCATACACATGCATTAAGACTGCAAGTGTCATTTATGAGGTTAAATAGGAACTTGATGGTTTGATATGAGCTAATATTTTTCATTCAAAACCTTTATTTGGAAGAAAACCTCTAGTTTGTCTTTTCATTATCAAGTTCAAACATCAAACATCCTCACTAAGTGAAAAAATAATTTCACCTTTTCATGGAGCTTTTAGACATCTTATGTAGCATCAATCTTGGAATTTCTTAGATTTTACAATGGGCCATGTTTTGGTTCTTCAACCTCTACAAATTTCTTATGATCATTATTCATACACATACGTTAAGACTAAAGTGTCATTTTTGAAGTCAAATAGGAACTTGCTGGTTTGATATGAGGTTATATTTTTTTTTCTATGATACTATCTACATCTCTAATTGCATGGTCTTCATTTATGTTTTTTGTGTAATTTGCATGTAAAGTACTTTTTGGTAGTAGGCACTAGATGGTGGGGAACAATGTTTCATTACATACAATATGACTACCATACTATTTGAATTATTGCATCTATATTACTTTTTGAAAGTTGTGTGTTTTTGCGAAAATACAAAATCACACTTTACATCCAGTTTAACATTTTAATTACAACTTATGGTTTAATTGTTGTTACAAAATTCATACAAGCTACAATGGAAAATATATCAAAAGGGGACTATGTTGATATCCTTATTAATTATCAAGTCGTTGGGCTAGGAAGGGTTGAATATACAGAGTCTGGAACTTATTATGTCGGAGAAAGAGTCAATGCATGTTATGCTGCAATTTTGATAATTGATGTCACTCAACCACATTTGATTGAGGATGTTGATGAAGGGGACATACATCCATGGAAGATCAGGGATTTGAGGCACAACATAGGTAAATCAAAATATTGAAGCATGTGTTCAAATATTATTGATAGTATAATACATTTTTTTTGAGTAATTACTAACCTTATTTACATTCGTTTATAGGTGCAAATGTTTCTTCTATATTTTCTATTGGTGAAAAGGTAGATCTTCTGCAAAATGGAGTGAAGGTTGGTGAGGGCTCCATATTCAATACAGAGCTTGGGCATAAAGTGCATGGAAATATGGTAAAGAAAGGATGCATAGTGGTTAAAATTGAGAAGGTTTTAAAACATGATGTTGCTCTACCACATCCAATAGGATTTGAGCATACACTGGGGTTGCATTGGAATCTTATGAGATTTGGCCAGAATCAGATTTGGAAACTCATTGTCATGATCATACCTTAAATATTCCCCAAGATAGGGTTAAATTCATATGTAAAAATGTTTCTCTTACACATGAATGCATGAGAACAAGCATGTGCATTGCTAAAGGAATGCTAATTAATGTCCGCGAGGATGACATTGTTGAGGGTGAAACACTAGGAGAAATGGACTTTGGTGTTTTTTGGAAGAGATAGATGGAAATTGTGAAATATGTAGAATTGGGGATAATTCTATACATTGTTTGGTTAGATGGCCAATAAATAAGTTGGTGGACAACAAAGGTGTGATATTAAGGGTTGAGGAAAACTTCAAGGAGCCAACCAAGGAAATGGTGTTATGGGATGTTATAGAAGACACAAATCCCTTAAACAAATGGGATGATAATATTTGTAATGAAAAATATATAAAATCAATTGATATGCATGTAACAACGCCATATAAAAGGAATAAACAAGTTATGGCTACAACAAAAACTGCAAAATGTCAAACAAATATAGATGAAGAGAAAGAAATTCGACTTTTGGCAGCAGATATATGTTGTACAAAAGATTTTCTTCAACATATGGATAGGAAGGCCATTTCAGGTGCTAGAAGGGGTATGAGACAAAAACTTAAAAATGGTATTAGGGAATTTGTCTTCAATTCACTCATGTCAAACACAGTCATGTCAAGGAGCCATGGCCATGGCCATGGCCTACCACCTATTTCTATAAATGTAAAGGACATCAGATTTAATGGGAATATTATTTGTAAGAAAGCATGGTATAAAATACATAAGATTCCTCAAAGCACATTCTATAACTACCAACAATATTTCCAAAATGGATAGTTCAAAGCTATTCATGATAAGACCAACACATGCAAAGCACGAGGACACATTGTGGCAGCCATAGAAATATTGCACAAAATTGTAATGGATAATTTATATTTTTCACCAAACCAAACATGCCAAGTTGAATAAGATGGAACATATTCTCCTTTAATATTGCTTCCTTCAGATTACACACAAAATTCTCTATTAAAAGAGATCAATGAGGCTCTTCAAAATCTCAATTACCCATTAATATCACAATCAACAATGAGAAAGATATGGAATACTAAGTTTCGAGATGTGGCATTTTCAAATAACACCAACTTTAGTAAATGCACTGAATGTATTGTGTTGAAAGCACAGATGAAGTCAGCGACTGCAAAAGAGATGGAAGAAAAGGCTCGAGGTAGGCTGAACAAACATAACAAGATTGTTACGTGTGGAAGATATTGCTATTATGCCCATAAAATTATGTCAGAGCAATTTCCAAATGAGTATTTGAGCATTATCCATCATAAAATGGATAAAATAAAGACTTCAATCGCAAGGCTACGTGTCAAATGAAAATCTATTGTAGGAACAAATTTAGGTGTGTCATTGATAGGTATGCTAACAGATGGGCATAACGCAGGATTTTTTGGTCATTTATCCCTACCATTTGTACATATGGGATCACAATTTACTATTACATCCCTTGAAAAGTGCTTAAGGGACCTTGAAGACCCACAAATTGATATGTATGCTGATCTACTTTATGAGAGTGGAAGTTCAAGAAACCCACTTACAAATGCATTAATTGACACCTCTATTTACTCAAAATTTCAACTTTAAAAGGATGATTTTATAACTCATGGAAGATCAAAGAGCCAAAATGTTGATTTTAAAACTCTTCCTCGACATTTTTTGTTACAGTTGGACAATGCAACAAGTGATAATAATAATTGCTATATTTTCATGTTTTTATCACTTTTAACTACACTTGGTGTCTTAATCACTATTGAGGTTGGATTCTTTCCCGTGGGGCACACCCATGAAGACATATATGGAACCTATGGAAGAATTTCTTCCAACCTAAAAAATAAAGATATATATTCTTTACCTGAAATTATGGATACATATCGAAAAATTGGAGAAAAACGAGTGTTTCCACCTACACTTATTGACAAGGTCTATGACTTCAAAATTTTCCTTAATGGATACATCAAGGAGGGAAAAAATGCACTAGTTGGACATTTTAATGTTCAATACTTCCAATTTCTTGTACTCAATGATATTCCAATATTAAGGTACAAAGAATCCATTAGAGATACTCAGTGGTTAGAACCAGTTGAGTTATGGAATACAGATGATGAAGTTTGACCTATAATTCCCATTAGGAACCCATCTTTCTTAGATTCCAAAAATAATGATGCCTATTTCAAAGAACTAAAGGAAGGAATAACATCATACATAAAAATGTGCAAAGACACTATTGGGAACGAAGATTCACCAATTGTTATAGAGGAATGGAAAAATAAAGTAGTGTATTGGGAAAGATTTCTTGATATATTAGATGAAATCTATAATGATCATAGAATAGTAGATGGAAGTGATTCATCTTTTGAGGATTTTTGGCCCAAGACAAGGCATGTTGTTGATGTTGATCGTAATGCACTCCATGTAATCTAAAGTATTAGGGATGAATATTTTGATAATGCAATAGATGAAATTGTATATGTGGGACCCAAATGCAACAAGCCAAAGAAAACATTCAATCCAAATATTGATGTTCATAAAGGAATGGTGTTTCTAGTTAGATCAGGAAATGAGGATGCAGGAGAGATGATTTGGATGGAAAAATCCATCTAAGATACATTTAGGGATAATGAAAGTGAGAATATTCATGTAAATATTGATTGGTGGAAGCCTATTTCATAGAAATACAATGGAAATTTTTTAGATAAATATTTGATACCAAATCGCGATGACACAAAACTTGGCTCCATTCCAATTAATACCATAGTTTGGGCATGGGTGCCAAAGAAAGAACATTGAAAAAAGACCAAGATAGATAAATATAGTCTAGAAGCTGTTATTGACCTACTTGGGCGAATATCTTAAGATTAGGTTTATATGATTCATGAATGTGATTCTTTTTTTAAGAAACTTTTAATATGAATTCAGACACCTTTCAATATTTGCTGTATATCAAATATTATTCTCTTCATATTATTTTTGGAGAAGTTTTATATTATTTAGTATTTGAATGTAATCATGTGGTGATAAAAATGTGTTGTGTAACCAGCTCTAAGAATAGAATAAAAGAGATATCAACGAATTAGAAATAAGCCACTTCGAGGGGGCAACCTCCAATACATTACATAAATGAAAAATTCTTGGATGATACAATTTAAAAAACCTCCTTTCTATATATAGGAGTCCATGTGGCCATAATTTAATCCTAGTGGGCCACAATGTAATCCTAGCCGACCTAACAATAATAATTTAAGGGCACAATAATAACAAAATGGGGGTTACAAGGGTACAATAATAACAATAAGGGGGTTACACTAACAACAATAAGGGACTATACTAGCAATATAGGGACCTAACATGCCCCTCTCCTTCAAAAAAGTGTTGTCCTCAATGCTTGAGTAGCTCTGGGTGCTTCTGTATAAAATTCTCATCCTCCCATGTAGAATCTTGAGTAGGTAAGTTCTTCCACTTGATGAGATACTCTGAAATTGATCGATTCCGTAGTTGTCGAGTTCTTTTTTCCATGACTGCTTCAGGTTCCAATATGATTTTCCTTTCCCCATCAAGTTCTGGCAATACTGTTTGAACTGGAAGATTTTCACCTATAACCTTCTTTAAGCATGAAACATGGAAAACTGGATGTACTCGCGAAGAAGCAGGAAGCTCCAATTTGTATACCATAGTACCAATCTTTTGCAACACCTTGTAAGGACCATAGTACTTTGGCGATAATTTATTATCCTTCTTAGCTTGCTTGAGGGACATTTGTTTATATGGTTGTAGCCGTAAAAATACCCAATCTCCTACATCAAAACTTCTCTCGGTGCGATGTTGATCTGCCTGTTGTTTCATTCGATTTTGTGCCAAATTCAGGTTATCCTTTAAGAGTTGGAGAACTTCTTGCTGATGCTCGATGTGATCTTCCACTGCTTGAACCTTTGAATTTTTCCTTAAAGATGATGTGATGGATGGTGGATGATATCCATAAAGTGCCATAAATGGGGTCATTTTTGCTGCAGTATGGAAGGAAGTGTTATACCACCATTCAACGAGAGGTAACTACTTGACCCATTGTGTTTGTTTATCAGATACAAAACAACGAAGATATCCTTCCAAACATTTATTTACTATCTCAGTTTGACCATCAGATTGAGGATGATAAGATGAGCTATGAGCTAATTGAGTACCCAAACAAGAAAATAACTACGTCCAAAAATTTCCAGTAAAAATGGGATCTCTGTCGCTCACACTAACCCTTGGGCTTCCATGTAGCTTTTGAATTCTGTCCATAAATGTAGTAGCAACTGTACTTGCTTTAAATGGATGAGATAATGCACAAAAGTGTGCATACTTGGTAAGTCTATCGACTACCACCATGATGACACTCTTTCCTTTGAACTTAGGTAAACCTGTGATAAAATCCATTGAAATCTCCTCCCAACGTTGACTTGGAATGGATAAAGGTTGTAGAATTCTCGGGGTCTTAATTGTCTCAACTTTATTCTGCTGGCAAACCAAACATTCCGCCACAAACTTTTGAATATCAGATTTAAGGCCATCCCAAAAAAATTCTTTCTTCACCCTGTGGTAAGTTTTAAAAATCCTGAGTGTCCTCCTAAAGGAGAAGTGTGCAATTCCAGAAGAATATTTTGTTTTAGTTGGGAATTCTTACAAAGATATAAGCGATATTTGTACCATAAGGAATCAGTTTTCCAACTAAATGTATCAGATGTACTAGGATCTTGCTGCAACTTTTGAATGACTGTCCATACATCTTTTTCCTTATTCCATTCATCTCTTTCTTCGGTTATCCAATCTGGTTGGATAATAGAAATGGCACAAAGCAATGCTTCCACCTCTTCATTCTTTCTTGAGAGTGCATCTGCAACAACATTAAGCTTTCCTTTTTTGTAGATTATTTCAAAGTCATAACCCAACATGTTTGTGACCCATTTTTGCTGCTCTTCTGAAGATAGTCTTTGTTCCAAAAAGTGTTTAAGACTATCATGATCAGTTTTTACCTTGAAGTGTCTTCCCATTAGGTAAGTTCGCCATTTCTTTAGAGCATGCAATATTGCTAACATTTCCTTCTCATAAATAGGTTTTTGTAAATACTTTCCTTTGATTGGACGACTTTCAAAAGCAATGGGTCTTCCTTCCTGCATTAAAACTGCACCAATTCCATTTCCTGAGGCATCACATTCCACAATAAAGGTTTTTGTGAAGTCTGGCGTAGCTAAGACCAATGCTAGGCACATTGCCTCTTTAAGATGTTGAAAGGCCTTAGTTGCTTCAGGAGTCCATGAAAATGCATCTTTCTTCAATAATGTTGTTAGAGGTGCTGCTATTCTCCCATAATTCTTAACAAACTTGCGATAATACCCTGTTAACCCGAGAAATCCTCGCAACTCCTTTATGGTTGTGGGGACTTTCCATTCCTTAATGGCTTTAATTTTGTTAGGGTCTACTTTAACACCCTCGTGAGATACAATATGACCCAGATATTCCACCTTTTGTACTCCAAAGAAAAATTTGGATGTTTTTGCATATAATTGTTTCTCCTGTAGTAGTTTGAGCACCCTGTCAACATGTTCAACATGATCCTTCCAAGACCTGCTGTAGATTAGTATATCATCAAAAAATACTAGCAAAAATTTTCTAAGGAAGGGTTTGAAAATGGAATTCATCAACCCTTGAAATGTAGAAGGTGCATTGGTAAGGCCAAAAGGCATGACCAAAAATTCATAATGACCCTCATGATTTCGAAATGTTGTTTTTGGAATATCTTCAGTCTTCATTCTAATTTGATGATATCCTGAATGAAGATCCAACTTGGTAAAATAAATTGCTCCATGTAATTCATCCAATAATTCATCAATCACAGGAATGGGAAATTTATCTTTAATGGTGAGCTTATTGAGCTCTCTATAATCCGGAAACATTCACCAGGATCCATCCTTCTTGTGTACCAATACTACAGGAGAAAAGAAATAACTATGACTAGGTTGAATTATACCTGCCTCTAACATTTATGCAATCATACGTTCAATTTCGCTCTTTTGGACATAAGGATATCTATAAGGCCTGATGTTTGGAGGAAAACTTCTTGGAATCAAATGAATAGCATGATCATGATCACGAATAGGTGGGAGTCCTTTGGGATTTTCAAACACCTTGGAATGATTGTCCAAGACTTGTTGGAGATCCGCAGAAATATATTATTTTGATGTTGGAACTTCTAGTGAGCACAATTATGCAATTACACCTCATTGTTATTTCTTTAGAAGCTTTGTCATGACATTAGAGCTTATTATATTTCTCGGCTTCCCTGCAATAACCCATAATTCGACTTCCTTTCCTTCTGAAATTTTTTTGAAGAAAAGTTCTTGAAAATTAAAAGCTACCGTCCACAAAGATTGTAACCATTGTACTCCTAGTACAACATCAACACCTACCATAGGAATGGAAAGCATTGGACTGGTCAATACATATTCCCCCATGGTTAGCTTGATATTATGGCATTTTCCAGAGCAATTTATAGTTCCTCCATTTGCAACCATCACTTGACATTCTGGTGCTGGGTATAGGAAACAATTTAATTCCTTGGCTACCTTATAATGAATAAAATTATGGGTGCTACCTGAATCAATGAACACTATTACCCTTTTCTTCTTTATATGTCCTTCTATCTTGAGAGTTTGAGGAGTGGTAATTCCTGCCAGTGCATTACACGATATGGTCGGATTCATTTCTTCCTCTTCTAGGGGTGGTTCCTGGTGTATATCCTCTTCTTGTTCATTTTCTTCTTCTTCTTCACAATCTATGTGAAATAATTTCTTCTCAGCACACTTATGACCTTTAGTGTATTTGCTATCACAACTGTAGCAAAGCCCTTTTGCTCTTTTTTCTTCCAATTGTTGTGGTGTCAACCTTGTAGGTTGTGGAAATCTAGGCGTAGCAACACTTCCTTATTTATAGAATTGAGTGGTAGGCTTCCTTGTTGCCATAATTTTACATTCAACTTTTCTTGCCAACCTGAATGCCTTCTCCAATGAATCAGGTTCCAAAACGCGAACTTCATGTTGGATGTTATCCTTTAAAGTGCCTAGGAAGAGATCAATCCTGTGTTCCTCTGTAAGATCAGTTACACTTATATTCAATTTTTGGAAGTCCTCAATGTGCTGCCCCACTAAACCCTTTTGTTTGAGATTTATCAATTGGGTAAAGAAGGTGTTGCTCTTTGTATCCTCATAATGTGCTATCATTTCCTACGTAAAAATTGACCAAGTGACAATTTTTTTACGGGAGCAAAGCCATTGATACCATACAAATGTATTTTGTTCTAAATGTAAAGTTGCAATGCGTACCTTTGTGTGTTTTTCACGTTATGGAGATCAAAATATTGCTCCATCTGTAGTATCCATGTTACAAGATCCTTTCCATCAAACTTCCTCATATCCATTTTTGGAATATGGTGGTTCTTCCCACCAACATTAGAGTTTATGAAATCACGATTGACATTTATTTTGTTCTCATCATGAGGTTCTTCTACTATCTTTTCACCATTAGGAAACATTTCTTGTATCAACTTTGTCAAACCTTCGATGTCTGCTTTGAGATCATTCTTCATGTTTTCCATGTTGTCTTTCATGTCATCCATCTTAGCTTCCATGCCAGCTTCCATGCCATCCATCTTAGCTTCCATGCCTTTCTTCAAACCGTCCATCTTCGCTTCCACGCCTTTATTCAAAACTTCCATTTCATTTTTTGTTGCTCTTTGCGAGAGTGAAATTTGTTGCACTTTCTCTTGTAATTTTGATAGATCATGTTGCAATTCTTCATCTTCATGAGTCATAGTAGAGCCTTCTGAAGGCTTAATTGGTGTTGAATTATTTTTACAGGGCATATTTTAGAACCCAATACTGATATATAATCAACAATATGCCCTTGGAATCAATTCAAATTGATTCTTCAAACAAGACTTATGCAATTCGCAAAAAAAATACACACCTTTTTCTTGTTTTTGAGGAGCTCGATATTGAAATTGGATTATCTCTGTAATTGAAGCACTTCAATATTTTAATTTTGGTACTGATGTATCCCTCTAAATTATCTTTCGAATTCCACGGGTCTGACTTGATTTGGATTCTCCAAGACAACGTTGTGTCCAATCTCCCACAATGACCTAATTATGGACTGGTTCAGTACAGTGAACTTGTATGACTTGCCATGTGTCACTGTTTCATCCTTCGGCTCTGAAATTTATATCCAAGAAACTAAAGTCCGTGTACTAGTGACAAATTTTTACAGCACTCCAATCCGATGCTTAGAGAGAGAGTTATGAATATTTTCCCACGATCACCTCTTTGATATGAATTTCGGGAACCTGAAAAAGAAGTACCTTCCACAGATCATATCTCTAAAAATATTGCAAACCAAGCTCTGACATTTTTTGAAGATTTTCCTCGGGATTTAAACTGCACCTATTAATTTCAGCTATAATACTTCATGCTCAAAAAATTTATAGTGAAAATTCCACGATATTTTGTTTAGGAGCACGAAGAAAGACCTAACTTCCACGGATCATATCTGCGAAAATATTGCAAACCAAGATCCTAATTTTTTCGACGATCTTCACCAAGGATTGCAGCTTTGCACCCACAAAAATTTCAACTTCTGAAGCAGAAGCAGAAAGAAATGTTTAACAATAAAAATTCACGATGACATGAGCAGAGCCATTTGAAACCCTGGAAGATAGAAAGCTCTGACACCAAAATATTTGCCTTGACAGGCTCCAAAATAAGAGGAAGAGATAATAAATGAGCTTGAAGATAAGCCACTTCGAGGGGGAAAACTCCAATAAATTACATGAATGAAAAAATCTTGGATGATACAAATGACAAAACCTCCTTTCTATATAGGAGTCCATGGGGCCATAATGTAATCCTAGTGGGGCCACAATGTAATCCTAGCCGACCTAACAATAATAATGTAAGGGCACAATAATAACAATATGGGGGTTACAAGGGTACAATAATAACAATAAGGGGGTTACACTAATAACAATAAGGGACTATACTAGTAATATAGGGACCTAACAAAATGACATGATTGTGCCATAAAATATCTAAATTTTCAAAGCTTTGTTTGACCAACATGACTTGTCACCATATCAAATATGCATAATCAAATTCAATAATGCACTTAAAAACAACATCTTCTAAACTTGGTCTATTAAAACAACAATGGAGTAGTTAATTAGTATTCTATTTAATATAAAACATTTAAACACTTAATGAAAACATGTTATACATTTGTAATAATGTTTGAAGTGATTTTTCCTCAACATTCCTTATTATAATTGATCTAAATCAAATTTTTTGTTTTGTGTCACCCTAATTTATAAAAAAAATTATTTTGATCATTGAACAACACAACTAGACTTATAAACTATTTCCTCTTATAGACTTTGAAGTGGTTCCAACATTGTACTAGCATAATAAATTTGTACTCAATATAGGATAAGTAGTTAGTGTCAATTTAAGAGGGTTAATAATAGTAAGAAACACAATATTCATATATTGTTAAATAAATTTATAGGTAAGAATATTTTTACAGAATCTATTATTCACGAGTCAAATTTAATACATAAATATAAATATTAATGAAAATAGAAATAATGTAAGGAATCTAAGTTTTAGATGAATGTCAATATGTTATTTTCAATATAGTATCCTTAAGCACTCTAGGAATAAAAACTAAAAATTTGTAATAAATATTTTAGTCAATTTTCTCTCTTTCCTCTTGGATTTGAGAATAATCAAATTGTATTAATTTGTTACTATTCTAATTCATGATTTATTTTGATAATTAAAATGATTAGAAATTGAGTCAAGAGGCGAGGCTCATTCTACAACCTATTATGAGGGGATGTGTAAGTTCGACTATATTTTTTTTTGAAGGATCTATTAATATACATTTAGACACACTTTTCAATATTTGTTGTATATCAACTATTCTCATCATATTATTTTTGGAGTTTTAGATTATTTAGTATTTTCAATGTAATTATATTATTTAGTATTTCAATGTAATCACGTGGTGATAGAAACGACATGAAAGTGCCATAAAATATTTAAGTTTCAAAGATTTGTTAGACCAACATGACTTCTCACCATATTAAATATGCATAATCAAATTCAATAATGCACTTAAAAACAACATCTTCTAAACTTGGTCTATAAAAACAATAGTTTTTAACTTAGTTTTTAACACAAAAGTACAAATAATAAATAATAAATAAATTATACTAATACTTTGATTCATCATTTAAATAAACATTTAATCCCTCTAGGCTCATGTTAAATGTGTATTTAAGGTGGATCTATGGTGGTATATATTGGACACATTACTATGATAATTTGTAATTAAATAACTTTATACTTAATATATATCTTACATATTAATCTATTATTCATCAATTCAGTCTCAATTAAGTTATTTTTTAACACAAAAGAACAAATACTAAATAAATTATACTACTACTCTCATTCAACATTTAAATTGATCGTAAAAAAATATTTTCTCATGTCAACTTTAAAATGGTTCAAACTTCCTACAATACTATGTAATGATGATGGTGATAATGATGATTATCATCCACTAAGACCAAATAATATGGTATATAAGAAGTCATAAATATATTACTCTAAATTGTTAATAATTTTATTGTTATGCTAAAAAAACATTAAAATAAGTGTTTGAAGATCATCATAATTTTGTTTAGTTAAAAGATCAAGAAGGTTAGTAGTGCCACAAATATTTTGAAATTTAAATCCAAATTTGAGTATAATGTGGATGATCTAAGAGGGTTTTTCATCTTCAACCATATTACTAGTGTTGCAAAGGCGATAGAATTTTAAATTGTGCCAACCTTGTCTTAGTGATAATCGTAATTTAACACATACATGATATTTACTATATCAAATTATAATTAAATGGGTTAATAATAGTAACATACAAAACATTATTTTCATAAAGTTAATCATAGTAACATACAAAACATTATTTTCATAAAGTTAATAATAGTAACATACACAACATTATTTTCATAAGATAACTTTAGCAAACTTAGCTTTTAGTACAAACCATAGAAAATCTTAAAAGAGATAATGTAAGGAAACAAAGATTAAGATGTGAAATATTTTTTTTTGCAAGTTTATATAAATTTGTTTTATATACATTAACATCACAAACTTTTCACCAAAAATGGTGAATATCTACATTAAAATTAGTAAACTAAGTGATTTTATAATTCCACATTTTGAAAAGACTTAATCTAGTTAAAATTTCTAAATTCTAGATCGACGGAAAACTTCCAAATTTAATGAAATATGTGCTTTACACTCTTTCCAATTATCTTGTAATACATGGAGTGGAGTCAATTTCAACAATCAATATTCTATTAGGCTAATCCACTTTCCTTCAAGTCTCCAACATATGATGGCCAACAATTTTCACTCTTGGAGTTCCAAAATTTTGACTTTTCCAAATACCTTGACTTGTAAATAAATTCCACAATGATAGCCATTATCGTTACATATAACCTACATTACATTCATATTTTGTTGTTTCCTTAAGTCAATATACTCTATATACTA